>OX104064.1:11703695-11729483 GCA_944474145.2 Dicrocoelium dendriticum
GGCGTTACGTCAGCGTTAAAGAGTGTCATAAGAAAAGAAGCTTTCGAGACGAAAGTCACTATCTGAATAACCAGTTAGCATGTCAAGGAGAGGTCTTGAGTTGAGGGGAACAGAGTGTTTGGAATGTAGAGCCTCGAGTGAAAACGTCTCGGAGCAGTCAGAATCATGAGACTGGTCAGCCGAGGATAGATTGGAACCAGGTCCGAGGAGATATACGTATAATTAAAAATTTAATACAAATAGAGTACGAAAAGGAAAATACTCTATTCAGAAGAGGTGGAAAAGCCAGGGATGTTCTACGGGTTATGGGAGTAGACCGATATGTCTGCCTGTCCGTGATCAATAGGGTCACAGTAGTCGGAAGCAAGGAGAGAAAGCCAGGAGTTTGCGCAGAATGTTTTATGACACTGGTAAGGGACGTGTAAGACGACAAGAAGTCAATGCTTTCAACTTCTGATTCTGTGTCATACATGCCTGACGGATTAGTTGGACGCGGACGGTGTGTTTTGTCCACGGCTGTACTGGTTGTTGCTGTCATTAAAACAGTCCCAGTTTCGATGCTATTAACGCGTCCTTTGTTCCCAGGCGGCTCTAGTACGGCGGGGTCTATTTGTCGTTCTTGTGTTACATCCATGTCCACATTATAAACCATAGAAGAGCAAGCGGTGGGAGTTGAAGTTGGATGAGTGGTAGTCAGTTGCGCTCCCGAGGGTGGTGTTGTTTGCGTTGTTCTTTTGGTTATTTTTGGTTTAGGTAGAATGGACCTCTGCAGCGGTGTTCTATCCGGTTTTATCAGGATTGGCCCGAGATTAGGCAGATGTCTTAGGAGAAAACGGGCGTCAATAAACCTTCTAGCAAAGTCGTGGTTGCCAAACTTGATCACGATTGGGCAAAATCGTCCAGGGATCTTACGCAAACGAGTGGCTGTGCAACAACCATGTGGCATTTGGCAAGCATCTAAGAGTGTTTGCAGTACCTTCTTGAGAGGCAATTTATCGTGTACAATAGCGTTGTTGGCGCGGCGCATGCGTTCACTAACTTCGTGCGCAATATTGCTCAATAGTTCACCAGTTGCGACTATATCAGTCAGATTTTCTCCACTTTGGTGTTTGGTTAAGTTGACAAAAGGTGTGAGCTTGTCAAGAGTCTCGGTAATAGTCAGAATTTGACTTTTTAACTCGTTCACTTGACTTTCGAGGGCAGATACTTTCAGCAAAGCCTCAGCTAGTGGATCCGAGAGCATTACTTTGCACTCCCGTGTTTGGAGTGGACTAGCCTTGGCGGTCGAAGGCGCTAGAGATTTCACTGGTTTCTTGACAGATGTGGGAGGTACGCGACGTTTGACGACCATGTTGTAAATGCTGGATATAAAAACTGGTAAACACAAGGGTATACACGGACAAAACGGAAAAACGTGAACACGACAAACGACAGTGGAAAAAATGTGTTGGACAAAAGTCCAAAAACGGAACACACGAGTTAGTAGTGGGAATGTGTTACGTTAAAGTAACCCAAAACGGGCCAAAACGCTACTGTATTCAACTCAGAGTATGGCAAGTTGGAACGCAACGAAAACGCACCGTTTCAAATTTCGCGTAACGGGACTAAAATGCCCTGACAAGTCCGGGCCAATCTTACCCGTCAAAATACGATAAGTGAGAATCAGGTCCCCTCTTATCCTTCGGTAGTGCATGGAGTACATCCCCAAACTGAGCAAGCGTTCAGGATACGTCTGTCCCCGTAGACCCTGCACTAACCGAGTGCCCACTCGTAACACCCTCTCCAAGTCCATTTTGTCTTGGTTAAGACATGGTGGACAAGCCTGAATACAATATTCCAGGTGGGGTCGGACGGATGCCGAAAATAGCTTCACAAACAACTTGGCCGTTATGATTCCGAAAGAGCGGCGGATAAACCACATCATACAAAACCCTCGACAGGCAGCCTTCTTCCAGTTGTCTCCAGAATGAAGTGCTGATGCGTGTACGACTCCTAAATCAACCTGCTGCGTGACAACAGGGAGTTCACCACCGCCGACAACATATCGGGTGGGAGGATTAGCAGCTCCGATTCGGAGAACAGAGCACTTGGCCCTATTTATGGGCATCAACCATAAGATAGACCATTCCCAGAGTCTATCCAAGGCACGCTGAATTGCCTCAGGACCCCCGGGATATCCACAATATTCCAGAGCTTAAGGTCGTCAGCAAACATTAATGATGACACCCCTAGCTCTCCCGGCAAGTCATTTACATAGATCGCGAACAACAATGGCCCCAATACCGAGCCCTGCGGAACGCCACTAAGGACAGCTTGCCTGAGCGAAAGGCTACGCCCCACCCGTACGCACTGTTCCCTCCCCTCAAGGAAGGCAGACACCCATTGAAGGGCGCGACCAGATATCCCGTAAGATATCAACTTTAGTGAGAGCCGAAGATGTGGAACAGTGTCAAAAGCTTTCGAAAAATCTACGAATAGCACGTCTACAGCGTGGCCACTGTCTACCGCTTCGGCCCTGTTTCACGAGCTACAAGTAAATTAGTCTGACATGAAAATCCTTTGCGGAATCCATGTTGTGCAACACTGAGAAGGTTGAATCGATTCAGGTGGTTCTCCACTGAATCCCTTATCAGCTTCTCGAAGAACTTGACTACTACGCTTGTCAAACTGACAGGCCGGTAGTTCGCGGGTAGAGCGCTGTCACCGCCCTTAAAATTCGGACAGATGATTGCCTCCTTCCATTCCGAAGGTAGGCTGCAGCTGTCCAGCGATATTGAAAATACGCACGTGAGCTGACCACTCAGCTCAGTGGCCAGTTCATGCAACAGCTTCGGATGAATTGAATCAGGACCGGAAGCTTTAGAGGGATTAATGCCTTGCAGTAGCTCAAAGACCTGAGTCTCCGTTATGCTAAATTCAGCTAAGCAAGAATCCTCTGGAACTTTTGAAACCAATTCAACCTGCGGTAAAGAGGTCTCCCGAGCAAAGACCGCAGTATACTGATCACGCAGTATACAAGCCTTGTCATAGTCAGTTTGCGCAGGGGTCCCGTCTTTAGCAATAAAGCTGGTATAGACAATTTTACCCCGCTGCGTCTTTTAACGTAAGCAAAAAACTTCTTGGGATTAGCTGCGGCCGAGTCCGCTAAACCCTGCTCGTATTGGAGACGAGCAGTTCTGAGATGTTGCTTACATTTATTTCTATTCTCTCGATAACTATCATAGGTACTGGCTGATGGAGCTGCTTGGTAGGTTCGCCAGCATCTAGACCGTTTCTTGAGTAGGTACTTGCCTGTGGTATCTATCCATGGAGGCTGTGCCCTTAACCCTCTTTTCCTAATGAGTGGAATATAGGGTGCGGAAACCTCCGAAAGGTATGCCTTAAATTTATCCCAGGCTAACTGGACAGAGTCAGCCATCGAAATCTCACAGTTCAGCACTGAAGCCTTAGTTCGCATTGCACTAAAGTCCGCCCGCCAAATATTCGGAAGTAATTCAACAGCGGTCTCTTGGTGCCTTGAAGGAGCACATCGAAAGGATATGCATGCGTGATCGCTGGACCCTAGAGGTGCAGCGCATGAAACGTCAGTCACGAAGTCCAGTGACTTAGCGAAAACCAAATCCAAAGTAGATGGCATTTGGTTGTCCATATACCTAGTGGGAAAGTCAACGAACTGGTGCAAAGGCACTTGGAGAGTCAGTTCAAGGAAGTCTGCACCGAATGTTCCTAATGCCGAATTGCAAGAAAGATCGGCCCAATAGACTTCCGGGAGGTTGAAATCCCCTAGAACTAAACACTTATTTGCAGACTGAGTGCGAATAAAGTCAAGTATCCCCCTGGAGGAACTTCCAGGACTTCTGTATACCACTATAACTGTAAACTGGGTAGAGGAAGTGCACAAAACAGCCGATAGGGCTTCAACAGTCTGATCCGACGACTGGAATGTGCAGGTCCTCAACACATCTAAGTTACAGCTCACATACAGTACAACGCCTCCGCCTTGGCGACCAACGGAGCGATCAGTTCTAAGCAGCGCGTAGCCAGGTAAATATACCTCACCGTCCGTGATATCCGGAGATAACCACGTCTCAGTGAAAGCAAGTATGTCGGGACGAGATTTGTCTACAAGTAGACCCAACTCGTGCACCTTGTTCCTTAGGCTACGCACGTTGCTAAGTACTACCTCAATGAAGTCGGCACGACCATCCCTGGGTCGTGCGCCATCAGGATTGGTTCTGATAGGGCGGAAAGTAATTTCCGGCTGACCACCTGAAAACCCACCAGACGGAGGCCTTGTTCACCAGCCGCCCGTCTAGTTTTGAGGTCTTTGATAGCCTCCTTTAACTTCAACCTATCTGCCAGTGGGAGGTCCGGCTGAACGCTGACACCACTACCCTTAAGTTTGAATGCAAATCGCAGTAACGATTTGCGTTCCTCCGGGGTAGAAAGGACTACGCGAAGTAGTCGGGGTCGTGGATTTGGCGTAGCGATAGGAACGTTCCCCAATCTGGTCAGCTTTCTGACAGTGACACCAGGGAAACCAGGTGGAAGCAGCTTGCTGACACACAGTTTCAGCCACTTGATGTCATCCAAGATGCGTTCCCTTGGGAGAACAGCCTCAGATTCAGTAACGTTACGGAATATAACGCTACTATCCGTGAAAGAGTCGGCACAACGGGGAGTGTTTACCCCACGTGCCTTTGATTCGACACCTATACCAGCTGTTTTCACCACTGGCGGTGGGACTGTCGCTGGCTTCCCAAACGACGTCGAAGCAACGGTAGCGTAGGTTTTCCGCTCTATTGCCGGCGTCTTACTGGTTCCTGGGTCTTCAAGCCCCTTCGAAGTTTTACGAGCAGATCTTGTCCGCTTCTCCTTTTGGCTCACTGGAGCAGGGGCCGTTGACTTTGTATCGCATTGGGCAGTTACCAGCATTTCGTCAGAACAGGCTGGTTCACTGGCGGCCGAGACAGTCAGCGTCTGTGGAAAGTTCTGTGTGCAATCTTCAGACGACTTTACGACTGTCAAAGACGGCATCTCGTTCGATGCCGTGGCAACTATTTCTCTGGGTTTAGCAGAGGGCTTTTGGTATTTCCGCACCCTATTTTTCTTCACTTTGATCGGATCATGAGGACCGCCAGCAATGCTACCTGGATTGGCCGGTAGGATGGGCGACTTTATGTTCGAGTGACAGACTCCAGTGGATGGATCGTCAGCAATGTTGCCGGCTATTGCTGTGTCTTCAAACGAAATATTTAGGGATTTTAAAATTAAATCCATTTTCGTATCGAGCGACGCAATAGAGGCGAGTTTAGCTATCGCCAACTCGACATCTGCCAACCTTGAAGCCAACGCTGAAAGTTTAGCACCGGTGACAGCCGGGCGCGTCGATCTTTTAGCGCAGCATTCAGCGCAGCTGAAAAGAAAGTGGACGCTTGATGATAGCATTTTGTACTGGTCAGCTTGTAGGCCGGTACAGCTTTCGTGATACCAGCGGCAGCAGACGTCACACTGCATACCACCAGATGCATCTGTTACTGGCTCTGAACAGTTAACCTGTCCGCAACTGCAGTAGACTCATCAAACGAGGACCCCATAGGTCCATCCGTCTCGGTGTTTAGCGAGACAGCCATGTACATGTGGAAAACAGATTAGAATAACAACACGTATACAATGGGAAAGCGACCGCAATAAAAAGGCAAAAAAAGGGTGTAAAACGGGATTAAAACTGGGAACAACCGGAAAAATTACCAGTAAGCGTCAAAGACGCTTGGGCCAGTACCAATTTAATCGATCCAAGATTTCTTGGATCAGAGAAAATCTGACAATAGTCAAATTTCGTTTCAAGTGTTTATTCAAACACTGTTTTCCACGTTATTTCAGCTGAAAAGCTCGATCAGTATGGCACGCCAAAGAATCGAGTTACCGCGTAGTACTCACAGAGCAAAGTCCCAGAAAGTCCCAGAAAGTCTCATAAAGCGAACGGTGAAAGGTTTCATAATGCTGAACTGAATCCTTGTGATTTTAACCATCCAAACAGGAAAGGGTTTCATAAGAACCTTTTTATAGTTCGTTTTAGTTGCGGTAAAATAATGCTTTTAAAGTTCGGGGATCTTGCGCGAGAACTCAGCGATGGTATTCAAAATGTCTTATTAACCTTGGACGTAGGTAGAACAACATATTAACCGGCTTTCCTTGCAAAGCTAATATACACACAGTAGCTAATATAAAAGATGTTTCGGTGAAAATGCCGGAGCCGATTTAATGCATGTTCATACGCACTTTTCGTCCGTTAAAACTTATTTAATGGTGGATGTTTGTGAGAAGTGTAAAGTTCGTAGAAAGTAGAATTCAAGATTAAAATTCATGCACAATAATATGCCTCGACGGGGAATAGAACCCCGGTTCACGAACTTTACACTTCTCACAAACATCCACCATTAATCTACCATCGCCCATTGGACATCTGAAGGACATGTACTTCGGTTCATTGGGAAGTGACGGGTGAGTGAGCCAATCTGCAACACCAGGACAGGTACTGTGAGCTTATTAGCAATACGTCGCGCACCAAGCAGAAGTCATGTATTGAATTTGCGCACCTAATCGTCAGCCCTCGGTAGCTCAGTGGTAGAGCAGCGGACCGGAAATTCGTTGACCGGGGTTCGATTCCCCGTCGAGGCACATTATTGTGCGCGAATTTTAATCGTGACTTCTAGTTTCTATAAAACATTTCCCTCTTTCTTCAATTGTTGAGTTGATGTTCCGGTCTAACATTTTAGGTACAAACTACTACTGGCATGCAACCTTTTGACTTTAGCCTCACTTATAAACCTGCAAAATATGTTCAGCTTCATATTTTCGCTGTCGTTCTCACTAAAGGAAAATATAATTAAATAAATAGTTTTATTCTCGATGAAACGAGACACAGCAGTGCAGGCATGATCAAGTGATTGTCAGAACCATAGAAACCAACTGAGCGTATATGCATCATACGAGCTAGATAAGTGGTCGCAAATACATGGATAAATAAGTGGTAAGTACTTGCCATAAAAGAAAGTCACCAGAATGATGGGTATGCCCATTGGTGTCAGGTAAATGTGTAGCAGGGAAGCAATATAAAAGCTTCAATTGTTTCGCTTACAGTAATGCGGTGGCGAGTTTCAAATAGTTCACGAGATTGATCTCAATTATTCCGTTCGTATGAACTTGATAGAATGCATGATAAACACGGTTTGACTGATGGGTGAGGTTTGGTTCATATGCCATTGTGTCCACAGCTTTCAGTCATCGGGATCTTGTCAGCGTTTAACAGTGGGCAGCGGCCTTATTTTGGTGGTGAGCCACATCCACCACGTCGCCGTATTGTTAATCAAACATGAGTTGCTTATTATTTGGAGACCGCTTGCCAGGCGATAACCCGCCACAACCTGAAACACTGCCGTTAACCACAAGTGCACTAGCAATGCGTCATTGACACTGCTAGTTTACGCTCGGTTTTCCGCACGGCTACTCACAGTCATGGTGCACCCGTTTTGCATCCGTTGAGCGAGACAGTCAGGATCCACCAGTAACGTTTGGGACCAGCGGTACTGAATGGAATATGGCTATGTAACTTATGATGCAGTTTTCTAGGTAAGCAAGAACCGCAGAGTAATAAGGGTCGAATATTTCATACGTAGTATACTCGGCCAAGCAACTAACCTCCCGGCCGGGTGGTATTCGCGAACAGGTCCCAGAGGAAGAACAATTGCTGGTACGTAGAACAGGTTCACGGGGATAAAGCATGTTGTGAGATGTTGCAGACGTAAATTGATTTTGCCTGCAATTGTTTAGGCCAGTAGAACCCACCGACCAAGTGGCTTGCGGTAGTCTCCAGAATGGCCAACTCAACATTCTGGTAAAGCTCACAACAGATATTATATAAGAGGCATAAGGATATCAGCAGACTATACTGGCAAGGTGGGTAAGGTGTCCATAGCATAGTAGCGAAAGTAGTCAACGATTGTAGGATTGCGAGGGAAGTAATCCACTGGTGAAGTGGCCGAGGCGTAACGCCATAGCATCACAAGTAAGTAGAAACCTTAAAAGTAAATGAAGCGCTTGTAAGTGGAGATGTAAAAGATTTGAACCCAATCGTTCAACCCAGTAGAAGGTATGAATGGGAAGGTTCATTGTATTTCCGGAATACAGGTAGGGCCGAACGCAATCTCACAGACCATAGTGGATAAGCCTCCAACGAGCATAGGCTTAATGGCAGAGCACACTGGCGAGGTGGGTAAGGTATTCATAGGATAACAGCGGCATATTCAAGCTCATAGCGCCAAGCATTTGGAGGGCTGATACTTGGAGGAATCTACAACCGAGGTGGACGGAACATAACGCCATGGACTCGCTAGTTTGTGGAACCCTTGCAGGACGATAACGCTTGGTTGAGGTTTTCCTATGGTGATAACGATTTGAACTCAATTCTTCCAACTGTTGGAAACGGGGACAGAGTGCCCGAGATGGTGGCCGGGCTATCTACCTATGCCTTGGGACCTACGGGGATTATCTTCTACGTCGTTACCTAGATACGGTGATCAAGGGAAGTCTCGTCTGGGGCAGGGAAGAAAAGGCTAGAGCGAGGAACAATTCCAGAAAGAAAGGAGAACGTGAGCAGAGCTGGCAACCTGGAGCACTATCACGCTCTTTGTCTCCTTCTGTTTATATACAAGGTAATGCATCACGTGCATGTGGGTGTATGTTTATATTAGCTTGGCGAAAGGAATATCCGTATACAGGAACCAAGTATCAGAATATGTGTACCCTTTCAGCAAAGGTAAGACGGGGTACGCAGGGGTTGATGAGCGTTCGCCTTCAGGTGTGCCCGCGTCGTGAATCAACTTTTGCGTGCACACATGCACTGCCGGCTGGATGGTTATAGACCCCTTTATTTGATATCGAGTTTGGTAGGATCGCTTATTCGGCTTTGTGAGGAGTTTGCTTTCAGTTTTAGGGTGCCTCCATTTGTTTTTGCTTGACCAAGGCTGTAGTTTGGGAACGTGATTATTGTTTACTTAGTGGCGGATGTTGTCAAGGTCAGCCACAAAGTTGTTTCTCAAATCCATAGTAAAAACGGCAACCTAGCCTACTTCTGGTTTGATCAGTTAACTTGATTTGTTAAGCTTACGTGTTGTGCGTTTCCGCTACAGATTTTTCGGTAACAGTGCTGTACAATTAGGATTAATTTTCTAGCTTCGGATCCTGAACGGCCTCATTAAGGATAAGGTTGGCATAAAAGCGTTCCAGAAGAATTGAGGAATTTAGGCAGGTTGAACACCGTGCTTTGGTTGCAGACCATGTCCCTTCCCCGCTCTAGCTTGCCGGTAAGTCTGGATTAAGGAGAGTAGGAAGGTTAGTATTGAGCTGATGCCTCTATTTTTAAGTCGAAATTAGCAGTGGAAAAAGCAGCAGATATTTAGAGTGAAGTAATGCTTTATGGTCATGTGCCGTTGGGAAAGAAATGATGCTTATAAAAGTATGATGCCAAGGTGGTTGTGTGCAATGAAACAAGTTAATTGAAGGACAAAAAGCCTTCTTTAATGCGCACAAACCGTTACATATTATCGCCTACCATCCTCTTGCTGGTCGCTGACAGATGGACCAACCCAGGTTGGGACTCGAATACCTTGATGGTAATGGTTACCTTTGTTGGAATTTCATGAATTAATTTGGGTACTTGGTCGAGAACCGGGTGGTGGATATTAAGGGGCGGTTTATATATGTTTCCTACTACCACCGTATCCGGCCGACGGAAGCTTAATTGAGGTTGTTTTGTTGCCTTTATACCAGGCCATTTTCCGGGCTTGGATTGTCCTCCGTGATTCATTTGGTCGTGGTCATGAGGTTGTCAGCTCGCCTATTAACGACGTACTAGTGGATCTAAGGCGACTAGCTCAAGATCCCGATACCCTACCTATCTTTCTTTGAAGGTTCAAAATGGCCACATAGTGTTGACGCAATGGGGTTTCTCTTCGACCTCCATGTTAATTTAACGACTAAGTATGTTGAACAGCTCGTGCCTACGATGATGAAAAGTAAACAGGCTCTTACAGCGGATACTATCCTACAATAAGGAAGAGAAATCATATGCAAGGACCTGTGCGAGTTTGTTCGTCCTAGGACCCGCATAATGCAAATGGCTCCGGAAATATAGTATCGGCGCCATAAGCGGTACCAACCGCTTTCCGTGTTTTTTCGCGTAGCAAGTAGAACTAATGAAGCTGAGATCAATCACTGTGCAAGTGCCGAAGTGTAATCGGAATTGGCTTTCTTATTTTGTGATGCCCCAGGCAATACTAAAGTATACCGAGAATCTGTAGGTCCTAGCGTGTCCGGTAGATGGGAATCTATAAAATTGAAGAAAGGAGGTTACATTAGTTCCAACAATGGTCACTTAGCTGCCTATTACACATAAAGTAGCCGGCACACCCAGTCAGATTACAAGGGACGTCGCCAACTACTACAACGTTTTGTACGTAAGGTGGATCCGCTGTAAAATGGTACTTGCTGTACTGCTGCCGCTGGGCATCATTTCTATGTCTACAGGACACTCCTAGGACAAATGAGCTTCATGCATTTATGGATAGGGGGTCAGTTAAATAAGTAAATAAATAATTTACACTGGAAAACGCAAGGAACGTCTGTACGGGCATGAGCATGATCCCAGGGCAACTATTAAATAAAAGAATAAATTCTTTGGTGAATGTACAAAAGTTACAGGTTAGCCATAGTAGCTAATGTGCTTGTAAATATGTATGCAAAACTGCAGCTGGGTTGCTTGCGTTTGTATATGTGTCGCCATAATTCTGGCGGTTTGCTCACGTCAATAATGTGGGAAGAGATGTGTGGTGTTTGTGGATTGGAGGTGCCTAACCAGTAAGCTAGAGGCCTTGACTTTGCTTTGTGCTGATTCACCTCCGTCAAGTTGCAGTGTTATTAAACAGACATTTGTGGCTATTTCTCGAAAGTGCACATGTAGGGCAAAAGGCACCCTGTAATGGAACCGTGCCGCTCTACTGGTTGCTGGAAAGGGCTAAACCCGAACCAACTAGTTTGCGGCATGCGGTTGCTGTTCGACTAGCCAGCCGGGTGTACCTTGGTACTAAAAGAATCATTAGGTGAGCTTGGTATTGTCTTTCCCTGAATACTTAGAGGTTGGGAGGCTGACAGGTATTTCACAGATTGACGCAAGCACCCTCAGGTTGCATTAGAGTTCGTTGAGGGTGATAGTTTTCTGCACGTCCCGCATTCCTATTGAATTAATAGTTGAATGTGCATCAAGTAGAATGTTCTAATTCAATCGCAGCTGGTCACTTGCCACACCAAAATGGTGTACAATTCAGAGAGCTCTTAAATAACTGTGTTCGAAGGTTGGTTGGAGCATAAATGTACCTACAGCTTCTTGGTACCTAGCAGAGCGTTTTGATGGAAGGACTGAGCCATTCGCTGTGAGGGGCCACTTGGATGGAAGTTGGATGAAACAGCCATACGGAGATGAGCATCCTTCATCTCTATCAACCACGCAGAGGCAATCTGCAAGCTGTGGAAGAACATCTTTGCTTGATACAAGACAGCGGTTTTGCTGGTGTTGCTTCCGAGAATCGGGCACAATCCACCAAGCACAGAGAGGCAATGGGCACAACATAAAATTTAATTGGTTTGGAAAGGGAAACTCTGAGGTAACACTTCCATCATGGAACAAGAAACCACCTGTATCTAATATCTAGAAGTCTGCACGTTTGCGGTTATAATGCATGCAATCACTCTGATTACGGAAGATATAATATTATGATTGAGGAAAGGCTAAAGTGGAACTAAGTGATTCCGGTCCGAGTGGTACCACTTATACCCAAATTTGCTACGATTGGTACGACCCGCATCACAGCGTATTATCCACAAGTAGCCTGATAAGCTGTGTGGTTTAGAGTGTGATCCAAAATACATAGGTTTTTCATTAAATGGTTGAAGGTTGCAGTATCCTCTTGTCACCTCCAGTCTTAGAAGAACGTTAGTGCGCTTCAGGAACGAGGTGGCTATTGCAGTAGATATAGAGGAATTGGTTTCACAGGTGATACGTCGGAAGATACTTAGTGGTGTATTACACACCTTATGTTGGCGAAACCGAAAGCACGAGGCAACTGTTGTCAAGCATCAACTGACCGTAGTAGTCAGGTCGCAACCTCCTCCCTCTTTTGTAACTAGCTTGTGTTGTCACAAACGTTTGATTAGTACTCGATCAAATTAGACGGGAAATGATGGATGTTGCTTACACCAACTTTTTCGTAGACCGTTTGCTAGATTTTGCTTCTTTCACCAAAAGAAGTCATTTAGTTTGTCGCACTAATCCGAGAAATATGAATTCGAGGTAATTTCACGGTGTATCGGTAATGTTTAAACTGCACCGAATTGCATAAATCAAAAATTTATATTCTCGGTGTTGCACGAGGCAAGCCAACAAGGCAGGAGCAAATAGGTACAATCGCACCTGCGACGATCAACGTGCGAACATTTTGGCTTTGACATTAGGTGTGAGCAGCTGAGTGAGTTCCAAGGATTGAACTAAGGTTGTAATAGCCGTTCGACTCCACAACTGCTTCAGTGTTGAGGCAGACTGTTAATGTAAATGCAAAAGGTTATTAATCACGTTATGTGATATGGGAATTTATTCCAAGTAAAGGTTGTCCTGGCCCAATGCCGATCTATTGCGCTGTTAATTGCAGTCGTCTGCTAGCTATCTTCCAGCCTGTGGCGTATGATGAGTTCTTCTAGAGCCGTACTGCGTTTCAATCCCGTCCCGTTTAGCGATGTGTTCAGTAGGAGGGCAAGTTTCAGTGTCGCTAAAGTTTGGACCACCCAGTTTTTTAAAAAGTTGACCAATTCTAGAAGTAGGATCTGTGGGAAAACTGATGAGACTCAACCAACAAGAGCAAGCCAAAGAAACATGTCATAAAAATGCACCCAAATAAATGAATGGAAGGTAACAAAACGTTTAAAGTTAAAAGGTTAGGCACACTGTAAAGTAGTCGTTATATATGTTACATAAACATGTTATTCATGTGAATAAAGGACGGGAAATCATTAATGTTCCAGGTGAGGTTTGTGACTTGTTTGCAGCTCCACACAGCTGTGGCGCTGCACCGCGGGTGATTGCTAATTCTAACAGCGGTGCGCGTGAAAGGTAGCAAGGCAAGTTAAGTGACCGAAGGCCAGCCGAAATTTAAGCAACGGATAAAGGTACATAGAGAACGAACGTCCGTAGCTACACTGCTAGCCCTCTTTGTGGAGGTAATTGGCAGCCAGTAGCAAGCGGAGCGCAAATTTTGGGACAAAGACATGAGCTGATGGATGCGGGTAGTTGCTGTACACTTGTGAAACGGGTAGCAGTCTGAGCGGCTATTTATAGCAACGATCCTAAGTTGGGGAATCTGGTACATAGAAAGCAAACGCTAGATGTTGAAAGGCCAGTGCGTCTAGTCACGCGTTGTAGATGGGTTTTCCTGGTGGACAGGCCTAAGAGTGATAATGTCGTTTGAGAAGCGAGCGGACAGTAGGCCGTGCGGTAAAACAGCGACGTATACATCCATCTTTGGGTGGCTACGGCTCTGCAGTGCGCGTTTAATAAATCTAACCAGGTAGTGACATGAGGCTAAATGGCTAAGGAAACTAACGAAAAGCCAGTAGTAAGCTAATTGTCAACTTATGGTAAAGAGCAACAACAGTAGAGGCAGGTAAGCGCAAGGTTAGGTAACGAAAAATCAGCAAAACCTTTGGCGGCTATACATGGCCAAGCTGTTTATCCGAAGAGTAATAAAATAGGAAATGTTCGATAGAAGCTACATGACCACAGCGCACAGTCACATGTTGCAGTTGCCGTTATGGTAGAGCAGTGAAAGACCGCTAACACTAAGTTAAGGAGGGGGCAGATAGGGGAGCTAAACGCATCATTACAGCGGTGTGACAGGCTTTGAAGTAGCATTAAGCGCACGTCAATAACGATAGTTAGGACGCTGCATAGCGCCAGATTATTGAGTACAATAAGCCTGCGAGTTCAGCGTATCAGTGCTGAATTAAGTAAAGAAAAGCCAGTGGTCTGCTGGGCAAAGGTTTATCGCCAGGCTGAAAAGCAGTGGAGGCACGCCAGTGCCGGTTAGGTGATCGAAAGCCAATAGCTGGTTCAGCTGCCATTTAGGGTAAAGATAATAAACCACGGAAGCAAATGAATAGAAGGTGAACGTTAGAATCTGCATAGCTACTACTCTACGTCGCACGTTGTGATGTCTTTCTAGTGGACCAGATGAATAGAGCTATTGCATATTCGTGGATGAGAACCAGGAGGTGGGCTAGACGATTTGATTCAGCGGTGTGAAACAGCCTTGCTGTAGGAATAAGTGAACGTCAGTATCTGGGTTTATAAGGAGTTGCATCGCGTCAGGTCGTTTAGTCTAACAAGGTTGCGCGATCGGAGTAGAAAAGGGGAGTTAAGTGATGGAAAGCCGGTAACCTACTATGCGCAGCGTTGTGGCAGAGATAAGAAGCAGTGGGCGCAAGTAAATACAGTTTAGGTGACCAAAGGCCTGCGCAAAGTTTGTCGGCTATTTACAGCAAAGTTAATAGGCCATGGAATCTAGTAGGTAGGAAGTGAACGTCAGAAGCTGCATGGCTACAGCGCTGCTTCACGCGTTATAGGCATCTATTTGGTAGATCGGAGAAAGAGAACTAATATTAATTTGTGGGGAGAGCAGATAGGGGCGAAACACATCATTACAACGGTGTGACAAATAGTTTTGTTATAGAAGTAAGTAAAAGTTAGTATCTAGCTGATAGGGCACTGCATCCCGCGAGGTTATTTAGCCTAACAAAGTTGCGAGCTGAGGGCAGAAGTGGTGAGTTAAGTAGTGGAAAGACAGTAGAGTGCTGTGCGAAACTTTGGTAAATATCGAAAGCAGTGAGCATGGTAAGCTCAAGGTTAGGTGACCGAAATCCGGTTGAAGATTCCGAGGCCGTCTACGGCAGACATAATAAGCTGTGGAAGCAAGTAGCACATGTGCGTTAAATAATGAAAGGCCAGTAACATGCTAAGCACAAATTAATAAAAAGATGGAAAATAGTGGTGGCAAGTAAGTGCAGGTTAGGTTGTCAAAAGCTTGCAGAAAGTTTACCGGCCATTCGCAGCAAAGAAAATAAGCCATGGAAGCTAGCAGCTAGAAATACGACGTTGGGATTTGGGTGGATACTGCGCTGCGTCACACGTTGTAGGCGTCGTTCTGGTGGACCAGGGGGATAGAGCTAAAACCAATTTTTGGATGAGAGCCGATAAGGAGCGAAAAGCTTTGTTACAACGGTGTGACAAAGCCTTTACTTTAGAAGTAGATGAACTTCAGTAGTTGGGTTGGGAAGGCGCTGCATCACGCGGGGTATTCAGGCCTTATAGGGTTGCTAAGTGATTGTAACATAGCTAAGTAATGCAAAGCCAGTGGCCTGCGGTGCACAAAAGTACGACAAATCTGAAAAGCAATGAAGGCCATTGAGTCCAAAGTTAGGTCAGCAGAAGCCGTGAGAAGATTTTTCGGCTGTTTATAGGAAAGGCAATAAGCCACGGAGGCTAGTAGCAGAGCTTAGTTAAGTATGGGAAAGTGGATAACATGCTTTGCGCAAAATTGTGGCAGATATGAAAATCTTTAGAGGAAGACGCGTGCAGGTTAGTCGCCAGAGAGCCTGTAGTAAATTCAGCAGCGATTTACGGCCGAGATAATAAGCCGCGGAAGCGTGAATGGGAGGGGAACGTTAGAATCCGTATGGCTTCTGCGCTGCGCCGCACATTGTGGTGTCTTTTTGGTGGACCAGAGAAAGCGAGCTATTGCCAATTTGTGGATGAGAGCCAGCTGGTGCGCTAGACGCTGCACACCGGCTGTGTACCAAGGCTATGCTCTAGAATTAGGTGCACGTCAGTACCTAGGTTGATAGGGCGCTGCATCGCGCGAGGTTATTAAGTCAAACAGGTTGCGAGATAAAGGTAGATGTATGTAATGGAAAGCCAGTAGCATGCTTTGTGAACATGCATGACAAAGGTCAAAAGCCTTAACTGAAGGTAAGTGTAACGTTACGTGACCGAAAAGTTGCAGAACTTTCGCGGCCATGTGCAGCAAAGATAACAGGCCATGGAGGCTAGTCGATAGGAAGTGAACGGCAGGATCTGCATGGCTACAGCACTGCGCCGCGAATTGTGTGTTCCTTTTTGGTGGACCAGAGGAACCGAGCTGACACCAAGTTGGGGTGAGATCCGATGGGGCAGCTAAACACATTACTACGGCCTTGTGACAGAGACCTTGTTATAGGAGTAAGTGAACTTATTACCTAGGCTGTTAGAGCACTGCATGGCGCGAGATTGTTAAGTCTAACAGGGTTGCTAGATGACGGTCATAGAGGTGAATTAGGTATTGGAAGGCATTAGCTGGTTGTGCGGAAATTCGTATTAAAGATCGAAAGCAGTGGCAGCAAGCGAATGTAAGGTTAACTGACGGAACACGAGCACAATGTTTAGCGGCCGTATACCTGCAAGCTAAGTATCTGGAAAGCATCGAACTAGTATCACGTGACGGAAACTACCTGGCTACATCGCACCGTCACAAGTTGTGGATGCCGCTCTGGTGGATCAGAGGAAGCCAGCAAACATCAATTTGGGGATGAGGGCGTATAGGACAGCTAGAGGATACATTACTGCAAGTGATAGACGTACGTGGAGGTCAGTATCCTGTTTGATAAGGCGCTGCATCCCGCTTGGTTAGTAAGTCAGACCTGAGAGCGTGATGGAAGTAGAAGGGGTGGGGTAAGTTAATAAAAAGCAGTGTCTTGCTGTGCGCAGATTTATGGCAAAGATAAAGAGCAGCAGTGACGCATAAGTGCAAGGTTAGGTGACCGAATGCCAGTAGATTTTTCTGCTGTGTCCAGCAATGGCAACAAGCTAAGGACGCAAGTAGCAGAGGTGAGTTAACCAATGGAAAGCCGGTAGTGTGCTAAGCTTGCATTAATAACGCAGCTTAAAAAGCAATGAAGGCAGGTAAGTGCAGTGTAGGTGACGGAACGTGTAGCAAAAGTGGCCGGCTCAGGATAACAGATTTGTATTATTTGCGTTAGTCTATTGGCAAGTAAGGTTCCCAGTAAAAAGCAGAAAGTACGAAGGTGACGGGACGAAAGCGTATTGTAGTACACTGTTCACTCCTGTTGACTATACACAACACCGGAGGACGCGAGCTAGCTAAGGGGAGCATGTGGCGGACCGCGCGATAGTGCTGCGTGTTGAATCCAACCGTGGCGCCTCGCGTGTATTTTAACCTGTGTTAGGTCAGACAACCAAATGCAACATACCTATCAGCATTCAGCGAACAACGTCTAGGTGTAAAATGAGAAGCGAATTTTATTTACTATTTTGCACAACCTACTCAGGCAATCCGAAGAAGCTCCAGACTGCTACCCTTCACTCAGAAAGATTGGTTTAAACAGTTTTGCTCCACAAGAGGACTGCTTCGTGGGCCAGCCTTCTGCGAGACCAGGGGGTTAAACCTAATGCAGCTGCTGGGGGCGAACCAGACGATGGGATCCTAGCGAACTGTCACCGGGGTCCTATCTAATGGTGTCGAAAAGGAAAAATGTTTGCAAAAGCGATTCGTTAGGGCTAGTAGTTTGACGTGAAATGTTTAGTGTACAAGTTGTGGCATCCGCCTCCAACGTGAACGTACGACCGAGTTGACAGGTATATAGAAAGCCAACGAAACACGGTAGTTACTATAGTGCCTAACAACAACAAGTGATAAACCAAAATGACTAGAACAAACTTGTTGGTTTTTAAAGAAACGTTATAATCACCTTTTGGTAACTTCAAACCATTGTGCCATGTCTAGTTATGTTAAAAAATCTTACAGGGGACCTAAGCAGCATTATTCAGTGTATAGGCAAAACGACCTGAGCAGTGAGTCTGTCGCCAGACCTGGTCATTCTTGTTGCCCTGGAGGAGCTCGGAGGAGTTTCAGCAGACGTCGCTGGATTGCTAAGGCTTGGGTTTGTTGGCGATGGAACAGGAGTAGTTATAGAGGCATCGTCGTTGTCCAACGGGCGACTTTAAAGCGCCTAATAGACGCTGACTCGCGCTTGCCGTAGCAAGCGCTGACATAGGCTTTATCGTTCCATCGAAGAATGCTAAATTGTCCTTCCTCTGGCGGAACCATGAACCGCTTGATGCCACCAACTCGTACGAATACCTGCGCGCATGTTTGGAACTCCAATGGAACAAAGCTTTTATGGCTCTGGACAGGAAATTGAGTACGTGCTAAACGAGACATGCGTGACGATAAAGCAGCGTCGTAGACGATGGCGCTTGAAGCTGTGAAATATTGTCTTCATCTATACAGAGTGGCTGACCGAAAAGTGCCTCGGCATTAGACACATGCAGTAGGCCTTGAGGCTAGAACGTATGCCTAACATAGCAGTTGGTAAAGGCACTGTCCATTAAAAATTGTTGCCTGCAGTGGGACTGGCTTTTAGTTGACATTGGAAACGCTCAACCGTACGGTTTGATTGTGGATGGTAGGAGGTAGCAGGGGAGTGCTTAAAGCATGAAGGGTTTAGCTTCACTTGGAATTGTGCACTGTCGAACGGTGGTTCTCTGTTTGTAGTTATGTTCGTTGGACAACCGTATAGAGAGACTTAGTGACTCACGCTAGTTCGAACGACCTCCTCCGTGCTGATGTCTGGTAGCGGAACAGTTTCTGGCCGCCTGGTATAACGGTCGATGAGTGTCAACAGCTAGACCGTGTCGTTAGAGGATGGAAGGGGACCAGCGATATTCAGGTAGATGTACGTTAGGCAAGAGCTGACTATCAGGAAACGATCGATAGGTGGGGCTACCTAGCGTTGAAATTTAGATATTTGGCAACAGAATGAATCGGGCCCACCGACTAAAATCTTGGTTGTGATTGCGCCACAGGAATCGCTTCGTGACGAGCTTTATCTAGGCGCAAATGCCTGGAGGTAATAACTTGTGCAGTGCGTCGAACAGATTACGGCGAATAGTATGTGGAACTATAGGACTCGGATAAGGTTGCGAGATATCGCCACGCATAGATTCGTCTAAAGAAAAATAAATAAATAAACAAACAGTTTATTCGCAAATTTGTAGACACCAACTTAAGCATGAGCAATGTTTACTGGCAGTGGTGTATCACAACGATACTTTGGATTCAATCGTGCCTATGGTAAACGGTCAAGGCACTATAAGTGCAGTCAGCCAGTGCATGTAGACGGTAAGTATCCTGTGCTTGCACGTGTCGGGAAGAAGTTACTTATGAGTCTAGTCGAGCATAAAATATTTAGTTATTTAGTTATTTTATTTACTTGGTAGCGGAACTGGTTGAATGAGGAGGGAGGTAGACGTCTAAAGTTGATCAATCTCCGGATTGGTCTGTTGTGCAGCGGCCAGTGCTGCTAGGCAGATGCTGTGACTAGGTGCAATTGAAGTGACGCGCGACAAGGCGATTGCGACGAAGTTTTGCACACCTGCGACGGGCCGTATGTCTGACGTGAACTGTGAGACATAGTCTAGGTGGCGGAGCTCTCTAGGAGAGCACTTGTCCGAGGACGATCCTATCGCGTAGACTAAAGGTTTGGGGACGGTGAAAATAACGAGGACTCTACTTTCAAATGGTGATCGAAAGCAGCGAAGGGCCAAGTAAACTGCAAGCAGTTCTCTACCAAACGTGCTGTAATGAGTTTCGGCTAGTGGAAACCGTCCCGAAAAGCAACCTACTGGTTTCCAAGACCCATCGACGAACCGCTGAAAGATTGCTCCTACTGCTTCGCTTGAGGCTTCCGTTACCAGTGAAATAGGAGCGTCCGGTTGTGAACATGTCAAAAGCGTAGTGTTTGCTACGGCATTTTTAGGTTCTGCGAAAGATGATCGAGCAACATCGGTGAAAATAAAACTACGCTGATTGCCACGAAGCAAGACAGGGGCTGCATTATGTTTGTACAATTGGGGATAGAACGGCGGTACTGCTTTACTACTCCGATAAAGCGTGAGTTGTTTGAAAGATAAAGGGTCAGGAAAAGTTTGATAACAACAACTTTTCGGGAAGGGCAGCAAGACCGGATGCAGAGATCGATGACCCAGCAAATCAATTGACCGTTTACACAACGCACTTGGCAGAGTAAATGGTAAAGATGTTCGCATGGAAGACGAAACAGCAGTTGCATTTCTTTTAGATGTTCTGATTTGGAGTGCATGCTACCCAAAAGTTCGTGCAGCTAAGGCTATCCGAAATATAAGCAGCGTGTAATGTCATGTATGAAGCTTTGGAAAGTTTGTGCAGCATTTCCCAGGGCAAACGGCACCCACAGTAACTCGAATGGACCAAGAGGTGTACTGACGGTCGTCTTCGAGGTAACCGCATTCTTCGACAGGGATCTGCTAATATGCTCTCGTTAGGTCGATTTTGCTAAACACGGACTTACTGCTTAAGCTGCTAGTAAGAGCATGAATGTACGGGTACTTAGGGCAGGTACAACTGTTCAGAACCCGATAAGCGCTACACAGTCGCCAGTCTTCGTTGACACCATGCGAAGAGGTGGAGCGCACTGAGTTTCGGTAGAGCGGATGATACCAAGTTCGAGCATTTGCTCGAATTCCGATTTGACCACCCTCAAGTTAGCAGGGGCAAGGCCTTGTGGTCCATCGGAAACTGGTGGACCACAACTTCGTATAGTGTACGTTATATCAATTGCTACGTGAAGACTGGCGGTAGAAGGGAGAACCAGCTTCGGAACTGCGCGAACAGTTCCAGAAAGTCTTTGTGGCTGAGGATAAATGGGATTGATGATTTCGGGGGACGTCTCGATTCCGTAAATGGAAAGACGTGTTTGCTTGCCGATTAGGTTTTGTTGACGATTATCGACCATTAAATTGAAAAAAAGCAGAAAAACGATTCCGCGGATGGCTGCTGTTAAAATCCAACAAAATTTGCACCGAAAGCCACCATCCATGGTAAGGGAACGCTGGCGAAGAGTTTCTATGCGCTTTTCGTTGCCGGCACGCAGGTTTGTTAACCACTGCGTAGGCGGTTCGTTTAGGCCTGGTGGTACCACGCTGAGTTCCGCTCCAGTGTCCACCAGGAACATGATCCCTGAGGTTCTATCGGCTACCTTGTATAGAGGGCTCGCGGTATCTTTAGTAGCACTGTCAGTCGCCAGTATTTGTCTATCAATTTGTCCAAAGCTATCGTTGGTTGTCATCGGTTCACCGTTGTCTTCGGACTTAATCAGACAGTGAATCAGATGTTGCCTGTCAAAGACTTGTTCAGCCTGCTTCTTTTTGCTCGACGCAAAATTGCAAGGTTTAATGCGAAGTCAAGCAGCGTCACAGAAATGTGCATGGTAAAGGCATATAGAGGGGCGCGTGGTGCTACGCGCGCGCCTACGTAAACGGTGTGTAGCTAGGTTGCTGCAGATAGTGCAGGCTGAAATTTTGAACCACTCTTTTGTGGGGCGTTTTAGTCTACAAGTGCCTGTGCCGAAAGCAGACTGTTTACGTTGTCTTCTGACGGAGCGACGGTCTGCACTCGTTGAGGCGCGTCAGCTGGCTATCATATGCTAGACGAAGAGCAAAATGGTATACTGGAACGCTCCAGTGCGCTGTCTAAAAGTTCTGCAATTTTGGTCAGCGTTTTAGACTTGGCGAGGCGTAAGACATCCTGCAGTGCTCAGGTAAAGGTTGCATCCAAAGTTTCAAAAACAAACGTTCGAATATGCTTAAACTTCTTAGAAGCCGGCACATCTCCAGTAAGAGTGGCGACGATTTCTCACTTCCTAACTGCAAACCGAAAGAGTTGATGCAAACGAGGTTTGTCTGAAGATGTGAATCGCTTTATTACAGCATCCTTCAGAGTGCTGTGATGATTATTTGCATCAACAGTCATGATCATTTGGTCAAGCTGGATAGTGGGATCCAAGCGGGTCGAGCTAACCGTTTGTCGAACTTATCTACCTCCCGTGTGACACGTATCTTGGAAAATTCTGCTTCTAAGAACGTAAACCGTAAAGCAGTGTCTATCTCCCTAAACAGAGGAACTACCAGAGAGAAGGAATAAAAGGTCTACAGTCCTCACCATACTTAGAGACTTAGTCCATGACCCCAAAAATAAGAAAGAGTGAAAGTGGATAAAACTGTGTCCCCAGGAAAAATTGGAGCAGACTCAGGAATAAAAAGACAGATACTTGTAATCGGAATCCCGTCATAGCGAAGAAAAATTTGGTACAGTGTCAACTATTCAGTGATAATCTTGATTATTGCCAGGCGCTGGTTCTTGGCGGCGTCACCAAGATAACGAGAGTGTCCGACTCAGGCTAACAGGTTTGTAGTATTCGAGTTAATCTATTAATTAATTAATTAATTAATTAATTAATTAAATGGTATATTCTCGGTAAAACAAGACACACCTGCAAAGGCGTGATCAAATATGCATATAAGCATAGCTTCTTTGGAATAGTAAAACATTTCTTTTTTAATGAAAGGAATAAACGAAAAGATGTAGTCCATACGAGTGATCATATTGTCATATAATAGTCAGACCAAGGAACATGATGGCGATGTGGCGCGCAAAAAGGCAGTCATAAATGTTGTGTCAGGGATGGTTGAATCGGTATGACGCGCGAAATTAAGTTTCTGGCCGAGAAACGGCATTCGAGTTGGGCGAAACAGTCCAGTCAAATCAGGACCAATCTGACCCATCAATATACGATATGTGAGGACCAAGTCGCCCCGAAGCCGCCTGTAATACATGGAAAACATATCCAACTTACGTAGCCTCTCCGGGTACGTCAGCTTCTTTAATTCGTGCACCATTTTCGTCCCGGACCGCAGGACTCGTTCAACTGCCATCTTATCACGAACCAGGCATGGAGGACAAGCCTGGACGCAGTATTCCAAGTGCGGCCTTACAAAAGCCGAAAATAGTCTAACGAACATGTCGGTGGTCATGATCCCGAATGACCTGCGGATCATCCACAA
Source organism: Dicrocoelium dendriticum (assembly GCA_944474145.2). Lineage (NCBI taxonomy): Eukaryota > Metazoa > Platyhelminthes > Trematoda > Plagiorchiida > Dicrocoeliidae > Dicrocoelium > Dicrocoelium dendriticum. The sequence continues at coordinate 11,726,791 of OX104064.1, forward strand.
CATGTTGAAACCTTTGCGAGCAGCTGTCGTCCAGTGTTCACTGGACTTAAAGTCGGATGACAGCAAAACACCGAGGTCAGATTGGAGTTGAACTCGCGGTACCTCGTTGCCGCCAAGCAAATAACGCGTCGGCGGGTCATTCGGACCAACGCGTAAAACGGAACATTTCGCTAAATTAACGGGCAACTGCCACAAAATTGACCAGTCCCAAAGTCTATCCAGAGCCCCCTGTAGGGTCAGTGGACCAATCGGATCGTCTATCGTGAACCAGAGTTTCAAGTCATCCGCAAACCTTAGGGATGGCCCACCCAATTCCTCAGTTATGTCATTAACGTATAAGGTGAATAGAAGGGGGCCAAGGACGGAACCTTGCGGAAAGCCACTGTGAACACTTTGGTGGAAGGACAGGCATAAGCCCACCCGCACACACATTTCCTTTCCATTAGGAAAGCTGAAATCCATCGTAAGACTGGTCCAGAAATACCATAGGAATTCAGCTTGTACAAAAGGCGCGAATGTGGAACGGTGTCAAAAGCTTTGGAAAAGTCAATGAACAGCACGTCCACTGCCTTCCCGCAATCAACGGCTTCGGCCAGTGTTCACGAGCGGTTAACAAGTTAGTAAGGCAAGAATAGCCCTTACGAAAGCCGTGCTGAGAAGGATTAAGCAAATCAAACGCTTTCAAGTGTCCTTTGAGCGCGTCCCTCACGAGCTTTTTCAACAACTTGACCAGCACGCTCGTTAAACTGACCGGTCTATAGTTAGCAGGAAGGTGCTTATCACCTTTCTTAAAAATGGGACAAACAATAGCCCCCTTCCAATTCTTTGGTAGAGAGCAGCCTCGTAGAGACTTCACCAAATGTTGCGTAATCGGACGGCAAAGTTCATCAGCCAACTAGTACAACAGTTTGGGATGAATAGCATCTCCACCGGTGGCCTTATTGGGATTTAATTGCCTCAGAAGCCGGAGCACTTGAGCCTCCGTTATAGAAACCTCCTCCAAGTGGGAGCCTTCAGGAACTTTTGCCTGGAGACTGATATGCGGCGGCTGTGACTCTCGAACATAAACCCCAGCATAGTGTCCTCCGAGCAAACACGCTTCTCTGTGATCCGTGACAGCAGCAGTGCCGTCAGGGCCAAACAACACTGGGATGCACGAGTTCAGGTTGGTTTGCCTTTTGACATACGCGAAAAAGCGTTTCGGGTTTGATAAGTCTATACGAGCAAGCTCTACTTCATGCTGTAGACGAGCACCTCGTAGATACTGCCTGCAGGCATTTCGAACCTCACGATATCGCTTGAAGGTGCATAATGAAGGAGCAGATAAGTAAGTACGCCAACATCTGGCACGTCTGTTAAGTTGTTTGCGTACAGCAGAATCAAACCAGGGTGGCTTTGCCCTAGTTTTATTCCTGCCAGATAGTGGTATATGGGGGAGAGAGAGCTCACTCAAGTATGATTTAAATCTGTCCCAGGCCGTTTGAATGTCGTCACTTTCCAAAATGACACAAGGCGACTTTGCGGCTTTGGCTTTCATTGTCTGAAAGTCCGCGCGCCATATATTTGGAACTCGGTCGGGATGATCATTAGTCTGACGACTAAGGGCGCACTTAAATGAGAGACATGCGTGGTCGCTAGCACCGAGAGGTGAGTTGTATACAATATCCGTGACAAAATCAATGGATTTAGCGAAGATCAAGTCCAAGAGGGACGGGTTTTGACCCATCATGAAGCTAGTAGGCCGGTCGACAAATTGGTGCAGAGAAGCAGGCAAGGCTAGCTCGAGAGCCTCGGTAGCCAAACACCTTGTAACTGCGTCGCAGGAAGAATTCTTCCTGTCAACGTTGGGAAGATTAAAGTCCCCCATCACTAAACACCTATTTGCCGAGCGTTCGCGGATGAAAGCAACAAGCCACTTAGCAACGCTGTCGGGGCTTCTATAGACCAGCACAACTTTAAGTTGCGCGGAGGCAATACACAGGTTAACCACGAGTGCCTCAACCTCATCGTCTGATGATCGGAAACTATACGTCTTAAAGACAGTAAGTGCGGAGTTAACTTACAAAGCAACGCCACCTCTGCGCCGATCAGAGGTGTGGTCACATCTCAGCAGTGCGTAGCCTGGCAAGCACGCTTCACTGTCCATGACGTCGGTGGACAACCCCATTTCAGTGAATGCGGGAATATCTGGATGGCAGTCATCGATAAGGGCGCCGACTTCGCACAGCTTGTTTCGCAGGCTACGCACAGTGCTTAAGATCACCTGAAGGGATTTAGCATTGTGAGTCCGGGATCGTGCGCCACCAGAACAGGCTTTGGTAGGGCTGGAGAGGACCGCCGGCTCACCACCCGAAAACCCACTAAGCGGAAACCATTTTCTCCTGCTTCACGGCGGGCTTTAAGATCTTTCACAGCTTCCCGCAATTTCAGCCTATCCGCCAAAGGGAGGTCTGGGTGCACAATAACACCAGTGCACTTGAACTTAACGGCAACACGCAGAAGTGCATGGCGCTTCTCCGGAGTGGAGAGAACAACTCGCAACAAGCGAGGGCAAGACTTGTCAGCTGGCAAGTTACCGAGTCTGGTTAGTTTGCGCACAGTCACGTCGGGAAAGCCGGGAGGCAGGAGTTTGGTAGCCCATATTATAAACCACTGAAGATCATCTAGCATACGGTCTTTTGGGAGAACAGCAG
>OX104064.1:11729979-12070346 GCA_944474145.2 Dicrocoelium dendriticum
ATAATGGATCCACTGTTCCACAACCGGAGACTGACAATTCTGGCGTGATTACCTTCACTGCCTCAAACATTCCGATCCTCCAGTCACCTGGAGCTTTTCTGATGTCATTTCACGGACAGCACTGCGCGCGCATAAGCGGCTTTTCCGATGATTTTTCCTGGAGTTCTCACTTGGTCATGGAAACAATTACACTTACATTTGAAGGAAATACTTGTCCACTTCGCGGAGAATAGCATTTATTCCTGTTTTGGACATATTCAGACACAAGAAACAACTGCACTGACCGTCCCTACGACAAGTTCAGCATGGATAGCTGGACACGGGTTGCGAGCCGGACAATATAATAGAAAAGCCGGCCTCTATTAACAATATGTTTACTCACCCGCATCATTATCATTCGACTCTGCGACTCTTTTACATCATTGACTGGCTTCAACGACTATTGCCGGTTCAGTACTAAGCCATTTGGCCAACCACCGAAAAAATTTTGGCTGTCAACCGACTGCGAATAATAGAGTGCAAAATCGGTCTATACGATGCATAGCCGACTAGCACTCCAGTTCAACGGAATCTACGACAGTGTTCCAGGACGTGGTGGGTTTTCGCCTGGCAAGCGTTCTCCCTATAAAAAGCCACAAATGTCCGCTTAACAACACTGCAACGTGGCGGATGTGACTCGCCACAAAATAAAGTCACAGCTATACATTTCACACTGACGCAGTCCTCAGCCTCCAACATCGAACCTGTGCAACTGATTTTACTATGAAGAATGCTTTAGTGGAGTACCGATCATCCCGGCTTCGTAATGGTCATCGATTGCACTAAACCTTGTTCGGTCTCCTGTGCTCATGGATCACTACATGGCAAATTTACCCCCCACTTGTATCTTGACGCAACAGTTTTTGCGCGCCACGGCGCCATTATGATCCTTGGTCTGACTATTACCTGACAATATGCTCTCTCTTATGGACTACATCTTTTCGTTTATTCCTTTCATTGTAACGAAATGTTTTAATATTCCAAAGAAGCTATGCTTGTGTGCATATTTGATCATGCCTTTTAGAGGTGTGTCTCGTTTTACAGAGAATATACTATTTATTTATTTATTATCTTCCCCTTACAGTTCCCTATCACGATTACATTCTTTCATTTTCACACTCTGACTGCCTTCCTTTATCCATTGGACGGATAACACTTCGGGCCTGGCTCCACTCTAGCCTGGTCTGACCAGTCTCCTATTTTCTGACTGTTTCCAGAAATCAGAGACGCACGTGTTCTAGGCTGTGCAGTCACAACACACCCTGTCTCTCAGCCTGAGAGCTTCGTTTGATATGCTAACGGGCTTTTTATATAGCCTCTGTAGTCCCGCAAATTTATTTTCTCGCGACATTCACTACTGTTATCCCCACTTTAACTTGACTGCCTAGCTACATCTTGCTGACTTATCCAGTCTCATCTAAACGCACTTTTGCTTTCTGACCCCTCCCCAAACACTCCTGCTTCATCTTCAATCTTTCATTCTTTACTGATCCGTGTTCCGCTCGATTCTCGTCGTATTTCGCCACTTATGATATACGTGTATATGCGATATTTAAATAACAATTACATGCATAGGGGTACAACAGATTAGGCATCGCCGCAATTGGTTGACTGCATTCCAGATGCATTCCTTTCTTCTGTCTGTGTGGCTGTCTCTGTTCGTTTCCTTTTTCTCCCGAGTCTGTCACAGGTACGGCGACACGCACCCAAGGAATTGTCCTCCGTTTCGACAACAATCCAAGGCACACAGTTCCTCTACCTGGACATGAGCGGAAAATTATCAACTTTTTTACAACTTACTAACTGGACAAATCAATCAATTCTTCCGCGGCATGAACCACTGAGTCCAATTTATCCAACAATACCTATTCCACATATCTCTTGACTGGAGGACTTTCGACTACGGAAGGCACATTCTCCTGCCAAGACAAAGCTTGAACAATCGGTCATTCTAAGCTCTTCCATCCGCTTTGACCGCTCAAATGGCTGTGGTTACCACAATCTCTAATCAATTTCACTACATACCCCGGGGGATCTGCGATTCTTTCTTCGGAACCTATCCTGTCCTCCAAGACTTCAACATATTTCAACGTATATTCTTCGAGGCTCCACGTGGTTCCGCAGATGATGAACACATCATATCCAGAAAGAATGCTTAGTCCCTGACCTACCGATCTGGAACAGGAGAGGACCCAGGCACGCAATGGCCGCTCGCATAGCGCATCATTCAGCAGAAAAATGGGACGCAACTTGACTGCGAATAACGGAGCAAAAGAACGTTCAACAAGAAACATAGCCAGTTACAACTTGCCATTCAATGGATTGGCGGCAGTGTTTCAGGACGTGGTGGGTTTTCGCCTGGCAAGCGTTCTCCCTATAAAAGTCCACAAATGTCCGTTTAACAACACTGCAACGTGGCGAATGTGACTCGCCACCGAATAAAGTCACAGCCCATAACTTCACACTGGCAGCTCAATTAGAATCATCATAATGGATAGCTTGCTCTTCAATTATCTTTCAATGGATCACTCAGGATTCTTTATCTATTATTACTCGAGGTATGACTGCGATATATGGCAGAGCGATTATGTCCAAACAAATCGTTCTTTCGCATGTTCACCATCGCACAGTTCCAAGCATGGACATATGAACAATTTTCTACTGTCACTACAGTTCCCATAAAATGTCTGTACAGCTGTACATACCTGATCATGCCTCAACTGGCGTGCCTCGCATAGTCGAGAATAAATATTTATTTATTTATTTATAAATGTCCATAGGCACCAAACCAAGGCCTCTCTTCTTTTGAGGATCGGCTGCTACCGATAAATTTTCTCATTGGTATAAATAACTGCCTTATGTGCTGGCATCCGTTTGACACATTATCTGCATGCTTGGTCGTTCTACGGAAATTGCAATCTCAGGTCCCTTGTTGAGGTTTGCCTCTCGGCTCCATTCTCATGCTTCTCAGCGCACAATTACGTCCCCTCTCGTGTTTTGCCTCTCTTCTGGTCTATATCGCAACAGTCCAATGGCGGTATAGTTATCAATAGTATCAGCGCAACATCCCAGTTCTCTTTTGGTTACCATTACTTCTGTGCGTCTCATTCCAAAACATTTTGGCCAAGTCAGTCCTCTGAGGCTCCAAATGTCCATAGGTCTCAAGCCAAGGCCTCTCTTATTTTGAGCACCGTCTGCCATCGACTCAAGTTCTCATTGGTATAAGTTACAACCTTATGATACTCTTCTTTGTCTGAATCATTATCTCTATGCTTAGCTACTCTCACCGAAATCCGAATTTCTGGTCTCTGATTGACTTTTGCCTCTCGGCTCTACTATCGTGCATCTCAGCTCACATTAACGTCTTCCTCGCTTATTTGGCGTCTCTCTTCGCTCATATCGCAACTATTCATTGGCGGTATAGGTACCATTAGCCTCAGCTCATCGGTCATTCCATTGATTTCAGCCAGCACAACTTTACCATAAATTTTATATTTATACCATAACATAGTCCTGTTCAATTTTGTTGGCAGTTTGCTCGGTCCGTTTTTCTTCTCACCCTTGTTCTACAGGATAACATTACCTGCACCGAACACCGCTGAAGACGTACCTACGACGCTCCCATGGACACGGATTCAATAAAGAACAAAGAAAAACCCGCGCTTCATAATCATGGCACACTAAAGAACCTAGGAAACTGATCAATTCAATACAAGTCACCTGAGTCGTCCGATTTCGACAGCCCCAACCACTTGTAATGGACTCCGAAGGCGACTACACAGCCATAGGAAACAAATTGGCGTTGCGTGACTGCGAATATCCGCGAGGATAATCGGTCAGATACCATCTTGCCAATGTATATCAACAGCCGGCAGTGTTCCAGGACGTGGTGGGTCTTCGTCTGGCAAGCGTTTTCCCTACAAAAAGCCACAAATGTTTGTTTAACAACGCTGCGACGTGGCGGATGTGACTCGCCACTCAACAAAGTCACCGCCCCTAACACATTGGCAAGTTGATCGACACCACATTTACAAGTTCTGTGCATATATTGGCTCTCGCACGAACACGCCTACATATCTGACTAGTGACATACCACTATTCTTAAGTATTTTCCACCCGTTTCCTCATACTTCACTCACTGACCTACATTGCTTACGGGACCTCATCGGACTAGTTCCTCATCAACATACCATATAAGTGATCTGATCACTATTTTTACCTCTCGCAATCTGTGTACATGGACTACATACAACCTTTGGGCTCTATGCGCCCACACTACTGTCTCCAACTTTACTACTCCCACTGTTGGTGCTGCTTATTCCGCTATCATGTACAATAATGCAATATGCTGATCATGCCCAAAAAGGCGTCTCTCGCTTTGTCGAGAATAAAATATTTATTTATTTATTTATTTATTTGGTCTCCGCGGTCACCCACTGAAACTGCATAAACCAAGGTCTGATAGGATTAGGACGGAAACTCGTCTATCGCGCCGAGTTATAGATCGCTGGAATTCTCTTCCAGATCACGTGGTTAGGGAACCTACGGTTAAGGGTTTTGCGCGCCAGCTCGATGCTCTTGGGTGGCAACAGCAAACCTTTCCTTTTCCTAGCTGACTCACCTTCATTTTTCAGTTCTTTTTTATTGACTCAAATATCTTGGTATTCCACTTGCTTAGCTCTTACCACTTTCTCTTTTGCCTCCTGCGTTTACTTTTTTCTTTTGTTTACTTCACGTTACCGACCCAGCAGGGACTGCTGGGGCAGGATACGTGGGCATTAATTGGTTGAACATGGTGTGGTGCGGTCTTTGTTTTAGGTCCATCAGTATTTCAAAGTTCGCCAACTCCTGGTTCAACGACCCGCCGAAGAAGGAACACTCACGGGATGTATCCTATCGCTCCAGTCCCGCTTGAACTTGAACTTGACAGTGCAATGGCAGTATGCAGTCGTTGCACAATGATGCAGGATTGCTTACTATGTGACATCTGTGCTCCCTACCCACAACGTTTTTAAACTTGTAAATTTCTCATGTTTACTGATGCTGTTCTAGCACATTTGGTTGCTCTTGTAACACACTGAATGTAACTACCGGGATGTATAAAGCTTTCATAGACTTCCCTTGACTCTTTCACTTTTCAACACATTTGTAAACGTTGTGTTTCCGGTGGTACCATTTTAGTAAATTTAGCCTTATTAATAAGAGAATGCTTTACATTCACCAAATTTTGCACATAAATGTCTTACTTACTTGACTTAAGGAGAGTAATAGAAGCTGGATACATTTCAAGTAACACGTCAGGCTTTCCTTGGAACGTGCAACCATTTGTCAAAGGCCACAAAGCTTTACCCTGGCTTTCTTGGTCACGAGCAATTCCTGCATATAAAAAGAAGCAACAAGCTTGTTACCAGTAATTTACGGCACTTATTGCATAAACGTTTGCTGAGTTTTTTCTCTATTCCGGTAGCTAGGCCGATGTTAATTATTATCCTTGTGATATGCGGTTACACGCATTCGAACTTATTCTCATAAGAAAATGTACCCGTAGAGAACTATCTTGGTGTACTTTCAACTATCAACTTCCTTACCTTCAGCATCAAAGCTGACAGGCTTTCGGTCCTTAGTATGGGACCAAGAGCTACATACCAATGAACAGCCCCAATAGAGCCAAACGCACGTCTTACGCTTTGCCGCTTGAGAGTTGTGCTAGGTAGCATGAGCGTTATCGCTACGAAGACATTAAAATTTCAACCAACGTATTCCTGCGCAATAGTACTATAAACTGTAGCCCATCTAGTTTACAATATTATGAATATAGTGTCTGGTAAAAGGAGGTTATGATCTCGGAGGCCAGACACTTTCACCTTTATTGGTGTAAACCTGCCTGGCATTGAAAATAGGTCATGCCATATCCCAGTAAGCTTGCAACATATGTAGCTCAAACACGGTCCCTCTAGCTCAGTGGTTTAAGCTGCTGGTTAGTTGGCTTCATCGAGCAGCTGTCTTGGATTTATCCCCAGTAGGGGACCGAAGGATGCACACCAATGAAGATCCCAGATAAGGTTATTCACGCAATTAAATTAATAAATAAATAAATATTTTATTCTTGTCTATGCGAGGCATGCCCATGGAGGCATGATCAGGTATTTGCAACTGTACGGATATTTTATGGTAACTGTAACAGTGACAGTAGCAAATTGTTCATATACATAAATAAATAGTTTATTCTCAACTTCATGAACACACACCAAATCAGGCGTGATCAAGGTTTAAAAGCAGTCGTGTATCACGACGATACTTCGGGTTCAATCGTGTGTAGTTGAAACGGTCAAGGCACTAAAAGTTCAATGAAACGGTGCATGTAGACGGAGAGTAACATATTCGTGCATGTGTCAGGAGGAGTTGAAATATGAGTCTGGTAGACTTGCCAGTATGTAGTTGTAGGCATTGACTTTATTCAGTGGTGAGTCATTCGCCAAGTCACAGTATTGTTAAGCAGACATCTGTGGCTTTTTATAGGGGGAACGCTTGCCAGGCGAAAACCCACCGCGTCCTGTAAAACTGCCGCAAAGCATTTCAAACATTACTTCATGACTGGCAAAGCCGTTTGACGACTGATTTCATATTCGGTTATTCGCAGACAAATGGCTCCTAGTTTCCTCTGTTAGTTGGACAGGCAATTTGATCGGGGCCGCCATGCTTGTTGAGGCCGGTTGAGGAGGGAAACATCGCGAATAGTCGTCTTGTTGCGTGTCCAGGTGAGCAAAAGTTCAACTTTTCCGCTGTCCAGCTTTTTCAGATGTATAAGGTATAGCAGTATGAAGATGTGTCCAGTTCTCCATGCTGGAAAGGGTTGTGGTGCTTGTAGTGGGGTCCTTTTGGTGTTCAACCATGCTCCATGTAAGTCCTTGTCGGTGGTTACGTCCGTCTTGGGCTAAAATTGTTCCTCAGTCCAATCCCAGAACTCCAAGAAGTTCCGGACCTCGGAGAAAAAGGAAAGTGAGGGACACCCGAGAGAAGACCGCAAGAACAGGCCTGGAGTTAAACCTTGTTAAAGTCTTATGTTACAACCTTTGGACTTGAGACAAAAGCATGTGCACCGTGCAACAATAAGTATGCTGAAAGTGCCTATAGCATCATTAGCCGTATGGGTGCATTGCAAACGCCTGCGTAGAGACAAGAGCGTTGTACCAGTAAGTAAGCTACGAAGTATCGGTTTGGAATGAGTCAAAAATTGCGTGGGGAGAGAGCAAAGAGCTTTAGAATATCGGTGGTGATTGCAAGGTGCATGATCGGCAAGTAGCTAGCGTACTACGATAGGGAGCGCAGAATAAGTGGAAATAAATAAGTTGCCGCGAGAGAGATCTAAAGGTCAATTGGCGGTAGTGCAGCAGAAAGCTTGGATGCAGATATTCTAGAGGAATAAAGGTTATTGAGATACGGAGTGGCTCCTAGCAAGCACTACATAATCATATATGCATAGAGCTTATGACCACTAGCTACTTCTAAACAGAGGTGCCAAATTTAAGACGACCGACAGATGGTGGCGCTAGGAAAGACTATCAGTGGCCAGATGTAGACATTCCAGCCAGACGCTTGGTAACTGGTGTATGCCTATAGTGTCATTGAACGCATCAACAAGCCAGCGGAGGGTAGTGATAAAGACATTCCAAGTGAATGTATGATGGCTAGACAAGGAGTGTATCATGGCAAGCTCAAGATCTGCGCAGAGGGGACATGGAGCATACGGCGAATTGCTGCAGTAGTGAGGAAGATAAGAAGAGCGACAGATAGTGGCGCTAGGATAGAGCGTATCAGTGGCCAGCAAAGGCTTCGGATTAAGCCTACTAATTACCAGTGGATACCTAAAGTGACAGTAGAAGGCTACAAACCAGCGAAGGTGTGATGCAAACTATTCAAGAGGGTAAGTGTTAGAGAGATAGGGAGTGACTCCTGGCGCAAAGATCCATCCTACCTACAATGACTCGCTGCAGCTGAAAAGTGGTGACATAGGTAATACGAAGAACTGATAATGGTACTAAGGGAGAGAGGTATCGACACCTAGCAATGGCATTGGGGTGAATCCTTCAAGCCGCTAGTGGATACCTAAAGTGTCCCAGCATAAGTCAACAGACAGCAAATGTAGGTGACGCACGCAGTCCCAGAGAGGAGTAGACGAGTGGCTCTTAGCAGGCTCCGGATAAGCGGAGATGGTTGGAGCCTACGAAGATTGACTGCTGCTAAACAGAGGATGGTAGTTCTACATGGCTCGTGAGCTGTTAAGACAAATAACTTAAAGGTATTATGCAACGTCGTCTACCTAACTTTTGCTTAAGCGTAGGTTTATCAGGTCCATATCGTGACCACAAAAGCAGGGATAATGCATAAACCACAGTTCTGAGCTAACTACGCTAATACTTTCAAGTTCCCTCCTCTACGGTCCATTGTGCCGCACTTTGTGGAACCACTCACAGACGACTGGGGAACCATGCCACAAATCTGAAATGCTTTAACTACGATATAAACAATAATAGTGCTGCTGACCTTAAGACATCAGAAGGTATTCAGTCCTGACAATCTGCCTCATGTAAAAGCAAAATTTGCGAGTAGCTGCTTAACACCGGAGGCGATAAGAAAAGGGCTAATAACTCCGGAATTCCATCTTATAATTAGGTGATAAGGCAATACCTCGGTCATCGCTGTGGCCACAACTTCTGTACAGTCCAATGGTCAACTAGCTGAAAAGGTATAGTTGTTGTTCACAATTAGCACGTGCAAGTTCTTACCTCATCCGCAGGCTGAATACGGAATACTGGGACTAAAGTGTGAATATAAAACTCTGTGTTGCTCCATTGCAGGTGGAGCGGGCACAAGCACAGAATCACGCCACTGATTCCTGCGCGGGGACAGCACATTGCATCTGCACTGCAGCTTATCCGGGTGCGTACGCACCCTATACCTGTACTTTGAAAAGTGGGAGTCAAGGAATTGGTTAACTTCTGTCCGCGCTTTCCACTTGGCCAGCGTCTACGAATTTGTTCCAATATTTCACCACTCGAAGCTCGGAGCATAGTGGGTGGGCTTTAAATCCGGTATCACCAGTTTGGACCCGTGTCCGCATGCGCTGCTTGGTGGTTGAAAATGCAACAACATAAGGAGGTGATTCATATGCATTATCCGGTGCAGCATAATAAGCTCAACTCGGAGCCCGTGATAAGAGAGGATAAATAGTCCGCCTCTTATTTCGTTCCTTGTACGACATACCCCTTCAGCTGGGGCTAAGACCGGCAACTACATGCTGGACCGGTCTCCGCACCTCACGTATTGTGCTCGGAAAGTAAGCGGGCTAGTCCTACTCAAGTATCGGTCTTATCATGGAAGAGAACAGACGGGTTGCAACCTCCTCAGACCAAATGCGGAAGCTGCGCCTAGTTGTCCAAAGCAGCCATAGTCAGTTTGCTTACAGTCTGTTCATGTTGTCGAAGGCTTCAGATCAAAGCGTGCGAGTACGTCCATTGGGATGAGACTGGACCTTAACTTGGTGCTTTGATTTGTGTGCTACAGTGCTCCATTGAGCATTGCTGAGTGGCACTTTTGCAACTTCAGAGCTACTCATACCAGATTGCTTAATGGTTATAGGCCAGACAAACTTTGGTTTCCTGCCACTCCAGGTTAGGGGCTGGAGTGAGGATGGCTGTTTACTCCATTAACCTGGCTCACTGAAGTCCATTGTCAAAACGCCGCTGCCAAGCTGTAAGGTTTCTTAACCAAAACATTCGCTTGAGAACCCTACTCGTTCCCCTGTCTAAGCCTGGGCATCATAACAGTATCCGGCCCACGCAATGCACCGTGACCTTTCCTTCTAACAGTCTCTTGATGACCTGGCCGTCGCAGAGGATAATCAACGAAGCCTTATCTGCTGTACCGAGCCGGGTGGATAGGGATCTGGATGCTACTGCTCAAGCCTTCCCTTCTTCTTAGTTTCTTCTTGCGCTTTGTTTATCCTAAACGTCCCGTTCTAACTTTTCTTTCATTCTTCTGTTTTCAATCCCCGATCCATGGCCCTCCACAACTCTGATAAATAGTCGCTTGATTCCTAATTTCGACTCTCGCTTGCTCTAACCCAGTGGACAAGTTCACGCTCAACTAAGCGAACAACTTCAGTACATTTGGTTCCCCTTGGAGCCCTCGAGCTTCGCTAAGCCTGGCATGCCTCAATGTGCGCAAGCTGCTACAGATTGGCCAACACGCAACCGGCGCCCGAACATTCTAGCCAACCACGATTTGTGTTTGCTGTTTGCCGGAGACTTGCCCGCAAGTTTTTGGCTCCATGCTTACTCTGCGATCTTCCACCTGCGACACTGGCAGCACATTCTCCTTGCGCCTGCCTGGCTAGTATGCAGCGTTAAATGCAGATCAAGCTGGCGTCAGAATTGTTTTGAGTCTCCAAGCTGAAGTTGCCCTGATCGACTGGACCCTAGTCAGGTTAGTTGACTTGTTCCCGGCATCGATGTCGAGCGAGGACAAATGGTGTCTGGTTGTCACTGCGGCTTACGCCCCACACAAACTGCAGCCCTGATTCCGTGAAAGATGCTTTCTAGCAGCAGCCTAACAATCTTCTCGTCACAAAAGGAACACGAATGCTATGGTACTTGCTGGTGATCTAAACGGCCAAGTCGGATAGCTGTCCCCAGAGGAACTGCATCTGGGTGGTCAACACCCAGTTGGATTCCTCAAGGGTAACAGTGAGCGGTTGCTACACTTTTACGAGGGTGCTTGTCACTTTCCCGCGAGCATTAACTTTCGACACAGTACCCGCAGAGGAGTGATTTGGTGCCCATTAGCCTTGGGCTATCCCTTGACACAAATCGATCACATGGCGCTTAGTTACCGCTGGGGCTGTGTCCAGGACTGTTGCTCGATCGGGAGCACCAGGATGGACTCCAGTCACGCGCTTGTGTGTGCTTACCTACGGGCTCATTTCGGCGGACGTCCACAACTTCTTTCTGAGAGCATTGATATCATCGAGCTGACGCTGTCGGGGGTTATAAATGCGTATCAAACGACGCTGGCCCCCCGACTAAGTAGGCATGCACTAAACACGTCGAAGATCACTAATCGCATATTCGTTAAACGTTAGTATCAGCAGGCATGTATTCACGTGGCAAATCAACCTGCCAACTTAGACTTTGGGTTGCTGCAAACTCTCTAGAGCTTATGGTCGCCCGTCAAAGCATTCCGGCTGGAAGGGAATACAATGAGCCTCGACAAAATGTTACGGCAAAACTGCGCGCTAGCCTGATGAGAGACCGCGATGCCTGGGGATCTTATTGTTCATCGGAAACGGAAACAGCTGCCGCTGTTGGAAACCATCTTAAGTAGTTTGGTCGGTTACGGGAACTAGGCCGCAGGAGACCTGATGTTAGCAGGGCGAATGGACAGTCGATCCACAGCTTGTCCAAATGCTTGGAACCTTAGGCCGAACACGTTGCAAGGCAGTTTAACCAATCTGAGGTAACGCCTTCGCTTTCGGGCATTGAGTGTCCTCCATGGGCCGTCTCCTTAGGTCCGCCGTCACGCGAAGAAGTCGAACGCAAGATCATACTGTAAAAAGTGCATAAAGTCGCTGGTACAGAGAGAATTCCACCAGATCCCTAAAAATTTGGCGGACCTGCTTTCGTAGGTCATTTACACGAGCTGCTACTGGAACTTTGAGCGCAGGAGACTGTCCGACAGACTGGAGCCGCGCCCTCACAGTCCCAAGTTTCAAGGGAGGATAGCGAACGTGATGCAGCAGCCATAAAGGAACCAATCTGCTCTCAATTGTCTCTAAATTACCTGCCTCTGTCGTTCTTCACAGACTGACGCGCCCGGAACCGCCAAATCCACGAAGAGCAAGCTGAAGTTCGTCGAGCCCGAGGTTGCATCTATCACATCTTCACTTTGCGTCAGTGGTTGGAGCACCGACATGTATAATAGCGACCCAACTTTGTCGTGTTCCACGTCAAAGGTGCCTTTTACTCGGTGGATCGAGGTGCACGCTGGGATTGTCTGCTGAGTAAAGGTGTGCCCGATAATTATGTGAACGTTAGCAAAGCACTATACGCGCATAGTTTGGGGAGAGTGTGGGTTTATGGCAAACGGTCGCCATCCTTCAGTAGCTCCAGCAGTGTCAGACAAGGTTGCCCACTGTTACCTTTCTTCTTTAACTTCGCCATTGTTGAAGTCCTGTGCACGGGGTTTGTTGGACTTAACCTGAAATGCGTGGAGCTACGTCCTTGTGCACGACTTCTTGACTTTGGGTACGCGGACGACATTACCCTCATATCCTACAGCCCCAAAAGGGAAAAGCAACACTGGCACGAGTAGCACTGGGTGTCAATCTTTTGAGCTATGCTCCATCAAACTGCAAAGCTATGCTGCAAGGTTAGCAGGGACCCGCACCTGCGCTAACACTTTGTGGTGATAAGCCAAAAGTCGTTCAGGAATTCAAGCATCTGGTCAGTTATATTAGCGCCCATGGTATCGTGGCTGAGATTCCGAACCATATAGCAAACTGTTCAAAGTGCTTTTGCCAATCTCCGCCACCTGTGGAGCAGACGAGACGACACACTCTTCATGAAGGGTAATGTGTACAACGTATCAGGCTGTACAACGCACTTATACGGTTGAGAAACCTGGCTCATCAGGTAGACAGACATAACGCGGCTAGTCACCTTCGTTACTTGCTGCCCTAGCAGATTATCTCATGTCTGCTTGGAGCACTGCGTGAGCAATGAGCGTGTTCGGAGTCATGCGTTTGGTGCAGCAAGAGGGCGTGAACCGCCCAGCGCTATTCCTGCAGGCACCCAGGTTCAGATGGCTGGGCTGCCTGTTGCGCATGTCAGCATACCGACACCCCTGACATGCCTAGTTTGTGCCCCGGGGATGCCGTTGTAGTAGGAAGAGGGGAGGTTAGGCGAGTACTTGGCTGAGATGACTCAAAATCCTCCCTGGGAAACTGGCGTCGGTTGGTGCACCCCTACCGCCTGGTTGGGGTCCTCAGTACGATGAACACTTTTGGTTGGACACACTTGTTGATATGGAGAAGAGCCGGCTCCATGGCTTTTGTTTTGTGAGTTACTCTGTCCATCCTCTTCCCGCTTTGCCACCACTCCAATCACGCTGTCATTCTTTAGGCCTAATAAAACTCTTCGCGGCACGATAGCCGGTTGTTCGCTCTTTGGTACGATGTAAATCCCTTCCTGGGGACTCAACCGGGGTGCACCTTGTTGTTCTTCTTGTAGCTTGTATGGCGGCACGATAGCTGTGGTGTTTTCCACGCGCAGCTAACTTGTATGCTGCTGATGATGGTAATGTGAACCTAGGCCTAGATCCTTTATGGATTCGGTGGGATGCAGCAGGTGGCAGTCCAGAGTGTACGCAAGCCCAGTACCACCACACACCAAGCTCACAAACGAGGAATTGGCCGATTTGACCGCAGACCACAGGATCAGGCGCCTGCGGACTTGCCGGAAAAGGTCAGGTCGCCGGGAGAAGCAATAGTCATCTAGATCTTCAGGTCAACTGCAAATAGTGCGCAGGGTAACCGAATATGCCGACGTATTTCCTTGGTATGGAGCAGGAACAAAATGGACCCCAATACTGTGCCTTAGGGTACACCGTTAGTAAACGGGTATCATTCCGGTAAGTGGTCATCCACTTGAACACGCCACCTACTTCCATTAGGAAAGTCGGTGGTCCACTGGAGCATTGCGTCCTTAGCGCCACGTATCCTCGTTTGGTGGAGTGGGACCTCAGGGTGCACTTAACCGAAAGCTTTACTGCAATTAATGTACACACCATCCACAGACAGCCCCCGGTTTAACGCTTACAACCAATCGTGCCGCATCAACAGCAAGCTGGTAGTGCATCAGCGGCCTTTCATGAAGCCGTTGTGTCGGTGTTAGAAGGTCTTTTGACTCCAGCAGCTGGGGAAGACTCATTTTGCCACACTTCTCGAGCACCCTTGTTAAAACGGTGAGACGAATCGGCCGGTAATTGTCCACATTGCGGGAGTCAAGGACTATTGGATAAACCTAAGCTACAGGGCATCGCCCGTCGCTTGGCAATGCATCCACGAACAGCGATCCGTTTAACAGATCCGTCAGGCAAACCAGACGATGGCCGATACGAACTTCAAATTTAATAGGCGTGGTCCATCCAGGACGGCAGGTTTTGTGCAGCAAATGCTGCTGAGTAGCCTGCGAACATCGTCTGTACCGCAATTCCGGCTCAAGAGCTCATTAGCGGCTGCAAACGTGGAGCTAAGCACGGGCGTATGCCCGATTGTAAATACGGAAGCGAACTGAACTGCCAACACGTATGCACGTCCAATGCTGGAGTGCAGAGGCTGACCTTCAATGGCCTCTATCACAGCTACGTAACTTGCTGGCCTCAAACACTGCCTCACATAAGCCAAATCCTTCTTGCGACAGCCTTCGCCGAAGTTGCATGCTTCTCTTCAAACTGTCGACGCTTTCGCACGTTTGCACTTTGTCATAGCTTCTACTTCCTTTTGATACCTCATAATCGCCAGCAGAGCCAGACAGGCGGAATTTATTACACGTAACGCGTCGCTGTCGAGCCATTTGACCACCAGACTTCTAACTTGCTTTCCTCTCTCCCCACGTAAGTTTTGCCACATGCAAAATTGATAATTCGTGTATTACTTACTGGTAAAAAGCGCTTGTCTCTACGCAGACGTTAGCAATCCACCCATACGGCTGTTGATTCTAAAGGGCATTCAAAAGGCACTTTCAGCATAATTGTTGTTACGCAGTGTACATGATTTTGGCTCAACTTCAAATGTAGTAACATAAAACTTTACCAAGTTTTAACTCCACGCTTGTTCTTGCGGTCTTCTCTCGGTTCTCCCTCACTTCCCTTTTCTCCGTGGTCCCGAAATCCTTGGAGATCTGAGATTGGATTAGGGAACAGATTGCGCCCGACGGATAAAATAACCGACAAGGACCTACAAGGAGCATGGCTTTATACCAAAGGGACCACTGCAACCACCACAACCGTTGTCCAGTATGGAGAGTTGGACACGTCTTCACCCTCCCGAAAATTATACATCTGAAAAATTCAGACAGCAGAAATTTTAAAAAGTTGCGCCCCTGGACACACAACATGACAACCATTCGTAATGTTCCCATACTTAACCGGCCGCGACGGTCATGGTGGCCCTGATCTAACTATCTGTCAAGCCGACAGAGGAAATTGGAAGCCATTTGACTGCGAATAACCGAATATGAAACCATTCGTCCAGCGGCTTTGCCGGTTATACATCAGTGTTCAAACTGCTTTACGGTAGTGTTGCAGGACGTGGGTGTTTTAGCCTGGAAGCGTTCTCCTTTTCAAAAGCCACGAAGGTCTGTTTAAAAACACTGCGACGTGGCAGATGTGACTTGCCACTGAATAGTCACTGCCCACAACTACATACTGGCAGGTTGCCTGGCATCATAATTTAACTTTTCCCGACACGTCCAATAATATGCCACCATCCGACTACATGTACCGGTTCACTGCACTTATAGTGCCTTGGCCGCTTACGATACGAACGATTGAACTCAAAGTATCCTTATGATACACAACTGCCTGTAAACCTTGATCAGGCCTGATTTGTTGTGTCTATAAATTTAAGAATAAACCATTTATTTATTTATTTACCCTCTGTCAAACCAATGTGGCTTCACTTAAATAAATAAATAAGTAAATGCTTTATTCTCGTGCAATACGAGACACGCCTATACACGAGAACAAAGCAATTTTTATTTATTTATTTAAGTGAAGCCACATTGGCTTGACAAAAGTGTGGCTAGTTTGCTCTACGGCGAAGCGTTACGTATAACAACTTCCACTTGGTGCTGCTGACAATTATGAGGAGTGCAAAATGAAGCAGAATCTATGCAACAGCGCAAACGTGCGAAAGCGTCGGTCATTCGAAGCGGAATTTGTAACCTCATCAAAGACTGCTTTCTGATATATTTGTGCTAGGAAACGAGCACCCAACGATCGCACACCATTTTATAAACGACAAAATGTTTTACCAAGTGAATTCTGGGGCAGCGACCAGTCTACCTTACTGGCGACTGGACTGAGTCCATCAAAGTCGGACGGCACCAGCGGGCACGAGTAGGACAGCGACAGCGGTAGGCTGGCTAATACCACCAAGTAAGCACTAGCCATAATGTGCTCCAGGATCGGTATTTTTCATACATTCCGCTCACAACTCCTTGCTAGTAGGTTCAGGCACGATGGCGGTGACTGCAGGGTAACGCGCGTTGGTTGGCAGCATGTTGCGCTGCCCAATCTTTAAATATCATACCGGCTACCTTCCCTCTATTTCACAGTGTCATGGGAGAAGTTGCGACTGCGGCCACCGTAGTTATGAAAGTTAAACTGGCCCATATGCAGGAAGCGGGGCCGACTCAGGTAGTTTCCGACATGCGGCAACCAAACCGGGCATCGATGTCTTGGGTCGCAACATGCCTCGCCCACAAGCGCTTTGCCCTGTCTCAGACGGATCGGGCCCCATAACTGCTCGAACAGCCCATCTTCATTGCGGCAGGTGCGTTCAGCCAACTGTACAGCCAGAACTAAAGTTATAACAGCGCGTCGCCTCGATCCGTTGGTAGTAGCGCACGGGAAGCCCGAGTAGCCCGTGAGCTGCAATTCCAGTGTAGTGCTCTTGGGAATTAACTAGGTTTCAGCTGGCCCTAGAATGTCTAGAGAACGAGAGGCAAGAATGTGCTATACCTCTTTACGTTGCTTGAGTACACTACAAACCTTTGCGATGGCTGCGCGCAGGCAGCGGTAGGAACCGACAGGCGTGCCAGCAGCGTCATCGACCAGTTAATCCGGGTCTGGCGGACTCGGGAACTACCCGAAAGTTAAAAGGGGAAATTGATTCCTATATTACCCGTCTGTCTCGTCAACTCCATGATAGGAGACAGCCATTCCTTTCCGTCAAACGGATGCAACTGAGGACGCTTATGGATCTTTAGACCGCTTAGCCTACCGAGGCATGATATTCTCAGCCTCAGACTTGTTTCATTAACAAAGGTGACCGGACAAGACCGGCGCTTACCCTCCCCTCCCTTTCCAAGACGGATAAGCTGCCTTACCCGCGACCTCTGTTCGTACACGTACAGAGGCCTATCAATCAGACACTGCAGAAAATCCACTTCGTGGTCATACCGCGCCTGAGGACTGGCATTCGTCGGCTCAGGTTTGTGAAATATCGTAAGGTTACGACGCCGCTGATTGCTGGCTGTAGCATACTCCTTAGTGCTTCAATGCATGTTCCACTGGCCATCATCGCCTGCACTATCGCACACCGGTATACCAGTGTCCGTAGGACTCCGTACAGGCAGGCCAGCTGATACACAACCAACGGGTGGACATTGCTCTGGATAGCTTGCAGCCGGTAAGCAGGTGGGCACTTTCGAACACGCAGGTGGCTGGGTTTCCTCTTGCTGGTTTGAACCTACGGCGCCCTTCCCTATGGTACGTTTTACTTGTTTTGTAGGAACACGCGGTTTCTCGGCTCTGTGACTTCACAGACGCGCCTGCTGGGGCTCCAGCAGCAGGTGGCTAACACACCGGATAGCCTGCCGCCGGTTGGCAGGTGAGCTCGCTGGAACATAGAAATGCTGGTTTTCCGCTTGCTTAGCTAAACCCAAGCACCTACTCGCTATGGAACTTTCGCCCGTTTTGTAGGCTCGCGCAGTTTCTTGGCTGGTTGTGACTCCAAATTGGCTTGACATTTCTTGCAAATATCTAAACAAAGTCATGCTGAATTTCTCGCATCATTTTAAAATGATCAAAGACGAAACAATACAAGCAATGTGGGAGTCCACACAACACATACAGCATGTGACAACATTGGCCCGATGCCAACGCTGAAAATGAACCTAGGAACCACAAACCAAAAAAAGTAGGCTTACAGCGCGGCCTATGCAGAAAAATAGAGATAATAGTCCTGTAACCTTGCGTTAACCCTATGTATATTGGTTCCTAGTTTTTAGTTTAGGTTCCGTATGACCTACGTAGTTTAGGCTTCGTATCGTTGGTATACATGTAAATAAATAAATAAATAAATAATTTATTCTCGACGAAACGAGACACACCAGTACAAGCGTGATCAATTTGCTGATAGGGCCATGGAAACGCTAGAGCTGGTGTACACACACAACAAAGATACGTGTTGGCAGAATATAGAGTTTGAAAATGGCATGTAATTTTACACAGGAACGATGGGGGCATGAAGAGTTTAAGCAGTGTCGTCAGAAAGTAAGTTGGCGTCGAAGGGCTGTACGATCACTAAGTGTTTCTGTTATGGAGGTGCTGGGTGCGAGTTTGAATGGTTCCGGGGATTGAGCACTGTTTTTAAATAGGCGTAGGAGTCCGATAGTGATTGATAAACACGTGTTCGCAAATATGGGGTAATGAGATCATTCTTCGTGTGAAGCAGTTGGCAGTGACTTTATTTCGGTGGCGTGTCACATCCGCCACGTCACAGTGCCGTTAAGCAGACATTTGTGGCTTGTTATAGGGAAAACGCTTGCCAAACGATAACCCACCACGTCCTGGAGCACTGCCGTCGACCACAATGTATAGAACACTGAATTGCTAACGATTTTGTAGGACCGATATTCCTAGCAGCTAATCGCAGTCACTGTTCACCTGATTTTGCGTTGGCTCAGCGGAAGGCTTAGTCGGGGTTCATCAGGAATGGTTGCGGACAGCGGTACTGCGGAGGTAAGCTGTGTAGATTGCGGTGCTGTGTTATTCAGGTATGGAGCTCAAATCGTAAGCAATATCCTTGTCTGTGCACATAACCCACGGTCCAGGTGTGCGTCGCTGATAGGTCCGCGGGAGATAACCATTGCAGCTGAGTGGGACGCTTGCATGGAAGGAATGTTTCGAACGTTCGAGGAGCTTGCTGTGGTCTTGTGATTCAGGTGTGGTCAAACGTAGTAGTATAGACCACAGACAATATACATCCGGGAGGTATCAAATCCTTGTACCACACTGCCGAGGTGGGTGAAGTAGCAGGAAGAAGTAATCCACTGGCGAGGTGAACGGAGCATAGCGCCATGGGACCGCAAGTAAGTTGAACACTTGCATAGAGGTAAACTTGTTTTTTTCTGATGTGCCATGAAGGATACAACTCAAAGCTTTCAGGAGGTTATCCACTGGCTAGGTGGAGGGAGCATAAAGCCATGTCATTGCAAGTATGTTTTTCATTTGCAGGGGGATGAAACAATTTGGGTTATGTTCCGGAGGTAATAATGATCTGAACCCAGTTGTTCAAACCAGTGAAAGGTACGGATCGAAAAGCTTCTATAATAGCTAGGCCTGGACTTGAGGGTCGACCACACTGGCGAGGTTGGTAACATGTCCTTCGAATACTGACGCCAAGCGTATGAAGGACCCGGTACAATAAATAATCCACTGGCGAGGCGGACGGAACACAACGTCATGACATCGCAAGTAAGTTTAACACTTGCCGGTAGATGAAGTTTTCTTGAGGTGGTGTTCTGAAAGTGAACGTGAGTTGAACCCAATTGTTCAAACCAGTGGAAAGTGCGGATCAAAAGGCTTCCATAATATATAATCTTCCAGATGCTTGGAGTTGATGGCAGACCTCAATGGCGAGGTGCATAACGTATCCATCCGATACTGACGTCAGGCATTTGAAGGATCTTGTACAATGAATAATCCACTGGCGAGGTGGACGAAGCATAACGCTATGACATCGCAAGTAAGTTGAGCTATTGCAGGTAGATAAAGCTTTCTTGAGATGATGTTCTGAAGGTGGGAATGATTTGAACGCAGTTGTTCAAACCGCTAGATGATGCATATCAAGGGGACAGAATGCCCGAGGTGGTGGCATAAGCTGTCCATGTATGTCTATAGGTCATGTTTATAGATGCTACGCTTCAGGTAATTATATTCAGTAATTTCTATGCAGGTCGAGCGGGGGAGAGGAAAGAAAAGGTCACAAAAGAGATAGACTTCGAACGTAAAGAAAAGAGTAAGGAGAGCCGGCATCCTCAAGTGTTGCCAAACATTTTACCTCATTTTATATATGTATCTATATACTTTGGCGTCATCTGTTTGAATGTGCCTTATACCATTGGGGATGAAATTAGAAACTCTGTGTTTAGAAACTAGGTGTCATGAAAGGTGGAGTAATGCATCAAAGGAAAGAAGGTGCAGTACATATTTGCGACAGAAGCCGCTCATTGGGGCGGTGAGTAATTAGACCAAAAGCTGCAGCAATAGAACCGTGGAGGTGCCAGAAGAGCAGTTGAGC
The DNA here is from genome assembly GCA_944474145.2 of Dicrocoelium dendriticum. Taxonomy (NCBI): domain Eukaryota; kingdom Metazoa; phylum Platyhelminthes; class Trematoda; order Plagiorchiida; family Dicrocoeliidae; genus Dicrocoelium; species Dicrocoelium dendriticum. The sequence continues at coordinate 11,750,384 of OX104064.1, forward strand.
AAATTGTGAAATAAAATGGAACAACGGTGTCTCAATGGACTAAGTGAACCTCCCGAGTGCTGAGCTCTACGGTGTCACAGGTAAGTCAGATGGATAGTGATAAGCGAAAGAGAAGCTTCGGGAGGTGGTACATAGAAGAATCAGACCTTATTTAAGTGAGTACTGGACACGCATGTCAAGCTGTCAGTAGAAAAGATTAGCGTCGATTAATATAAACCAAGTCCGTAGTTAAGGTGAGAAGGAAAGGAGGACCCTGCGATGTTATATTCCTGTAAGTGTGTAAAGATATGGATGCGGTGCCAAGTAAAATGGTGCGGAGCTACATTTTAAAATATAAGTAGATGCTGCACCGTAGGTAGGTGGTGCTCAGGAGGAGAGGAAAGCCAGAGCAAATATGTAGTAAAAGATGTAGGATTATATAGAGAATATAGGAGAGATGTAAAGAGAAATATCAATGGTGTTGTGGATAGTAGGGTAACAGTCAAAGAAAAAGCGATGGCGTAACAGAGGTAGGTGGTCCATAGGTAGATAGGAAAGCCAGCGTCAAGAGAAAAGTGAATAAGTAGGAGGAGATAAGGTTATAGGTAGGCATCATAGCCATGTAACTGAAGCGTTAAGCACAAAACTGCGGAGATACAGTGAAAAAGATTAGTCGTTGGAGGACTGTAGATAGGTAGTGCATAGGAGGACTGGTGAGACAGAGTCAAATAGGTAACAGAAGTGGTAGGTATATTCGATAAATGGAAGCTGGATTAAAAGAGAATATTTAATGGCGTTTTTGTTCACAGGGCAGAAATAAGGATATAAGTGGGAAACATGGCCTGTTACTTGAGGTCCTGCGCATCAAAGTGCGGAGCAAGGGTGTGGAAGATGGGTCGGTGGACCACCAGATGGAGATGGTACATAAGTGGAGAGGAAAGCCATGGTTAGAGAAGTAAGTGAAGATGTAGGACGAGATAAGGTTGTGGGTATGCATCATAGCCATATACTTGAAGTCTTCCGCACAAAAAGGCGGAGCTACAGTTAGAGAGATAAGTCGTTGGAGGACTAGTGATAGGTGGTACCTAGCAGAAGGGAAAAGCCAAAGCCAAGCAGGTAATATAAGTGGTAAGAGTATGCATTAACTGGAAGCGAGATGTAGTGAGAAAACGGAAAGGTATTGCGGTTCATAGAGGAACAGTTAAATAAATAGCGATGACAGCTTTGCGATAAGTATATAGGTAGCAAACCTAGCCTACTACTTAAGGTTCTACGTACAAAAGTTCAGAGCTACAGTGTGAAAGATGGGTAGGTGGAGCATCAGAGGTGCGCTGTTCATGGGTAGACAGGAAAGCCAGCGTCAGCGAGATAGGTGAAGGTTTAGGACGAGGTAAGGTTATAGATAGGCATCATAGCCAGATATTTGCCGTCTTATGCACAAAAGTGAGGAGCTACAGTGTGAAAGGTGAGTCCGTGAAGCATCATAGGTGGGTAGTCCATAAGGAGAGAGGAAAGCAAGAACCAAAAAGGTATTAGAAGTATTAGGAATAAGCGATGAACGGAAGCGAGATGTAGATATAATATGTAATTGTATGGTGGTTCATAGAGGAACAGTTATAGATAAAGAGTTGGCAGCTTTGCGATACGGATATAAGTGGGAAACATAGCCTACTACTAGGGGTCCTACGCGAAAAAGTCGGAGCTGCGGTGTGGAAGGTGAGTCGGTGGAGCGTCAGAGGTAGGAGGTTCATAGGTTGACAGGAAAGCCAGTTTCAGAGAGAAAAAGGAAGAAGTAGAAACAGAGATAAGGTCGTAGGTAGGCATCATAGCTATATACTGGAAGTCTTACGCATAAAGGTGCGGAGCTACGGTGTAAAATGTGAGTCGTTGGAGGACCGTAGATAGGTGGTGCATAGGAGGACAGGAAAGCCAGAGCCTAACAGGTAAGCGAAGTGGTAGGGATATTCGATAGATGGAAGCTGGATTGAAAGAGAATATTTGATGGTGTTTTGGTGCATGTTGAGTAGGTATTACAATCGTAGTGCGATGGCAGAACTTATAATGCATGCGGCAGCTCGCGAGTATTTGGACAGTGGCACAGCACCAGAATAATATGGATGACCTTGAAAAGCCAAGGACAGTTCGTTGCTCGTGTAGAATGCAGACAAGGGAGAACCACAAGGATTGAGACGTAAGTTCTATTACGCAACACGTAGGCTCTATAAGAAAGAATCAGTAACGTAGGAAGGGATGAAAGAAAAGTTACAGTCAACTGTTCGCTTCAGGTTTCTGTCCTTCTTCAATAATGGCGCAGGAGTGTCTTTCTGAAAGGCAGACAGAAAAGTTGTCGTCAGAGCAACGATTTAAATTCAACCACGCGCCGAACTAGTTTCGATCATTCTTTACACCGCACCCCTTCTATATAGGCAACGTCCCCGTTGCCACACCAAAGCCCCCTTGAGCTGGTACTTCAACTTCGGTGGCTACTTCTATCGGTGGCTCATTGTGATGTTCCTCATCCGAATGCTCAGATTCGATATGGAAAGGTTTAAGCCGATTAAAGTGTACGACCATGGACGGCCCAACGGCGTTCTTTGGGTCCCTAACCACACAAGTCAGATCAGAAATTATTCGGTCTACCACATAGGGGCCAGCCCACTCACGATGCAGTTTCGCTGGTATTCCGAATACCGGTGCCTGTTGCAAATATACGAGGTCGCCTGCTTTCAACGGGACACCGAAGACCTTCTTGTCGTAGTATTCCTTCTGTCGCCGTTGAGCGTTCGCCAAATGGATGCGTGCCGCTTCGTGTGTGCGTCGAACGGAGTCGAGGAGTTTGCTGACGTATTCAACAACCGACGGGTATACCTGTTGTGATCTCGGTAATCGGACATCCGAGGGCAACCGAAATTCTCTACCCGTCCACATAAACGACGGCGTTTGTCCGGTAGAAGAGTGGACCGTACTGCGATAGGCCAATAAGCATTTAGGCAATAACGTATCCCACTCGTAAATGTTCTGGTCCACGAACGCCTTCAAGAGTGACTTCAACGACCGATTCGTACGTTCAACTTGTCCGTTCCCTTGTGGATGGTAGGCCGTCGTTCGCGTTTTATCAATACCGAGTACTCTGCACATCTCCTGGACCAGTGAGCTTTCGAAACATGATCCCCTATCGGAATGCAATGGCCCAGGCGCTCCCCATTGGCAAACCCAGTGGTTAATCATCGCTGTTGCCACAGTGAGAGTATCAGCCTGTGTGAGTGGCACGGCTTCGCACCATTTGGTGAAGTAGTCTACCATGACTAGAATGTAGCGATTCCCTCTCGGCGTTTCCGGTAGTGGACCAACAAGGTCTACTTCAACTATTTCATTCGGGTAACCTGCTGTCATGGATTGTAATGGTGCCCTATGAGCAATAGGCGGATTTTTGAACGTCGCGCATCTTTCGCAAGTTTGGCAGAAGTTGACAATGTCTCTTCGTTGGTGCGGCCACCAAAATCGTTGACGCGCCGCCGATTCGATTTTATTGATTCCAGCGTGTCCCAACTGTTGGTGCAGTTCCGACAGCACTTCGGTAACTAACGCCTGGGGAACAACAATCCTCCTCAGGTACTTGGGGCCGAAATCGAAGACCAACACACCCTCTTCGATGGCGAGTTTATCCCACATCGCCCACAAGCACCGAGCTTCGTAGCTTTTCCCTTCCATTTCTTTCGGAGCTGGTTTGTTCCTTCCCGAGCGCCGCGCATGGTAGATGAGTGATATGTCGGGGTCCGAAGCCTGTGCCTCTTGCCAACGACCATACTCGGCTTTCTGTAGATTGACTGGCGCTACGTGTTGCGTAATGCAGGAAGGACAGTTTCCGTGATCTCCAGACGGAATCCTCGATAGCGCGTCCGCGTTGCCGTGTAGTTTCCCTGGCCGATGGTGACATTCGAACTCATACTCCTGTAGTTGCTCCTGCCATCGAGCAATCTGCCCCTCAGGGTCCCTGAAGTTTTGCAACCACCTGAGTGATTGGTGATCAGTCCGTACTAAGAATTTTCTTCCTAGAAGGTAGTGCCGATTTTGTTTTATGAAAAACACCAACGTCAACATTTCTTTCCTTGTCGTACAGTAATTTCTTTCTCTTGACGTAAGGCTTCTACTACTGTACGACACCACTCGTTCTATTCCGTCCTGCCCCTTCTGTGACAAAACAGCTCCAATCGCCTGGTCGCTCGCGTCCGTGTCTAGAATAAACTCCCCAGCATTTGGTGACAGATCGGGGAAAACCAACACCGGAGCTTCACAAAGGGATTCTCGTAATCGATCGAAGGAATTTCGACACTCAACGGTCCATTCGAAGGTTTTACCTTTCTGTAACAAGGTATTCAAAGGCGCAGCGATCTCTGAGAACTCTTTCACAAATCGTTGATGGTATGAGGCTAACCCTAAAAAACTGCGTAGTTCATCAACGTTGGCCGGGGTTGGCCATAATCTCACTTGCTCCGTCTTACGTGGGTCAGTACGAATCCCCATCCCCGAAATGACGTGCCCAGGATACGTTACCTCGGTCTGTAGTAAATGGCACTTTTTGGGCTGGAGTTTCAGGCCCACATTTACTAGGCGTGTTAGCACCTCCGCCAAGTTGTTTAGGTGTTCGGCTTTTGTTTTTCCGTGTACAATGACATCGTCCAGGTAAACGAGACACTTATGGGGCATCAATTCGTGTAACACTTTCTGCATCAGTCGTTGAAAAGTCGCAGGGGCGTTAGAGAGGTCAAAAGGCATGGTCTGGAACTCATAAAAACCTGATGGTACTACAAACGCCGTCTTCGCTCTGTCGCTCTCCTCCACTTCTACTTGCCAGTAGCCGGAAGCCAAATCTAGCGTACTGAAATAAACTGATCCTCCTAGTGCGTCAAATAGATCATCGATCCTGGGGAGGGGAAAATCGTCTTTTCGAGTAATCTCATTTAATCGTCTATAGTCGACACATAGGCGGAAACCACCATCCTTCTTTTTCACTAGAACAACCGGGGCTGCCCATGGTGAAGTCGAGGGCCGTATTACCTCCTTTTCTATCATGTCATCTATGAGCTTTTGCAATTCAGTCTGCCAATGTAATGGTATGCGTCTTGGGGGGATTTTAATCGGGATTGCATCCCCGGCGTCGATACGGTGTTTCACGAGATTGGTCCGACCCAAGTCGGTACTGCGCCATGCAAATGCGTCTGAGTGTTTGCGCAACACGTCTTTGAGCCGCTTCAGTGTCTGCTCATCCGTGACTCTGTCGAGTGAGCGAATAAAGGCGTTAATGTACTTTTCACTCTCTAAGGTGTCCTCATAGGTTGTAGATGCTTCCAAAGCACCACCTCCACAGGGTTTTAACAAAACTGTAGAGTTATCGGTGATTAGTTGGCACCTGTCCAGATCTAATCGACACTTCAACCGGCGTAACAGATCCATCCCAACAATAACAGCAAACGGAATTTTGTCCGCAACGATGAACTCATGGGTGAAACTCTGTTTCGCGACGTCAACTTGTGCGGTTAGGGATCCCCGAACGGACGAGAATTCTCCATTGGCGGCAGTTAGTCGACAGCGACAAGGCGCGTATACATGTTCTGCTAGTTGATTAGTCAAACTAGATCTGATTAGGCTCTTACATGCACCTGTGTCGATGAGACCTATCAATGGAACCCCTGCGATCTGTAATTCTATTGCTAACGCTGAATCTGTGGTCGACGCACAAACAATGGTTGGTATAGAGTGTGAATGTAATCGGTGCCACTCACCTGGGCGTCCGTTATTGTAGCGAGGTAGACCGCGATTCGGAATTGGTCGGAGGGGCCGCCGGAAGTAGGACTGCACTGGAGGTCGCGAATAATCCCCTCGAAACGGGACGCGATTCTAATTTCTTCGGTCTGGCGGTTGGAGTCTAGCGGGGCGGTATCGATTCAGTACGCAGCATGTTTCCAGGGGGCCCATGGACTCGTCGACTTGCTCTAATTGATCTGCCACATTTAAGGCTGACTGAAGACACGTAGGTCGTTTTAAACGGAACTCTCTTTTTACCGAGGGCGTCTGGATGCCCTCGAGCAACTGCTCTAACACTCGCTCATCCTGTTGTTCCGGCGTTTCATCTGTGTAGGCACTTATCGCCATCCTCCGCAACTCGCGAACTAATGTTTCCACGTTTTCTCCCGGTCTCTGATACCGGGCATGGAAAACTCTGCGCAGTTCATCGGGCAGGCCACGCCGATCTAAGATGCGACGAAGGGCAGAGAAGGTTTCCGTAGTGACTTCTCCCTCTAACACTTTGCTATCCGTAACTTTGTCGAATGCCTCTCCTGCCAGCAGGCCCATGATCACCGTACCCCATTGTTGGGCTGGAAAATGCTTGACATACATTTGCACCTGTTTCTCCCATCGGAGATATGGCATGCCTGGAGAAAACTTTTCTGGAGGGGGTAACGGGGGTGTGGAAGGGGCGGGTGTCTGATTTGTTGTCATCTTCTGCATAGTGTCCGACAAGGATTCCAAAGCGGAAGCAATCCTTACCCCCGGATCGGAGGTCACCGGCTGAATTTCACCACCAGACAGTTTACCTGATTTTGCCATTATCTCTGGATCCTGGCAGGGTCGCCAATTGTAGAATGCAGACAAGGGAGAACCACAAGGATTGAGACGTAAGTTCTATTACGCAACACGTAGGCTCTATAAGAAAGAATCAGTAACGCAGGAAGCGATGAAAGAAAAGTTACAGTCAACTGTTCGCTTCAGGTTTCTGTCCTTCTTCAATAATGGCGCAGGAGTGTCTTTCTGAAAGGCAGACAGAAAAGTTGTCGTCAGAGCAACGATTTAAATTCAACCACGCGCCGAACTAGTTTCGATCATTCTTAACACTCGAGAGCATAAGGAATAAAAGTGCAATATGATAACAGATTGTAGCACACAGAGGAAAGCAATGTATAATTTTTGTTGATTTATTCTGTCACTGTAGGTATCCACTGGTAATTAGTAGGCATAATCCGAATGCGCTTGCTGGCCACTGATACTCTCCTAGCTCCATTATCTATCGCTCTTCTTATCTTCCTCACCATTTTGCAGAGATTCGTCGTAGGCTTCATGTCCCTTTTGCGCAGATCTTGAGCTTCCTAAATATATATATATATATATATATATATATATATAGTCCTTGTCTCTCCAGCATACATGCCCCTGGAATGCCTATCAATTAACTTCGCTGGTTTGTTGATGCATTCTGTGACCCTATAGGCATACACTAGGGATCAAGCATCTTATTGGAATGGCTACATCTTGACGCTGGTAATCTTTCCCGGCGCCACCGTCTGTCGATCATCTTAAATTCGGCACCATTGTTTAGTAAGCAGCCAGTTGTTGTAGGCTCCATGCATCTGCGATTCTCCTGAGCTTGTTAGGAGCCACTCCGTATCTCAATAACCTTTATTCCTTCAGACTATCTGCATCCAAAATTTCCGCCGTCTTACCGCCAATTGAACTTTAGATCTTTCTCGCGGCAACCTATTTATCTCATTAGAACCCTAGCATACTTTGCTTATCTGCGCGTCACCGTGTCTTAGCCTCTACACTCTGAACTATCTAACAGCATTACTTTATGCTTGCCCACCAGCCGTTTGCTGTCCTTTCTTCATGAAACCTTTGTTAGATCTATTCTGTGGAGCAAACATAACTCAAGTAGTCAGCGCACAACACTCCTTTCTAGACGTTCATTTATCTATTACTCGCTACGTCTATGACTCCTACTTATACTGAAGTCCAGCCCTCTCACCGTTTTTTCCCGGCACAGTCTTCCTTGCTAGAGGCACAGCTGTCCGCTACTCATCTGCGATACCTAACTGATTGTAATTCAGCTCTTTCATTGACTTCTCCCGGCTCATGCTTCCTTAGTTATGTTTCATTAACACCCCAGCATGATTTGATTAGCTGCGCGTCGATGCGTCTTAGTCTATTATGCTCTGAACTATTTAACAACCTCATTGATTGCTTGCGCTTCTCTCGTCCGCTGTCCTTCTATTACGATACCTCTCTTAGCTTTCTTCTGTCGTGCAAGCATATCGATGTATTCAACGAAAGCTGCCGTTCTGCCTCCCATTTCTAGATCTTCATTTATCCCCCGCTCACTGTATTGTCTTGGGCATATTTACCTGCAATCCTCCAAGTCTCGGGCTAGCGTTCCCTGGCTCTATCCAGCTTGGTACTATTATCTTAGCACCCTAGTTGCTCCGGTTAGGCCTCAGGTTCTGGTATCCTCAGCAACCTTAACGTACGCTTGCATTCTGGCCATTCGCTGACCTTCTGTTAATTAACCCATCTTAGCTTTTTAGTTCATCATTCCTCTCATCTGGTCAGTACACAGACGCCTGTTAGCATCCCATTTATAGGTGGTCATTTCTCACTTTCTAGCTGCTATGTTTGCGACATCCATTTGTGGGTCCAACAGACTCACTGGTTTTTACTGGGTTAACATACATATACTATTTTCTTAGCACCCTAGAAGAACTCGTTTGTCTGCGCGACGCAAAGTATACATTTGTTCCGCACGTCCGCTTTCCTTAAACTGATCTTTATTACTTCACTTTTAAAGGCAATCCTTACTAATCTAGTGTTCTGTGTCAGCTTTTGCAGCAAAGATTTCGACACTTACTTATGTAGGATGTAGGCGCTCTCACAGGCTTTTCCCATCTCAGTCGGCCATAGCACTATACTCTTAATACCCTCGTGTCGTCTTTCTGGCTTGATCCTTAAGAGCTTGTTACTCATTGCTTGAACCTTATCTATCCACTGACTTACCACCACTTGACCTTTGAATCTATTTCATCTCAAGCCATTTATACATTCACTTATTTATTCTGCGCTCCCAATCGAAGTTGGTTGGCTACCTGCTGGTATTTACGTTCTGCTTTCTGTCTTTCGACGCAATATTTGCATCATAGCAAACGGATAATGCGTTTTTGCTCAATAACGCTAAGCTCTGTATCCCATGTAGGTGGTAGCAACCAACCCATACGGCCATTGCTTTCTTAGAACATTCAAAAAACACTTTCAACACAATCATTGTTGCACACTGTACATCACTTTTTTCACTAAATGTTAAACCATAGGACATAAACAATGTTTGTTCCCACGCCTGTTCTTTGCGGCCTTGTTTGTCTCTCACCTTCCATTTACTCCGAGGTCCAGAACTTCTTGGGGATCTGGGATTGGACCGAGAAAGAGTTTTGCCTGGGACAGGACATAACCCACATGCACCTAAAAAGAACATGGCTGTACAACAAATGGATACAAAAACACTCACCACCACGACCGTTGTCTAGTAATGATAGCTGGACACGAGGCCTTCACAATCTTGAGAAGTATACATACAGCTGAAAAATCCAGACGCAAGAAAATGACTTTTGCTTACCTGGACACTCACAATGATGACTCTTCGTGAAGGTCTCATCCTCCATGGACCTCAGCAATTTTGGCAGACCCGACCAAGGATACATGATCAGTTAACAGAGGAAATTGGAAGTCAATTGACTGCGGATAACCGGGGGTGAAATCAGCCGACAAGCGGCTCTGCCAGGTTTAGGTTAGTGTACAAACGGATTTCTGACAATGTTCCAGGACGTGGTGGGTTTTCGCCTGGCAAGCGTTCGTCCTATAAAAAGCCACAAATATCCGCTCAACAACACCGCAACGTGGCGGATGTGACTCGTTAGTGAATAAAGCCACTGCTTACAACTATATACTGGCAAATCGACTAGAATCATAATTTAATATTTTCCTGACACGTTCAAGAGTAAGCTACTCCCTGCCTACATGTATCGTTTTCACTACACATGTAATGCCCAGACTGTTTACACTACGCACGCTAGAACCCAACGTGTCGTCATGTATTGACGACTTTATTCCTCATGATTGATTTTACAATTTCCAAAGCCTGTAGAACTTTAGGCTTACTGCGGATTACATACATAGCAACGTGTTTGTTGCGAAAGATAATCGCATGTAAATGTTGATCATGCCTGGTTTGGTGTGTCGCGACAAGTTCGAGAAGATACTATTTATTTTTTTATGCAATAATTATGGAATAGGGCTAACCTGTACTTTAGTAAGCAATCCAGGTTGAGGATACGTCAAAGTTTCTTTTAAACTTTACAGGCTCTATGTCTATTTTTCAACAAGCGCCACCTGGAGTCCGCTTCGTCACTATGGATAGTTTAACAGACGTGACGGTGGAAGAAAAGTTGAAGGTTAAGTACACGATGAACACACCAAAGTAAAATAGATGGACACGAACCTAATACACAATGAACAAATTCCGAATCGCAAAGTAACTGTAGTTGACAAGAATAAAGACAAAAAATATGATGCGCACAAATTGATGAACGATGCCAACGGGCCTGTCAAACGCCGAGAAAATCCGTCCGGCGAGTGCTGCCCGCCGTCCCAATGAAGTTGCAAATTCGCGTAGTAAGTTTGCGATAATCCAAGCGAGTATTCATCCTTGCACATAACATGTGCTTTCACCAAATCGGCATCATTTACGCTCCTAAGCAGGGTAAAACCGCTTGCTTCCTATGCATAACTTTGCTGTCTTGACCGATATCATGGATTTAATAAGGCTGCGGTACCAATATCATCTTTGTGTGGCTCAGCGCAACACACATGGCACTCTGACAGAAATAAGGGTAGGACAAGCGGATTTAAGACGAGTTATTATGCTGCGCTACTAGGGTTATCATGACTTCGCCATAAAATGATTGATTTGGTGGCCAGGCGGTAAGTAGGAGGGTGAATGCATTATCATGGGTAAACACCATTAGGTTTTGCTTTGGGAGTCAGTTTATTGCATTTCGCATTTCATCTGTTGGCACCAACAGCCAGGTCCGATGGCCGTGAAGGTTCGTAGAAAAGCGTAATCCCCCTTGTCAAATGGGCTTACTGTAAGCTTGATGTCAGCACTTCTCACACTGTATCTCCATTTGCACCTGCCAATCCTCGGTCGATGAGCTACAACTAAGATGGATCCAAGCATAATTAGCAACAAATGTTATCCAAGAACCTGAGGGATCTCTGCATATAGGCGTATTTTGATAGCAATACTTACGTGTTTTAAGCAAAAATGGACAAACCCGTATTAATCACGCGAGGACGGTTGACAAGAAAACCCGTTTGTCGGGCCAAATACCACATATTTAGGTCGGTAAGATTAGGAATGATGAATTGTGTGGCTAGAACATCTTGGCAAGCTGCTACCCAGACGCCAGCTGGATGTGGCAAAGCCAAGGCCCTTGACATAGTGTTCATTCACACTCAAGGGTTGGTTAAAGGGACAAATCGTTACCGCCTCCACTATAAATAATTAATTAAACAGTTTGTTCTCAGTTTCATAGAGACACACCAACTCAGGCACGATCAAGGTTTAAAAACAGATGTGTATCACGACGATACATCGAGTTCAGTCGCGTGTAGTTGAAACGGTGTCAGGAAGAGTTGATATGTGTGTCTAGTCGACTTGCCAGTATGTAGTCGTGGGCAGTGACTTTATTCAGTGGCGAGTCACATCCGCCACGTCGCGGTGTGGTTAAACAGACATTTGTGGCTTTTATAGGGAGAACGCTTGCCAGGCGAAAACCCACCACGTCCTGCAACACTGCCGTAAAGCATTTTAAGCATTAATGTTGAGCTGGCAAAACCGCTTGACGACTGGTTTTAACCATCGGTTTTTCGCAGAGTATTGGCTTCTAATTTCCTCTGTTAGTTGGACAGGTAATTTGATCGGGGTCGCCATGATTTTTGAGGTCGGTGGAGGAGAGAGACATCGCGATTATTCATCTTGTTGTATGTCCAGGTGAGCAAAAGTTCAACTTTTCCGCTGTCCAGATTTTTCAGATGAATAATGTACAGGAGTATGAAGATATGTCCAGTTCTCCATACTGGACAAGCGTACTGCCAAGCGTTCTCCCTATAAAAAGCCACAAATGTCTGCTTAACAACACTGCGACGTGGCGGATGTGACTCGCAACTGAAGAAAGTCACAGCCCACAGCTACATACTGGCAAGTCGACCAGATTCACATATCAACTCTTCTTGACATCGTTTCAACTACACACGATTGAACCCGGAGTATCATCGTGATACACAACAGTTTTTAAACCTTGATCATGCCTAATTTGGTGCGTCTCTATGAAACTGAGAATAAACTATCTATTTATTTATTTTATCATGGACACACGACCAATTTTCTACTATTACTGTCACAGTTGCCATAAAATGTTTGTACAGTGGTACATATCTGATCATGCCTCCATGGGCGTGCCTCGCATAGTCGAGAATAAAGTATTTATTTATTTATTTAATTGTTGTTGCTTTTAAATGATAACCATAATTGAGCGAATTTCTGTCTTTGTGAGAGCTCTAGCGACCACATAGCTGGTTCCGGTCAAAAAGCCCTTGGACCGGCCGGTAGCTAGGAGTGCCATTACTCATGCCGCACTCTTTGTCAGTTATGTTCTTTAGAGCATATTTTCGTCTCTCGCCCGACAAGACACTGGGCTAGGTTCCGTTTTTTCAACTTACCTCAATGCTACTAAACTGCGTAAATCGACTCGCCCAGGTTACTTCTAGTGCAGGCGAGCGTGATTCGTCTCAATAATACCGTTGTGTGTGCCTAAACTTTTCGTCAAGGTTTTGGCACTGCCATGGTTATTTGTCGTCCTGGCAGCTTCCGCTTAAACAAACTATATCAAGTTTGGCATTTTGTGGTGTCATCGTTTGTAGCTATGATCACTACCTTTAATCTTGTTTGGTTAATTATGTTACGTTTGGGCTGACGACGAATCGCCACAAGGGAACAATTGGTAGACCCGTCGTACATGTTTCCTTTTAATTCCATGGGAAACGACACGTTAAAAGTAATGCAGTTCGCGCACCCGAAACCGTCAGCCTCTTGAAATATGAGATAACAAGTGTTTGAGGTGGCATTGGTTGTTTTGAAAGCAATCAAGCAAAACGTGGACATACAGAACGGATATGTTATTAAACGCACGTGAGTTAAGTGCCCTGTATCAACCTGGTTCACATATATATCCTTGCGGTTTTCGAAGGATAGTTGGGCACGGGTTATAACAAACGGTCAGGGACATGCTGTGGATCTAAAGCCTGAAGCATACACATGGAAGGAAGTAAAGTCAGTAACCTAAGCACATAAACAGGCTTTTGGAGAGAGGAAATGACTCGCGCGTATAAGCTCACCGTAAGCAAAACTTTGGCGACGAAAACCTGAGTAGATGTAAAGTACAACCTGAGCAAATATTAGGAAATTTTATTCATACCGCAGCCGTTCGGTACGAAACAACTGGAAAAGCCATAAGGAAAGGTTTACAGTTTCACCACGTAATTCCACTTTAAGAGTTTTGAGGATGGGCGTCAGTGTATTTGGGTTTGCCGCTGCACTACATGCTGTCGCGCACGCCTTCCCTCGTATATGGCACGTTAGCATTGTAAGGTGTTTATTCATGAGCATAGGTTTTAAACTTCAATGCTCCTTAAGGTTTGAAGCCAAAAGTCGCAATTGGTTAGCAGGATAGAAGTATGACAGCGTACAACTGCAGAGGGTCTAAAAAGCACTGAGCCGGGTCTCAAGTAACAGCCATGCAATCAACTGCGTCCAATAGGAAGACGAAGTCACAGACAGATCTCTGTAGGTTGAAATAGAAAATGTTCCCAAATTTGGTGATCATTTCACAATAGCAGATATTCCGATAATAGCGGTTTAGGCTTAGCTTAAAGCTGCTACGTTACAGTGCACTTCCGTCTTCGATGAAGCCCGACTGCAACAACTTATCCTAGCGTAAAGCTCGCTGATCGCACACCTGCACAGCTCTCTCACCACATACCCAACTTAGTCGATACTAACAAGGTGGACGACGGTGTTTTACGTTAGCTATGGACAAACTATCATCCAGCGAATATTGCAGCGGCCCTCGTCCTGTATGCTGGTGACGTATCCTTATCTAAACTAGCAGGGATAGCGGACAAAATCCACGAATCATATTTCATTCATTCCGTTTGTCACGCTGCATATTCACTCACGGTGAAATGGTTCTTTTGCGTCGTTAGCTACTAGGTTGTCCAAAATTGAACACGAACGTTCGAGCACTTGCCGCCCACACTTGGCGCCCAATATCCCGCGATAGCGGACTCCTCTCGTGGATCGAGACATCATTACGTTTACTACTATCGTCGGTTTGTTGATGCAGCTAGAAAGTGACGTCCCGGATTCCCTCACACTAAGGAATCCAGCACGCCGCAGCAAGAAAACAAGCAAACCAGGCAGCAATGGCGACGGCTGCAGCTGCCTAGCGTCTACTCATCTACTTTTCGTCCTTAAATCCGCAATTAAAATTTCCCCCTGGTTTACGCTGGTGCTGAGATAAGCAGGCTACCACAGAAAACGATACAACAATACCTAGTACCTACCGGAATCGCGCTTCAGGAAGCTAACAGCACGAAATGCAACACATACGACCTGAAGCCTCCAATCCTTGGTCTCGGACTCAGGCGAATATTTTCGTGCGTTCACTACTCGCAGATGCCTAAAGACCCGTCAGCGGTGCCAAATTTCCTAAGAACTACGGCGTGGTTGTAAATCTACGCTGCCGTAAAATACGTGGCGATGTGTAACCTCCCGTCGTCTAGGTAAAGTTGCCTCAATAAGCTCAATGTACCTTTGAATGTATCTTTCTACCGATGGCGTATTCAGTGAATAACCAACAATTTCCTCCTTTATAGCCGGCAACCGCCAAATTTACAAATCAAGAGCAGCAGATTGTGCACCATACCGTTACTACCGGACCTCCTATTGCCACTCGACCCCGAAGGTTGCCGTCGGACGAATACGTGGCAGCTAGGGCTGCGATTTAGCAGCTGCTGATTTTCGGCAGCAACCGGCCTCCAAAAGCTTGTGCTTTTCGTCGTTGCGCATAGCCACCAGAAGGTCAGCCGAAGGCTGGCGCCGATTTGGTGATTACTGTGCTATGAACTATATTACTTTCCCAGATAAATATCCGATCTCCAAATGCACAATTTTTCTGTTAGTTTGTATGGCAAATCTAATTTCTCTAAGCTATATCTTCTCCGGACGTACTACGAGATCCCTGTTGCTCCCGAAGATATTCCCAAATCCAACATACCCAAACGTATTGGCTTTTGCTAACTTTTCTGATGCCTTCTGGGTTACAAAAAGCTGGGCGGACGTTCCAGCGGTTCAGTGACAAAGTCCTTAGAGGGCTTGATTTAAAAATAAATAAATAAATGATAGGTACATTCAAGATAAAACGAGACACCTGTAAAGGCCTGCTCAAATATGCATACAAGCGTAGCTTCTTTGGAATGTTAAAATATTTCGTTTTAATAAAAGGAATAAAGGAAAAGATGTAGTCCACACGCTTGAGAATATTGTCAGATAATAGTCAGACTAAGGAACATGATAGCTCTGTGGCGCGCAAAATTCAGCCATAACTGTCGCGTCAAGATACAAGTTGGGGTTAATTTCGCCATGTTGTGATCCATGAGCGCAGGAGCCAAAACAAGGTTTTGGTGCACTCAATGACCATTACGAAGTCGGGATGATCTGTGCTCCATCAAAGCCTTCTTCATAGTAAAATTAGTTGCCCAGGTTGGATGTAGTAGGCTGAGGACTGCGTCAGTGTGACATGTTTAGCTGTGCCGTTATTTTGTGGCGAGTAACATCCGCCCCGCTGCAGTGTTGTTAAGCGGATATTTGTGGTTTCTATAGGGAGTACGCTTGCCGGGCGAAAAGCCACCACGTCCTGGAACACTGCCGTAGCTTTCTTTGAACGGTCCTCCTAGTCAGCTATGCATCACATAGACCGATTTTACACTCTATTGTCCGCAGTTGGTTGACAGCCAAAATTCTTCCTTCGTTTGCCGATTGGCTTAGTAATGATCCGGCAGTAGTTGCTGAAGTCGGTCGATGATGTAAAGGAGTCGCAGTGTCGAATGATAGGGATGCAGGTGAGTAAGCACATTGTTAATAAAGGCCGGCTTTTTCCATTATATTCTTGTCCGGCTCGCAAAACGTGTCCAACCATCCACGCTGAACGTGTTATGGGGACGGTGAGTGCAGTTGTTTCTTGTGGCTGAATATGTCCACAACAGGCAAAAATGCCATTCTCCGCCAAGTAGATTCGGAATTCCTTCAATTGTAAGTGTAGTTGTCTCTACGGCTAAGTGAAAACTCCATAAAAGGCCATCGGAAAAGCTATTATACGAGCGCAACGCTGTCCGTGAAATGACATCAGGAAAGCTCCAGGTGATTGGAGGATCGGAATGTTTGAGGCAGTGAAGGTAATCACGCCAGAATTGTTTATCTTCGGTTGTGGAACAGGGGATCTACGTAAATATATTATTCCAGGTGAGTAACTTGTTCTACTGTGAGTACGAGGCGAGCTAAACCCATTTGTTTAGACACCGTGAAGGTAGCGACTCCGTAATGGCCGAAAGAGCTCCATTTGGAACGATGTGTGGGTACTTCATCTCCCGGAGGAAGGATCAAGCTTTTAAACCAGCTGGCTATTGAGGATGAGTCGACCAGTTCCAGTAGATAAACCTTCTTGTTTCGGCGGATGAAACTATAGAAGTCTCGGGTAAAACAGTCAACAACAAGAGGCAGCCAAACAAAGACAGCAATGAATCGAGAAGCACTAACACAGATTTGTGGCGCGCAACAGTGCCCATGATACTTTAAAACTTATGTAATTTTGTTTAGTATAAATGATTTGCAAACGCGTTCTTTACATCACGTTGCTGGTGTGACTCAGACTACAAGTACTAGGTAGGAAGAAGTTTCTGCACGCGCAGGGTCAAGAGACCGATATAGCAAAGCGTGTTGACAAAAGTTGAGGGAATAATGCGATTGTTGGAGAGAAACAGGTAAACTGATGATGATGACAGCAGTCCGAATGCGAGAGGCATCTTAAGTGAAACTAAGGACTACTAGCTTGAGACCGAATGCGCGAGAAACATAGGTAAAGCAAAGTTACAAGAGGAAAAGGAAATTCAAATAATCAGCTAGGAGCGGATGAATGCGGACAGCAGTTCGTATGGTGATTCGTGAGAGTAAGTACGCTAAAGCGTTCATAATTACATAGCCTGAAAGCCGTCAGAATCTAGAGAAAAGGGTTACAGAGGGCCAAAACTGCCGTGCATTGGGAGTCGTTATCCCACGTACGGTCACACTAATAGGCGGATGCGAACATAAAGTAAAGAGCAGAGGCATATGAGGAGAGGTAAGGTGAGCATAATAATGGAAGCAATAGTCAACAAACACAGCAATGGTTTGAGTGCGGCCAGTAATCAGGAGAGAGGTCGGAGCTGAGGAGGCCATCGCAAGAGGATAACTTGGTTTGGCGCAGTGAGTGTAAGCCATGGGAAGAAAAATGGAGCGCAACGACAGAGGTCATGGATACGAGGAAATAAAGTGACAAGAGTATTGACGTAACTGGGAGAGCAAAGTCGCCCTCAGACCCTGGTCGGAAATGGCACGGCGTTCTGAAAGTAGTAGGAGTGCAGAAGACCGTTCAGATAAGCATAGTTTAGTCAGCAAACGGAGCATGGGTATTACAATTGTGGTGAGAACAACTGTGGAGGGCAGCGGAAATTGACGGGTTAAATATCAAAGAGGCTATACTATACATTGGTGCTGAGGTCCGGCAAGCTTCACCAAGTGAAAGGAGACCGATCAGACGACACTTGCTTAGTCGGTGCATTGAGATTGAGTCGGACAGATAAAATAGAAAGAAAAAGAGTAGATCAGCAGTAAGAGGTAGGAAGGAGAGGTAAGAGGCTGTTTTGACATTGGATGAGCAAGTTCAGCAGATTCTTGTGGTTATAAAAGCTGCTTCCGTTATGCAGAGTCTAGAACGTTAACCTCCCGGTGGTCTGGAACAGGCCACAGAGAAGCAGACTAGTCAGATGAGGTTACGTTAAGGAACAGCGCTGAGACTTGGCTGCCCGATTGAAGACAAAGAGCGCAGCGCGGTTATGACAATCAGGATGAAAAAGGTTTGCTGTTGAAGTGTGGAGAAGCCAACGACGCTCTCTTGCAAAGGAGTATGAATCGCTCAGTTCTGAACAATCACCGGTAATATCCCGGTAGTCTGAGAGAACTCAGACAGCCGGAGACCGAACAGAAGTGACTGAATTAGTCGACAACTCCGGAGGCCTAGTAATAGTCCCAGAGAATTTGACTGATCAGATGATGATAAATTATGGCAGGGCACTGAGCGTTGGTCGTCCGATTGAAAAAGGACTGAGTGTACTGGTTACTGATGGAATTGCCTATATTAATAAACAGTACACAAGTCTAGCGGGCTGTCAACGTAAGCGAGACGTAGCTTTGAGTCTACACAGCATAGACAGGTAAATCTTGCTGGTCTGGAAAAGGTCAAAGGAGCAGACCGGTCAGGTGAGACTAGGTTATTGCAGGGCACTAAGCGTTGACAGTCCGATTAAAGAAGAAATGTAAGTAGATAGCGCCATAAGGAGAGGAGACGGTCCGGATAGAAAGAGGTTTACTTATAAGGTGTGGAAAAGTCTATGGGGCTCACGAGGTAATGGGGACAGGTCGTTCGGTCTTCCCAACGAATGCCGGTGACGTTTTCGGTTACATCGATGACCTATTGTGACCAGTTCAAACAGTTAAGAACCCCTGGCTTACCTTCTCTTGCTCATCGACCACTTTGCCGGGCACAATTGCAAGCATTACGTTCTATACTGCCTCATTGCATAGCCGCGCATTGGTTTCTTTTGTCATCCAATAGAATGAGACAGCATCAAGCTGCTTTCCGAAATACCGCAAAGCATTGCTGCCTACCTTGTGTTACAATCCTTTTAACGTCTATACCGATTTCTTGTAGTGATACACTATGATAATTGTTTTATTCCGGAGTGCTCTGGACTTCTCCAGGCTAGCTTAGTGGCAAATGTTGAAAGTTCGAGCCAACGACGGAAGAAAAGACAGTCTTCGACAAACTCAAGAAGTACCATAACGTGCCACGGCGCTTAGTAAAATAAATACTATCGTGAGCACTTCCCTGGTTCTCAAACCTGACGCGGCGCAAACTGCTTTTGGAGCCGTACTACAGCTTGTATCTTTATCCTTCTTCTCTCGTAGAATGCAACCCAGCCAAACTGGATACATTAGTTTTAACCGCGAAATGTTAGTCCTTTAGCCGGCTGTTAAACATATCTTACACCTGCCGGAGTGCCGTCTTTACACCCTTCTTACGGATCATAAACCACTGACTTGTTTTTCTCCGAATAGCCGACTGCTTTTCGCCTTGCGGAACTCGTCTGCTTGACTATATCTCTAAGTTCACTACTGAGAGGCCACACATGGATTCAGCCTGTAACGTCGTCGTCTACGTAATATCTCGTTTTGACCCCACCATTTTCCCCGTCAGTCAATTAACCCTGAAGTCCTCGCAGTTCATCAACAGGAAGGTCCCGAGTTCCAGCAGCTGCGATTGAATTCCTCCATCAAACTATTTCTCCAACATTGTCATCTCGGCTTACCAACTTTACTGTGATATGCTGACTGGAAAAATTCAACCTTAAATAAATAAATAATTACATAGTTAATCTTCGAGTTCATCGAATCACCCCACTTCAGGCATGATTAAAAGTTACAAGCGAGTGTGTTTCGCAACAGGCACGCTGCTATGCACGCATCAGCTGTACCAAATGTTCGTACAAGTGGCAAAATGTTAGAAGTACTAATAAGAAACAGAGACGTCAGTGAGCTGACGATGCTTTGTATTCATGTGTATAGATTAACCAGCAAAAGCACAGTAAACGAACTGGTAAACGCATATCCGACCAGAATGAAAGCTATTTCATACGTACCGATAAAAGGGTGAAATATACCTCCAGTCAACTTGCAGCAATGCCGACGAGTCGTATTTGCTCCCTTGCACAACATTACACACCCGAGCATACGCGCCACAATAAAACTTACAGCTGGTCGTTACATCTAACAGAACATGCGCTTGGATATCCTACATCGCACGAAACGCTGCTTCACATGCCTAGAACAGCAAAATCCAGCGCCACATCAGTCGTTGTCCCCAAAGCTTGCTTGCTACTCGATGCCCGCTGCAAACCTGTCCGTCTCGACATACTTGGACCTCACCCTCCATCCAACGGTTTTAGCAACAAGCGGCCAAGTGTTACTCGGTCCACGCGTTAGTCTCGCGTGGTGTCACGACGGGATGTTTTAACCGAAACAGTCGCCAGAATGCTCATGGAAACAGGGCTATCTTTGTTTGGCACGCCTGCCACTGTCACCAAGGATAGAGGACCCCAATTCAGCGCTGCTGTTTTCCGTGCTTTCAAGCGCCTGCTCGGTTGTAAGCACCTACACATCACGGATTATCACCTCTGCTAACGGGCTAGTCGAACGCCTCCACCCATAGCCCAAGTTTTTGCTTAATGTAAGGCAGCCAGACTCCCAAACGTCCGTACGTCCACCAACCATCCTCCTCGGCATCCTTAACACCGTAAAAGTAGGCACCGGTTGCTGTCCACCTAAACTAGTCATCAGTACAATACTTAGACTTGCTGATGCAAGCGCGCTAGATTCAAGAGCCATCGGTGAAGTGGACCTTACATCGCATGGCGTACGATTGTTACAACACTTTATTATCGCTCGTTCAGCTGCAAGGAGCCAATCTCTGACGCTCCAACCTTCATTTTTCTCAGACGTCTGTCTCGCTAAGCTTCGCTCGCATGTTGATTTATTCATGGAAACTGTAGGTATCCAGTAGTGATCAAACGCTTAATGATATGGCTACACCAGCCACTGATACATTCTTTTCTAGAGCCACTATCTCTGCTTAGCAACAGCTAGTCGCCATAGCTTCTATTTAACCTTGCGGATATCCGGAGCCCGCTCCTTTCTTACAATGTTCATTCGCTTGGATTGTTTGCGTCACAGCTCAGCTAGTCTGTCGACCTATCACCTGAACTATCACTTACCTTCACTGACCTGTTGATACACTCAGCGACCCTATAGGCATACACTAGTGACCAAGCGTCTGATTGGAATGGCTACATCTGGCCACTGAATCTCTCCTAGCGCCACCATCTCTCTGTCGTCGTGCATTCGGCATCTCTGTTCAGAAGTAGCTAGTGGCCATTGGCCCCATGCCTATGCGATGATCCTGTGCTTATTAGGAGCCACTCCGTATCTCATTAACCCTTACTCCTTTAGAATATCTGCATCCAATCTTTCCGCTGCCCTGCCACCAATAAATCTTTAGGAATCTCGCGGCAACCTATGTATTTTCGGATTACGCTAACTACTTGCTGTTCATGCACCTGACAATCACCACCATTATTCTAACTCTCTTTGCTCTATCCCCACTCAATTATTGGCTCCTACTAAACGGATAATTCGTACTTCACTTACTTGTAAAACGCTCTTGTCTTTACGCAGGCGTTAGCAATCCATCCATACGGCTAATGATTCTGTAGGATATTCAAAAGACATTTTCAGCAGAATTATTGTTGCACAGTGTACATGCTTTTGTATCAAGCCCAAATGTTGTAACACAAGACATTAACAATGTTCAACTCCATGCCTCTTCTTGCGGTCTTCTCTCGGTTGTCCCTCACTTTCCCTTTTCTCCGAGGTCCGGAACTTCTTGGAGATCTGGGATTGGACTGAGGAACAGTTTTGGCCCAAGACGGACGCAACAACCCACAAGGACTTACATGGAGCATGGTAGAACTCCGAAAGGACCGAACTACAATCACCACAACCCTTGTCCAGTATGGAGAACTGGACATATCTTCATACTCCCATACATTATACATCTGAAAAATCTGGACAGCGGAAAAGTTGAACATTTGCTCACCTGGACATACAACAAGAAGAATAATCGCGATGTCCCTCTCCTCCACCGACCTCAAAAATCATGGCGACCCCGATCAAATTAACTGTCCAACTAACAGAGGAAATTAGAAGCCATTACTCTGCGAAAAACCGAAGGTAAAACCAGTCGTCAAGCGGCTTTGCCAGTTCAACATTAATGTTCAAAATGCTTTACGGCAGTGTTGCAGGACGTGGTGGGTTTTCGCCTGGCAAGCGTTCTCCCTATAAAAGCCACAAATGGCTGTTTAACCACACCGCGACGTGGCGGATGTGACTCGCCACTGAATAAAGTCACTGCCCACGACTACATACTGGCAAGTCGACTAGACACACATATCAACTCTTCCTGACACCGTTTTAACTACACGCGACTGAACTCGATGTATCGTCGTGATACACGTTTGTTTTTAAACCTTGATCGTGCCTGATTTGGTGTGTCTCTATGAAACTGAGAATAAACTATTTATTTATTTATCAGCCCAACGCCAAATGCAATGGATTCTCACCGAGTTGCGCGCTTGTCCTTTCGTCTTCCTGCGCATTGACACCACTCGTCAACAATTGTCACTAGCATACCTACTTCATTCAATGTCCTAGCTCCAGTGGGGAAAATCTGCGTATTGGACAGGCATGCTTATAAAGATTCCGTTAGCAAAGGCCGCCCAAAGCCTGTCTATTTAAAACTGCGATCCTCACTGCATTCCAGCGATACTATTATTCCGTAACAGGCTCCACTACAATGTACCCGATGTGAGCACCCATTGTTTCTTCCTCACCCCGTCCACAATTGTCACAATCCCCTAGATACGTAAGCGTAAAGATCCGGACGTACAGTCGCCCTTCCTTCTCTGCTTGTAACTTACGAAAGTTAGCTCCTATAGATCGTTCGTCCTTTTTATTCACGTTCTAGGAGGAACTCTGCAACGTTTGTGCATTTCTTCCCTAATATATTACTTTTTCTTATTCTATTCTATCTTTTTTAGCCTTTTTAACTAACTCTACCAACACATTCATAGTTGAATCGTGTTTTACCTTGTCCCTCCAGTCAGCTGCGTGCCACCAAGTTGACTTGGAGCACTTCAAAATCCTCGGAAGAGCCACAAGCCTGATCATGCCTCCATGGGCATGCCACGCATAGTCGAGAATAAAATATTTATTTACTTAGCAGCTGGCAAGCAAGTGTGTTTATTGAAGCCTGGCATACAAAGTAAAACACGGTCACTAAGAACTTACATCAGCAAGTCGCTTACGAGGCTCTGCGCAACAGGATCTTAACGCCGCCCCCGATGATGTTGCCTAGTCTGGCAACGGAACGTCTGTAAAATACTCAATCATCTAGGATAGCATTACAAACCTTAATACATATAATTCTTGATAGCGCGAGGCGCGATCATACTGACATGCACATGGTAACGGGACAACTAACGATGAGGGAATGCACAGGCCTATATCTTAGCTATAGTAGTTAGGGTATATTTATGAGCTTATACATGTATGTAGACGCGCAGCTATGTTGCTTGAATTTGTATGTGTAGCTGCAATTTTTGACGGCTTTATCTTGTCACCAATGTGGGAAGAAATGATTTCCTACCTCCCGAGTTCTGTGATCCTAATGATCAGGAATCGGAAAACCCAACTGTCTGTTCACATCACCTGGAGCATATCGTTTGTTTTTTTTCTTAACAACAGAGGCTGTTTTCCGCACTCTATGTTCGACTATCTGGTTCTGCCAGTACGGTCTCCTTCCTTCCCACCTCTCTCGTACTTCTGAGATCTAAACGATCTAGTCTCTGCAAACGCAACGCTCTGTCTCCCTCGATTCCAGAGCACTGCTGCTCATGATTCGCTAGTAGTATATTCCCTTTCATCCTGTACACTTCTATTCTGTTGACGCTCTGAGGCATTCCGACATTTATAATACGGCTTTCTCTCTATGAGCCAATATCCACCTCTAATCTCTACGGTCTCCTGCTCTCCGACTACTGCGCCCATACTGCTGAACCATCGACAAAAGTCTGGTCACAACACATCGAGATCTTTGTAGGCTTTTCACTACTTCTTAATTGTCACCTCCTTCCCAACTACATTTTTCAGGTTCGAGCTCTCTCTTTGCGTTTCTTTAGCAATTGGACGGGTAACTCTTCGGGCCTGACTATATTCTGGCCTCGTCTGATTAGTCGCCTACTCTGACTGTTTCTAGACAGCCGAGACGTGAACGACCTAGGCTGTACAGTCACAACACACTGTCCCTCAGCCTCAGAGCTTCGGTTGGAATGCTAACTGGCTTTCCATATATCCTCTGTCGTCCCGCAATTTTTCTTTTTTTATGATACGCATTACTGTTAATCCCACCATAAGTTGGCAGACTAGCTTCATCTTGCTGACTTATCCGGTCTCGTCTAAACGTCAGCCTGCTTTCTGACTCTCTCGGACGTCTGCGATCTAAATGATCTAGGCTGTGCCGACGTAACACTCTGTGACTCTCCTCAAGAGCAGTACTGATCATGATCTAGCTTTTTCATTCTATCCCCATTACAAGCTTAACGTCTATTTCTGCCGACTCTCTGTTAGTATTCCAGCAATAATAATAGTGCTTTCTCTCTAAGAGCCGCCATTCTAGTCTCCTCCCAAAGGTCTCCTCCCTGACCGCTGAAGACTTACTAATGGATCATCGGCAGCTCCAATGTTCAGTTCACAACACCTCGGGGCTACTGTAAGCTTTTCTGCTTCTCCCCCATAGATTCTTTTCCTTCCAGACCTCATACTTTCCTTTCCGAGCCCTATTTTTACATACCTTTTACAATTGGACGGAGAACTTCTCGGGCTTGGCTCTAATCTAGTCTCGGCTGCCCAGTCTCCTTCTCTCTGATTTCCTCCAGGCACCCGAGACATAAACGGCTTAGGCTCTGTATCCCCAACACTCTGTCCCACTCATTCTTTGTGCTTCGCTTGCCATGCTACCTACCTATTCCTGCGCAACGTCCTGCCACCCTTACCTCAATTACCTAGCCGGACGTTATTCATCCTTCTTTTATTAACAAGAATGAATCATCACCTGAAGAAGGTCGTCCGCTTTTTTAATTCGCCTCAGCAGCCCCTGTTTTATCGACCCTTTTCTTTCCTTCTTTTCTTCTTCACTGGACGCTAACACATGCTTTTGTCCTCCCTGACTACCAATTTAGGACTGAAGCATAGCTTCCCTGTCGCTTCTTCTGAGTGATATGCTTTCTGATAATCTGCACACGTCCTCCTCTCTCTAGTTCCCACAGATTAGGCTTATGCGCATTAGGACTCCTTAAAATCGCTTTGCTTCATCTTCCTTCCCAATTTAGAATAAAATTTTATTCTTTACTGAGCCGCGTTCTGCTCTCTTCTCGTCGTATTTCGCCACTTATGATACGTGTGTATATGCGATATTTAAATCACAATTTCATGTATAGAGGTACAATTGTCCAGTCATCGTTGCAATTGATCGACTGCGTTCCAGTTGCGCTACTTTCGTCCGGCTGTGTCTCTGTCAGTTCGTTGCCCATTTTTCCTAGTTTGTCACAGGTACGGCGACATGCACCCAAGGAATGGTCCATCGTTGCGACAACAATAGATGCACAAAGTTCCTTTATCTGGACATGAGCGGAAGATTATCAAATGTTTGTACAAATTACTAACCGAACAGACCCTTCTTTATCTTGCACGGATATTATTTCTCCTAGGCTTGAACCCCTGGTTTCAGTCAGTCTAACTATATTTCCAATCACATTTACAACATACCTTGGGGATATGAGGTTTGCTTTTCGGAACCATATCCTATCCTTCAAGACCAACAACTATTCTACATATTTTGATGAATACCCCTCGAAGACTTCCCGTGATTCTTCTGATGCTTAACACTTCATATTCAAAAAGAAGGTTTAGTTACTGACCTACCAATCGGGCGCAGCCATTCCTTAAAAACTGGACAGGAGCCAGGAACGAAATATTCACGCGCCCAACTCACCAGCCAACGGAAAAATTGGTCGCAACTTGGCTGCGAATAACCGAGCAAACAAATGCTGAACACGAAACATAGCCAGTTTCAACTTGCCATTCAATGGATCGGCGGCAGTGTTTCAGGACGTGGTGGGATTTCGCCTGGCAAGAGTTCTCCCTATAAATGCCACGAATGTCAGTTTAACAACACCGCAACGTGATCAATGTGATTCGCCACAGAATAAAGTCACAGCCCATAACTTCACACTGGCAAGCCAACCAGCGTCAGCATTCTAGATAGATTCGTTGCACTGGAACTTCTACATCTGCATAGCATTTTGTCTCTTCTTTCTACGATTTCACGCATATGCTGTCGTCTCTTTACTTTCTATGAAAACAACCTTGGCCTTTGAGGTATTATGCACGAAATCACCATATTGTCATATCATTCTAGAGCGTGCTCTTTACTTATCTTCTGGTGGATCACTCAGGATTCTCATTCCATTATTAGCCGAGGTATGACTGCCATATTTGGCAGGCCAATAATGTCCTAACAAACGGGTCCCGATCTCGCAACAGCCAAATTATTGTTTCTTATTTCCACCATTGTGTAGTTCCAATCATTAACGTATGTGCAAACTTCTACTGTCACTGTTACAGTTGTCATAAAATATCGGTACGGTTGCACATACCTTATCATGCCTCCATGGGCGTGCCGCGCATAGTCGAGAATAAAATATTTAGTTAGTTAGTTAGTTAAATGATTGGCTTCCGTGGATTAAATGTGCTTATCCGGATAAGCATGGGACGTGGACTTTGGGTTGTGGCGATTAACGTCCGCTAATTTGCAGTGTGGGTAAACAGACATTTGTAGCTTTATGTTGGGAGAGCGCTTACTAAGCATAAACCCACTAGATCCTGAAACGCGGCTGCTGAACTAGTTACTGGGATGGGGTGACCTCGAACCACCCAGCTGGTAACATGTGTGGGTTGTTCGGCCAGCCAGCTTTGCTCTGCGCGGTGGCCTTCCCTTAACTGCTAGGTACCATGGTACTGCTTGCGCTAAGCTACCTACGTGATTTTATTTGCCTGGGAAATTATTCGTAGTCGAAGTCTTACCGTGGGTCAGTGGCTGTTTTGTCTAACCCGAGTGGGTTCTGAGCGGAATTGTTTTTGGCCCTAGTACGTTTGCATAAATTTCAACGATAACCGTACGGATGATTCGTTATAGTAGCTTCCGAATCGAAATATAATTAGGCTTCAAACAAGATAGCCTTGACGCCTAGTAAGAACATCCGAATTGAAAGGCAAAATTCGTGAGCATTTATATTGTCTATTTGTGAAAAAGAATAACTATAAGCCATTATTAAGCGCTGAATGTACCATTATCACATCCTCGGCAGCTTGAATGCAACCAGTTTTCTTTCATTCGGTCGAACTTCCTGTTGCACGCGGTTGGATCTTCTTGGGCACTAAGTTGGCACAAAACTCTCATAAGAAGTACCAATTGAATTGTATTTTGTAGTTTCAGTGCACACAGGAGTGAATGGCAACTGACCGGCATCCTTGGAACGTGAATGAGCCTCCTGCTTTTTATGTACACAACAGTCAGCAGGATCCAATATTTTAACCATCCGACTTACATGGTTGTTAACAGGGATTCCAGACGAGAGGCGTAACTCATTGCCTTTGAAATACGATACGTCAGCGGTTCCTGGACCAAGCATGTTCGACCTTACTGGTCTGGATTACACAATTTAGCGAGCGTAGCTCTACTGCTGGGATGCATACAGTTACGGTATAGAAGAAGCAAGGGGTCAACAAGGCGATCAATTTCATCAAAAGATGTAGGAGTACAACAGGTTACCGCACGTGTTAAAGGTGCAACGGACTTTTCAGCTCTGCCATTATAACATGGATATGGTGGTTGTAAAATGATGATGACATCCAAGAAGCGGACGTCAGTTGATTACCCCTGAAGCGGAAAGGTGCGTACCATTGTCACTTACAGCAGATAAAGTCAACCCAGCCCAACTAAATACTGTTCTCCAAGCACGGACAGTAAAAACAGCATTTGGCTTATCAGTCATGAATAACACCAGCCACTTTGCATAAGAATCCACCACCATAAGGGCATAGTACTACTGCAAAAATGGTCCAGAATAACACAGTTATTCGTTGCATGTGCACGCAAGTCCTCCGCCATGGTGTCCAACCAGACGGTTGCTGTAGAAGCTTGTGGTTTAAGTACGGGTAGTCAGAGGCAGTTCGTGGAATGTCTGCATTTACTTCAGACAACCAGCACAACTACCGTGTCACCCTTTAACTCCATATCTGCAGGTTCATCGCATCGCTGGCCCTACCACCCTATTTCTATTATGCTAGAGCATGTGTTCCTATAAATCACAACTTTAGCACATAGCTGATTGTGCAACAATCCAAATGGCTCATTCTTTCAACCAAGAGAGGACTGTGCTATGTTATGTATCTGGCTCTTACCCCACTGTTCCCCCCGTCCATTTGAATTACTTGTGACATCGTAGAGCTTCACCCACGAGTGGTGCGTTTTAAGCTATTTTTGGAGACGCTTCCGTATAGTATTATGCAACGGCAAACTCACAGCTTTCTTGGCTTTGCTAGGTTACTTCCCTATAAGTACACAAATTTTCCCTATTAATCACTGCACCTCCTCTAAATTGATTTTTCGACAGACCATTCCACTTGTTCTCTTAGCTAAGCGGATTCTTCTATTCTTTTAATTAATGATCTTTCTCCTTCCGTCTCTGTTCTCTTCGTCTTGTTGACACATGTGGTACCGCAAATCTAAACCTTAGAGAGGTTCAACTGATCATTGCAGCACCGCTGCGCCATTTTACCCCCTCTCCCGGTTTATATCATCGCTGGCTTCCCTAACCAATCGTCATTTCGGTTAGAGAGGTTGCTCCGAACAATCACCTCTCCTCCTCTTCACTGACTGCTCGGCAGCGCATGTCCCTAAATCACTCGACGATGAGCAGATTATTTTAAATACATAATCCTGCTCTTCCCCTCTCTGTTATCATGGCCCATCGGACCTATTTGTGACACTGTAGAGCTCCACTTTCGAGTGCATCACTGAACCGGTTCGGCACCTCACTGCATTTCCTTCCAACCCTGCATGCTCATAGCATCGCTGGCTCTACTTCCCTATCTTCTTTCCAGCTGCAGCATTGGTGCCTATAAACCACCGCTCCTGCTCTTAACTGAGCGCTCAACATTCCATGGCCCTTTATCTTCCAACCAACAGCGGGCCGTACAACGGCATGATTCCGGCCAGTACGCCGTGTGTTCTCTCTGACAACTTGACTTACCTGTGACACCGTAGAGCTCCACTTTCGAGTGATTAATTTAAGTCTATTCGGTCGACGCCGCCCATGTTATTCCGCCACCGTGGCTTCATAGCATCGTTAGCTTTCTGGGCTATCTTCTTTTCAACTGCGACAATTGCCACTAACCTCACCACTCCTCCTCTTAAATGACTGCGCAGCAGCGCATGTCCCTTATGCTTGTATCAACAGCATATTTTTCTACGTAATTACTCCGGCTGTTTCCCACTCTGTTCTACGTGCTCATCCGACTTTCCTGTGCCGCCGTAGAGTTAAAAATTTAAGTGGTTAACGTAACCATTGTGACAACGCACATATATTAATCTACATTTGCAAGCTCACAGCATCCCTGACTCTCCCCCATTGCGCCTACAACTGCGGGCGTTTTTCTCTATATTGATGCTCCCTCCCTCAACTGACAGCTAGGCGGCACCTGATCGTCATTTGCTTAAATCAAAGCGTGGGCTTCTACGTACAAATTCGCTCAACGCCTCCATCTTATTCCTGCTCATACCCTTATCCAATTGCTTAAACCTTTAGCGGGCTGCGCTAAGTCAGAAATCTGGCTATTGCCCCCTCTGTTCTCAACGTAAATTTGAGTTACCTGTGACACCGTAGAGCTTCGCTTTCGAGTGCTTCTTTTAGTCTATGGTGGCGACGCTTCCCAAAAGTATTACAAACCTGAAAGCCCATAGCTTCCCAGGCGTTACGTGGTTAATTTTCTTTCAGCTACACCAATTGACCCTAGAAGTCCCCGCACCTTCTCTTAACTGAATTCCCGTTTATCCTTTCCGTATAACCTCTCAATTAAGAGCGGATTCTTCTAGGTATGTATCCTCCGCCTTCTTGCTCTGTACTCTATGTCCTTTTAACTTACGTCTGGCACGGTAGAGCTCCAACTTTGAGGGACTAATTTAATGCTTTAACATTGCTGATCCATGCTATTTCACACATGCAGCTTCATAGCGGCGCTGGCTCCACTACCCTATCTTCCCTTCAGTTACAGCAATGGTTCCTATAAATCACTGCTCATAATCTTAACCACATGTTCAACGATCCCCCAAGAGCGCGCTCCGCTACGTCATGAAGCTGGCACGTGCTTCTTCTGTTTTCGCTGTCTATTTGACTTACCCGTGACAAAGTAATGCTCCACCTTCGAGGCGTTTATTAAGTCTACCTGTAGGACGCTGGCCCGTATTATTTGACTTCCATGCGTCTATAGCGGTGCTGTCTTTACTAGGCTAGCTTGCCTTCGGCTACGGAAATTTTAATTATAAAATTGCACTCGTCCTCTTAACTGTCTGCTCGGCAGCTTGTTTACCCTAATTACCTAACAACATCAGGTTTGTCTGAGGAATTTATCCGGCTCTTTCCAGAGCTTTTCTATTTGTCCATCCGACGTACCTGTGACACCGTAGAGCTCCAAATTCGAGTGGTTTACATACCAAGTAAGGTACTGCTGCCACATTTTATTTCGCATCCGCAGGTTCATAGCATCGCTGGTTCTCCTGTTTCAGCGCTTCTTCAACTGCAGACACTTATTCGGTTACTCGACGCACTTTATCTCAACGGACAGCTCTACAGGGCATTCCATTATTCTCTTAACTAAGGGCGGATTCTTCTACCTAATAAATCCAAGATTTTTTCCTCGTATTGCTGTTGATCTGACTTGCCTGTGACACGGTAGAACTGCACCTTCAAATGGCTTGCTTAGTATATGTTGGCGCACCTATGCCATATTATTTCATAGAGTTTGCTCAACTGCTTTGCTGGCACCGCCACGGTATCTTTGCCGCAGCTGCTTGTTTAAGTGCTCACCGCTCTAATGAGACAGTCGGTTACCGTCACAAATGCCTACTGCACTTTTTTCCTTTGCTGCACTGCTCCACAAATCCTGACACCTAGTTTCTGTACACAGGATTTTTCCTTTCATCTTTAATATTAAAAGGCACACACAAACAGATGACGCCATAGTTTATAGCTATTCATATACCACGAGATATAATTTTGTAAAGCCTTGAGGAAGCCCGCTTTCGTTACTCCCCTCTTTAAGTTCAAAGTAGTTTCTTTCTGTGACCTGTTCTGCTTTGTCCCACCGCGAAAACTGCATAGAAATGATGCTTGAACTTACCTGATTCGTTGTATCTATAACTGCGACCTATAGACATAGGTGGACAGCTCGGACCACCACCTCACCCATTCTGTCCACACGGTCTGCATTGTCTAGTGGTTTGGACGATTGCGTTCAACTCATTTTCACTTTCGGAACATCACTTCAAGAAAGCTTCATCTCCCTGCAAGTGTGCAACTTACTTGCCATGTCATGGCGTTAGGTACCGTCCATCACGCCAGTGTATTATTTCTGACGGCAGCGCCTTAATACGCTTGGCTTCAGTGTCCGATGGCTACGTTACCCACGTTGCTTGCGTGGTCCGCTATTACTTCCTATGCCACTTGAAGCTTATCTATTATGGTCTGTTCTATTACGTTCAGCCATACCCGTATTCTGGAGCTTACAGGATGCTTTTTGTTCCGTATCTTCCACTGGGTTAAACAATTGGATTCAAATCATCATTACCGACGGAGCATCATCTGAAAAAGCCTCATTTCCCTGCTAGTGAGCAACTTACTTGCGTTACCATGGCGACAAGCCCCCACCTCTCTAATGCATAAGTTCTCATGGTAGCAACAGTTTCATCTGCTTGGCGTCACTATCGATGGATTCGTTTACCGCCTCGCTAGTGTGGTCTACCAGTCATTCCTATACCTTGGGAAGCGTAGCTAGTGTGGTTTGCCCTCTTACGCTCGGCCATACCAGTTTTCTAGAAAGTGCTGAAAACTTTTCGATCCGTGTCCTCCACTGGTTTAAACAGTTTGTACTAAAGGATTATCACGTACGGAACCCCCACCTAAAAAGCAAGTTCCTCTCCCTGCAAGTCTTCAACTTACTTGAAAGGCAGTGGCGTTATGTTTCCTTCACCTCGCCAGTGGATTATTCCTCCTGGTGTCAGAATCTTCATTTACTTGGCGCCATTATACAATGGATTTTTCACCGACCTCACCAGTGTGGAATGTGAATTTTATACCTGTCGAGTGTATAGTACATGCAGTCTACACTACTGCGCTCGACTAAACCTGACTCCAAAGACAACAGCAAGCTCTTCGATCATTTGAGACATCCTTTCAACAAGGCTTTAGCTCCATGCAAGCAGCCCACTTATCTGCGATAGTTATCTCTCGTGGACCGGCCAATGACACCCTCTGGCCTGTGCGTTATTTGATCGAACAATAATACTGCTTATGAGTTGAGTTATATACGCACCTGCGTACATCAACATCTCCACTTACACAGCCCTATTTCCGACCCGTACGCCCGGCCCCAAACGTTACTGGTGAATCCTGACTAAGTTTTCTGTTGGGCCAACGGAAAATCGGGTGTAACATGACTGCGATAAGCTGTTCAGAAAAGCGGTCCTACAGAAGGGTTGCAAATACCGCAATGCAGTTATAATAAGGCTAAATGGTAGTGTCCCAGGACCTAATGGATTTTTGGCTGGCTGGCGTTCTCCATAGAAAAAGACACAAATGTCACTTTAATGACACTGCGACGTGGCGGATGTGGCTCGACACCGAACCAAAGTCACCGCCCAATGCTTCACACGGATAATGATCTCGCTATCCGATAGGTGCGAGCACAACGATTTTATCAAATACGCTCTCAGAATTCCATCGTACGGAAAAACCTAGGTCCAGCACCGGAACCATTCGAACACCTAACGCGCAATTCGGGAAAAGAAACAATATATGAGCTTACGGTGATTCGTCGCCATATTTCTCTTTGACACCAGGGAGCCTGCCACTCATCCCTGCGTCCTTCGTATGCAAATGTATGTACCATTTTTTGAGCCATTTATTTTGCCCGACGCGCATCTCTCTCTTGTAGTGCACACAAGCTTTTAAATAAATAAATAAATAATGTTTTCTTCTCGACAAGAAGAGGCACACCTTTACAGGCATGATCATGTTTAGCTAACATAGTGTGATCAAAAATGTACAAAAAGTACATTTTTGTATGTAAATGTATGGGTGTGTATACGTTTGTATTTTTGTAGGTATGTAGCTTGTCTTTGAATATGCCGCAGCATTTTTGACTGTTTGTTATCCTCAGGAATGTGAGGATAAGCGATCGATATCTGTGGGTTGGATAGCACTTTCCGGATATCCAGCGTGTATGGGTGTATATACGTATGTAATTGTGCACGAATGTGGTATTTGTCTTTGAATGTGCCACGGCATTTTTGACTGTCTTTTTTTCCTCAGGAATGTGAGCATAAGCGATTGATATCTGTGGGTTGGATAGCGCTTTCCGGATATCCACGGGCCAGTGACTTTAGTTTGTGGTTAGTCACAGCCGCCACGTCGCAGTGTTGTTAAACAGACCTTGGCAGCTTTTTATAGAGAGAACGCTTGCCAGGAGAAAAACCGCCACGTCCTGGAACACTGCTTCCGAACTATTTGCTGGAACGGGTTAAACCCGAACCACCCAGCTGGCACCACGAGGAGGTTGTTCGGCTAGCCAGCCAATAATGTTTCTTTGGACCTGTCAACCACTTGATCTTGCCTGTATGGCGTGCTTCGTTTCGTCACGAATATAATTAGTCATTTATTTTTATTTATTTATCCATGAACACAAAGCTGGTAGGAAGCTATATCCGTCAGAACAGCTGATCTCAAACTCGGCGGAATACGGACGCGATCATTCACTCACAGTAATCCATCAGGTGTAAACGCAGCTCCTCACTTCCGTTTGAGAGAAACAGCTCATCCTCATTTGACCCGTAGTACGTTATAGTCTCTTTGAGAACGGCTGAACGAGAGCATGGATCCGGCTGTGTGAGCAAACAACTTATCTCAGAAGCGGCTTTGAATGCCGTTGCAGTAAGCGAAAGTTAGTCTGCTTGTGCTTCGCACTTCTGTGCTCAACCACATCTGTACACCCTAAGAGCAACCCACTATCTCTAAATAATAGTTGCTGAAGCTTTAGCTGAAGAACTGGTAAGGTTGCAAAGGAAATTTTGCGCTTCATGATCTGTCACCATAATAACACCGAGACCAAACAAATATTTGTGAGTGCTGGTGACTGTTCAGTATGCAGCCGAAGATTCTCGATGGGTCTGTGCATACGTTTTTCAGCATTGCTGGATCGAAGAATGATACGTAGCATAGGGTGCCCAACCTGTTATAGCACAGCCCCTATGCCGGTAGGTGAGACATCTTTGAACGGCACGGTTGGTACTTTTGGAAAAATACGACGGAGAACACCACCAGGGGTAAGCATCTACCAAAGCTTTCGAAGAACACGTGCATGTAAGCCCAGCCAAATAAAACTTGTCATTAAATTATGTGAATAAAGGATTAACTGTTGATACAAAATTAGGAGGGAAGCTGGACTACTACTTCCATGCTCCCATTAGTTAACGAAGCTTATGAGGATTGGTGGACAAGTTCACATCAAGCAATAGTTTTACCCCATAAGGGGCTGGTCTTGAGCCTTCGGAGGTAATATGATAAGCAAGACAACTGAGCTCTTGGACATTAAGTAAGCATTTCAATATGCCAAAGGTCACATTAGCATCCTCGAAGTGAGTCAAACGTATAAGCAAACGAGAAGCATGAGTGCTTTTGTCGGCAGCATGCACATCCACCTGCCTGACGGATCCTAACCGACTCCAGACCTTACACGATGGATTTCAGCGCACCCAGAGATGTGGTTGGCAACCCCCTAAGCAAGAAATCTATACCGGTACAACAAAAGGTGTATTGCTGGTGGACAGTTTGCTAGCATACGCAGTGTGTGGTATCGGCAACCATGCATATATTAGGTCCAATTCAAGTGAAGCTGTTATCCATATAATAGAGGCTGAATAGAATCAGCTTCTGCAGTGGCACAACGAGGCTACAGTAGCTTCAGGTTAGGAGTAATGAGGTAAACGACATAAAGCCCGGGTCTTTGTTCATCCGGCTTAAACGGTCATAATAGGTTTGGCCCAGCATGCTTCACAGAGAGACGCAAAGACCTCGCGAACAGGTTCCTTAGTACAAAGGAAGCTATACGACGTTTACAACAAACTGGATCATCAGATACTTCCAACTTAACGGGTGGGAGTTTCATTCCACCAGATGTCACAGAGCACTCATGCGGCAAACCACGCATTTACTTGCCAGTGTCCAAGTGTGACAGAAAAGTGCAACTTATTTTACACACCTGTATAACTTTAATGCTGAGGATAGACGGGCCTTTAAGCACACCAACAAATTTACAATCCGCAGGGTTAGAATATTTTTCTGACACAGATAAAGTACAAGCTCTTGCCACAGGAAGTGTATGGCCAGTAAAACATTTAAAAGCAATGGGTGTAGAATCAGGCTTATGACAGGGTAGCGCTGACAGACACTAGTTTTAAAATGGAATGACTCCACTCAACCGGTGGCAACAATGAAAGGGTGTGACGTACCATTTCCAAAGCTTAGGGCACTGAAGAATTAACGACATATATTCACAGCCAGTGTAACAGACTGGAAATCCATTGGCGAGTTCTCAGGAGCATCCTTAGCTATTTTCATTATATCCTTTAGACGTTAGATGTAGGCAATTATACCAGGAATGCAGCTTCTACAACAGACACCTAGTCTACGCTTTTTGAGTTGATCACAATTTGCACAGTCTAAAAGTTGCCTTGCTTGTGGTTGAGTAACGCAGCGAGGAGTAAACAAATTGTATTGCCCCAGTTTTCTAGATTTGGCATAAACTTTCATGTTGGTTAATCCAAACCACACTTGCTGAGCAACAACAGTCCTCTGGGATTTTGTAGTGTCAGAACCATCCTGCTGGAACAAACAGATGGACGTCACTTGATGCTAAGTCGGTACTGGAAGTGATAAGAGCTGACAACACAAATCCGCGTTATTCACGTCAACAATTAGGTGGTTGCTCAGGTAAACAACAGAGTTATCCCCATCTGCACGACTTGAAGCCTGAGACGGGGTTGAGTCGTCAGTAAGTAGAATTTGACCCTTTCAACAACCAATAAGTATTCCAGTAACAAATGAGACAAGAGTAGGACTTTTGACTTTTCCTAAGACAGTTAATGTGCTGGCTGATGGTAAAGCAGCTACTTCAAAAGGGAATAAGGCTCACATGAGCACCTTTCACGTCTTCGCAAAGGTCACTTTTGGTAAGCTACTACGGCCCGGATTTTTCCATGTATGGTTGCAATAACTGGGAAGATGCATTTACGTTTAAAGATTCGATAGCTGCATTCATTTAGAAACAAACACTGACCACGGCGCCAAGTATATGAGTTTCAGAAAAGAGATGGCTTTAGGCGTCAACTTCAAAGAGTGATAATACAGCTTCCGGTACTGGTGTCGGGGACTGGCAGGGTCGACAAATATTTGATGTGCGTTGGGTCATAGAATCCGAGGGCTTCGGTGTCCAGGGCTTATGTAGGTAGTAATAGACGTGGGAAGGTGCAATGGAAAGCAAGTAACTCGTATGGGGCTGGATGCACATGGCACAGCCACATAGTAAAATACCACAGTAATCCGAATGTGATGGTAAAGAGTAGAGGGGGAAACAAGGCCCGTCTACCGAACTACAAAGCGCTCCCTACTTGTTGGCCAATGCAAGTTTATCCTCGAACCTGCTACAGCAAGAACACCCGAATTGGGATTAGACTTATCAGGTATTTATTCTAAGTCGATTGGAGAAAAAGGATAGCAATAATCAATCATAGAGTATTTTATGTACCATCAGCACATAAAGTTTACGACATACTGCCCATGAGTATGTTTTGTTAGTAAATTCAAACGTTAGTGAACACTCTCTGCTGCCATTAATTTTCACTTTTCAGCTCGCTGACACGATGCTTGGATTTGTGAGTAGGGCTGAAAACACGCTGTCTACCGCATGCAGCGCACTCCCTGGGCTCCTCACACCATGTTGGATGTCGTCACTGCATTTTAATTTCACGTAGAACTGTAAGCAATCTATAGATTCTTCGTCTCTAGGTACTTTCAAACAAAATCTGAAAAAGCTAGGTTGGGATCTATAAATCTCATTAAATCCAGAAAGGCTGAATAAGGTTAACCAATGTTTTGAACGGTACATGCATCGTAAATAATGAAATGTCCAATTTTCCAGCTTGTAAATCAAGGAGAGTAATTTGATCTATTGGGAAGGTTCCGCAAACGATTGCCCTGTATAGGACCTTTAAACTCCTCCTTTACCCGACAAACAATATAAAAGTTGACAATTCCACTAAGCAAGCACTGAGACAGCCCTTATGCGCAAATAGAAAACTCAAATATGCCAGCGGCCTTGTTCAAATAATTAACAATGCCATGCATACTAATACCAGAGATATTGTAATTGTACTGGAACTTGGTGTATTCTGATGCTGACACTTGAAAATGCAAGATTGCTCTTGTCATTGCTTCATTACTTTGCAGAAGCAAGAAGTCAATCCAACGTCAAAGTGCAGGTTGCCGCATCACTTCTCAGCACGATAAATAGGATGCACTTTAGGCAAAAGCCTCTAATCTCCGTTGTACCTGACCCAACTTCACCTGCTTCGCCGTTTGTTTAAAACGTTGGGTATTTGAATATCTAGGTCGTTTGTAGGCAAACGCACGAACCGTTTAGCTTTCTATTTTTCCGTGCTTCACGAGTTGTACCCACACTAATGTACTCGTTGGAGGTAACCGTAAAATCAGCAGTGAACCTCCAAAATGTTGAGATATCCGGGAAAAGTGATCCATATGTCATCGTGGAATTTCAAGGTACAGTGAAAGTGGTCTTTTTTGTAGTGTTCTCTGAGGTTCTTAGATGATGATGCATTTTGTGAAATCATAAGACATTATACTACCACAGTATGTTACTTTGTGGAGCTATTATTACTTAGTTTAATAAGATGTAATTTTTATGCTGTTATATTCCGAACTAGGAGATCATTTTAAGGTTGATCTCATTAAAAGTAGCTCCTAGTGTATAATTTGTATAGAGACATCTCCATACCACTCAGATTTTGATCGTCATCTCAAGCTTGGATCTCACTTACCTTAAGTCTACTGCATAATTCCATTGCTTTACTGACATGTGCTGCTTCCCCTTACCAGCGCTACAGTCCATCGAGTCAGTTGACAGTCCGCCCACTGTCTGCCGACGGTGCGCTCTGTCAGAAAAGGTCGCAGTTGAACACGATTCTGACTATCAATGGACTGAGGGAAATATTTTTGCAGCCCACAACTTATTCTACTCCTTCAGTTTACCAAAACGCAGTCCTATATTTACTATTATCCACCCAGTGCGTTGTCCAGTCTTAACACTCGGCCTAGTGATGCTCATCTAGTCCTTTCGACAACACCTGCAGTTGGAATTCTCTTTTGATTTCTTGCAAAGTAATGCGCCAGTTCTACTACTTCAACTGTATGCCCCGAGTGAACTCGGAACTCTTAATTTGATTCAGTTTCTTGTTAAGTTTATATTGTTACTACTTTTAACGTTTCTGTTTCCCTGTGATTTTCTCATAGTTTTCTACGTTAGGTAAACACACTTCACTTATATATGTGTTTAGAGTAAGCCAAATATCATAGGTTTGCATTAACCTTTCAATTAGAAGTAAACTTTATGCGATTTATGGATTTCTCTTTTATTTCTACTATTCTACACTAATTGCATATATTCACCTAAGTGTGTTCTAATGCAGTTAAACGAGCGCAACTAAGTCCGACAACTGGTGCCTCAGAGAAACAATGAAAAATGTGCTAATGACTGTAGTTATGATACTCGTTTATCCATTCCGCCTGTACACTTAGAAGTTAACTGTTAATTTCACTCTTGGTTGTCATGCTAGCACGCGGTGGATTTTAGAACACCCAGTCACCATCCTGTTTGCGCTTCCTCGTTCTGTCCATCCCCAGCCTCAAAGCATTTTCATAGGCATCTCTGCTAGACTTTTGTTTCACACCGTATGCATAGACAGAATCAAATTAGAAACTGCTCTACATATCTAAATTTTAGTCCCACTGCTTACATGTGTGCTTTATGCACTTGGTAGCCATGTCGTTTTATCGTCGGACACCAGTCTTTACATACTGGTTCTATCATTTGTCACTGATAATTTCGTAACAGCGTTCCTATCAGATTTCTTAAAAAGCTTTTTATATTTAGCCGTCTTGTGGCCAGACTTAAAACGATTAGCTCGTACTGTCGGTAGTGCTTTTGACCAATCTGTGGCATATGTTGTGATATAGCAAATCTACATTTACCACAGCAGTTCTGCGGTTTTCTTTACGCTATGGTATATTTGTACCAGATGGTTTGTTTGTTAACTTGAAGTGGTAAGCAGCAAGACCCGGCCACCAGAATAACATTGTCATGATTATTCACCCAGTAACTTCCGGGAGAATTAGAATTAATAGTAGGTTGAAACTTGCTACTGTTGTCAAACTATTGTACTCAGGGTTAACAATATTACGTGGCCAATAAAAAGTCTTTTTAGTTACGCGCTTTATTGTGGTCCATTAAAGGAATATATCTTGATAACAAACGATTTGAAAGGGTTTGGCGACTGCGTGTTTAAGTGGAAGCTTTAAATAAAAATGTTCGGTGAACTTGGATGGATCGTCTCAGTCGATGCAACCATTATATTAAGTTGCACAGTTATTTTTTGCACGGGTGATGTTAGTGCAGTAAAAACTTGCTGTTTTTAATCGGCAGTTGGCTGTTTAGTCTAAAAGCCGATTGCCGACTGGCAATGAAATCGCATCAACTGTGCCTTATAGCCTTGATGCTATCTATCAAATCGTGTACTATGCAACTTGTACATCCGAGTATTTGACGTTTTTATTTATCATGAAAGATTTAAGCGCATACACGTTTTCAGCTGGGCACAACACTTGTTGTCCACTCCCGCGCGAACGGCGCTTTTTTACCTGGTATGGTATCGTCTTAGAAAATTGGCATTTTAAAGGAGTGAATTTAAGAGCACGCAGTGTATACCAGCATTTTACGTTTAGATCTATCATTGCTTACTTTAACAACAACTTCCATAATGTTACTTGTCTTAAGTAAGGTTGTATGTATGTGCCGGTTACTTTTATATCTGACATTCTGCATTCTAGTACCAGCTAACATCGACATTCAGCTCGTGTTAAAATTTTGGATTGGCTAAAAAAATTTTCTTTTGCTTGGTGTATGCGAACTTTTCACCCGATCCGGAAAACAGACAACGGTTAAAAAGTTAAGATCTTTGGCGGTGAAGAACAATTTCTGGATATAAGCTATGTCTAACTAGCTTATAGCAGATCATCACAGTAGTAACTGCTAGTGAACAACAAACTTTATTGTTGTATTAGACGTCGCGGTGTTTATGGTTTTGACTGCCAAACCTCGTAACAAGGAACAGTCCACCTGTCTTCATAAGTTTCAATTTTATTGGCTTACCATGCACTTTTTTAACTTACACACTGCGTATGCTCTGCCCCATTTTAAACAAACAACTTAAACGATTTGCCTATTTTGAGCCTGGATAAGCCGTCGCAGCATTTTTATTGTTAACTCGCTAGGAGTCTAACAATGTGGTTCACTAATGACTGCTTTTTGTGTACGAAGTAAAATATGTGAAGCTCTTAGAGGCATATTTATTTTTCCGTTGGTTGACTAATTATGCTTCATTTGTTACAAACTACTCTGCGTAAACAACTTACTAACCGTTGCTTTTTCTCAAACAGTAAATGAAAACAATGTTGTTGTAACAACCTAGTTACATGTTAGCGCATCTGATCAACTATTCTGCACTAAACAACTTTAATTTAGGCGCCATGCTAAACTTTTATTATTCAGGTGTGATATAGGTAGTTGCTGTAGCTTACGTTACTCTGATAACAAAAGGTAACCATCGAAAAAATTGAAGTGCAGTAAGCCAAAGACACTAAATAAGTTTAGCAAATTCACTTTGTCCGCTGCACAATTCGTTATTAGTGGCATTTAATAACCAGAACACAGGAAGCGTAACAATTTGGTGGCCCAATGCGTATACTGAGGCCTTAAACGCTCCGCGTCAATCGGTCAAAATGCGTCTATGTAGGGAGCTTTGTTCAACTTTAACAGTACCGCTTTATCTGTGTATCACTGTGTTGTCAGCTGACAACTTTCATTCCAACAGGTGTACGTAGACTATACTATGCATGATTATTTTGATCACAGCTCAACATGATGTTCGGCATTATATGACGTTTCAGTTCTTGAATTATAAAATAGTTGACCATTTATCTTTTGTATTGTAGCACATTAGCTGTGCTGTGTTTCTCACCCCCAGCCACGGTGTATTGATGATGAGGTAGCCAGAAAGAAACTTTAAAACAATTAGTTCTCTTCAGCACTTTGTACACCAAAATGTGAAGACCAAAATTGTCAGATGCTGGCATTTGATACTATCTCGCCAGTAGCAATACAATAACTGGAAAGTGTCATTGGACACAATCAAGCTGCTCCTGTTCATGGTAGGGGTCACTGTTGTTAGCATCGGGACCACGGCAACCGTAGGTCGACAGTAGTTGTTTTTGGACACAAAGCTGATCTAATTCGGCTTATCGCGACCGCCTCGGCAAATCGCAAAGCCTGAATGAAACGCTGAACTATGTGAGCAGCGTTGCTGAAACCAAACGGCATTCAGTGGTACTCGAATAGGCCGGAAAGTGTAATGACCGCTGTTTTAGTAATGTCTTCTGGCGCCACCGTTATCTGTTGATAGGCGCAAACTAGGTCGACTTTGCTAAAGAGTAATCTACCAGCTAGAGCTGAGATTCAGTCGTGCGTGTGAGGAATGGGTATTTATACAGGATAGTAAGTTCGTTGAGTGCCCTGTAGTCACCACTTGAGCGCCAGTCACCGGCTTCCTTGGGTACCATCTGTAATGGTGATGCGCATGGACTTTTGGACGGGCGAATTATTCCCAGTTCGAGCATTTGTTCGAATTCCATCTTAACCGCATTTAACCTGTCCGGGATTCGTCTATGCTAGCGGGCCGAAACAGGTGGACCCTTAGTGCAGACGTGATGCATGCCGTTTGATGTCTCTGGAGGCAAGCCGTTCGGAAAGCGAACGCGTTTAGGGTGCTTATTGAAATGGTCTATATAAGGATGTGAAGCTTGAAGCAGCACACGAATGGCAGCGATAAAAGCCACGTAAGCGCTAGTCCTGATAATACTGTGCTGTGTCCGAGAGTCGATTAGCTTCCACCATGAAGCCTCAACCATAAGGTCGAAGTGTTGGAACATCATTTTGTTTATGATAGCGAAAGGCACAGCTGCTACTATGAAAGGCCAGTGAAAGGATCGCTGAAAGCCTAAGTTGAGCGTTAGCGGCTTTTCATGGGAAGTTGCGATGGGTGTGCCATTGGCGGAACGCAACGTCGTCGGCGAGGGTGAGACAAACTCAGCTG
This sequence comes from Dicrocoelium dendriticum, assembly GCA_944474145.2. Classification (NCBI taxonomy): domain Eukaryota; kingdom Metazoa; phylum Platyhelminthes; class Trematoda; order Plagiorchiida; family Dicrocoeliidae; genus Dicrocoelium; species Dicrocoelium dendriticum. The sequence goes on from OX104064.1 coordinate 11,793,178, forward strand.
AACTAAGGTGTATAAAGCTAACTTCGCCTACGGTGTGGACTAGGAACTCGGTTCAGGAAGTTAAATCCCTAACGCGGATGAGGCGACTTTGGTGTTGGCAAGTCGCTTCCTTCGCGGTTACGGGCCGGCCGAGAAGTTTCTCTACTTCAAAGATGCAAGCTTTTACATACTTATGAGCTGTGGTACCAAAGCGTTGGTGGTACCAACAGCAAGCCTGCCTGTTTCTGGATTTTGAGCGTTTTTAGAACGATTTTGATCAATTGTAACGACGACGGCTCATAGTGATCTGTTGGACTTGGCGACTAAGTGTCGCAACTTGTGCTTGCAAGGCATCTATAGCTGACTGTAAGCCAGTGATAGAAGTGCCCTGGCACGCGACGGCGTTGAGGTTGCCGGCCTCGGCTAGTGGCTGTGTTCGTTCGATGACCCGAGCTGCTAAATCAGCTAGTAGAATGAGCGATACCGTGCTCACGATAGCGAGAATCGCTTGCGTGTTTTCCTGTAGCCTCTGTAGCCGTAGCTCGCGGAGTAAAGTAGTATCCATGGTTGACGCACCAAGCAGGTGTTGTATCTCTCGTAGCAGGGTTGAGAGCAGTTTTTGCCCAACGGCAGATCCCTGAACAGCTGCTTCAAGCGGACCTTCTCAGAAGGCATGACTCGCTTAATCATGGCCTCTTTCAGGGCCTAATAGCGGTATTCGATCCCATAAATTACAAAGTCTCGAATCTGCATGGATATCTCCTTGGGGAGGTAGGACATAGGCTTGCTGTATTTCGCGTAGTCGGAAGTGATTCTACGGTTCAGAAAATTTGCCTCAAGGCACGCAAACTACAAAAGAGAATCCCTGTCCCGAAATGGTGAGACAAAGAGAGATATTACGCTAACAAGAGACTTAGCATCATAGTCTACGGTATTAATGGATACGAAAATATATGCTACTGTATGTAAAAACAAACCGGAAAATATGAAAATTAGAACAAGCTCACCGGAGAAAAATTCGAAGTATCCAGGCTTGATATTCTTCCAGTGTCAGGGTCACCAGTTTAGCGAGCAGACTTTAGCGGGAGCCAGCAAAGCGATTACAAAAGACAGATAGTATTGCAGGGAAACTTATTTGTACAACAAAAGATCCCCTTCTAGTGACTTGGAGATTCCCCATATGACTGTAAATTATACTAAAATATTCTAAACTTATGGTTTTCTTATGTATTAGGGCATTAGGCAGTTTGCTTGCCGGAAGTTTGTTTCCGTTCGTTTGAAACACACGATATCCGCCGTTTTGTCTACTCAAATTTTTGCATATGCCCTTCGGTCTCTTCAACGCGGCCCAGACTTATCAACAATTCATCGATTCACTCACTAAAGGTCAAGATTTCCTTTATCCATACATCGAAGATATCCTAATGACAATCGCTTCTAAAGAACAATACGCAGAACATCTTAGGATTCTTTTCGTTAGGCTGGCCGTTAGCAGCATCACTGTCAACTCTGACAAATGAGTATTTCAGCAGCCTTCCGTCGAACTTCTCGGCCACTATATGGATCAGTAGAGGATAGATCCGCACCATCAGAGTCTTTCCGGTCCCGACTACGTTAGCCGCCACTCGCAGTTTTAACGGTATGTTCAACTATTATTGACGTTTTCTTCCACACTGTGCCAATTTGCTAAATCCACTAACCGACCTACTTCGTAGACGCATAGAGGGTCAGGTTGGACTGTCTGCTGCTGCTGCCGAAGTGGTCAAGTCCAGCAAAGAGACCTTAGCCAAAGCCGTTATGCTTCACCATTTCGATCCGAACTCTCCACTCCGTGTTACTGTTAACGCATCGGACACCGCCATTGGCGTTGTCCTACGGCAACATACAGATAGATGCTAGAAACCTCTTGCTTTCTAGTCTAGACGCCTACAACCTGCCGAAGTCAAATACAGCACGTTCAGTCGCGAACGGCTGACCGTTTACTCCACCGCTCAACATTTCCGACACGTCATTGAAGGTGACACCTTCCTTATCTTCATCGATCACAAGCCGCTTATTTACGCGTTCCGAAATCAGTCAGCTCGGCATTCACCACGTGAGATACGCCATCTGGATTCGATCGTCCAATCCTTGACTGATATCCGACACATTTCTGGTCAACGAAACGTTGTCGCTGATGATGTTTCAAGAGTATCTGCGATCGACCCTGCCGGGCAGGCAATCGATTTGTCTGCTATGGCCGCCAGGCAATCAAACGACCAGCGTTTTGCGGAACGCCGTGATTCTTCTTTGAAGACATCCCTACACCCTTTGTCATTATCTGATGGTGCAATTTTATGCGCCACATCTACTGGACGACCTCGACCCGTCGTTCCAGAAACTTTTCGCCGTATCTTTTTTGACAACCACAATATCGCCCACCAAAGCATTAAAGCTACTGCAAAGCTTGTCTCCGAAAGATACGTTTGGCCGGGGATGCAACGTGATCTTCTGCGCTGGGCACGCAGCTGTCTCACCTGTCAGCAAGCCAAGACCCAGCGGTACGTGTCCGCTCCGCTTGGTCGCTTTTCATCCGTTTCAGCACGTTTTGCCCATATCCATCTCGACATAGTGGGACCATCGGCCTCATGCAAAGGAATGGTCTACATTTTGACCATGATCGATGGTTGTACCCGTTGGCCCGAAGCCGTTCTTATCCCTGACGTAGTTGCGGAAACCGTATCGCGCGCTTTCGTCGAGCGTTGGGTCGCTTCACACGGCTGTCCAGCCACAGTGACAACCGGCCGCGGTTCGCAATTCATCCCTTTGACCTTTAACAATCTTTCTATACTCATTGTAGTGACCTGGAGGTTCCCTGTATGACTGTAAATTATTTTAAAATATTCTAAACTTGGTTTTCTTATGTATTAGGGAACTAAGCAGTTTGCTTGTCGGAACGTTGTTCCCGTTTGTTTGAAACACACGATATCCGCCTTTAGCTCACGTGACTGGACTACGAACCAGGCCCCGTCCACGTAATCGACACTCAACTACATCCTCCCTAGCTAGCTCTCCTCTGGTGCCCTGATTTTAGCTTTAGCCTGCTCTCCACCTGTTCAATAAACCTTTCTCCTTGCTTATTTTCATGTGTTCTCTCGTACGTTAAAGGTTGGTCGTTTAGTCTGGTACCGGATATGTAGCGCGATCGACGCACCATACCCAGTTGCATGGCTATAAATATACGACACCGTTGCTCGCTGCTAGTTAGGGGAACACAGAAAGCACAGCAAATAAGGCAGTCGCACGTTGCAACCGAAATGAGCACCAAGCAAAAACGCGTTGCCCAACTCAAACAATCTAACTCAGCAACCAGCTCAACATTCCGCACCGGTCGCCTAAGAATACAGTGAAATAATGATTTTGTTTAGAATTTTACGCAAGCAAACCTTGAGCCTCCAGAATACGACAAACTACATTCATTGCGAGGTACGGCAAATCTCCCAAAAGACGTTTGTTCCGGCCACTCAGCAACCGGCATAAATGCACCTCTATTACATTTCTTTGTATGTACTTCTGACGTCTAAGAAGCTATATATATATATATATATAGATTCTTAGACGTCAGAAGTACTTACAAAGAAATGTAATAGAGGTGCATTTATGCCGGTTGCTGAGTGGCCGGAACAAACGGCGATAAGAATGTGGCTGGACTTGTTTATCATGCGCCTCAGTGTGCATGCCAGATTAAAATCCATATTACGTGTGGAGGATGAGGGCGTCAAATGATAACAACCAACCAACTTTTGTTGCCACTAAAAGTAGACGGCAACTTAGGAATTCGGCGCCGAATTGACTGAATCATCTCTGCGCTCAAATCGGAGGTCACTACGGAAGTACAGAGCCGTCGTCTTTATTCGGTCAGTCATGGCGAACAAAGAACCTATTGGCTACGCGACCGTGATATCAGTTATGTAGCGGCGTAACTATGTAACCCTTATAGCGATAAGGTCACATGCCCTTGAGTACTGATGCAGTTGCGGTTCAGGAATTTTGCTATTTATATATATATAGCAAAATTCCTGAACCGCTATATATATATATATAGCAAAATTCCTGAACCGCAACTGCATCAGTACTCAAGGGCCTGTGACCTTATCGCTAGAAGGGTTACATAGTTACGCCGCTACATAACTGATATCACGGTCGCGTAGCCAATAGGTTCTTTGTTCGCCATGACTGACCGAATAAAGACGACGGCTCTGTACTTCCGTAGTGACCTCCGATTTGAGCGCAGAGATGACTCGGTCAATTCGGCGCCGAATTCCTAAGTTGCCGTCTACTTTTAGTGGCAACAAAAGTTGGTTGGTTGCTATCATTTGACGCCCCCATCCTCCACACGTAATATGGATTTTATTCTGGCATGCACACTGAGGCGCATGATAAACAAGTCCAGCCACATTCTTATCGCCGGTGATTCCAACCTCCGCCATGTAGAATCCCATGTCAATCCTGGAGAACCGTTCAAAACGGATCTGCAAGCGCTTGTCTTTGTTTTCATGCTTTATGTTTACATACACCATCCACTATATTCAGAGAGATAGAAAGACCGTCTATAATAGACCGGATGTTCACTAATGCAGAATTCTTGATCGAGTGGTGATGACCATCACCCCGGACTGCAGTTGACATTTAGTATTTTTCTTCAAATTCTTCCGTCATGCAGAATATCCCGAGTCAACTGAATCTCCATGGTAGATGAAGAACCGGTCAAAACATGACATTTGGTCAACCGTTTAACACATTGGCTGCGGAAGCATCGGAAACTAAGACTGATCGTTCGACAAACGTGGTCTTATTTGTACAAAGCAAGACACGCAAGTGTATAGCGGTGCGGAACTCGGCCTGATCCATCTATAAGAATTCTGCTAGCGCCGAGACGTGGATGACCTATGTGATTCCACGTAACCAATGTACTCTACATTTCCGTGAGGATAAAATGACACGCCAGTAAAACCCGATAATGCATGTGATTTCAGCTCACAAGCTGCTGCGTTAATATATAAACAGTGTGTAAGATGAAACGTGGAATCCATCTTCTTTAAACAACGGATGGACCGATAATGACCAAGAAGAACGCGGTGACCGCAACGTGTTCCAACTTTTCCACGCGTTCAGTGGCAAGCGTTGCCCTACCATAAACATTCACTAATATATACTTTACTGCAAATATGATAATTAAAGTTTTGTGTATGCCAAAGCACAGCCGATATGGAGTTGATAATATTCATTTGGTGAAAGTAGGCACTAGCCAAGTTGAACCTTTGGTTTGGCAATTCACAAGGGAGGTAGTTTTTACAATCCAGCCAATTACCATCTTGTAACCATACTGCCTGTGATTTCGAAGACTATGGAAGCTATTGTTGCTGATGTGTTGATGAGCTACTTGGAACAATTAATTTACCTTACACAAGGACATCGTGGCTTCCGATGAAATCAATTGTGCACCTTTAATCTACTGGTAGAATGATCCATCCGGACCGGTGCAACAGACACTGGCGCCGTGGTTACTTTAGTTTATCTCAACTTCTCAAGCGAATTAGATCAGTTTGACTACGGCACCGTTCTTGTAAAACTTAAGAGCTCCGATATTAATGATCCTGTCCTAGGGTGGATCACAAACTTTCTCTTCCAGGGACCCATGGAGGTAAGAGTAGGTGGATCCTTGTCAGCTTCCATCCAAGTCAAGTGCGCAGTACCACAGGAACCGGCTGTGCTTGTCCTTGACGTGTAGCAACAATATAACACCCCAAATGCTCAAACTGCTTACCGGATACCGATAACATCAAGGTATGGAAGGTAAGCAATGCGCCAGATGATATTTCACCGCTGCAGGCCGATTTGTTTAGAGTTTACGGATAGTAAGTCAAGAATCTACTTCGGTTCGGTGCAGGCAAATGGAGATTACTGCACCTACGACATCAACTAGTTTGCCACTATAAACTGAGCTACTAGGAGCTTCAGATATTTTCCATCGAAAAGGATCTAGGCGTTTTGCATTCCAGCCAACCTTGGCTGTTTGGATCAGGCTGAAAAGTCATTTAAAACCTGGGTCTCCTGAGACGTGCACTCGGATGCTTCTATCCATCGATTTCATAACAGCTTCGTGGCTCATACGCACGTCTACATGTGGAATATACAATACAAATCTGACAGTGGTGATTAAAGATAGAGCTCACCGCTTTGGCGAAACCTCAACTCCAGGCTACCAATAACGCCAAGCCCTTGCAACCTTAACCCTATGAACAAACACTGCGAGGGCTTGAGGGTTTTGGCGGACTTCATTATGAATTGACAGATGTTGATCGACTCCAACCACACAGGCAGCCATCTACTGAAGCTTAACCACAACAGCAATCTACGAGGCTACCATCTTAAGCTGGCAAAGCAGTGCAACCATTTAGATTGCCATCAGATTTTCTTTTCTGTACTGGTTGCGAAGCGTGTAATGCCCTCCCGGAACCTGTCACCTATGCTCCCACGCTGGTGGAGTTCAAGCCCGAGTTAATAGTGCACTCATTTGACTATACCATTTCACATGCCCACGGCCAATCACGTGTGTCTGTTAGAGATTTCACTGCTGGCCGTAGCCCTAAGGATAGCAAACAAGTTCAAGTTCAAGTTCAAGCGGGACTGGAACGATAGGATAGATCCCGTAAGTGTTCCTTCTTCGGCGCGTCGTTGAACCAGGAGTTGGCGAACTTTGAAATACTGATGGACCTAAAACAAAGACCGCATCACACCCTGTCCAACCAATTAATGCCCACGTATCCTGCCCTAGCAGTCCCTGCTGGGTCGGTTACGTGAAGTAAAAAAGAGAAAAAAGTAAACGCAGGAGGCAAAAGAGAAAGTGGTAAGAGCTAAGCAAGTGGAATACCAAGATATTTGAGTCAATAAAAAAAGCACTGAAAAATGAAGGTGAGTCAGCTAGGGCACGGGTTCGAGCCTGCTTAGAGACCGGATGCCGCGCGCAGTACCCTTAGCCCACATGCGACTGGTGGTGGTGGCGCTGCAGCAAAGCATCGATACTGCGTATTGCTGTACTGCTGATACGGGTTTTACAAGCGGCACATTTGTCGTCCCTTTTTACGGATTCACAGTGCACTCGCAGTTTTTAAAGTGTATATCTCACTGAATTTACCGGACTGAACTTTTACTGACAACCTTTTTCATGTTTTGCAAGATTCGCTATAACCATCCTACGGGACCACTTTAACTAAACCTCTGTTCCATTATTCCATTGTCGTCATAGTCTGAGCCGAATCCTCGGTAATAAGTTTTATGGAATAATGTTCCATGTGCGTGACTCTGAGATGTAGCACACAGCAACCCCAATAAAATTTGAGGTAACAGTTGGCGTTACATCCATTTCCGCACAGATGGACGACCAGCCGTACAGTTTAGACGTGTTTTGCTCACCATAGAGAAAAATACTAACTAAGAAATGAGTGGCATAAAATGCTTAAATACGACTGTAAATAGTATTAGTTATCACTAACAAACTGATTTTTACTAAGTCGTTACTTGTTGATAAAATCATAGTTTCAGTCAGGGCGATTTACTGATATGATGTCGCCGAGTGACCACTTTTTGTTCCCCTGGCCGTCCAAGTGAGACACAATTGGGGGTGAATTTCCTTCACTTAGTACTGTGTTATTACGATTTATGAATCGCTTTCCGCTGAACGTTGACGGTACTTCTATCCACGAAAATGCATTCACAGCGTATGCTAAGGTAATACCGGAAAATTTTCCGAATTGACCAAACTACGTCCCAAATGTATTTCACTGAGACGGCCAGAGGCATAGAAACGGTCACTCATGGCGCCCTAGCGGTCACTCCAGTGAATATTTTTTGGTCACTTGTATTATGCTGCTGTTCGCAAATATCACACGAAGTGCAAGCATTCGAATGTCAACAAGGAATGATGCCCTTTATACTAAACCTGGTTAGTTGTCTTTTACGTGCGGCGGCGAGATCGGACATGGTCCATTGCCATTCCAACTGAAAATATGAGGCCTTTAAAAGGAAGATCAGTTAATGTTGAATAATGGAACAGTGTTTTATACGGGTAAAATAGCTGATGTTTAACAGGTCCCGTTGGATGGTTATGGTGAAACTACAAAATGAAAAATGTTAGCCAAATTGGGTTTACACTAGTGAGCTTACTGAAGTATACGTAGTATAGACTGTAAATTCAGGGTCAATCTATAAGAAATAACGACAAATGGGATGTTGGTAAAAATCGTGTAACCTTATGGTGTACACATAGAGGTAAAAACATGGAACAAAGTCTGTGCTGTGATCAGCACTGTGATCATCGCTTACAGACACTTGTGTTTGTCCATGGGTAATGGGTCATGTAAGATGGTGCAGGGAAATAAGTGCACCGTCCACTCGGCTTTGAACTCTGCCAGCGTGGAAGCACATATGACAGATTCCGGAAGTGCATTCCACGTACGGCACACGCTTACGGAAAAGGAATTCCGACGGTATTCCAAGTGACTGTGTTGCTCTGCCAGTTTGAGATGGTGACCTCTCCAATTGCTGTTGTGACTGAGCTCTATTAAGAGGCGGCTCATGTGGTAGGGATCTCTCAGGATTTGGTACGTCAAAATGAGGTCCCCACGCAATCACCGATACCGTCCGCTGAAGATCCCGAGCACTTGTAGTCTTCGTACATATGGCAAATTATATAGGCCCTTGAGATACTTTGTTTCCCGGTGTTGGCTTCTCTCCAGGGCAGTGTTATCTCTCCTCAGCCATGATTGCCAGACCTGTATTGCGTATTCCACATGTAGCCGGATGTATGAGCCGAGTTGTGGAACACTCGATGGTTGAATCGTCCAAATTCGCGCTTCAGGAAGTTCACATATTGGATGCCCCTCCTAGACGCCGTTTCAACCTGCATCGAACATCTTAGGTCGACCTGGACAAAATCTCCCAGATCCTTCTCGCCAGAAGACGTCTGAGGCTCCTGGTTGCATAGTTGGTAGGAGTGCACCAACTTGTGCCGTAGACGAAGCGCTCTATATTTGTCCACGTTGAATCAAAGTAGATTCTGGCTTGAGCACGCGTATATCAGCTTGAAGTACTGTAATATCGTCTGGGGTCTTGATTGCCTTCTACACCTCGGTGTCATAAGCACAAAGAAGGCAGTTCGAGCTTATGGTGCGTCTGATATCGTTAGTATACATGGAAACACTCTCGGTCCTAATACCGATCCCTGTGGTACTCCGCATTCAACTTGGATGAGATCTGACAGCGAATCACGCACACGTACTTCCAGGCGCCGGTGTAGCAGAAAGTTTTTTGAGACATCATAGGAGGGGAGCACCAATACAAAAGGACTGGAGTTTGAAGAGCAGAATGTTATAGTCTAACCGGTCGAACGCCTTTAAAAAAGGCAAGAAAAGCTACATCAACTCCTCTGCCAGAGTCTATTACTTCAGTCCAGCTGCATCGTGCTAGTAATAGGTTTGTAGTGCATGATCGATTTTCTCGGAAGCCATGCTGCTCCGGCGCGCGGTAGGTACACGCTTCTAACTAGGTGATTAGCGCGTCAAAAATATTGGTTTCCATGACCTTTGAAAGAACCGGTAGTAAGCTAATGGGACGATAATTGGCTGGATTCGAACGACTACTTTCCTTGTGAATAGGAGTAATTATCCCATGTTTCCTCATGTCCGGCACATACATTTCCTTAAAACAGTGTTGGAAGAATCGAGCCAAAGGCTCAGATAAACTTTCTCCTACTGCCGTTAGCGATTTCGTATGCAAATTATCAACTCCAGGAGAGTTGTGCTTGAGCAAACTCAACAGCTTTTTTTAGCACAGCTTCTGCTGTGAAGGATATGCAAGTGAGTTTTGGGTTTAAACCAACCATCTCCAGAGGGTTAGGTGGCCAGTGATTGCACTGAAATGTTGCAGCATATTGTAGGCGCAATGTATTCGCCGCCTCCTTCGGTTTCCATGTGGGTCCGTCCGCTGTTTGAAGAGGAGCAATTCCCTGTCTCACCTTACGTAGACTGTTGACTTGTTGATACAGAAGCTTGTGGTTTGAGGTCATACGCACTGCCAACTTCTGCTGGTACGCCATTCTGTACTCGCGAATAAGCTGAGTACGGTGGTTACGTTGGGTGTTATAAGTCATCCAGTTCTCGGTGCTTGAGGAGAGTTTGTAAATATGCCAGGCTGATTTTCGCACTGCTATACAATTGCGCGTCCCGCTTCGCAGAAACGAGACCACCTTTCTCGGGCGGAAGTCTTAGTCGTTGACGCTTCGGCAACCAGAGAGCTAAACTGGCTGACGAATTGTTCGCATGCACTCGCTGGTGCCTCGTCTGCCAGGAATGTCCAGTTGGCTATCTCACCTAGTCGAGCTAATATGTCGTAGCGTACATACATTCTCGTTGCGTCGACAATTTCCACGGGATATTCTGCATAGCAAATGTATTCGAATAGTAGGACTGCATGATCGCTGCGGCCCAATGGGACGTTGACGATCACCCTCTCCACCATTAGTTCTGCGTTGGTGAATATCCGATCCAGTATTGAAGGCTTATCTGTTACTCGGAATCGGGTGGGAAAGTTGATGTGGCCATAGAGCGGGTAACTGGAGACGAACTCCTGTAGATTGGCTTAAACAGTTCTCAGGGAGCTGCTTGGGATTCCAGAGCGTGGATGTTGAAATCGCCGGTAGTGAGGATGTGACCGTAAGTTGTGTTTACCACCTTTCTTATTGTGGATGCAAGATGGGAGTCCATCTCTGGCGTGGAGAAAGGAGAACGAGAAATGACCGCCACCGAGCTATACAGAGCTATGTGGGCTGGTGATGCTGTCTCACTGTTTTGTGCTAAAGCTTTCACATGGCCCTCGAGGCCACGGGGAATAGCTCCAGCTCTGAAGTGTGAATTCGATTTCCCGCGCGTGTGTGCCTGAGGTTATAAAAGATGCTGCACCACGGTCGACTACTAGTGAATTGTCGGGGACTTGTACCCTACTGACTGTAGGCTGTGTGGTTTGAAGTGATCTGCAGCTTACAAGAAGATGTCTGTGGTGCTCGGTCAACATAAAGGATACCAGTTGAGCTCAGCATTAATTTAGCTAGGCTCACAACTGGCTAATTGATCTTTCATGAGTGAAACTGATGAAACTAATTGAATCATTCAGCTGTATATGATGAATACGATGGCGCTGAATCTAGCTAACCACTAACCAAGAGGCCTGTTCAGAATGAATTTTTTTTGTGCAATTAGCAATACCATTAGCGCACCTCACTAAAGCACATTTGTGAACCCTCCAGCATATTACCGTAAAATCCGGGCCCATCGATATAGATACTACTTGACGGACATATTTAGCTCGAGTTGCCAGAGAAGCCGTGTTTTTATCCGCGTTTCCTCAAGGCGAAATATTCCGTACACTGTTGTGCTGAGCATTCGTAGCGAACAGCACCGACCCACTCCAATACAGAACATTATTTAACTCGCTACCATCAGACAGATTCTCCATGAGCTTCAAGTATCGGTCCTAGGTTTGCTTACTTACATTACTTTCATGGCTACGTTTATGCTTGGATAGCTCATGTATTATTTGAACATTTAGTGGCTTAACCTAGACAACCGGCTGAGAGCACTTTTGCGCTCAGCTGCGACTTCACACCCCATCGAGTGGATCATACATACACCAGTCAGCTTTATCATACATGTCGGCACGCGGTCCTTTTCCATGTTTCAAAACAAACATATCAGGTCCGTTACTCCGACGCATTGGATTTACAGTGAAATCCGATGGTAATACTCTCTTAAGCAGATGGAGTGGGGTACCTGAGCGCACTGGGTGACATATATCCAAATACGTTATGTTGTTTTCCATGGAATAGGACTTCCGTCACTGAGATGATTTTGTGATACATGATGTCTGGCTCCCCGTTTTTTTATCGGGTGCTACTGCAAGCCGCTGACTGCATGCTTCAAGTTCTGGAATTGTGCGGTGGACGATTGAGAACAGCGTTTGATCGGCTGACTTAATCGTTGGCGAGTGGTTGGCTAAGTTTCAAGGAAATTACTCGCACTACTTTGTTCCTGACCTGTGGCGGAGTGGTCTGCACTCTTGGCTTGTAATCATGAGGTCACCGGTTCGAATCCGCGTAGGGGCGGGCGTCTCCGCGGTATACTCAGCTCACGCGCGACTGGTGGTGGTCGCGCGGCAGCGAAACGCTGTTACAGCGAACAGCTGACGATTATTTTTCTGGAAGACCATGACTACGATTTGATTTATGGTGCGTAATATGCTAAATATGAGCCCTAGCTGTGTGTGCAGCATTTGCGAGGTCATTGTCAGCGAGAAGGACGCGCTATTTGTTCCCTCTACGACGGTCATTCAACTGATGATTTACGCTACCATTTTACTAATCCCATACTCTTAAATAATACTGACTACACGATGGCCCCAATATCGTCTCTTAATTTTTAATAATCCCAATTGCAAGGTTAAAAGTTACTGCTGATAACAATGGTTTTAAACAATGCAGCATTCACCATGCACAGATATGTGTACGTCGGGGTGCTTGGACGAACACTACTATTCGGTATTCTGCACCCCGTCTTGCTTGGGGGCTGTTAATCGCTAGCACGACTGCAGTTTAGATGTTATTCCACAAATCAATATTACAAGCCATTTGGGCTAAGACATTTGAAAAGTTCAGGTAGGGATCTTGTGCGTGCACTATTCAGGTTCACGCACCCGGATAGCTGTGGCTACAACGGCTACTAATTCTCACCTGTAACCATACTTCATTCGGCTATCAGATGCACTAGTGGTTTTATGGCAACCTTACTGCTTCTGGTCTCCAGCCTCAATATGTGGCGTTCCATCATCTTGTGGAATAAACACCTTGTCACGCGACCAATGCATCCTGCGCCGCAGAAACAAGTGGTTTAGCCTAAACATGCCTATTCTCCGTTAAGTTTGGTTTTAGCCTTATGCTGCTGGTAAACTAGTTATATGTATTAGACCACTGTGGAGTGGGTCTGAATTGGCACGAGACATGACGAGTTAGAACTTACATTGCAATTTTGCCCGTGTTTGAAAGCTGCAGCGAGCTTGATTTCCCCTCTACTCTCAAGCACACAGTAGCACTCTTTCGCCATGCTAATCTTAGTGTAACGAGTTGGGTAACCGTTTTCTTTGATATCGGGCGTATAGGTTGGAACGCTTTAGAAAATATCATTTAAGCAAAGCATTTCAGCTCACCTTATTAAGCGGCAGACCGCTCTCCTTTTAAAGTTAGGTTGCACAAACCTGTGAAACTCACTGCATCTTCCGTTCCATGTGTGCTTCCTATGTGTGTGACACCATAGATCGTCGTTGTTGAGACTATTTCTGTCTACATCAATAAGATGCATGCAACCGTTTCCTTCCACTACTTTATTTGAGCTTACTTGAATGTTTTGTTAACCTTCACAGTAGTTTGAGAGACGTGGAACAATATGGTGATATCATCCGCGTGATGGTACCAGAGTCTGATGCTCTTGATGTCCGACTTTAAACAACTTGCTTGTTGCATGCCGCTGAACACATCGGCGAGGAAAGGATCAAGTGAAGATCCAATCACAAACCCACCGCGCTAATGATTATTTCATTATCTTTTGCTAATCTGAGCAACACCTCTTAGTACACCCTCTGTCCTTTCAAATGCCTACAGTAGATTGGGTTAATGGTCCTCACAAAATACGCCAATGCACTGAGTTGATTTCCAGGTTTCTTCTCAACCGCAAGTTGTTGTTTTCTTTAGTTCGTTCGCACATTTTTCAGTTAAGATAATGATGTGGATGCATCCATCAGGAGACATTCTTTCCCCGGTGTACATTAATAGGAGTCGTAGTCGTAATATTTTTGTAGTTGATGGTAACACATGCTTTAGATTCTACTCGACAGTGGGAATGCGAGAGCGCACAGGACACATGCGTCTAAAAGTTCATGAGTAACTTGTGCTGCACCACACATACACTACATATTTAGTGCAAATTTCAATGAATAAGTGGTAGAGACATGTGGACGCCAGCTTCACTATTGGGATCACTGAAATCATCCCGCCTGGTTGAAGCTGAGTGGACATCCTATCTGCTTTCAAATGATGACCGAACAGTCTAAGCTATAGAAATGGAGCCCTCAGGTTCGCGAACAGACTGCGTCAATTGTCAGAGTCACCCTACTGTGCGTTGCGTCCAAATTCATCGCTTCTTTGTTTTTACGAAGACCCATTAGAGCATGCGAATAGTGTCTGAGTGAACATCAAGCTGGGTTTCGCTCCTCTCGGAGCCCTTAATCGCACATTTACGATCCACCACGTACTCAGGGAACTACTAGAAAAAACCTACATCAACGCCAGCGTTAACAGCGGCAAAGAAAGCTGTTCATACGACTACCTTTTAAATGGGACATGAATACCGAGCGTTTACTTAGAAGTCTTTCGGCAGCAGTGAGGGTGACCTTCGCAGCAGCTTTGACAAAGTGTGCGTTTTCAACCGAACCGGTCATTCGTTCACAAAAGAAGGACGAGCTGCCGATACTGATCAGTTCGAGTGCGCCTGTGGCCCATCACCACCGTTCATCAATATACACGTCAACTAGAAGTGGCACACAGCCATTGTGCCACAATACGCAAGAAGAAAAAAATAATGAGGAGACGCAACACCGGCGCGCCAGCTGTGCTATCAGTAACGGATGGACATCGTCCCGGAGAGCTAGCAGTCGGTTGTTGTGTCACAAAAAGATACGCTTCAGGAATTAGATCGTGGTTGGAGGGGTAGGCTGTTGCACAACTTATAATGGTTTAACGGCGCGGCACTTGTCCAAGCACGTGAACGAACACTACCCACATTGGTTGTGTCAAGGTAGCGCTGGGGCCATTAACAACTCTCTTCTGGCCCATATCGTCGACACTGGGCATCAGGTAGATCTAAACTGTGTCCTTAGAATAGTGTGCAAGTTCCCACCATACTGACTGAAGCGTCAGCACCTTCCTACACTTGCTACGGTCTCTCAGAAGAAACTAGTACAGGATCTACAGCTTCCTTCGTCAGGGAAACAGAAGACACTGAGGTCTACTACCCTGGGTCAAAGCCTATGGCACGCTGTCAACCTACCAAGGCACAGTTCACTCCTTGTTCTCCGACACCAACCCGCACATGATCTATGCAGCCTAAACTAACTGGGTCGATTTTAATAGCCGCTATATGTGGTTGTAGTGGTCTGAAGATGAATTATATAAAGCAGTTGCTCACTAGCTGGTCTCTTGTTATCAACACTTAAATGGGAAATTTTAAGTTAATCAATGACTGTCGAAATTCCAGTCGACCTATAATCGTTTGCTATTGGTTATACGTGCTGTCAGTGCTTCTGGTTGCAAAGTCTTTGGATTCGTTTACTGAGAAGGGAAGTATATGATAAAATTTTCAACAGCCTTCTAGCAGTTTATTATTTAACCTTGGGCCGTGTGTGGGTATGCAGTGGCCATTGGTTATCCTTTTGGCATTCTCAGTGTCGTGAGACAGGGTTACTTCGAGTCACCTTTCTTGTTCAACTTCGTTGTGGATGACGTCTTAGAAAACCTGGTGAAAGCTGGGCACCTAGTAGCGCCGATTTGCTCCCAGGTGATCAATTTCGTTGCACTGATTATGTTTATTACATCGCCGTAATCTGTGACACTCCGCATGTTGCGCAGTACATGCTGCACAAGTTGGAGATTTGTCTTGCAATTCGGAATGACTTTTGCCCTTTGAATTGCAAATTTTGCCTGCAAGAATAGTTAGAAGCTGCCGCCACATTCCCTCTGACTCTCCTTTAAAAGTAGCGGACAAGTTCGTTTAACTTAAGAGTTACACTAACGTGGGCGGATTACCGAATGGGATCTCTGAGAATTTCCAAAGCCACAATAGTCTTTACAATCTCCAGTGCCTCTAGTGCCGGTGTGATCTCATCATTTTACTGAAAGGCTGAGTCTACAAGGCTAGTGTATGTTGGCAGCCTACATTGGTAATGATGGGGTTCACCGTCGGATTCACAATTCAAACAAACTCTGCCAGCTGCTGAGCAGAAAATTTTCTCTGCACATCCTTCAGTGGCTTGAGCATATTCTTCGTATGTCTACTCAGTAGTTATTCCACCCCGCTCTCTTTGCAGCCACTGGTATTGGTTAGAAGCAACGGTCTGGGTTTTCAAGTTGTTGTCATTCCGGTTAACCTCAGTGCGGCGTTCCCGACTCCTGGGTTGAGGGCTCAAGCACACTGAGCACACCCAGTTGAAAACGTCGTTAGATATAGCCAAGAATTGTACCCAGCCACGAACGTGTCGCAAAACTCCCCTTTTCTGACTCTTCCCCCTCTTCTTTCGTTGTTTTTACCCCTTTGCTGTAATACTTTTCTAAGTGTATATAGATCACGTGTTGAAAATTTGGGCATATATATATGTATATCCACATGATTAGATCGGAGCTGGGCTATATTTCGCCTAGATGCAAAGCAGTGGCGTAACACTGGATGGAACTTACCTTTCAATACATTCATAGAAAGACTTTTGGACGCTATCCGGTTTCCTGATGAAAACAATTTTTGGGCTTAGCACTGCAGAAAGGATCGTACACCTCGCACCCTCAACAACATTTAGCTGTTTCCTATGGCCACTGATCGGGCAACCATTGCGTACGATTACGTAACCTAACACCAATTTCTGCAAGTTGTTTTATATCACATACCTGTGTACACATATAACCTTAACTGGGTCGATTGCTCACACATCAAGTGAATAAGCTACGTGATTACTGAATGAGTCCGGTAACCTTGTTGTGTAGCTGTGCCGAAACTTGACCAGTCAAATTACTCATCGTTTTTTCTGCTAGACTCGTCGGGATCATGCCGATGACCCACTAGACCCTTTCGGCTGAGACACACACGGCTACTTGCACCACAGTGGCAAATGACTGATGACAAGGGCTTTGGTGTATATCCTCATCTGTCGTCTGGATACCAGCGTTGTTGTTCCCTCTACACCAGTCCTTTCTCGTGGACTTGGGATATAACGTGCTTGGTGTGAATACTCTATTGCCTCAGTTTCATTACCATTTCTTCACAACGCCTGAAATCGTCATCAGTTCATTAGAAAGTCATTTGATTCATGTTTCGATAGCGTCACTTCTGTTCATCCACATTTCATTATCGACTGAGTCTGGAAAAAACACGTGGTTACACTTTGTATGACAGGCTAATAGAACACAGCAAGCGGGTCTACTTGCCCAGCTTAGTTCTTTTGACGCATTTTAGATTCTTTATTGGATAACAGTTTTAGCACATTTAGATCGGCCGGTGGCCGTATGGTCTGCGCGCCTGGTTTGCAACCATAAGGTCACCGGTTCGAATCCGCGTAGGTGTTGGCGTTCCCGCGCGCGACTGTTGGTGGTCGCGTGGCAGTGAAGCGCCGTTACGGCGTACAGTTGGTGAGATATTTATTTTAATGTTAAATGCATTAACACGCCAGTAACTACATCCACTGAATCATTGTCCATGGATACGGTTAATTTTAGTTCACTGAAAATATTGTGTACTTTGTCATCTTAACCTTAACACACTTTTTGACATAATCGATTTATTTCACCTCAGGCATGTCGAAGGAGACAAAGGTGATTGAAGATGAACTTAATCCAGTGTGGAATGAGGTACGTATGATCTTTCTTAACGCATTTGTGACAATTTTTAGGTATTAACTATAGACCTTAAAGGTAAGCCACTGCTTGCAGCAGACAAGATGCTTGTCACCGTGAAGGATCACGATAAAGTCACGCCTGACAAGTAAGGACCTGATTAATGATTATATACTTGTAAATATCAGGAGGCTTTACCTCCCACAGGTGCATTTGCCTTAAGATACTAAGGTTGTCTGTTTTACGTAAGTAACAATGCATCATTGCGCTGTACTGATGACTTAATCGAAATCTAACGCGGTTTCAAGGAAGTTTATTAGCAGATAGTTGGTTTACATACGGTGCGATATGTTAGAATGTCCGCGGTTTATGATGATTTCTTCAAACCCTTTACCTGTCACCAAAGGAGGTCAGAGCAAAGAAACTCCATATTGGCGAATTCCGACATCTCGATAATCAAACGCGGCTTGCTCAGTATCCTAATTCCACACAATATTTATGATCCACGTTACTAACCTATAACAGGTGTCTGACGTCCTACATAGCAGAAGCTTCTCATCAGCATCTTCAACGGTTGGCCGATACTCCTGTTTCCATCGTGCTTTAAATGCGACTAGTTCTTCAATGCAACCTAGTCAAAAGTTTACTGTAATTCACTTCAAAAACTATGATTTTTATACTTCCGGTTACGCACTAAAGAGGCTGCGAATCAGATTTTGCTACACCATTACTGACGAGTTCGACAGAGAGCTAGTGACGATCCAATGCTTTCCCGGAGTGTTGTAGATAAGTAGTTTGTGTCCAAGGATGTTAACTAGTACCCCTAGGATGTGAATCTCTGTTTGAATTTTTAAAACAGCATAACTATAATTCACCACAAGCAACAGAAATCCGATCTCCATTCAACGCCAGGTTGGTTTATAAAAGCCCACATCATCGTTTCGAGATTCACCAGCAATCAGCAGACCTCAACCTCGATGATGCACTCAACTCACAATCTTAATTTTTCGACTAGACCCTGCAAACGCATACCAATACCGGCAGTCATTGCGATAACCCAAACAGATTTATTAATGTATAACCCGTACCTCGTTGTATTAATTGCTAACGCTATGCGGAGAACGAATTCAGCTGCTTGAAATGACGCCTTCTCGCAATGAACTTCCACGCTGACTCCGCTGAGGCAATACTGGTTTACCTATTTGATACTGCACGGTCAGGTCATCCCGGTAGCGGTTTCGTCATTGCTCACAGAGCCCACAGCCAGTTAAAACTTAGGTAAATGCATGCCATCATGATCGCTATAGGAACAGCCATCAAGATGCTGCACTCAATTCTGCATCCAAAATGCGATGGTGACCGAGCTCCACGACCTCACACAACGATGAAGTCACTCACATCCATCTGAAATGCGAAGGTATGCTCAACCTTTGACCCAAAGTACACGACCCGCTTAGTTCATCCCATCCCAAGCGATTGAATCGCAATCTGATTTCGGATAGTTATGAAGAACTTGAGATGAATAATCGAAATCAACTATTTGGCCTTGGACGCAGATGCTATTCTGAAAGTTCCATGTTTCAACTCCCTTTGGTGGTATTTGATAACTCGAATGAACAAAATTTACAGGAGACTGGTGAACGGATATCCCATGAAACATATCTTACCTGAATTGGCCCTGTCGCATGTACCATAGGGCCTCGAATCCAGAATCCATCTTGTCTACTCAAAGAGGTGAACACTGAACTCTCAAGGTAAGATGCAGCGGATTGGCCCGGACAACAATGGGCGGACAACGCTCATTCGAACGAAGCTCGGCTGCTGACACAGCATGCAGTATCGCGCCTGTTCACTCGCGATACTTAGAGCAGAGTTGACTTTTCACATTTTGCGCAGTTTGTTCGCAGTGCATCTTCGCTAAATCCTGCTAGTGCTTCAGTCTGTTCTCGTGGACCAGTCTGATACAATGCTTCCCCTCCGTTATGTAGGTTTCAAAGCTTCGGTATTTGGAGGGACTTTGTATGCCTGCTGTGTTTCTGCGTCCCACTCTCCAGGAAACGCCCGACCTTATTTGAACTGGGGCTCATAACATCTGGTTCGCTTTTTACTCGCCTATGGAAGTGTTTGACGAATCCCTCCCAAGCGCCATCAGGGGGCTGAACAGCTAGGAACGACCAATTGATGGTCATGATGAGGTTGAATAGGATGGTGTGATGCTTCCTCGACGTTCCAATTGAAATGTCCAGTGTTACAGATTTAGCAGGAGAAATGTGTTGCATGCTCGTTGCGCCTCAAGAGACCACTGCTGATCATCTGTTCCTCATTTGTAAACACATGGTCTGCAGTGGTCAGTTTATTCCCCTTCCTACATCACATAAAGTAAGGTGGTTATCAAATTGTATACGAGCGACTACCTTTTACATTCCCATAGAATACAAAACTTACAGGGCCTACAAATTGAAGTCTGCCATAAGGAGAATCTGACTGTAAAAGCGTACCTGAAGGCCCTTTAGAGCAGAAGTTATGCAGATGTCCATTTCTAGTGCGATATAAGATAGCAACTTGATATGTATCTCAGTTGCGTGCGGCATCAAAGCTGGTCAATAACTACCTGTTGATTCAGCAACAAGTTCGAAATACAGGTTAATCCAACGATGCGAAAGTACGCCACCTCTAGTAGAAGCGGTATTACACTGCGCGTCTTCGTTTATTAAGCACTGTGACGCTGACAGAACTAGACCCCCGAAGAACCACAACTTTCATTAAGCCACCCACTATTTTGAATCATGCAGATTTCCCGAGTCAACTTCGACGTTTGAGAATGTGACAGACGGCTCCGACGAGTCTTGGACAGGTTTGGCACAACTCGACTCGATCAGAGAATTACGACATATCCGGAAAGCCATACGGCCGTTTGCTCTCATTTGGAACTCGCCAACATTGTATAATTCTCTTGCGTTCTCAGGAGCTCCAACCAAGACTCGTGATCACGTGGTATAAGTCATGAGTAGCGAGTTGCTTAGACACAGATTCAATTATTGCAGGATCCCGTGGAAGATTTTGCTGCAACGGAATCTCAATATGTCGAAATGGTCGTTCGGTGGTTGGTGTATGTCTAATTCTAACTGAATCAAATCCACTCATCTCCCATCATCTCTCAAAATCTTGGCTTATTATATCAAATTCTCGGTACCAGACCTGCGGTTCATTCCAAGACAATCATTTACGACCTAGGTTCGAGCGAAGCTGTGACAAACGTTCATGTAGATGTTTGCAGCGATTAACACAACTTGCTGGTGTTCCGGATTGTGTGTGCTGTAGCTCGAGATTTGAAATCCTTTGCGCCATGTCCACTTGGGGTAAACTTCAGCTGTTCACGTCATCCTGTTTACTTACTCTTACTGCGTCATCCAGACACCTTTTGTTCGGAGCAAAGTTATTTATAATACCCATGATGGCCCACTGAAATTTCATCTCTCCTAATACTCTAATCTAGACGGAACTCCAGGCGTTAACATTTCACTCTAAAAGAATTCGAGGTTTCATATCACTAGGCAGCCAGTTTGTCTTTTATGAACGTAAACATAACTAGCTGTTCTTTTCATCTCATCTTTAAGTAAAATCATGCTTTGTGGTCACAGGATTTGGGTTTGGAGAAAGGCCTTCTGTATACACTCCTGAAATGATCGAAGCGTACTTCTTCAACCCACATTTTGCGTCTCCTTTTAATTCGTTTCAATCATTAGATTCATGGGCTCCGCCGAAATTCCACTGAGGGAGGTTGTGACCGGAAAGGGTGAAATGAACTTGAAAATTTATTTGAAGAACAAAAAAGGCCAAGAAACAATGGTAAGTTTGAGTCAAGATATTTCATATCGTGAGATGCGTTTAGTATCGTCAGCACAGCTAGGTTAGTTTCACCAGCCGATACCTCAGACGTAAACGAGTTACTCACGAGGACGAAACAGCGAGCCGCACCCGTAAACAACGGCTCCATTGCCTGTTGATGAAACGCGACTTCCCCTATTTTCATTTGGTCAAACAGACGAGCTTGGGAATTACTTTAGCATTAGTCAAACGTTGTTAACTCGTCAATAGCGTGATCTCGACGGACGTTTGTGCTCAGCACGACCATTGTTAGAGCTGATGCTGTTCGTTTCTGATTGGTTGCCTGGTTCCCCTTTTTATCTACTACATTTCTCCGATTGTCTAAGCCCAGCATGCGACTGCAATTAGATGCTGGGACGCGTGCAATCACATGTTTGAAGCATTTGGCCCAATTTGTATTTTGGTTGGTCTTACATCATGTGGATACTAAACAGCAGCATCCTGTCCTATACGGACACTTAGAGCACGGTCTCCAGATTTCCGATATTCCACCAGTGGCTATGACGTGTCCTACGGGGACAAAATGGAACTGGAGAGGGTTTTGCGAATTGGCACAAGGTTAGTCCGAAGTTTATTGGGGCAGACGTATCCCGTACTTCTACATAGCTTTGGGATGAACTCAATGCACTACCGAGGAGTTACAAGGAACTTGATCCTAACTTGCCGTATCTTAGCGGGTAAACTCGGCCCAGACTTGTTCTGGCTATTTAGTCCTGCTAAGCTGCCTAGTCTCCGCGGTCATCCATTGAAGCTGCAAACTGCGTTCTTCAATAGTTCAGTAGTGTATGACGGGAAAAGGCATAGCCTTACAAAACCCACCGTATAGAAACTGCACAAGCAAATTTAAAACCAAAATGTTTCAACGTGGAACGCGAATTATCAATACTTTTCAGCTCGCACTTTACCACACTGTTGTGTAGCGTTTAGCACTAAAATAAAAGTCTAGACGTCTCGCGAATGTCGCGATATGTTGGTAATACATTTCTAAGAGAGTAAAAATACTTCCTACAATAAAACGGGAGTGTTGCGTCACTGGTTTCAGGTGATGGCCTAGACATCGTTCGTAAGAGGCTAGGATCAGTCGTGATGTACATGGGTGCTCGCTTTCAGTTAGTATCCGGTATGTGAGGACGAGATCCCCTGGAAGCTCTCGGTATTCTGAGAAAAACAGACCGAGTAAACGTAGGCACAGTTCGTAGCTGAGACCACATAGTCCACGTGTTACCTTGGGAGCTCATCCTGGGGTCATAATCATCATTCATCATTATACACATCAGCTAGAGGTGGGAAAAACACCTCCGCTATTGTGCCGCAATACATGAAGGAAATACATACATACACACACACAATACAATACACAAAGGAGAAGTAGATACAACAGTTGCATGCCAGCTGAGCTACCAGCAACGGATAGGCATCGTTCCGGTAAGCTTCCAGCTAGCTAATAGGCAAAAAGAAGAAAAAATTATGTTTGAAATGAGATCGTAGTTGGATGGGAGGCTAAAAGGGATGGGAGGGACAAAGAAACTCACAGCATGAACGCCACTGAGGTCGGTCCTTGCCATGTCAGCAAGTGTATCCAGCCAAACGTGTTCACGTCTTTTAGACCCCAACCAGGGAGCCGTGACGCTCCAACCGAGGCTAGCACCGAGGTGAGGACTTCATTCCCTGACCAAGTCATCGCTTGGCCACCTTCTCTTCTTCCACCACATCCCGGTAGCAAACAACGCACGTCG
Source organism: Dicrocoelium dendriticum (assembly GCA_944474145.2). NCBI lineage: Eukaryota > Metazoa > Platyhelminthes > Trematoda > Plagiorchiida > Dicrocoeliidae > Dicrocoelium > Dicrocoelium dendriticum. The sequence continues at coordinate 11,816,518 of OX104064.1, forward strand.
AGGATTCGGTGGGCTGGCATGCGCAACACGTGGCCAGCCATCGGAGCCTGGTGCGGGAAATAACGACGCTGAGCGGTTCAGATCCTTTTCCTGGGCCGTAAACAATGCGTCGAACACGCTCGTTACTCACGCGTGTTCCACATATGTGAGCCAACTGCGAAGGCACGATGGTCGAATGTAACTAGCCTCTTCATGTCCGCCGATCTTATGGGCCAGGTTTCGCACTGTACAGTAAGGTCGAACGTACCGCTGCATTGTACACTCTACCCTTCAAGGCGAGAGTGATGTCGCGCCGCCGCCATAGGTGGCGAAGGTTAGCAAAGCACTTCGAGCTTTCGCTATACGGTTCGTGATCTCGTCTTCGATCCCAAGTGCGCTGATACAACTCCCCAGGTAATTGAATTCTGAACGACTTCTAACTGATCCCACAAGGATCAGTGCAGGAGGCGATCCCTGCCAATCTTGGAGAATGCTTTGCACTTCGATGATGCAAAGCAAAGCCCGAAGCGCTGACAGCCAGTGCCAATCTGTCTAGCGCGGCTTGGCACGTCTGGGAGCTGTCACAGATGAGGGCAATGTCGTCAGCATACTCCAAGTCAAGAAGTCGTTCTCCTGGGAGTAGCTCACACTTCCAAGTCATGTCCTGTAAATGCAAAATCATGACTTCGTCAATAGCGAAGTTGAAGAGGAAAGGTGACAGCGGGCATCCTTGTCTCACACGCTGGAGATATTAAAGGGCGACGACAACTTGCCGTAAGCCCTCACTCTGCCGTGCTACGCGCATATAATGCTCGGATAATATTTAGATATTTCTCGGGCACACTTTCCTGAGTAGACAATTCCAAAGGCACATCGATCAACCGAATCGAAGGCACTTTGATGTCGAGGAACACACTACGGTGGGCCGCCAATATGTGTGGCGGTGCTCCAACAACTGACGCAAAGTGAAGATGTGGTCAATGCAGCCACGATCACGACGAAACCGGCTTGCTTTTCACGAATCTGGCTTTCACGAGCGCCAGTCAGTCTGTGAAGAATTATGGAGCGAGTAATTTGGAGGCGATGGAGATCAGACTGATTCTCTATGGTTGCCGCATTCCGAGCGCGAGCCGCCTTTGAAGATGGGAACAATAACGGAGCGGCTCCAGTCGGTTGGGACAGTCTCCTGCTCCCCACAGTTTCACTAGTAATTCATGCAAAGCATCCACAAGAGCAGGGCCACCGAATTTGAAGAAGGCTGGTGGAAGATCATCTGGTCCCGCGGCTTTGTTCAACTTCAACGATCTGATCTGGCGTTCGAATTCTGAGCTAGAGGGCAGATCCAAAGGGACAGCCCACGGAGCAGGGCGATCAGTGACCGGCGAACCGGACAATTCTAGCCGATTAAATTGGTTTTCAAAATGCTCAGCCCAACGCTCCAAACGTTTTGACAAATTGTGGATAGGCTGTCCACTCTCATCACAAACTGTTTCACTAATACCAGGTCTCCTGCTTCCCGTTTCCCGTATCAGACGGAATAACTTACGATGGTTGCCAAGGGCAGCGGCCACTTCCATCTCTGACGCACGATGAGACCACCAAGATTCGCGGTCTCTCTTCAGGCTAGCACGGAGTTTTGCCCGGAGCTCTTTGCGAGTTTCATGGTGTTCTCTTCCAGCCGGGATATGCCGGCGAGCGTCGATAAGTTCCAGAGACCGAGAAGAGACCCAATGTCCATGTGGGCTTTTAGACATACCACATGAGGATTTGCCCGCTGCTAGTAAGGTCTGGCGAACATGTGACCAGTGACCATCAATTGTCTCCAGTGAGCGAGTACTCAACTCGCATGTCAGCGTACTTTGATACGCATTCAGAACAGCTGAATTTGTCAGTTGGCTGGTGTCAATGCGCTCACAGCGTCGTCGTGGGCGTCCTCCAAAGCGCATCCGCATGCCAGCACATACAAGTGCATGATCAGTGTCCACACATGTGCTCCAAATCGAGCGACAATTCTGGATGCAGCCTCTCCGGCGGTAACTAATAGCAATGTGATCGATCTGCGTCCAAGGCTGGTTCGAGGCTGGTGGGCGCCAAGTCACCCTCCGGCGGGTGCTGTGTCGGAAATTAGTGCTCGCAAGCAATAAACGAGCATCTTCACACAAATGAAGTAACCGCTCACCGTTATCATTATGGGAGCCTACACCGTGCTGACCGCCCAGATGCATTTCATCAGTGGACAACTTTCCAACTTGTGCGTTCATATCCCCCGCCAGAACAACAGTGTCCGTGCTTCTTTTGTGGCGAAGGAGCTGAGTCAGTTGGCGGTAGAAGTCGTTCTTTACCGAATCATCGCTACAGTTTGTGGGCGCGTAGGCAGCGATGATGAATAGACATCTATTAGTCCCGCGCGACTTCGAAGCTTTAGTGGAGCCAGCCAATCGGACCGCACACATCCGGCTACTGATTGGAATCCAATCAACCAGAGCAGCTTCAGCCCGGGGATTCAGAGCAATGCCAACACCGGCTTGGCCGGTGCTCGAAGCTGCATCGTGACCGGATAGGCGCAATGAGAAAATACTGTTTGCGTCACCTGAAGGGGATCGCAGAGTGAGCCCAGAGCTCGAGTCTTGCAGGCGGGTCTCTGATAAGCAGCAGATATTGATCGAGAGGGTCTCCAATGTTCGGGCAAGTGCTGCCTGTTGACCGATCTGTAGTAGTGTGCGTACATTAAGGCATGCCAATCTGCAGGAAAATCGAGGGCTCCAAATGGAAGCCGATGAACTGGATTGGACCGCTTGGTTGGACATGGGGTTGTCGACAGGAGAGGAGTGACGCTTCGCGTTCACATGTGAGTTGAAACTAGAAGATAAATGCCTAGCAAAGCATGTTGGGGGAGGGCCAAGAATCGGGGGGTTGAAAACTGGGGGGGATATAAGTGAAGTTGGAAGGGGACGGTAAGAGTGAAAAAGCGTAAGATGGGGAATAAGAAGACGGGAAGGCTTGAGCAGTAGCATCCAAACCCCTATCCACCCTGCTCGATGCAGCAGATAGGGCACCGTTTATTATCCTCTGCGGTGGCCAGAGCATCAGCAATTTGTTTGAAGTGTGATTCATTGTATTGCGTGGGCAGGATACTGTCAGGTTGCCCAGGCCTAGATAGGAGAACGATTAGGGTTCTCAACCAAAGCCTTTGGTTCAAAAACCTGACCGCAAGGCAGCGGGTTTGGCGTTGGACTACAAGGAGTCCGTTTTAAGGAATAAGGTGCCACCCTCATTCCAACCCCCAACCTGGAGGACCAGGAGGCTGAGTTTGTCTGACCTCTAACCATTGACCAATCTGGTATGAGTGACTCTGAAGGTGCAAAAGCACCACCCAGCATAGCTCAATGGATCGCTGAGGCACACAAACCATCGCACCACGGTAAGGTCCAGCCTCATTGCGATGGTCATCCCGGGGTTGCTCCAAGTGACGAATATATGGTTTTAATCATGGGCGCCAGGCCTGTACCGCATATTCAGCATGGAGACGAAGATATGTTTTGCTCAACAGTGGTACCAGACGTCGCTCAAAGTTGCCCAGTGATCGCCTCAAAAGCCTCAAGTTTAATTTCGCCACATTCGCTGCTTTCGAGCATGGGAGCTAATTGCCACAACTTTCTTGTACGACGTTCTTGTACGTTCACCAGCTGCTACGCAGCGTCAGCAGGTAACACTTTGCATGATTCAGTGGGAGCTAGTTCCTTTCTGCCCATTCGTTAATCCGGTTCAGATCGTTCTGGAGATAGACACGGTCGGATACTGAGCGAATTGCTCTCCATATTCTGACCAGGTTAGGACGAAACCTCATTTGTCGTTTCTCGAGCACGTCGCTGGACTGAGGGTGTTGAGCATCAGTTAAATGCTGTTGTGTGGCAACTCTAAACTTACTCCTTCTCCTAGCTGACTTGTAGTTCAAGTTTGATGTTCTTTTTCTCCTTCGTCTCTTACCTATTACTATCATTTACTGATTTAGTTAGTTTTCCATTCAATCCCATTCAATCTCTCTTATTTCACACAAATTGGCCCGGTTGGGGTTGCCCGGCAGGAAACGTGTGCAGTAATTGGTTGGCTAGGGTGTGATGCGGTTTTTGTTTTAGTCTTATCAAAATATAAAACCATCCTATCAAATCAAGGTTCAAGGATATGCATAAGAAACATGCACTTGTTTATCCAATCGTTCCGGTCCCGAGTTAACTTGAAGTTGAAGTTCAGGTGCATAACTCTCGTGATAGTTCAAAATACAATTGATAGCGAGCCATCCAGTGTCCATCCAGCGCCATGTGCACATCTGGTAGACACTTTTATCTAAAGTTACAAGGATGTGAGCGAGCAGTAAGCAAGTGATCATCGCTATTGATCTACACCCTGACTGTAAGTGAGAAACGCCTCAGTTATTGTGCAGCAATAAAGAAGTACGCAAAAGCGGACGGTGTTACTCTTGACACCTGACAGCAACCCAAGGTTTTCATGATTTTTCGGACCTCAGCGCAGGTGGCGCCACCTGGGACCAAGTTTTTGTTGAGGGGCTTTATTCCTCCTGATCAAAATATCGGCTTTTCTCCCCTCCTGATCTTCCATCCACACTCTGGTCGCGTGAGCAGCACACATTTCGAAGGTCCTTGAACTGGTGTACGTGACCTTAAGGTCTAGCCATCGGACGCTGGTGCATGAACTAATGGCGCTAAGCGGTCCACTCATTCTTCCTGCACTGAAAACTAGGTGGTAAAACCGCTCATTGCACATGCCGTGTTCCAGACAAATGTCAAGTAAACTGCGAAGGCACCGGTGATAGAGTGTCATTAACTCCTTTAAGTATGTCGATCTGAAAGGCCAATTTTCGAAAACACGCAACAGGATTGGGGACTCTGTCTATCTTGAACCACTCTTAAAATGCTCATGTATCCTCGTTCTGAACATTAAACGTACTCTACTTGTTTGTTTTTGGTCGTAACGCCACTGGGTTTAGGTTGATCGTGACTCCCACTTGAACGGCTACATATTTTGCTCCCTCCGGTTTACAATGAAATTGGGATGCAATGTAGTTTTGGAAGCAAGCCACATTAGATCTACCACAAATAAGAACATGTTTTCCGCGATTAAAAAGATGCCTAGTTGGCAAATTCAACTGCACCTTACCCCGGATTCCACTACTTCATTTAAAAACAACATCCACTTAATATGTACTGATACTACGCTTACTAACAGCCATCTTCAACCTGCTGATCCTTATACTAATAACGCGGTAAAACGTGCCTCACCTCACACTCAACCATACTCCACGGGCAACTCAGCATCAGGCAGGTTACTCGGGTGATCCGGACAGGAGAATAATTCAAACGCACCACCGCACCGGCTACGACACGTGTCATGTGAAGTCCCGAATCAAGCACCAAGTGTGTTATGTGGACCACAAACTGGAATCTGGGAAGGACAAACGACGCGTGCGAATTCACTTCATACTGCTAGGTTAATAAGTATTCCTTACTTGCATACTCACAGCATCAAACACTAAGCGGACAGTAGACACCTGAATCGGCATTCCTACCAACGTCGCATACCCAACCCTATCTGCTCCCCTACCGAACTAGGCTGATTGACACTGTCTGATACATCGTTGTGAACACACGGTCAACGCGATACCTTAGACAATGAGGGCAGGAAGCCTATTAGGTTGTTCCGAAATCAATTGAACTTTTTAGCACACTTTTTGATCATGATTTATTTTAAACAAATAACAATATTTAATCAACTTGACATCCATTCTTAGCAACGACGTACTGCATAATCTCATTCAAGTTGTTGATGCCTCTGTCTTAGAATGAGCTGGGCTGGCAGTCAAAGTATTGGGCAAGGTACGCTTCAATATGGTTGCGGTCATCGAATCTCTCGTCCTTGATGTGGGCGGACCAGGTGATAGTCAGTAGGAGAAACTTCAGGCTTATATGCTGGATGCATAAGAGTTGCCATATCAAGCTGCTGAATCTTGAAACGCGTCATCTTTGACACATGAGGATTGGTACTATCACTGGAGCAGCTCATGGACACCTTTTTCGGTGTGCATCGAGGTTCTTTTGCAGTTGTTGGCAGTAACCGCGAAAGTGTCAGGTGGTAATTCTCAATCGATGACTTCGCGGCGATCCCACCAGACTGACAGCATCACTTTCTGCCGTGCAGTTCACCTTTCGGGACTTCTAACGGCGTTTCATCTGACGATTCCTACTATGGTTGAGATGGAGCACCCACTATTCGTCTTTCATAATGATATCATTCAGCCACCGATGATTACGTCCTCCGGTGAGCAATCAAAGTATGATGGCACAACGGATCAAAAGCGACACATCACTCTTCGTGTGGTACAAGTTGTCCGAGCTTTGGGACCATTCCGGACTTGCGCAAATCATCATCATCATTATTATATATGTCAACTAGAGGTGGGGAAACACCTCCGCTATTGTACCGCAATACATAAAGGAAATATATCCATAAATACAATATATACAGGAAAAATAAATATTGATAATTGCATGCCAGCTGAGCTACCAGCAACGGATAGGCATCGTTCCGGTAAGCTACCAACCAGCTACTAGGCAAAAAGAAGAAAAATTATGTTTTACGTTAAGAAATGAGATCGTAGGTGGAGGGGGAGGCTGAAAGGGATGGGGAGGGACAAAGAAACTCACAGCATGAACGCCACTGAGGTCGGCTCCTTGCCATGTCAGCAAGTGTATCCAGCCAAACGTGTTCACCGTCTTTTGGACCCCAACCAGGGAGCCGTGACGCTCCAACTGAGGCCAGCTCAGAAGTTAGGGCCTTCATCCTCTGGACCAAGTCATCGCTTGGCCACCTCTCCTCTTCTTCCACCCACATCCCCGGTGAGCAAACAACGCACGTCGAGGGATTCGGTGGGCTGGCATGCGCAACACGTGGCCCAGCCATCGGAGCCTGGTGCGGGAAATAACGACGCTGAGCGGTTCAGATCCTTTTCCTGGGCCGTAAACAATGCGTCGAACACGCTCGTTACTCACGCGGTGTTCCCACCATATGTGAGCCAAACTGCGAAGGCACCGATGGTCGAATGTAACTAGCCTCTTCATGTCCGCCGATCTTATGGGCCAGGTTTCGCAACCGTACAGTAAGGTCGAACGTACCGCTGCATTGTACACTCTACCCTTCAGGGCGAGAGTAACGTCGTGCCGCCGCCATAGGTGGCGAAGGTTAGCAAAAACGCCCCGAGCTTTCGCTATACGGTTCGTGATCTCGTCTTCGATCCCAAGTGCGCTGATACAACTCCCCAGGTAATTGAATTTCTGAACGACTTCTAGCTGGTCCCCACCAAGGGTCAGCGCAGGAGGCGATCCCTGCCAATCTTGGAGGAATGCTTTGCACTTCGATGGTGCAAAGCAAAGCCCGATGCGGCTGACAGCCAGGGCTAATCTGTCTAGCGCGGCGTGGCACGTCTGGGAGCAAATGGCGATGAACGGTGTATTTGGAAGGCCGAAGCATGACGGAACTTCACACACACTTTGTCGGATCCTCCTTTAGAGCGTCTTGAATGTTGCTGACAACTTCCGCTGACTTGCGTCCCTGATTTCCGAGGCTTAACACTTCGTAGTTCCCTACTTTGAATCGACGAAACCAAAGTTTAACCATACCTTAACTTGGAGCATCTGTGCCTAGTACGACACGCATGGTTTGACAAGCCTCAATTGCTTTTCGCCTTTGTATGAATTCGCAAAACGAGCATCCGTAAACAGCATGTTGATGATTTAGCAATACCGTAACCATTGCTAAGAGGTAGCATAAATGAATCATGTAGAATTATTGTACATGTGTTGCACTATTTACCCCCTATTAAAAGGTCTTCAAAGAAGTTTCTGGAAACTTATAGAATAGCGTCGAAAAGTCGATTAATTTTGGGACAAACTAATAAACGTTCCTTAGGTTTTCAGACAGAAATGGCAAAGTCTTACTGGGATAGAGAAGAACGGCTCATGCTATGAATCCGTGCTCAAGACCTTTAGAACTGATAGAAACCAAATTTCGGCACCATTCGATGCTCAGATTCATAGGGACAGTTAAAGCTTACGCACCGTGTTGTGGTCACACCAGTCACTGCTAACGAGGCTACCAACCTGGGTATATTGATCAACTATCCTTGGTATCTCGTCGTCAGGGTCCAAGCGGTGGGCAAAGGATCGGTGGTAATACAAAAAGACCTTCATTTGAAGGTGCCAAACGCCCACCAGCTGTTGAAACAACTCCACAAGGTTTATTGATAATTGAATATACCGTCTCCTAATTGTGAAACGGAAAGCCAATGTCGTCCGCATAATCCAACTAAGAGGACTTTCAAAACATAAAAATCAGAAGACGTAGTTTGTGAGATGATGCCGTTATTTCGTGATTGCTAAGAAGTAATCACAAAACATGCAACATTGGAATATGACCAAACGGTGATCACAGATAGCAAAATTCACGGGCTACCACTGCAGACTCAGAACGGTGGTCGTTCGCGATCGATAACCATAAGCTCCAATAGCCTAAGGATTTGGGCCTCTGATCGTGCATTAGGACTGTGAACGACTCATCAGGATTAACTCGGTGACCAGTAGTCAGAAAGTGACTGATGACTACTGAGGTAGCTCGATTTCCCGAATCAATTAACTCCGTCGTCACAGATCTCATGCGGCTGCGTAACCACTTTGGGATGTGTTCATTGATTCTGAAACCTGGACTTCGGTCGATGTGCCCGACGTAGCGTCATCTCACTATCTAAGCCATCTGATTTTTATGTTTGGAATCATAAAGGGAAATGCTTGTTTTGGCGGACTTTCTCCGGATACCAACTCAGTGCTTGCATTATGAGACTCCACAGAGTAACACTTCATAATGTGGTCTACCGTAGAACTGAGTGAACATTAAGCATGAGTGTAATCTTGGCAAATACTACTTATTGAAAAGGCAACGACAATTTCTAATAGACCTTGACGCAGCCTGCCGTGTCCGAGTGCATGTCATCTAAAAGCGTCACATTGTAATGAAACCTCAGTTTCCGGTAATTGTCCTGAACAAACCGAAACGACCAACTGTTTCGGAGATACACTTACAGTCTATGACCTCATTGGTATTCAACGTTTTGTGCGTGTGAGTTGAGTTGGCCCTTACCGCAACCTGAAAACATGGTCTGGGCAGCCAAGCCCCGATCTGAAACCTGCCCGTTCCGCTCTCCTCTGGGATAATGGCTTCGCACTAGGGCAGCAGAAGAGAATGGAAGCCAGTAATTCCATCACTGCCAGCACCAAGCTTGTACCGAAATCTTGCGGCTGCCTTTGATAAATTTAACCACTATGATAGCTTCGTCCAACTAGGTTCGGATGGTCTCTCTCTGTTTTTCCGAACACTTGGGCCAATTGTTTGCAGAGTAGCACCCTCGACATCGCGGAAAGGATTGCGATCTGTACCAGCAATTTGATAATTGTCTCCAGGTGGAATTTCCAAGTTGGCAGGCTGTACTTCAACCTGCGCTACGGTTAAGGTAGCGTCTCATCAACAGAAGTCCAACTGAACTGATCCTGAGTCATCTGCACCCAAGGGGTAAAGCAATCTTATGTAGTATGATTTGGTGCACCGGTGTTGTCTCTAATTAGCGTGCCCGTAGCCCTAAGGACCACAAGACTATCTTGTAATCCGAGGGCTAGAGTTCGAGCCTGCGTAGGTGACCGGGTGACCCCCGCACTATCCTTAGCCCAGGTGACACTGGTGGTAGTTGCGCGGTAGCGAGGTGTCGGTACTGCGTACCGGGATACTGCTAATTCCTTGATTAGCTCACTGATCACCAGTTCACTGGGACTAGTAGTACAAATTCACGTAGCGATGTGATGGGTTTGTTGAGTGCGTGGGAACCGACTCTGGTTTTTCAGTCTCTCACTCGCAAGCCCCTTAGGTTACTTCCTACTTCTTCCTCTGGGCATATGGCGTATTTTGGGCTATGAACGATTTTAGGCAAGCCAACTTTGTTCTATCACGATGATAAGTGTTTTCGACCCGTCCCTACTACTGTTCATGATATACGGAGTAATGATTCTGTTTGGGCGCTCAACCGACCGACAACGAGACCGAAAGCAGGGCTATTTTATTTAGGCTACCCAAGTGTCACTGATAGCTATAGTTGGCACCCAATTATCCAAAAAGCTCATATACGCATAAAAGGCGAGCATTCGGAAGTAACCTCCATAAGGTAAGTGGTGCTAACCTCAACTAGTGAAGCAGAGAAAATTGACCACCTTGTGGGAGGGCTGGAGTAGTCTTCAGTGGTCTTCTTGCAGCTGACTTATTTAGATAATCGTCTTCATACGTTAAATCAGTCCGTGATCGTCCTTCCCAATTGGGATTCGTTCATATGACAAATTACCCTCAAATTTTCACCGGATGTTTTAAAGTATATACCTAGAGAGAGCAACCGTTTGCTGGACAATGCGAAACTTGAGCTCTAATGGCTGGTGCTGTTGGTTTCTTTTTATCCTCTAGTTTGGATTTAATGCGAACAACTGCAGTTGGCTTCCGGTATTATAGGACACGTACGCAAGCAGCACCAGTGATGGATTTGCTGTCATAGCTTACCCCGGCTTTTTGTTTTAAATGTACATGGTGCTGAGTGTTAGACGTGGGTGTGGTTGCTTGTGGGACTGGCAACTGAAACCTCCTGATGCTCCCTTAACTTCACACTATATCTGACCGTTTGTGACCGTGCGGTGTCGACAGCCTTTAGGCACCTAGATCTCCAACGTCTGCTCAGACCGTCTGATTTTCATCAAGTTCATTTGCTTCTCTCTTATTACTTCCCATTGCTAAGGTCCATTTTATTAATTAACGGTTGAATGGCGGCAAAGTACAGACTCAACGTCCTGATGTGCTGCTGCTGCTGCTGCCGCCGCCGCCGCCGCCGCCGCTGCTGCTGCTGCTGCTGCTGCTGCTGCTGCTGCTGCTGCTGCTGCTGCTGCTGCTGCTGCTGCTGCTGCTGCTGCTGCTGCTGCTGCTGCTGCTGCTGCTGCTGCTGCTGCTGCTGCTGCTGCTGCTGCTGCTGCTGCTGCTGCTGCTGCTGCTGCTGCTGCTGCTGCTGCTGCTGCTGCTGCTGCTGCTGCTGCTGCTGCTGCTGCTGCTAGTGGTAATGAGTAGAGAATAAGCAAGCACGGCGACGGTGAAGGGCAGCTGTGTCGCTCGCGCCAATGGCTTCACCTACCTACTGCAACTTGCAAATCTCTCAACATCAGTTGACCCTGTGATCTGATCATGGTTGCAGGAAGGCCAGCTGTGAGCGCATGTCATGTGCTCACTTGCTGGATCATCGCGTTTCATACGTGTTGTATTGTGTGACAAACTCGGTGTACACCGATCTACTTCCCTAGGTTTGAATGTGTCTAAGTTGGTGTTTATTCAAAACTGTAAACGAGGCAATATCTACCTCCTTTATTCGAAATACACAATTCGTTTACTATGCATGGCTGTCGCGCCGCCTCTGGAAGTAACTCGTCGGTTCCGTTTTCCGAGTAAATTCATCACCTCTGGTCATCCAATGAGCAGCGTGCCTACCACACGTTTTGGTAAGGGTCATGCAGATTTTATGCGTCTCAAGCACTCATGTGGAGGGCAATAGTATAATTTACCTATCAAAACTATCCTGTACATCATCTCAATACTGTCAGTTCTACAGTAGCGTCTGGTAGAATACGTCAAGCGCCCAGCTTTATTGGCGGGGGTATTTTCCGCATCCGGTGAGTTTCCCGAATGTGCATTGGTGAACGCTCTCCATGTCACTTCCAATGATCATGTTACTTAGACAGTTAGTACACGAATTGGTCAAGTCCATGCGGCTTTGCAGTCTCTATCCCCTATGGTGATAGTGGTATATCAACCTGTAAGTCAAGAGTAGGGTGTACAACGCTGCGGTTAAGCTGATGCCACTGCGTGGATGGGAAAAGTGACCACTATTCTCTCACATCGGTTGAGGGCACCAAGAGAGTAAAACTGAATTTTGCCAACCTCTGTATGGCAACATACCCACAACTGCTGTGCGGTTATCGCTTATCTTGACAGACAATGGCCCTCACGCGCCTGTTAACTACCAATCTCAATGTGCATGATTTGCGCTTCGCTATATTCATCTGGATGAAACTCTGGGCTTGCTAGTAAATGGCGTAGCAGAAGGCATGAGAGAATTAAGTGAAAGGTTTTGTCGGGCTGGCGCGTACAGCCTCCCTGGATTGAGTCATTGAGGCCGATCGCATCAGTAGTTGGAGACGTCATCCAACTTCACAATGCCGTGAAACCGGTGTAGCTCTTGCATCTGGATCCGCACTACTGACCTTCTACTCCATTCCTACCATTGTGACTTAGGTTGTTCGACCCCCGTTTTCTTTCTTTCGGTTCCCGAATTCCACTTTGCCTCTTTGTCACTTAGTGTCAGCATAATAATGTAATTCAAAGCATTGGCATCCAACGCGCTCTGAGGTTGGGTTAACAAATCATCAACTCAAAAGAATTTATCTCATTAAGAGAGATGTTAAGCCAAGTGTATCGGCATTTTTTGGGGTTTATCGTTCGCGACCTTACATTCCGCGATCACTCTTGCTCTTGCTTTGAATCTTTAGGCAAGATTCGAATCGTAAACCACTTATCTGCTCTCTGACTTAGTAGCTATTCTACTCCTCTGTTCAGATACTGATACCAACAACGTATGGGAAGTTTGCTTAGCAGTCAGTGGATACAACTCGACTGGATCAATTACTAGCTTGCCTCTTGCACTCTTCCGCGAGGAGTACTCCAACTTGGTAGCTAACCATGCATCGGCGAATAGCTAACAGTTTGTGGTCCCACTGGAATCACAATGAGAAATAGCCAGCAAACTAGTTTTCTTTTCACTTTGCAAAACGAAAGAATATGAGACGGTTGCTGAATTAAATAACATTTTTCTTCTGGCATGCAAAAGGTCGATACGCCCACATCTCATGCATTCACATTTTATAGCTGCAGTATTCACGGGTGGACAGCAAAGAAACATCATTTTTAGTACTGTGTTTTGCCCACTACCAGCAACTTGGTCATTAAGAACGAACTAGTACGCACAGCAACGTGGGTCAAGGGGTGATGGAGAAAAAAGAATGACAGTTTTCACAGTCCTTTCCAACCGCGATACACAAAAGCATGCGTGTACTTTTTCAAACGCAATCCAGCCGTTCTATGAGAGCTAGAAATAACACATTGTGTAGCTTTCGGATTGCAAACCAGAAGAATCAGAAACAGAGTTTAGATGTGTAAACTTTGTTTCACGGAATCACATCTGCCTAGTGCAGCAAGCCTATTTGGACTCCCGTCGGAATGTTTAAATTAGAGCTTTGAAGGAGTGCTGCTGTAACACAGGGACAGTGGCCTATTACCGACAAAGTGATAACAATTTACAGAGCTCTTTAGGCAGTGCAGTTGGTGGGTAGATCTATCTACGTAACTCTTTGGAACAGTATACTGGCTGAAGTATTTTCATCGAATTCATCGAAAAGAAGCATATCAATCATTCTGTCTGAATGTGTTTGAAGCTCACTGAGAACCTGATCTCGTCATCGGCCTTATCTGTTGAAGTAGTTACCAGGTTTTTATTGTCTTTTGTATGAGGACAAAAATTAATGCTTTGCAATATTCACGCCTTGCTGTGCTGCATTAGAAGTTATAGCTGACGGTCTTCCGGTTCTGGTGCTGTGAATTACTTCCAACACTTAACGGAACACATCTCCGGGGATGCCAACTGCTAGATATCACACGTGCGTTTTATAGGATTACGTTGCAATGTTATTTTCAATGACTTCACTGAGTTTGGTTACTGCAATGAGATGATATGTGGTAAGGTAAGGGTGGTGACGCCTTACCTTTCCTGGGGTTGTATCAATGAATCAGTAGAATTAGTACCTCACTTTCCCACAATGAACTAGGTATCGTTTTCCTTCCAGATTCGTCTTTTATGTGTGATTCGTAACATGGGGAGTAATGATACATTCTGACTTCAATACAAAATGCTAGGAAATGTGTTTTTCGACCACTGTCTTAGCATTGCCATTGTCCGGATGCACATGTACTAAAGCGAACTTAAGTCACAATATTTCCGAGCTAGATGGGTTCACGACCACAGGAAATAACGATGTATAGGAGGGCATCGCTATCCATCTCACACGTCCTTGTTTACTACAAAAGTAAGCGAATACGTTGTGATGTCTAGGTTCAAAACAGGTTCAAAGAGCTTGGGGTTTTTCTAGACTTGCATACCTCACATTCGACTGTATATTAACCGTGCAGCTGCTCGGAGCAGTTTGCAAAACCGAAGCCCAGGTCCATATGCAACGAACTTCAACGTTGTGCCAATAGTGGAATGGAGGACGTGAAAATCGCCCGAAACAACGCCTTTTTTGCCGCACTTAGTAACTATGGGAATTGTGTAACCGTTTTTGATAAACTGCTTGACAAGCGTTTGTGTGTCAAGTTCTTGATAATTTTCATGATTCGTAGATCCGTTTATGATGATAAGTGAAGTAATCCTAATACCTGAAACACCTGGGTTCCGTACAGGTAGATTTATCTTTCGAACACCGAACTGATTCAGTAGTTCCTGTAGTCATACATTCATCGTGAATTGTCATATCAACTTGGAAATTTAGCCTAGGTACTCGAACTTTGGCACCTGTTCTGCAAATGCTAGTATCAACGTTTAGTGATAAGGATCTATTCCAAACTAAGAAGACGTGCCCTGTTCACGAAAACTCACAGTTTCAAACAATGGGTTGTTAAGACTCTGGAAACCGGCATGCGGTGCCGATCATTGGATAGGATCCTCGAGAGTTACTGTAATTAACTGAGACTCGTGTGAAAGCCTCGGTAAGCATATGCTTGGGACAAGGACTGTCGCTTTGAAAATGACACACTTGTGAAAGTGCAAACTTTTAGTTCATTGTCGTTTTGTCTGTTCGAATTCAATCAGCCTATTGATTCTCTGTCATTTTTTACAGTCCACACTCGAGTTATCTGTGAGGTATATTACACCAAAGAAAGCCGCGGATTCTTCCGGGGGTGAGTTCATTTTTGATACAACTCTGGAGCCAGCATACTGCGTAACCTGCATCCCCATTCACCCCAGCGCATTCCCTTTCATCATTTTAATGCACCCTAGAAGAGGCTCGTCTTTTGCTCACCGTCAAGTCTGAAACTTGGTTCACATCACTGCTTATGTACTTCGGGTAAAAGAGTCAAGCTTAACAAATCCCGCGAGGTGGAGAGAAGTTAGAATAGCGAACATGATAATAAAATCTAAGCATTTTTGTGAACTTACCATGGGGCTCGCATTGTGACGGGCTTAAAAGAGCCGAGATGTTCACTGATAATATATATATATATATATATATATATATATATATATATATATATATATATATATATATATATATATACCTGGAGAGGATATTGACAACACATAGATTGTTTGCGTTATGTAGCCCCCTGTTGACACAAGTTATAAAATGAAATGCGAAGGAAGCAATGCTTCATCAAGCCGTTTTCAACTGCCGTTATATTGGGGGCAGAGAAAGCATAAGTTATGGGAGCCTTCTACGGCTGACACACTCATAAGGAGAATAAATTTGCACGTCATTCCAGCCGGCTATAATGCATTGTCAGCTTTAAATGCTGACCTCTCAGGTTGGTGTTTTGGTTCAGTTCCAGCAGCTGGTGGCAAATCTAGTTTGGGTCCCTCAGTATCTGGTAAACCATTATAAGCTACTCGTGCAAGTGCCGATATCAACTGCTCTGCATTCCACGGGACTTCACTCCAAGCTGGTAGAACAGATGGAAGAGGCTCCTAATGTTCTTGGATGCACTTCATTGAGGTGTCTTGCGATGATTGAGATTCTGTTTCTTCCACGAGTGTCACGCTTGGATGCCGTATTCCACCTGCGTCGTACAGAAGCATTAAGCATCGGCGGGAAAATTGAGGGGTCAGACTAACCGAACGCTCTGCGAAGAAGGCAAAAGCGTTGCTTACCGGTTCTGGACGTCTTGGATTGTTTCGAGTAACCGAAATCGTCCTGAATCATGGTCCCTAGATTGCACTCCTGAAGGGTCTTTTGTAAGGCGTGATCTCCGAGCTTATACACGCTCAGTTGCTGCTGACGTAGAATAATCACTTTGCACTTAGTTGTGTTAAACCGAAGTAGGATCATCGTTAAGCACTCATGAAAGCAATCAAGATAAATCTAGAGGAAAGTGCTATCTTCACTGCTTTCTATCTTTAGCCCTAGCATCAGCGAAAGCAGGAGGTTACAGGCGATAACTTGCCAAGTCGTCGATGAACATCAGGAACTGGTGCACTCCCAGCACCAAGCCATGTCGAACACCGCATTCCACTTCAATCGGCTTGAAAATTGATTTCCCTAACACGCACTTGAAACCTCCGTTAGCGAAGAAATCTGTTGACCCCCGATCCTTGATTCCACAGCATTGTAGCTTGTGAAGTAGGATGTGGCATTCAGAAACTGCCAGCTAGCCTCTGATGTCAACAAGTGCTTGGCATCTGTAGGTTGGATTTTGATGCCAACATCTAAGGTGAGTCACTCTATCTACAAATATTGCAGCCACTTTTCCTCGGGGACAATTTTTAGCAACATGAATAGATCGGAGAGGGCGTTGTAAGTCTTATTGGTTACCGAAGCCTACGTTCGCAATGCAACTCAGTTACCAGTTCAAAGCTTTCTGTGCTGCTTCGTTGTTTAGTAGCTCCGCAAGTTCACAAACACCAGCAGAGTCCCCAAACTTATGCTGTACAGCTTGCAGCGTAGGTAGGTATTGATAGAAATACTTACTGTAGTGTGTGGCACCTTCCAGTCCAGGGTTTTAGTGAGTGATGGCCGGGGCAGGTGGGCCGCTCCGGTTAATCCATGCCTTCCTAAGTTAGGTACTCAGTGCAGACACCCTTTTCCGGAAGGACAAAGGGCACTTTTCATTTTTGCTACGACTCTGTCGACTTCCGCAGAGAACTAGCGAATGGTCTCTCCAATCCATTTGATGAAATGGGCTATACATCTAAAGTTGACTACATCCCCATAAGCTGACTTAGTGACATCTCGGTACAGTGCACAATGAACAATAATTTATCAGGGATAAAGCAAGTGTTTGACACGTCCCGTAGGATGGTTGGGGTGAATATGGTGAAATCAAAATATACCTGGGTCATCTACCGGAAGTCTGCCGAGATGAATAGTTTGATAAATAACATCAATATAAAATTTAGCCAAATCAAGCGTAAACGTTCAGGAAGACACTGGGGTGCAATGCTCGTTGATATAAGGCGTGAGAAAAGTAAAATATGGTCGCTCACTTTGGTCCATTCGATACATAAATCCTGTAGAAAAGCATGCTTGGCGTAATCCACAATAAAGGAATTTAGGTAACAAAATCCTGGGAACTAAGAGCAACATCTAGTCGTTTTTTTGAAAATGTCCATGGTAGGGGAGGATACAACTGAGTATGGAAGTGCGTTCCAGGGTTGGCAAACCCAAAGGGAAAAGGAATTCCGTCGACACTCTAGACGACTATATTGTTCCTTCAATTTTAAGCAGTTACCTCTGAACTTTGTGTTATGGTTGGGGTCACTCAATATCTGATACGCTAATATGAGATCTCCGCGCAGCCTTCGATAGCGTCCGCTGAAAATTCTCAGTAACCTCAGCCTTCGGTGGTACGAGTGATGGCGCAGGCCCTTTTCATTCTTTGTTGCTGTTCATTGTGGTGCCTCTAACGCCTCTAGGTTGCGCTTCAACCAAAGTTTCCAAACTTGGATAACATATTCAACATGCGGGCGCACGTAGGAATTGTGCATCACTGGGAAGATTGATGTGTCAAATCTCCCGAATGCCCTTCGCAGCATGTCGACGTGCTGGTTGCCTCTTTTTGCAGCTACCTCAGCTAGTTTTGAACATTTGAGGTCGCTCTGTACGATTGCACCAAGGTCACGTTTCTGGGAGCTGGTCTGCAGTCAGTTTGTCCCAAGCAAATAGGTGTAGTTATGTCTATGGCGTAATTATACAACGCGACATTTGTCTAAGTTGAATGGTAGGGCGTTTTAAACTGACCAGTTCGACACTGTGTTAAGATCGCACTAGAGCCGTTCTTGGTCGTCCGGTCTTCTTATCCTTCGTCATACCTTGATATCATCCGCGAAAAATAGGAAATCGGAAGCAACTGATCTAGCCAAATCGTTAACGAACACCAAGAATAGACGAGGTCCAAGCACCTAACCTTGTGGTACACCACATCAATTACACCGGACAATGATTCTCGGACTCTCACTGCTAGCCGTCGTTCGCGTAGAAAATTGTTAATCCTACTCAGGTTTGGGTCGCCAGTGCCGCAGTTCCGAAGCTTCTGGAGAAGAATTCGATGGTCTAAGAGATCAAACGCTTTTTAAAAGTCCAGGTAAATGACATCGACTCCTGCTCCATCACCAACAGCTTCGGTCCAGCTATTACGTGCAATTAATAGGTTAGTATTACACGAATGCTTTTGACGAAAGCCATGTTGCTCTGGGGCTATTAAGTTGTGGCTTTCCAGATACTGCATAAGCGCATCTGCGATGATTGGTTCCATCACCTTGGATAGTACAGGAAGTAGTGTTATTGGACGGTAGTTGATAGGGTCAGTTAGGCTACCTCCTTTATATATAGGAGTGATGACCTCTTGCTTCCATACTGGTAGAATATGGTTCTCTTCTAGACATCACTGGTAGGAAACAGCCAGTGGCTCTGCTAGATTCCTAGCTACTGCCTGTAGAGCCTTTGGTCGGATTTTGTCGACTACAGGAGAACTGTGGATACGCAATGATAACAACTTCTTCAACACAGCTTCCGCAGTGAAGGTGATGTTGTCTAAACCCGACGTTGGAGTAATAGAAACGAGGAAAATGTTTGGGCTTGTTACATGCTAGAAAGTTTGGGAGTAATAAAGCCGTAGGAGATCAGTTGCTTCCATTGCTGGTCACGCGCGCCCATTAGCCGTGACTAGTGATAGAATCCCCGCTTCACCTTTCGAAGGTCGTTAACGTGCTTGTACACAAGTTTGCGGTTCGTGCAGAATCGCTTCATTAAGTCCTGCTGATGCGTGACCTTGTCTTCGTGGATCAGTTTCACATAGAAGTTACTATGTGTCATGTATGCAGTCCAGGTTTCAGCATTCGAGCAGTCCTGGTGAACTAGCCTTGCCAAATCCCTCCGGGACATACATTTACGTGTTCCGTTCCTCAGAAATGACTGTTTTTTGATTGGAAGGACTTCTGTTCTGATGCATGCGCTACTAGTGTGTTAAACTTTTTGTGAAGGTTTCCCAGGCAACATCTGGGGGGAATTCGGTTAAGAAAGTCCAAGATGTATACTTAACAAGCGTAGATAATACATTATAGTGCGGTCGTGCATCTTGTGCCATCGGACGCGAAAGCGGTCACACAAGTGAAGTTGATCCCCAGCATTGTCAAGCTGCGCAAAAAATGACTCCTCCAACTGTGGCAGAATTGCCTCTCTCCAAATCGGACCTGTCGATGAGGTGTGCTCACAGACTGTCCTTGTTGAACTTCAACAGTGAACGTAACAGGATGTGCAGTTCCATCTTCCTGCGATCATCAGTGGTTTTGTCTGTTATAAAGCTGACAAAGGTATCAAGGAACATCTGTAAGAGGCAAAGTTATCGTGAAAAACGCAGGTTAGATGTCAAGATCAGACGCCAAATAACCACACCATCTGCGTCGTCTGCCCAGGCTCCAGGTACCAATTATTTTTCTGCCCCCATGCGATTAACTATGCGATGCTCTATGTTTTCATTGCGACTCCGACCATGGGTATCGAGTTTTGCTCCCGACAATCCTATCTGGCACCTGCACCTACGGACTATTGTGACATTCATTGGTTTGCTAGCCATGTCTACGGGGTTTTGTTCCAATCCCCGCTGATAGATACGCTCGCTCCCATAGTGTATGCCAAGGAGTCCCACCACATACAGACTTGAGCCATTCACAGACGGTCATCCCTCGTTTGCCTCGAGGCACATTACTCCCAACAATCTATGTGGTATAAAGCGAACCAATCGTGTAGGGTTATTGGAAGCTTAAAATAGCCTCGCCAATTCCGCTCGCGGACTTTATTGTGATCGTGTTGTACGTTGGCGGTTGAGATGATATGCCTCCTTTCTGTGCCTTGCAAAGACCGGGTCGTATTGGGGGCCAAATGGGTGCTGACGAGGTATGGGCATATGGTATCATAATTTTAATTGGCATAGTACCGTAGTTAGAACGTGAGATCAGATTGTTGAAGTTGAACAAAGCCGCGGGACCTGCTGATCTTCCTCCAACCCTCTTCAAATTCGGGGGACCTGCTCTTATGGATGATTTACACGAGTTACTAGTCAAACTGTGGGAGCAGGAAACTGTCCCAACCGATTGGAGCCGCTCCGTCATAGTCCCAATTTTCAAGGGAGGCTCACGATCGGAATGCGGCAGCCATAGAGGAATCAGTCAGATCTCCATCGCCCCCAAATTGCTTGCCTCTGCCATTCTTCACAGAATGACTGACACTCGTGAAAGCCAGATTCGTGAAGAGCAAGCTGGATTTCGTCGAGGTCGTGGCTGCATTGACCACATCTTCACTTTGCGTCAGTTGTTGGAGCACCGCCACATGTATTGGCGGCCCACCGTAGTCGTGTTCCTCGACATCAAAGGTGCATTCGATTCGGTGGATAGACATGCACTTTGGGACTGTCTACTCAGGAAAGGTGTACCTGGGAAATATGTAAATATTATCCGAGCATTATATGCGCGTAGCTCGGGCAGAGTGAGGGCTTACGGCAAGTTGTCGTCGCCCTTTAATATCTCCAGCGGCGTGAGACAAGGAAGCCCGCTGTCACCTTTCCTCTTCAACTTCGCTGTTGACGAAGTCATGGAATTCGCGTTCACAGAACATGACTTGGAAGGTGTGGAGCTACTCCCAGGAGAATGACTTCTTGACTTGGAGTATGCTGATGATATTGCCCTAATCTGTGACAGATCACAAACGTGTCAAGCGGCACTGGACAGATTAGCATTAGCCGTCCGTCACTTCGGGCTTTGCTTCGCACCCTCAAAAGGCAAAGCGTTCCTCCAAGATTGGTCTGGACCGCCTCCTTCGCTGACCCGTTGGGGGGACCAGCTAGAAGTCGTTCAAAAATTCAACTACCTGGGAAGTTGTATCAGCATCCGTGGGATTGATGATGAGATCACGAACCGTATAGCAAAATTTCGGGGCGCTTTTGCTAACTTTCGCCACTTATGGCGGCGGCGCGACATCACTCTTGCCCTGAAGGATAGAGTGTACAGTGCAGCGGTACGCTTGACCCTACTGTACGGTTGTGAAACCTGGCCGCTTAAAGCAGCGGACCTGAAGAGGCTAGTTACGTTCGACCACCGGTGCCTTCGTAATTTAGCTCACATTTGGTGGGAACACCGCGTGAGCAACGAGTGTGTTCGACGCCTTGTTTACGGCACAGAAAAAGGATCTGAACCGCTCAGCACCGTCATTTCACGCAGCAGGCTCCGATGGCTGGGCCACGTGTTACGCATGCCAGCCCACCGAATCCCTCGACGTGCGTTGTTTGCGCGCCGAGGGTGTGGATGGAAGGAGAGGAGGGGTGGCCAAGAGATGACTTGGTCGAGAGGAATGAATGCCATCACCTCGGAGCTGGCCTCGGTTGGAGCGTCACGGCTCCCTGGTTAGGGTCCAAAAGACGATGAACACGTTTGGTTGGACACACTTGCTGATATGGCTAGGAGCCGACCTCAGTGGCATTTGTGCTGTGAGTTTCTTTGTCCCACCCCATCCCTCTTAGCCTCCCCCTCCAACCACGATCTCATTATTTAGCTTTATATAATTTTGCATAGTATTTTCTTTGATGCACAGTTGCCGACTGGTAGCTTACCGGAACGATGCCCATCCATTACTTGTAGCTCAGCCGGCTTACACCAGTTGCTATTTTTTCTCCTTTTTTCTGTGTATTGCGGCACAGTAGCTGAGGTGTTCCCCACCTCTAGCTAAAGTGTATGATGACGATGATGATGAGTACCGTAGTTAACGTTTCGGCTTCTTTTCTTGGTTGGACATGGGAGTTTTTACGTCTCACGCGAGCCCCATACGAATGTGTCGCTTGCAACACATCTTTCAATATCTGTTTATGTTTCCCGTAGAGCTGGTGAATTTTCAGAGGTAGCGCGTTAGATCTTGTAATATTTTCACAATTTCATACTTGTTAGTGAAGAAATTCCCCCAACTGGAGGTTGTCGGCCTTCTCTAGAGGGGTATTCGCAGATACCATAGCAAGTAGAAAGTCAGGTACCACTGTGTCGCGGACTTTTTGGGCAGCATTGAAAACGGCGATGGAATTAAGGATGCTTGTTTTTCTAGTGTTCCGAGGCGTTGGTTGCTCCTTAGCAACAGATTTGGCTACTTGCGTCTCCTCGTAAGTTTTCTTCTGAAGATGCTTCTGATTGCAAGAAAATGGCACCCTGTACTTTTCATCAAAAGGCACTCCAAACAGCCTGATTTTGTCAACTCGGTCGCTACAGTTTCCAAAAATAATGTATTCCTTTTGATTCCTTTTATAGGTTACGTTGCCTTCGAACTGTGGCTAAGACATTTCCAGCCACTAATACATAACTAATTTCCGCAATAAGACCGTTAATTCTTCGGCGCTTAAAAGATGAACTCCCGATTCGGTCCGGATTGTTTGTCTAGTACCTTTCACCTGCACCTGTGCTGCCACATATCTTGGATATCCGACCAGGTGCTTGTCCAAAAGAGTCGTTGAACATTGTCCGGCGTCACTACAAAAAGGCACAGTAAAATCCATCAGTATTTCCGTTTTCAACATTTGGTTGACGCTGGACACCAAATTCAGATGAACCAATCGTGTAGTTGTTTATACCGTCCCTAAAAGCTTCCCAAAACGTCTCAAGAAACATCTGTTGACCGTTGCTGAGACCATTGCAATCAAGGTTCTGAAATTGGAGCTGTGCCAACAGCGCGCATTGTTGCAGACTCTGAAATTATCTTGGCCATAAGCTAACTCTATCGTTTCATCTCCGTCTTCAAGGTTGACATGTGACCAGCCTTGAGCACGTGTGCTTTCTCAGGCGACAGTCAGATTGGTCAAACCTTTGATTTCGTTTTCATACTGCCCGGTTAATGAGTTGTTTACTTTTTTACAATATTTTACGCAAGCTAGATAAGCCTCTACGAGCATTATTCCCACCAACATTTTGCTTCCTAGTTGTATACTCCCGATGGGACTTATTGAAAAGAATATTCTTCGCGCATTTGATGACATAAAACGGTAACTTCTTATCCACGTTATCGACGTAGTATTCTCTAGGAAACTCCTTCACTCTGGCCAGGACACTTCTTCCTCCTAAATGCTGTTTCATTTTTTGTGATGACATTTGCAAAAGTTAAAACCTGACGCTTATATCGAGTACAAGTAAAGCGAATTCAAAATAGCGTTCTTCGTGAATTTTTCATTTTTTCTACCATTCCGCAAAAATTTTCACTTTCCGCGAGATTTATGAATTCCGTGAGATTACTGCGTTTTCGCTGAATTGCGAGAAAGTGGTATCTGTAAACACATCATCCCCTGATACAGCACTGTAACTTTGCTTTTGCCTGGTTTGTCGCGTAGTTCTCTTGGATCAGCTGGAATATGTGATAATGTGAGGTTTATTTATACATGAAAGGTAGGATATTCGAATAAAGTCGGTGCTAGTGCTTTCGAGGGAGTGCATTATATTCATCGTTCTACATGCCACTTGGAGGTGAGGAAGACCTCGGCCATTGTGCCGTAACACAATTCAGTTAGATAGCAGCAAAATATCGAAAACAATAAACAGAGTCGCACCTACAAAAGCAACACATAACACAAACAATCAGGTCGTGCTTGGGAAGGGAATCTAAGGGGACGGAAGAATAGGGAGATACAGAAGGCAGGCGGAATTATTACCGGTTCTCAACCACTTAGCCAGCGTTAGCATCCAAATGGGCTCACCATCATTCGGACTAAAACTAGGGAGGCGTTTCTAAAGAAATGTTATGCCGGCTTTCCCCTTCATAAATTTCAAAATATCGAGTATATATATTTATATATCTTCACAAGTCTAAAAACAGACAAATGTGCCATCAGCACCATGGCTGTAATGGGAGTAAAAAATGATAGTTTAAAAATGAAGGAATAAAAGGGGAAAATAATAGACGGCTTTTTCGCTTTATTGTTAAGTATTTCATAAGCGCCGTTTTGCCTTTTCCTTTGTTTAAACTTGTAATGTAGATCAAAGGGAAATGTTGGAACGGCATTGACGCAACTGCTTGCGGTTACGAGCCATAGCCTCCAAAGCATCCAGCCATTTGGAGTCCCCATTACGTGGTCCCCAACCTGGAAGATGGACATGCGATGACATACTTGATGTTTCTCTTCAACCTCATCGGTTGTCCACCCTGGTATTTGCTCTTCTCATGCCCAGGAATTGCAAATAACGGTCTGCGAAGAAATCGAGTGGTTGGCATGAGAAAACTTGACCAAGCCAACGTAGACAGTCTTCGAGATGTTCGAGAATTATACCCTGGAGACTGGGACTGATCGCTCTGAGTACTCGGCTTCTAACTTCCGAGTTGCTTACCTAGTGTTACCACCACACACGAGCGATTGTTCGCAAGTAGCGTTAATCGTGAGCTGCTAGTCGTTTCAGATCTTTTGCACGAACAGGCCAGGCCTCGCAGCCATACAGTAGGACCGCACGGATAGTGGCACTGTGCACTCTGTCTTTGAGCATTAGACTGATGTCACGACGGTGTCACAAGTGTCTCAGGTTAGTGAACGCTGGGCGGGATTTAGCGATTTCCTAAAGCCTTCAACCCCAACACCGCAAACCGCCATGATACAACTCCCGAGATAAACAATGCGATTCACCTGCTCCGTGCAATCACTTGCAATTGTGAGTGTTGGTACCGGCACTTGCCAATCGTTGAGCAGCGTTTTACACCTGGATGAGGTAAAATAAAACAATAATGAGATGCCTCCATCGCCAAGCGATTCAATATGTTTTGGATGGCCTGTGTGTCGTTTCCCAACAAAGCGATGTCATCAGCATAATCCAGATCCGAAACTCTGTCCCAGTTGAGGAGCTGAACGCCGCAGCTCTCGGCTTCTTCCAGAGCGGGGCAGACAACATCATCGACCTGTAGCCCTGGATGTGGATGAAAGGATTGACCTGTTCTCCGAGCTGGGCATTTCTGTTGCAGACGTTTCGTTACCAAACTAGGTAACATCTTCAGTGCAGCTATTTAGTGCTGATTCGCGGAGTCTCGCAAACCAATGCCAGATCTGAATGACTATTGATTGTTGCCTGCTTCGAATGTCAGCCCTCGATCGGTTCACGTGTCCGTCATGTGGGCACCTCTTCTCCTTGTCGATCTGGTGCCTAATGCTGGCTTAACCTGCAGAGCTTCATAGACACCCTCCAGCTCCAGGTGTTTGTTGATTGAGTTCCAGCCAGAATGCCAGGCCTCGAGGAACTCACGTGCTCTGCGGTTTCTTGCTCTTCCAAGTATTTCAACGTTCTCCAGATCGAACTGATGGTTCTCGGCATCCATGTGTACCGACATTAAGGATTTCTCATCGTGGCGGCGGATGGCCAGACTATGTTCGTGCAGTCTTGTGCCAAGTTTTCTTCCAGTCTGGCCTACATAGTACTTCTCACAGTTCTTGCAGGAAATTTTGTAAACCACATCCGATGTTTCTTTCTTAGACAGTTTGTCCTTCACCTTAAAAAGTTTATTTCGTATGGTTTCCGTTGCCTCGTGTGCAACAGTTATTCCGTGAGGCATTAGAAGCCTCGCTGCCACTTCAGAAATCCCATGGATGTAAGGTAGGATAATCGTTCTTCTTCCTGTTGCACATGTGGACGCGGGTGGTGACTGGCTGTTCGACATCAGGCAGCGTAGAATAAAGTTTCTAGGGTACGAATTTCGCTGAAACATGTTAAATAGGTGGTCCTCCTCCGCCTTCCTCAGTTGCGGCGTGCTACAATGTGTCTGGGCCCGTTTGGAAAGCGTCCTCACGCAACTTCGCTTGTATATGGTCGGATGGTTACTGCGATAGTTTGCGAGGCTCCGCGAATCAGCACTAAATAGCTGCACTGAAGATGTTACCTAGTTTGGTAACGAAACGTCTGCAACAGAAATGCCCAGCTCGGAGAACAGGACAATCCTTTCATCCACATCCCGAGCTACAGGTATTCTCAATAATTTCCAAACAATTCGGGCGCGAGGCGATAAAATCCGCTCGCCGATGGGAGACCTTTGCTAACCGGCAATCCTCCACTCACGAGCAACTCTACTTCCTGCACGAGTGTTTGCGAAGACATGTCCTACCACCAAGTATGCACTATCGTCCACCCATCAACAATCCGTTGGCCTGGAAGATCACAGAACAACATGGACGACGAATGCTGCGTCTGTTGATCACGGATGCACACAACCGATGGCAAAAGTATCAACGAGTAATCGACCAAGAAAAGGCCATTTGTTTGTCCAACCTCGGGGAACAGTTAACCAGAGAGCTTGAGAAAGCGATTGCCATTAGTACCCATAAGACCAAATTCCAAACAAAGCAGAAACTAGAAAGGAAGTTGGACAGAATCTCGCAACAAAAACCAGCAAACGAAGAAGACGCATGGATTAAGAATCTATCCAAACGAACCCTATCAGATACAGAAAGAGCAGTTATTGTGCGAGGTTTGCAAGTCAATTACAAAGATTCCAATCCCATTGATTTCCTTGCCGCACTTGAATCAACGCTGACCACATCAAACATCACAACTGAAGCCCAACATGCAATTAGACACAGCATCATCCCCGCTCTGAGTCACAAAGTGGAAACCAACATATTCAGTGTAAGCGAACGAAAGGCACTGACAAACCTCAGAAAAGACAAGACTATTGTTATACTACCGGCCGACAAGGGACGTCTTACTGTAATAATGGACAAAACTGACTACATGAAGAAAGCACAAGAACTGCTCGGAGATGTGAACACCTACCAGCCGATAAGTGAAGACCCTACAAAACGTCTGGAAAGCAAGATCAACAAAACTCTTCAAAGATTGGAACAAATGGGACAGATCACGAAGTTAGAACACAGCAAGATGAAACCCGAGGATTCAGTTCTACCACGGTTCTACGGCCTACCTAAAGTACACAAAAATGGGGTACCGCTTCGCCCTATCGTGTCATTACCCGGGCACCAAATTACAAGCTGTCTAAGGAACTTTGGAAACGGTTGAAACATCTAATCGCAGGCTCAGAGCACTCAATCCATTCGGCAGAACAATTTCTTGAAAAACTTAAGGGAATAACAATAGAAAGAGACGAGATAATGGTCTCTTTTGACGTTACAGCTTTGTTCACATCAATTGACACGACACTGGCAAGGCAAACAATGAGGACTCTGCTTGAACAACACGGAGCGGTAAATACCAGCAACCGAATTGAAGCCACACAAATGATGGAGTTGCTTGATTTCTGTCTCACCACACATTTCACTTTCAACGGTCAAATGTACAAACAGATAACGGGTACGCCAATGGGATCGCCAATCTCTGGACTGGTAGCGGAAGCAGTGATGCAAAGCTTGGAAGAGAAGGCATTGCCAATAGTGGAGCCCAAACTTTGGGTACGTTACGTAGATGATACTTTTGTCATCCTCAAACGCTCCAGACTACAAGAATCACATCAACTAATCAACAATATTTTTTCCGGCATCCATTTCACCAAAGAGGAAGAGAACAATGATCAGTTGCCATTCTTGGACGTGCTCGTGAGAAGACATGCTTCTGGGTCACTGGAAACAACAGTTTATCGGAAAGCGACCCACACCGATCAGATCTTAAACTATCGCAGTAACCATCCGACCACATACAAGCGAAGTTGCGTGAGGACGCTTTTCAAACGGGCCCAGACACATTGTAGCACGCCGCAACTGAGGAAGGCGGAGGAGGACCACCTATTTAACATGTTTCAGCGAAATTCGTACCCTAGAAGCTTTATTCTACGCTGCCTGATGTCAAAGAGCCAGTCACCACCCGCGTCCACATGTGCAACAGAAAGAAGAACGATTATCCTACCTTACATCCATGGGATTTCTGAAATGGCAGCGAGGCTTCTAATGCCTCACGGGATAACTGTTGCACACGAAGCAACGGAAACTATACGAAATAAACTTTTTAAGGTGAAGGACAAACTGTCTAAGAAAGAAACATCGGGTGTGGTCTATAAAATTTCCTGCAAGAACTGTGAGAAGTACTATGTAGGCCAGACTGGAAGAAAACTTGGCACAAGACTGCACGAACATAGTCTGGCCATCCGCCGCCACGATGAGAAATCCTTAATGTCGGTACACATGGATGCCGAGAACCATCAGTTCGATCTGGAGAACGTTGAAATACTTGGAAGAGCAAGAAACCGCAGAGCACGTGAGTTCCTCGAGGCCTGGCATTCTGGCCGGAACTCAATCAACAAACATCTGGAGCTGGAGGGTGTCTATGAAGCTCTGCAGGTTAAGCCAGCATTAGGCACCAGATCGACAAGGAGAAGAGGTGCCCACATGACGGACACGTGAACCGATCGAAGGCTGACATTCGAAGCAGGCAACAATCAATAGTCATTCAGATCTGGCATTGGTTTGCGAGACTCCGCGAATCAGCACTAAATAGCTGCACTGAAGATGTTACCTAGTTTGGTAACGAAACGTCTGCAACAGAAATGCCCAGCTCGGAGAACAGGACAATACTTTCAACATCATCGACGGCAAAGTTGAATAAGAATGGTGAGATCGGGCAACCTTGGCACACTCCGCTGGTAACAGCAAAGACCAAGAAATCTTTCCATAAGCTTTACTTTTGCCCATTGTGTGGCAACAGAATTCTTTCAGGGCTGCGACAAATTTATCTGGTACACAGCTTCTTAGCAGACGGTTCCAAACAGATGTTCTATCTATAGAGTCAAAAGGGGTGTCCAAAAACACCACTATTGTTAGTTTTCGGTGGATGTGACGATGGGAAGATCTGGTCGATGCAACGTCGGACGCAGTGGAAAGTGGCTTGTTCTTAGCGAAACAAACTCTCGAGTAACTGAAAGTCTGCGGAGCGATATGGACGCAAAAATTTTAGACGCAACCGATATTAATGATATTACTCGGTAGCTGGTGCAATCGCTCTGGGAGTATTCTTGTAAATCCGGACCACAATAGGTTCGTTCCAAGGATTGGAAATCTTCTCATCGATCCACACTTTCGTAAAAAGCGAGAGCAGTTCGCTAATAACTGTATCCCCTCCATTTTTGAATAGAGTCGGAGGAAGGCTGTGAGGTCCTGGGGCTTTGTCTCGTTTCAGGATCTGGATTTCTCTCTGAACCTCAGCCGCCGTGGGAGTATCTGTGAACACAGACCGTGCACCACAATATAGCAAAACGGATGTCACTGCTGGTTAAATTGGATAATTAACTTGAAGAGCAAAGTGCTCTGTCCAGCGATCCAGACGTTTGCGTAGAATAGTGATCATCGTATCCTCTGACGACCATATTATTTCACTGATGGCATGTGATTTACATCCAGTGGATCTGTTGAGCTTAATTAATCTGCGGGTGTTTCCAGAAACGACAGCAGCTTCCATTTGCATGGCGCGATTGGACCACCAGGATTCACTATCGCTGCAAAAACTTGCTTTTAGTTGTTGAGAACTGGTTCGTCGGAGTTCATTGTGCCCCACACTGACGGGTATGGACCGCCGACGATTAAGTAATCCCCACGATGTCGGCGTGATCCAGCTTTTAGCTGTTTAACGAACAATACCACAGGTAGACAGACCCGCAGAAAACATGACCTATTGTAAACGCAACCAATGTTGGTCAGCGTCCAGAGGTGGGGGAAAAGTGACATTGTCACATAGCATTCGTTGATATTCCGCTTGAGCAACAGGGTCTTCTAATTTGCTTATGTTCATACGAGTTTGTTTGACCTTAGGCGAGCCACAGAAGCGCACGCCTACCGTCCCACCTTCAAGCGCATGAGCAGATTCGATGCAAGTTGACCCATAAGATCTGCGGCCTCGAACACTGTCACACTACTAGCGACTTATTGCGATATGGTCATACTGCGAGCAGTGGTGCGATGATGGAGCAGCCAGGTAGCGTAGTGGTGTCTCGGGTGGCGAAAGTTCAGGTAGAATGGATAAATTTGATAGTCAGAGCATAGGATGAGCGGCCTTTCTTCATTATCCCAGCGAGCGTTACCGTATGCATGCGGACCTCGGAGGTGGCGTTCGCTTAACAGCAGACAAGCAACACGCTTTGAAATCCCTTGCCATAAGATTTTAACAGGCTACACTGAGTTCAGGTGTTTACACACATTCCACGAAATCATCGCATTTGCACACAAAAGGGAAGCAATGTGCAATGTCATTCAGCTCAAAAGAAAACGATCATTAACCACACTAAGCTAAAGCGAGACTGACCGTAAGTTGCGTCTGCTTGCACAAATTGGGCATCAGCCACCGAATAGCTGAAGCTTCGGCAAACTGAAGCAGTTGGGCAGATTACTTAACTGAAACTAGGTACTAGGACGTTGGCACGTAGTGCAACCAAAGATGTGGTGCGCAACAGAGCTTGCCGGCAATTTGTGAGCGTTAGCGCCCACTTTTCGTGGGATCTGCTCTGAAATCCTAGTGGACAGTCTCGTCTAAGTTCGGTAAACGTACTTGCTACCACCAGTACAGTGGAAGAGATAAACACATGAGGTGATAACGGGTGGGTGTGGCTTGTCCAGGTTGGATTTACAGAGCAACTTCTTGACTTGGTGCAATAACACCAGTTCGGTCGCATAATAACACTTCACACTGCTTGGGGGAGGGGGCAGTGCCGGAATCTGCAATCATTTTGATTTCCCTTAAACGGCAGCATAATGAACACTTTCTTGGGAACATATATCAAACGCTTCTTTTTATTTTCTGTGCGCCCGCATACTGGGCTATGACTCTCGCGTGGTATCCTTTCCCTTTAGCATTGGTGACATGCGTTTTGGTTCACTGCTGATCATGTATTCAGAACAAATTTTGTGAGCGCTTGCGAAAGCAGAGCGGACCAATGCTCGTGTGCAATTTACAGGGTAGAAACTGTTGACGTGCAGATATTTCCTGTCTAGGTAGACTTACTGCACAGATTGAGCGCATGTACATTCTGCATTTATCTTCAGGTGTACTTCCAGGACGTGGAAGGTGTTATCCACCTCGCTTGCTATTGTGAAACTGAGCGCAGAGTGGCATTTATCTAGAACTACAAGTAAGCACTCAGCCTGGTGAGCGTTAACAATTACAACGAACGTGTCGTCAAGGTATCCAATTTACAGATGCACCTTTTGTATGTAAGGACGTAATTGCATGTGTTCCAAGTGGCGCCGTTTAAGGGGAATCAAAATGATTGCAGATTCCGGCACTGCCCCCTCCCCCAAGCAGTGTGAAGTGTTATTATGCGACCGAACTGGTGTTATTGCAACAAGTCAAGAAGTTGCTTTGTAAATCCAACCTGGACAAGCCACACCCACCCGTTACCACCTCATGTGTTTATCTCTTCCACTGTACTGGTGGTAGCAAGTACGTTTACCGAACTTAGACGAGACTGTCCACTAGGATTTCAGAGCAGATTCCACGAAAAGTGGGCGCTAACGCTCACAAATTGCCGGCTAGCTCTGTTGCGCACCACATTCTTGGTTGCACTACGTGCCAACGTCCTAGTACCTAGTTTGAGTTAAGTAATCTGCCCAACTGCTTCAGTTTGCCGAAGCTTCAGCTATTCGGTGGCTGATGTCCAATTTGTGCAAGCAGACGCAACTTACGGTCAGTCTCGCTTTAGCTTAGTGTGGTTAATGATCGTTTTCTTTTGAGCTGAATGACATTGCACATTGCTTCCCTTTTGTGTGCAAATGCGATGATTTCGTGGAATGTGTGTAAACACCTGAATTCAGTTTATCCTGTTAAAAATTTTTATTCTTGCCATTTTAAAAGCGGTGATTCAGGATACTCCAACCGTGGAAAAATTCGATACAAGAGCCTTCATTTCTTTTGGCCATGTCGTCGGCTAGCCTGCTCTCCTCCTCTTTCATCCATACCCCGATCGCGCAAACAACGCACTTCACGGGAGCCTGTGTGCTGGCATACATAGCACATAGCCCAACCAGCGGAGCTTGGTGCATTCCATAGCTGTGTTCTTACTGGCTCAAAAACAGGACGAAGAACAGGCTTATTACTTACGTCGTGTCCTCACCATACGCGAGGTAAACTTCGAGGGCAATGGTGGTGTCTGTATCTGTTGGTCTTCTACTCCAGGGTGTCCGTTCTAAGGAATAAGGAGGCAACCTCACCCAACCACCAAGCTGTTGGACCAGATGACTGAGTTTGTCTGGCCTCTGCTCACTAACCAACCTGGTGTGAGTAGCTTTAAAAGCGCAAAAGCACCACCCAGCACAGCTCATTGGATCATTGCGACACCTACCATCATCATCATTCACACGTCAGCTAGAGGTGAAAAACACCTCAGCTATTGTGCCGCAATACATAAAAAACACAACAGATGCATGCCAGCTGAGCTACCAGTAACGGATGGGCATCGTTCCGGAAAGCTGCCAGCCGCCTACTATGCCACACACAAAAATTATTATGCAATAGTGTCTTTGGCTAAAAGTGAGATCGTGGTTGCAGTGGGAAGCTAAGAGGGATGGTGTGGGACAAACACACAGCACGAACGCCATTGAGGTCGGCTGCTAGCCACGTCAGCAAGTGTATCCAGCCAGACGTGTTCCTCTTCCTTCGGTCCTCAACTAGGGAGCCGAGAGACTCCGACCGAGGCCAGCTTCTAAGTGAGGGCCTTCATTCATCTATTTAAAGTTCTCGCTTGGCCACGTCACCTCTTCTTCCATCCACACCCCCGGCGCGCAAACAACGCACGTCCAGGGAGCCAGTAGGCTGGCATACGTAACACGTGGCCTAGCCATCGGAGCCTGGTGTGTGAAATAACAGTGCTGAGCGGTTCATTTCTTTTTCCTGTGCCGTAAACCAGGTGCAGAAAACGCTCGTTGCTCACTCGGTGTTCCCACCGTATGTGACCGAAACTGCAAAGGCACCGGTGTCGAACGTAACTAACTTCTTTATGTCGGCTGATCTAAGGAGTCAGGTTTCACGACCGTACAGTAGGATCGAACGTACCGCTGCATTTTACACCCTACCCTTCAGGACGATAGTGAGGTCGCGCCGACGCTATAAATGGCGAAGGTTAGCAAAAGCGCCTCGAGCATTTAGTATTCGGTTCGTGATCTCACCCTAACATATTAAATGCTTTCCGATAAATTCGTTACCAATGCTTATGGAAAACATTTGGTCCCGCGGCTGGCGCCTGGGGTCGGAACCCGGCAGGAGACCGAGGAACGCATAGCACTGACGAGACCCAGACGGTCGAAATAACTGTCTGGTGCTTTCCCAGATGTGTGAGAATCTGCGTGACTGAGCAACGACTGCGACGAAGTACACCTAAAATTAAATGAAGTGTGGATCTCTACGTGCAGTATCATGAAATCCATATGTGTGTATAAAGTAATACACAGGCTTCCTTCTTAGTTTTATAGATAAAATGAAATATGCAGTGAGCGTTGAACTCCATCTCGGCATTATGTTGTGTCCCAGTCGAAATAATCCACGGTCGCCTAAGAAGGTCCCTCGCGTAAACAATCTTCATAGCCGAAAGTTTTACTTATCAACACCCCAATTCATGGCGAACAAACTGGTATACTACCGAAAGTATGCAACAGTTGAGCAGTGCACGTGGATCGTCCTGTTTTGCTTGAACTATCCCCGTATGACGGATGGCCACAATAAAATTGAGTGCGCACCCAGTTATTTGACGTATCGTTATCTTTGACATTGTTTAATACCAAACCGGATGAAAGTGCAGCCGGATAGCAAAGCTGTTCGATCGGTAAATTGCAGTAACCTTGAACGATGTCCTTCATCTGACACGTACAATCAAATCTTATTCATAGTCTTGGACTTTTGTGTAATCAATACTGTATGTGTTGCCTGACATGGAATAGGCGGAACCACAATTACATTGGGTTACCATTTGACTGCATCGTACTGACGCCTCGTGTAGCACAAACTAGGTGATAACTCGAGCTTCATTGTTCGATTATTGTCTTAACGACTGTGTTCAGATTACAAGTCAAATTGCATTTTGATCACTTTTTCTCTTACTAACGCTTGGTCAAGTTGGATGTTTACCGACTTTAAAGTTGCCGGACCATAGCTTTAGGGATCGCAAGCCTACCTTGTAATCCGAAGGCGCACGTTCGAGCCTGCTTGTGAATCGGGCGACCCTCGCAGTATCCTTAGCTCACGTGTGAGTGGTGATTGTTGCACTGTAGTGAGGCGTCGGCAATGCGTGCCGGCGTACTGTTAATGACGTTCCTCTTTTCTTAGTCTCCTCAATACGAGCTGAACATCCGGAGTCACCGGCGGAGCAAGTGATAGCTATCGCTTGGATCATTGTATCGCTAAGCCCCGCAAATTACACTTGGCACATGGAGTAGGAATGCGTTATTTGGTTTTAGAGTGCCATCTCGTGCTTTCGTTAATATACTAACCACATTGTGGGTAAAGTGCTAATATTCTGACTACTAGAACTTCATTTGAGGTAGAAAGCATTATAAAGTTTCCGGACTAAAACACTACTCCATCGCTAGGTTTGTCCTTATTTGGATTCTTCAACCAGAGAGAGCCGAAGTGCTCCAGATAGCTCAATACCGAGTTCGGAACCGTAGTGCGAAACAGAGCATTCAAGCTCGGTGGTGGTATAACGTAGGCGCCTGGTCGCTATCCTAGAGTCCCAAGTTTGAGCTCCAGCTTCGGCTAACGCTGCCACTGGAGTCCAACCGTGGTCGGAACTAGAAGGGTTGTGTAGTGAGCTCGGTTCTTTTCGGCGCACAGTGCCGTGAGTTGCGTTTATCGCTTGTCCACCGTGTTACTCACGCGGCTGGATGCGTTTGGTTTTTGAACCAGGTGGCGTAAACACGCCGGTCGTTCACCTTGCACCTATCATTCCTACCGAGAGTAAGGATTAAAATTTTTGCATCACCTGCGTTTGAAGCTCGTTATCACTAGCTAGATCCGCTAAACCTCTAGCAGCACTGAAGACAATGGAACAATTGAATTATCACGGTCAACAAACAAACCATAAACACGTCTTTTGGGTGGATGTAGTAAAGCCAAAAAGCGTCTGGAAATACCTTGATTTAACGGACCGAGATTCACTACATATTGACTGCATGTCGCAGTCCACTTACACAGCAGACATTCTAGCCAATGGCACTGAGTTTCTAACTTATGGGACAAGCGCTCCCCTCAGAGTTCAATACTTTCCTGGTCTGCCGGTGCCGTGTTAAAAGCGTGAAACACTTGATAGATAACATCGTCTAGCAATCACTGCAGTTCGATACTGCTGATGTGATAGGCTGCATTCTCCGCTACTAATCGAATGACGTTTAAGCCAGACGGTGATTGATGAATATAAGTAAATGTGGACGAAAAATAGGTGTTACCCGTCCGAGGAGCAAGCCGGGTTTCGTCGTGGTCGTGGCTGCATCGACCACATCTTCACTTTGCGTCAGTTGTTGGAGCACCGCCACACATATTGGCGGCTCACCCTAGTCGTATTCCTCGACATCAAAGGTGACTTCCATTCGGTTGATCGATGTGCCCTTTGGAATTGTCTACTCAGGAAAGGTGTGCCCGAGAAATATCTAAATATTATCCGAGCATTATATGCGCGTAGCACGGGCAGAGTGAGAGCTTACGGCAAGCTGCCGCCACCCTTTAATATCTCCAGCGGTGTGAGACAAGGATGCCCGCTGTCACCTTTCCTCTTCAACTTCGCTATTGACGAAGTCATGGATTTTGCATTTACAGGACATGACTTGGAAGGTGTGGAGCTACTCCCAGGAGAACGACTTCTTGACTTGGAGTATGCTGACGACATTGCCCTCATCTGTGACAGCTCCCAGACGTGCCAAGCCGCGCTGAACAGATTAGCACTGGCTGTCAGCCGCTTCGGGCTTTGCTTTGCATCATCGAAGTGCAAAGCATTCCTCCAAGATTGGCAGGGATCGCCTCCTGCGCTGACCCTTGGTGGGGACCAGCTAGAAGTCGTTCAGAAATTCAATTACCTGGGGACTTGTATCAGCGCACTTGGGATCGAAGACGAGATCACGAACCGTATAGCGAAAGCTCGGGGCGTTTTTGCTAACCTTCGCCACCTATGGCGGCGGCACGACGTTACTCTCGCCCTGAAGGGTAGAATGTACAATGTAGCGGTACATTCGACCTTACTGTACGGTTGCGAAACCTGGCCCATAAGATCGGCGGACATGAAGAGGCTAGTTACATTCGACCACCGGTGCCTTCGCAATTTGGCTCACATATGGTGGGAACACCGCGTGAGTAACGAGCGTGTTCGACGCATTGTTTACGGCCCAGGAAAAGGATCTGAACCGCTCAGCGCCGTTATTTCCCGCACCAGGCTCCGATGGCTGGGCCACGTGTTGCGCATGCCAGCCCACCGACTCTCTCGACGTGCGTTGTTTGCTCACCGGGGATGTGGGTGGAAGAAGAGGAGGGGTGGCCAAGAGATGACTTGGTCGAGAGGAATGAATGCCATCACCTCGGAGCTGGCCTCGGTTGGAGCGTCACGGCTCCCTGGTTAGGGTCCAAAAGACGATGAACACGTTTGGTTGGACACACTTGCTGACATGGCAAGGAGCCGACCTCAGTGGCGTTCCTGCTGTGAGTATCTTTGCCCCTCCCCATCCCTTTTAGCCTCCCCTCCATCTACAATCTCATTTCCTATGGTAAAACATAATTTTTTTCTTTTTGCCTATTAGCTAGCTGGAAGCTTACCGGAACGATGCATATCCGTTGCTGGT
This sequence comes from Dicrocoelium dendriticum, assembly GCA_944474145.2. NCBI lineage: Eukaryota > Metazoa > Platyhelminthes > Trematoda > Plagiorchiida > Dicrocoeliidae > Dicrocoelium > Dicrocoelium dendriticum. The sequence continues at coordinate 11,853,697 of OX104064.1, forward strand.
AGCTCAGTTGGCATGCAACTGTTGTATCTATTTTTCCTTTATGTATTGTATTATATGTATGTATTTCCTTCATGTATTGTGGCACAATAGCGGAGGTGTTTTCCCACCTCTAGCTGCTGTGTATAATGATGGTGATGATGACCCGTCCGAAAATACTGCACACCACGACGCGTTTCCATCTCATTTGATATCATCAAGCCTCGAACTCGTGACCATTAAAGTATACCTTGGTCATTGTGATCTACGGGACCGTAGGTTAACAAAAGTACGGAAATTAAATGTTACCTATCCAAAAACAGTGCACATCACGATGCGTCTCGACCTCATTTTCTCTAACCATAGCTCGAACTCGAGCCCATTGCAGTGAACCTTGATCAGTGGGGTCACCAGGACCGTAGCGGAAGACAATCAATAAATGCGATCCAAAGCTGGGTGTATGATTTACTGACAGGCTCCCAATGATGTTTACAAAAAATTGTATCTCCCTCTCTGTGTTCTCAGTTTGATCGCGCCCTTAGCGGATTCTCTAAATAGGAAGCAAACAAGCACCTGACTACATGTCACTGCAAGCGAAGTGCTGTCGGCTGAGAGGAATTGCGTTTTCATCAGTTCACGACGAAGCAATATGGTCTGTTGCCTCTAAGTTAAGGCAGGCCCATTCACAGTGATCAAGAGCGTGGACAATAATAGTGACGTAAGTGGTCGACTACGGTCAACCTCTGCCGTCAAGCCAGAAGAAGCCTAGGCCTACTAGGTTGCACAGTACCCCCTGAACCTGCAATGGCACACCCGTTAAAATACGCGAGCCCAAGAAAGTAAAAACGGTAGGATTGCAATCAGCTACCCTGCAGGTATCGGGCTTGGACAAGATTCAATTAGCACCGGGTGTTTTGTTAATCTAGTCCGGAGTTAGGAACGGCTGCACTCAGGTGATGACGGACAACCACTACGCCGAAGTGCTAACTGTCCAATGGAGCAAATTACTTTGCCGGCAGGGGTGAGATGGGATACAGACGCCACATGTGTGCCTACGATCGCAGAACACACCAAGCCGTTCGGCTGTGAGAAGTGGACGTTAGCCGGACACCACAGCCGCAATGAATGCGTCATGCCTCGACCGCATGGCAAGACCTATGGAACGCACGCCGTCCAGCTGTGCGAACTGGACGTGAGTCGGACACCACATAGCCGCACTGAATGTGTCATGCTTCGATCGATCGTGGTCGGAATACATGCAGGTGAAAAGCCAGCAAAAGGCTTTCTTGCGAAGTGTGTCGCTGTGCTAGCAACTGAGAAAACAGCCTGGCCGTATGTGATGACCGGTCGATGAGCGCCGTATTGCTATCGCCACAAAAGCTGTTATCGCCTCATGACTGGCTTCCAACAAACCCGTAAGATTTAATTAGGCTGCTTTCACTGCTAAAAGGAACCATACTGCCAGGAGCACATTGCAAGATTAGTGTTGTTCGTGCAAAACGACCGCGTGTGTGTTACAGCTGAAAATTCACCCTTCATGGATGCATAAAAACGATTTCGTTGCGTGACAATGCTCTTAGATTTCAGTTTGCCCCGACGCACTGGTGGCACCATTAGACGGCAAACCAATTTAATCATAAATGCAGCTGTGGCCGTCATAGTCAGACGATTGCTAGTTGTACAATTTGATCAGGCCTTCGATGGTACTTCTCGTGTACGATGGATAAATATACATTTATTCTTTACTTAGCTTTACCTGAAATATTAGTGTAATATCGGTAAATATCAACGAGATAGATGTTCGCAACAGCAAACAAAGCGGACGGCCTCACACCGTTATGTATGAAGCAGCAGTTTGAGCGGATTCACAGGGGGTACGCATTGACGGTCATCTCAACGTTCACAAAATTGCACAACACTGCGAAACCCACACCGTATACTGTGCCCCGGATATTGAAGGGGGAATATTCCAGCGGTAGAGTGCACTGGAGGTGCAAGTGTTGAACACATGCAATTTAAAGAAGCGCCTGAAATTCTCCGGTGTGTTTTAAACAGTGGACATCCATTCCATTTTGTTCCCAGATGAGGCGGTGCTCCCTCGGCTTGGCGAAGATACAAAACCTGTTTGGACCTATGATGCTCTTTTTTCGGTCTCTTGTACATTGATGCTGTCATTCCAAGTTGGTCAATTTTTCATACCTCTCCATCATTCGTATCTTATTTGTGTTTTAGCTCACACTCCTCACCATTGCCAATTGTTGTTATCTTGGCGACTCAAGTCTTGGTGAATGAATCCACCCCACATCGGAGCTCGATTCATATCTGTTTGATTCTATCGATAGTCCATCGCAGCACCATCCTAAATTGGTTTGCTGTCTAATGGTGCCACCAGTGCGTCGGGGCAAACTGAAATCTAAGAGCATTGTCACGCAACGAAATCGTTTTTATGCATCCATGAAGGGTGAATTTTCAGCTGTAACACACACGCGGTCGTTTTGCACGAACAACACTAATCTTGCAATGTGCTCCTGGCAGTATGGTTCCTTTTAGCAGTGAAAGCAGCCTAATTAAATCTTACGGGTTTGTTGGAAGCCAGTCATGAGGCGATAACAGCTTTTGTGGCGATAGCAATACGGCGCTCATCGACCGGTCATCACATACGGCCAGGCTGTTTTCTCAGTTGCTAGCACAGCGACACACTTCGCAAGAAAGCCTTTTGCTGGCTTTTCACCTGCATGTATTCCGACCACGATCGATCGAAGCATGACACATTCAGTGCGGCTATGTGGTGTCCGACTCACGTCCAGTTCGCACAGCTGGACGGCGTGCGTTCCATAGGTCTTGCCATGCGGTCGAGGCATGACGCATTCATTGCGGCTGTGGTGTCCGGCTAACGTCCACTTCTCACAGCTGAACGGTTTGGTGTGTTCTGCGATCGTAGGCACACACACGTGGCATCTGTATCCCATCTCACCCCTGCCGGCAAAGTAATTTGCTCCATTGGACAGTTAGCACTTCGGCGTAGTGGTTGTCCGTCATCACCTGAGTGCAGCCGTTCCTAACTCCGGACTAGATTAACAAAACACGCGGTATTATTTTTACAATGCAACAACCCCGGTCCCTTATGGAACGATGGTAAACAAGTATCCAGTTATTTGAAATCCAGATAAGGGCTCTGGGTTAGGTTTGATGGGATTAGTAAATGACGCACGGATAAATGTACCAAATGCGAAGCGATTGGGCGTCTGTCGTCGAGGTGCCGCAGGGCTGAAAAATTAGAACTTTTTAAACCGGTTACGTCAGGCGGATTTCACAAGTATGTTTTATACGAACGCCATTTCTTGGATCTTATGTGTTTTATTGAACAGCTTTTAAAAATTTACAAACTTCCTATTGTTTACAAGGATTGCCCCTCAATGCGTCCTATCTTGGACGTGACCAGTTCCCCCGACTTTGGTTAACCGAGCGGATGAAATGAAACTTGAAAATGATACGCACTTTCCTCAAGAGCAACACAGTTTCATCGAAAACAAAAACTATACCTTTTTCCGCTGATCAGTCGCCATTTTACAACTACTCCGTTGCTAGAACGTGGAATATTAGGTACTCAAGTTCGACCAATGTACATTCTTAAAGTGTCCCGAAAATTTACCTCAGTTGCTTATATTGAAATGCTCCTTTAACGCACAGCTAACTTTCAGTTGGGAATTTACCGTCCCCTTGGTAGACTGGGCTTGGGGATTCTTTCTAATCTTTGTTGTCAACTGTGCTTCAGTATGCTAAAACACACCATAATTTGTAAATGCGTAGGATAACTTGCACAACTAGGAGAAGATTTAAACGATGCATATAATAATGTCCAATTTTGCTATATGCACGAAGTTGTACACCAGCTGCATTTTTTGAGCTAATAATTTATGGGAAGTACCAAATGCTCTTGTGGACTAAATTTCAAGAGAAACGCACGTAGAATCGACAGTTTATAGTGCAACGCCGTTAGTGTAAAATGAACTTTAACCCGAGTCGCCGCATTCATAGCTCCCAACGCTTGTTTGCGATGCGTTAAGAGGAAACTTACACCCGGCTAAATTAATCCAGGATCCCCTTGGCAACAGTGCAGATAAAGACGTGAGTTTCACGTGCCTATCAGTTAGGGTTGATTGCACAGCTGACAGCGTGCCCTAAAATTTTAGAAAAGCAGTTGGGAAGAGATAATTCGCGGCCGAACTGGGAATCGTGTCCTTTAACCGGTCTCTATAGCGAGAATTGGAGTATCCCCCCAACTGTCGGCATTATGTGGAGAAACAGCACGTAAGAAACGGAACGAGTGTTTTTTGTTTGGGTGTACAGTAGCCCCGTGTATAGGTAAAAATTACGACACTGGACAAGGCGCAGCTAACTAGGGAAGGATGTGAGGAACCGCGCGTTTAATCCGTGTGCGGAATCCAACTCTGGCGCCGTGTATTTGGTCAGACAAGTAAATTTCATATGAATTTCAGCATTCTGCAAACACCGTCGTAGTGTACAATAAGATGGTAATTTTGTACCGAATTTCGCATAATAAACTCAAACAAACCGAAGAAATCTCCAGACCGAAAGCTGGCCAAGGTTTTCAAACAGCCGCAAACTACCTTCAAAGACAAGTGCGAAGTGATTTCTTTGATTTCGGAACCTATTCCACTCAAATTTCGAAGACACTGGTTATCCGCCACATGAAGCTGAAATTGTCTGTTCAGAAGCAGCGCATATGACATTTTGACTAACAAGTCCAACGATTCATCCTACACATTGCTATATTCCACAAGCTGTTGTTCTTAAGCTATCCTGGGAAGTGTTACAATTATTTTACCTAGCAGTCCATTTATGACACACCATCCAAATACTGATTAGACTGCTGAATTGGATAACGCAAAAATCAAGCATTAATCTAGCTGATTAGGTACAACATATGAAGTAGGAACCTGAAGAGAATTTATTCTAAATAATTTCTGCACTCGGCATCTGGTTTACTTCTTGTTCCCAGTTTGTGGAACGCTCATCGTCGCTTAGTCGCCTACCTCCACTGAGGAGTTATCAAAATGTCTACTTGAAAGTACCAGTTGTCATCTCCATAGTCATGCAGAGCTTAGGATTTTAGAAGTTCCCTCACCGAAACCTTTAAAATCACAAGCTTGTCTTGTAATCTGAGGGCGCGGGTTCCAGCCTGTGTGGCGGACCGGACGACCATCGCAGTATCAGATGAATCAAGACCAGAAAACAGTTCAGAGTTAAGATATCTTTTCGGTAAAATCTTGTCAGACCCAAACTTTTACATGACACGGATTATGTGGGGTAAGCGTCAAATCGGGCTGGGATTGATTTCTAAGATGTTTGAAAGGTCAAGATCGATGACTAAAGGTGGCTACAGATGGTAGGAAAAGTGCATCAAAGGAAATTAATACAAGCTTCAGGGCCTAAAGTAAATAGCTAAGGTCACAAAGGGTAGTTAAGTAACCATGTCAGTCGGCCAAGGTAGTAGTATCGGCCGTATGAATCGTTTATGTACGCATAATTCCGGCTTCAGATGATGGATGTAAATAGCCTCGGCGATAGACAAGATTTGCTTTCGGAAGCCTTGTGATAAGCGTTCAGGTAGTGAATAGATGACTAAAGTCATTCTCAGATGCAGTATGGCCACTTTCGAGGAGGTGCGACATGATTGAGCTTTCTGAGGCCCTCATTTCGCCTTTGTAAAACCACGCCGGGATGTGCTCGCGAATCCTCTGGGATAGACGTCTCGTTGTGCGACCCACGTATCATGCAGCACAAGAGCACGGGTACTGATAAACGAGCATTGAACGGGTCAACGATGGCAGACTATCTTTCAAGGGTTTTGCAAGCAATGGTTTGTTGTGGTAAACAATTCTTAAGCGGGCTGCGAAATAATTTTTCTCAACAGCATCTTTCAAACGTCGAGATAGGATATCAGCTGCAGTATCGCCCTTAAATGGTAAATGTATGAACAGCTCTTTCTTGGGAGCAATGCTTCTAGGTGGCTTTCGCTTGCGTTCTTTCATATGCTTCATGATAAACTTATCGGGGTAACCATTCTCACGAAGGGTGTCGCTGATTTTCTGTAGCTCTTCGTTGACGGTATCCGGAGTGCAAATACTGCGCGCCCTGAAGGCAAGAGATCGGATTAAACTCCTCTTGTGCTGTAAAGGCACCGCGCTGTGAAAGTTAGTGTACTGTCCAGTCCACGTATGCTTTCTGTGTACCTTTCTGCTACATGAGCCGTCCGAATTGCGGATGACTTCTACATCCAAGAAAGGTAAACGGTTTTTATTTTCGTGCTCACAGGTGAAGCGTAGATTATCATGTGCATCATTAAAGGCCTTCAGCAACTGTTCTGCATGCTTTTCGGATTCGCAAAGCACGAAGGTGTCATCGACGTACCGTATGTGCATTTCAGTTCCACAGATGTGCGTCCTGAGTGGGCCATGTTCTAATTTCGCCATAAAGATATTAGCCAACAACGGCCCCAAAGGAGATCCCATGGCCACTCCATCAATTTGACGGTACATCTCACCATTGAACATGAATTGAACATTTAACGTGTAGCGAAATAGTATCTCCTTTAGCAGATCCTCCGGAAAGTTAGCGTATATTGGTAGTTGCCGGGTCAACTCGCACACGTACTCCACCGTTTCGAGCAGGGGAATGTTTGTAAACAGCGACTGGGCATCAAAATATATCATCCTTTTGTTAGTAAAGTTGAGTCCAGATATCTTCTCAATGAATTCGAAGGAGTCTCTCACGCAGTAAGTGCAAACCATATCCCGTAACGGTTGCAATTTGTTCACCATCCATTGGGCCAACAAATGCTGGGGAGAACCCACCATGTCCAAGATTGGACGCATTGGGGCGCCTTCCTTGTGAACTTTTGGAAGGCCATATAATCTCGGTAGGTGTCCACCTGAAGGCTTCAACTTTTCGTATTCGTTCTTTGTGATCAGTTTGACTTGCATCATTCGCTTGAGGCAGCCGGCCAACTGTTTCTCTAACTCCCCTGTGTTGCCCTTTCCGGCCATAAGCTTCTGGAACTTACGTTCGTCACTGAGGATATGTTGCATTTTACAGATATAATCCACCCTATCTAATAACACTATGCCGGATCCTTTGTCTGGTCTAGAGATAATTAATTCGTTGTTTAACCGTAACTCTTTAATTGCCTGAATTTGCTCCCTTGAAATAATACCATTAATAGATGGTTTTGCCTTAACCTATTCATGACAGCTATTCACTAGACTAGATCTTGACCTTTCAAACATCTTAGAAATCAATCCCAGCCCGATTTGACGCTTACCCCACATAATCCGTGTCATGTAAAAGTTTGGGTCTGACGAGATTTTACCGAAAAGATATCTTAACTCTGAACTGTTTTCTGGTCTTGATTCATCTGATTACAATGGGAATATTTGCTGTGTTGAAAATCAGCATTGCCCGTGATTCGTTGAACGTCGCAGTATCCTTAGCCCACGTGCAACCGGTGGTGGTTGCGCGACAGGCAAGCGTCGGTACAGCATAACGGCGTACTGCTGATGCCTTTTTTCGCCTGCTCATCGTCTTCATCTACTACGAAAGATAAAACAAAAGTATGCTACTTGAAGTTCGAAACTGGCGACATGCCACCACTGTATCTTTAAAAACTCCTTCCAGGACACATTTCCCATTGCTTCGCAGTGTCTCGGTTTGGTTCATGCAGTTTCGAAACATCTGCAATGTCACTAGATTTATACCCCCTTTCTCCATTTATTATTAACAGTGACGGAATTCACAGTCTTCACTTCTATATTGAATAATGCGAATACAGTTTTAATCCTGGACTTGTATATCTGTACTGTGAACCAATTTCTTAAAATCCACTGACTAGCTGTATCGTGTATTTTCATATCCAACATGGGGCAGATTCAAACCGTCTTCTAATCCACAGGTACGGTAATTGTCCAAGGTGAGGATGCCAGCCAAGTTGTGGATAATCTTGGCCAAGAGACGGTGGAACAGTACGATACAGACGCTGGCATCGTCATGCCAAGTGATGTTACGGCGGCCACTGGCGGAGGCGGTCAAGTGCTGAGTCGCAAAGTTCGTGAACCCTACTCGACAAAGCCGCAAGATTTCCAAGTAAGAGAATTTCCCACCTAGTTGGTATAAAGTGTCTCGTTCCTCTGTTGCGAATCTCTGGCAAATGCATATCGTCATCTGTAGGTCGATAACTTCCAGCCCTAATTTCGTTATGAAAATTTGCAAAAGTAACGAGTTAACGACGTCCTTTCTTCTCAGCATCGCACCCTGCGACGGGTTTCGCCCTTATTACGTCTCTTCACGTAGCTGCAGGCACGTCAAGTCTAGATCCCCGGATACCATGTTTTCCGATAGGCGCATTTTCCTTGGGCTCTCCGATCCTACGAATGAGTTATGTCACACTGGTTAAGAATCCACTGCGGAGCTTTGGGTTGTGACGGTTGATCTCAAGTTACTTGGAAGAAAACTACGATCAATTTGGTGTAGTAAATCTTTTGGCTATTACTTGCTCACAACATCGTGTTCCTTGACAGTTTTTCTTGTTGCCTGGGTTCTCTTTGCCCTCTCTGGACTCGAACCACTAATCACATGGTTCCAAACAGAGGTATTTAACATTTTACCATTCGATACAGCGAGTACCGCCAATCATAATGGTTAAACGTTTATTACCGGATATTTGCATACTTTTAAATGCTGAACTTCAAAGCGTAATCTTAATGTCAACCACAGTTTAAGCTTAAGTAAACGTCGGTATCTCGCTACCTGGGGCTTTTGAAAGTGATTTCCAGTCGGATTCATGCAACTATTCTTTCCTGTCTTAAATGATTTCATTAGAGTAGTGAGTACAGTGCATCTTCTATGGGAACCCAAATCAGCCATTCTATTCTCCCGGGTTCGCACTGGAGAACGTGTGTGAATGTATACATGAGTACACTATTAGGTTAATATTAGTCCTGCGGGAATTTGCCGCCAAAACGCGGACCTAAAGAAAATGATATGTCAGCTGTAAGCCGTAACGGCGCTTCGCTGCCACGCGACCACACCAGTCGCGTGTGGGCTGAGTATACCACGAGGGCGCCCACCCCTACCCGGATTCGAACCGGTGACCTTATGATTGCAAGCCAAGAGTACAGACCACTCGGCCACCGATCGATACCCTCGATCCTTCTTCCACCGGGCCCTTAGGTACATCTAACTCTTGGGAGCGGTTCGATCAACCGTATATCGTTGGCGGCATCTAGTTCCGGATTTGCCTGTCATTGTGGCCTCCATGGATACAACCAAAGGGTGCCTGAGCCTACATAGAGACCATGGGTAACTTGCGCTGCACGACCGATGGCTCCATCCACACACCCCATATCGGGGGTAAACTCGAAGGAATAAAATCTGAAGACATGTAGATTGGGGCGACTTTTCATCAACACGCACAGCAGTAACTTTCCTGTCAGCCTAGCTTGGCCATAGCCTGCTCCACTCTGGATGCCTGGGATTACCCTTTGGGCCCAACACGGTCACGGGAAGCGTGCAGCTCTTCCTTCCCCAGCAACGATCCGCAGTCTCCTGGAGCCAATATAGACGAGGTGGGGGGTGATAGACAAGTAGGCATCTTTACAAAATTTACGTCAGTCTCAGACGCAGTGGGGATATCAATCAACAACCAATACACGAAATTAAACAAACGCAAAAGGCGCACGTACAGACCAACCACAGTAATGATGTAGCACAAGTGCCACATCAACCGCCTTATTTGCCTGGGGTAGTAAATGCAATGGAATCGGAAACAGCGTACTTACCACTCGCTGTGCTGATTATGATCACTTATGCAGTTGACTCGTCTTCTTTAAAATGTTGACCCCGCGTGGCTACACTGGTGCCTTGCCCATCCTGCTTGGCTCTGGCACTAGTGACCACATTCGCTACAGCACCACGCGTTCTGTGGATAACTTCCATAGGCGCCTGTCGCTTCTGTACTTGGCGTCTCATTTCCGCATGCAATAGTGCTTCCATCTGTACCTGAGCAACCACCCAATTGATAAGCCCACGCCCTTCGTGTCGACCAACTGCCTTTGATTCCCATCACCTGAAACCAAGATTAGTTCGTGATAACCTCACCCTCTTAATGTCCTGGTAATGTAACTTCGGTTTTCCTGCTTTCCACTTCCCTGCACTAAGTTATCCATATAGCAACTGCTTGGGTATCCGCGTCGAATCCATGTGGCTGATATGCCCGATCCACCCCAGAACTACGCAGTACACTGCATACATGCCGCTGGCGCAGCACTTTCGTGTCTGAGACTCGTTCACCGTAGCCGATGCGCAGAATCCGACGCAGACACAGTAGATGGATAACAGACGTCCTTCTGATAGACCGTCCATGTTTCGCTGCCAACATGTTTTGCGCCAACAGTAAGCTTGTGATTCCTCCACACACGATGTTCCACTTTGCCAACTTCAGTAGCCGCCTTCGATACGCGGACGGGCATCTCGCTCAGCAGCTGAAGATCAGTCGAGAGAACACTCCCCAGGTAACAAAATCTGGAGGTGGTTGTCCAAAATGCCGTTAGTAATCTGGATCTGGGACAGGCACAGTGATTTCCCTCCTTGTGAAAGCTGAACAAAATAAACAGTCTCGCTTGTGTTGACAGTGAGTCCGAACTGGGCCGCTGTTAATGCGACAGCCGAAATCATGTGTGCAACCCATCCGCGCTGTGTGCAAACAACAACTTGCATATGCGTTTCTCCTACACTAGGGTTCCAGCTCCAAGACAATAAGGCACCATCAACACGGCGTTTCACACGGACACCGTAATCACAAGCAGCATCAAAAGTATAGGACATAATTGCATTGCGGTTATATCAATCAGGGTAGGGGCTAAGATAGAGCGTCGCTTCACCCTGGTGACAACAGCTGCATTGTCACTTGCATACCACTGTGCAAACATTCAATTATGCTTAAAAACTGACTAGGAAAACTAAACTTACCCAACACCAGCCACGGTGCCTCGCGGTTTGTCGTGTAAAATACCTTGCGTAAGTCAACGACGAGCACAATGCCTGGTGTCGTTCTCTGCATTTCTCCTACATCTGACAAGCCGCGAACACTATATCAATGATGCTGCGACCAGAACGGAATCCGCATTGCTCTTCCGCTGCGTTAGTTTCAACGACCTGAGTGACGAGGCGGTTGAGCGGGGTTCGCGTGATCACTTTACCAACACACCTCAGAAAGTTGCTACCAGGACAAGTCATGACACATGGCTTTCTCCCTTTGCTCTCATACAGTGGTAGCACAAGGGCATTCTTCAACTCAGCCGGTACTTCCTCTTCAATCTACACGCGTTGCGCCAAGTGAGACAGCGCCTTTACTGACGCGGTTCCGCCGTGTTTCGACACTTCTGGCAGTATCCCATCAACTCCAGCGCACTTGCAGTTTCGCAGCTAAGCATCTGCGCCCTGTGTCGACGTGCCAGCAAGACACATGTTCATCTCTTGTTGTTACAGCCTGTGTAAAATATCCCAGTCAATCTGTGAACGCCTGTTCGAGACAATCAAAGTGCTTTCCTCAGATCTGTATTATGTCTGCAGTCTGTGTGCAGGCAGCGCCTGAAGTATCATCCAGCAGCGTCCTCAGCGGCTGTAACATGGGACCATAACCTGCCCTAAGGAATCAAAGCAATCCTTAGGTGGCATTTGGCATAGCATTCCATCTGCTTCGCCTTCTTCATCCCCGTGCATTCGCCAAGGTGAGTATCCATCGCCTTCTCAAGTTCCAGCCACTTCTCATCAATACCTACGGAATTAACATTAAATTTGTACCGGTTCACGACAGGAGTGCTATACATAGATTTAGGAAATTATATGTACAATTTGCTTTGCACCAACTTGTGCTTAGTGCCACATTCAGCTCCACACAGTAGTTGTGTCACACGCACTTCACGCCTGTCACTCTAGCGTACGATGACATAGTCGAGCAGATGAACGTGGTCAATCCGTGGTTTCGACCAAGCAGCTATGTCACTCGCACCCAGGGCAAACAGTGTGTTTGTGATCGTCAGGCCGTGAGTAGCACACAGCGAGACCGGCCGGTCGTCGTTCCCGTTGCACGTGCCAATACCATGCGGACCGTTGCCGTCTGTTCACACTGTTGCATCACGCCCAACGTGCGCTTCTCGGCACAGACCGTATCATGGGGAAAGACTAAGTGTAAAACTGATTCTCCTGTCATCAGGATAATATATAGTGGGACCATATGTACTAATAAAAGTGGCAAATTTATATCTTTCAAGTCGTGGGCTGACAGGCTTCAATCGTGTGCTGATGCCAGTAGGCTCTGCCACCAGCTGACCATTTAGGCGGTCGGGCAGTGCAGATCCGACCCTTTGTTCACATGGTGCTCTGCTGACGTTTCCTACGCAGTAGAACGTGTACCCAACACCTGCTCATGCAGCTTTTTGTTCAGTGAGCCGGGTCTCATACAGTGCGGCAACCTCAATGACGTAGCGCGCGAGTTCCGTCGACACCTGTGCACTGCGTCGCTCAGGGCGTTCACTCAAGTTCCGGTCGAGTAGTTTGCGTACATTTCAGCACCCGATCTTGTGTGCTTTGCGCGGAGGCACGCGATTGCTGTGGCGAACAGTCACAAGCGCGGTCAGTTGGATTTGAGGAATTAGGAGTTTAGTTGAAATGGGGAGGAGGAGCTTATGTGCAGGGGAAGAAAAACTAAGGAAGGCGTCAGCGACAGCAGGCTTTCGTTTATCCACTCCGATGTATGCAACAGATAAGGTGACGCTTTTCGCCCCCCACTACTGCGCGAGAGCCTATGTAACGTGACATTATCCGTATTTGTTTATTCCATAGTTTGGTTTTTGACTGGTAATGCCAGGTCGTCCACACCTGAACAAGCTCACGACTCGGGTCCTCAACCAAAGCCTTCGAGAAAATTTTCACTCAAAATAAAGCGGGTCGTGCGCCATGAGTCGGTGAACCGGCTCACATGGAATTGTGTGTGTCCTGGCTCATAGCTAGAAGGGTCTAATCCAACTCCCACCCAGCGGACGCCACAAGGAGGCGTCCAGTAAATGAGTCCACCATACAACATTTGGAGCGGCGGGTCAGCTATCTGGCAGGATCTAACCATCACAAGCCATAGTGAGCCATTGACTCCCACTGATCAACCATGTATACGTCCTTGGACAACACAGTCTCAGTTGTGGATCATCTGAACCATTTTGTGTCACTACATCGTAACTGCTGGAGAGGTCCATTGGATACTTTAGACCGATTGGATAGTGAAAGTTTGCGTAACACGTTTGGATAAAACATTCGGTTCCCATTAATCCACGGCTTAATCGTATCACTGGGATTGTGTCTGGGCTCCTTCATGTTCTTATAGCAGTGAAACGTCAATAGTATTAATAATGTGGTATATTTGTGATGCTGTTAACATCACGCCCTTAATCAGAATTCAACTATCAAATTAGGTGACCTGGGTTGTACCGGTGACTACCGTAACTACTCCCGTAAGTCAACTAAGAACAATACATACGTCAGCATAAGTGAATCACTCACCAACTTTTGGTGTTCTTTCGGTGACTGTGATAACCTGTTGTGTGTTGACCCATTCTTTCATCAGCAGCTTAGTTTCTGACCTAATTTAGCCCAATCCTTATCATACGGCGCTCACTACCCGTCTGTTCAGAATCGATTACAAAGGGGTCATGCCTGTTATGCATGTAGCAACTGGCTACCTGATCATTCTTATGCATAATGAGGCAAATTTATTGCAAAATCACAGAAAAGTGAAAGGTATCTTCGATATATCTCGTTGGTAGTGACAAGCTACGCACACATTTATGTGTGTGACGAACATAAACAAAACTTTGGGACTGATTCGTATATCATCAGAGTATGAATGATGCGCCAACTTCAACCATATTCCAAGACGACTTGACATACTTCGTTTCCAAACCAAGTAAACCACGTAAACACTAGATTTTTAACTGCGCGATAGCGTCTCTTTCGTACTGGGCTTTAAATTGCCGCAAAATGAGTACTCCGTCGAAAAGACAAGGTGATGATTTCGAGTGGTTTGCGACCCACTAGGCGATGCCGTGTTTTCGCACCCAACGCGGCAGCCTGTCTAGGACTGAGAGATCGATAAAATTTCAACAGGTAGGCGATACTGTCAGGTGATCTCTACTGACACGTAACCGTCAGACTAGACGGCTAAACTGAACCGGAAAATGGACACAGCGTGTTGCAACTTCGCTGCGAATTCGATCAGAAGCGAACCGCATGTGTGCTGTTCACTTCTGATTGTGGATATCCGAGTGGAAGCTCAATTCACGCCACCATGCAAACCTTATATTTTCTCGCAATATCCAAGCAATCGATCAGCGTGACACGAACGCTCTCCTCAACTCATGTGGGCTGATGTTCTGGCGCACATTTGGGCGGTGGGCAATGGTTTGACTAGTATGCAGCCAGACGTCGCTGTCCTCGAGGTTCCATGAGGTCAGATCGGGACCGGGAGTGGTACACACTGTCCCCTACTCTGTGAACCTTTGCCCTTGTGAGAAAATAAGCCAGCACTTCTGCGTTTGATTCACCACGAATGAAAATTCGTCACAGTCAGACAGCTCCCATGCATTCAGGAAAGCGCTAGATGGCCGTTTCCTCCTATTGGGACTCGTCAGTAGCGCGCAATCCTACTGTTGCGGGCCAGCGACTTATGCCACTGAGCTATGAGGGGCGGCAGCGGACCGCCATGTTTGATAGCTAACTGCTACTACTGCTACTTGCAAACGAACGAAAACTCACCGTCAGGTACATGAATTCGTTCTTGACTGAAAACTGTTGACTATAGGAGATTCCATCCGGAGTGCTTTTGAAGACTTCCACATTGTCGTGCTGGACGAGCAGTTAGGGCTAGAGCATTCTTTGTAATCCAAGACGTAATGTAGCGTAAACTGTTTCAATCAACCGGTTCTGCATTTGACCGCAGTTTTCGTCTCATCACACATGAAGGGTCACAAGCGAAAGTAGCACAAGCACTAGGTATACGAGAGCTGTTTTACAAATTAATGGTCTTGTATTCTCGACTATGCGCGACACGCGTGTTTCGCTGTGAGCATGAAACAAACCCTGAATTATCTCATTCCACTTTCGTACTATATGGTCTGCTTGACTGGGCCGCGCGTTTAGTTGTATTTCTAACATGGCAACGAAGTCAGTGGTCGTCAGTGGTCAGTTATAGGGAAGATCGCTTTGCACTATCGGAAGGCTAAACTAGTGTAGTGAACTGGTCCGAACCACTACCACATACAGTTAAATGCTAATGACTTCTGTGGGTGATGAGATTACGAAGCAAACTATTACCGGATGCCTATCAATACGATACGGGAGCTAAGTCCCATCCCGATGAAAAACTGCTCGCTTTGAGCAGTGCAAGCGTACTACTATCAAAACTTGGCAGAATCCACTTTGCCTCGGGATGGCATTAAAGTGTACCACATATGGGATCCTGCTTATAGTATACAGGCATTGGTTAGGTTAAACCTAGCGTACTGTGCTGTATCTCTAGGTGTGCTTTATCCAGAAGACATGCGAATAATGACCACAGCTGGACTGCAAATTAACGTGATAAACCGTGTGAATATCTGCCAACTTTCTTGGGATTACCTTTACTGAGATGTTGATCAGCGTCAGTGACATCGGGCCTACTGATTTGTTCGACTATTCACATCGCACTAGCTACGGAAACACCGTCCAAAACTCGATCAATTGGTCCAAATGGAGTTTCTAGGCTACATTTTGTCAGGAACTGTGCGGCAAGTGCCTGGCCTAAGACTCCTTTCATCTCGGCCAAAATACTACAGCAGGAGCTTTAGGAAGGGCTCTAGAGATAATATGGCGATCCCCCTTCCCAAAGTTCCGGTAAGCACAATGAAACAAGTAAAACTGACTATTTTCGGTAACGAGACTGCACCTCGGACAAATTCACGACACTAAGCGTAACTTAAGATTTTGATTGGTTCTCCGAGCTGAGTAATTTAATGGCGAACCTTTCACCACTTCGCCCACCGGCCTCTTCAATGCACTGCTGCGTAGAGGAAAATCTCACGTAGAACCAAGCAAAATCTTAACTACCAACCCGAGCTACAGGCATTCCGAATCATTGTAAACCGTAAAGTTGTTCACCTCGCTTCGTTCTATTCGAATAAGTGGGAACGATACGTCAGACTACGAAGCACCTGGAGGTCTGGCTTTCTTGTTCGTACACCTAACCTGGTGATCGTTAGGCGAGCCTGATACCAACGAGTAGCCTGCGGTAATGCACCTTTTTATGACTACACTTTTATCATATTATGGTGTTCATATTCCGGATACACCAATCCTTTTACACAACTTCAACTCACGGTTGGCCATTTAAGATCAGGGTGGATGGCGCACATTGACTATTTTGAAGACCAGTGACCACCAAGGCCTACTGCTCGCCCACACATGTTGTTCTCGTGGTTCACTTGGTTCCTTTAGTGAGCTTTCATTGATTCATTTTAAGTGAGACCCACTGCAAACACTGTATAGGTTCACGCTTCAACTGGGGACATCAGGGACGCAACAAACACTTGGGCTAATGCCTTAGCAAGTTAGGCGCAGTCAACGCCTGTCACAACAGCTAGTGGACTTGTTTGAAGTGCCCGTTATGTGAATGGACTTCAACGCGCACTGCCAACCGAGACCGCGATCTACCTTTAAATGAATCTCGATCACCAATCACATCTGAACCAGATCAAGTTTGTCACGGATTCGTCCCACTCATCTGAGGCCTTGATTCTTAAGTGTGACTTACTATCACGTATATGAGTCAGTTCTTACTAACGTCACCAGTTAAGCTGCGCTGGCGTTGCTGCCTTCTTCCAATCCAACAGTGGTTACCTAACCCTTGATTTAGTTCACCATGGTAATCACCTGTAAATTTTGGTTCAGCAAAACTCAGTGACAATATTCTGACCATGTCAAGCGCCTCGTCTTCACAAAGGCCCATGATTGAATAGTAAATGTGTCAATTCTTTGTCTAAACCGTCAAAATAATGAAAATCCGACTGACTTTCTCGTGGAGCAGGCTGTCACATGTGCTTCATCGCCACAAGTTTAGCTAAAGGCAACAGTACCCATTTTTGTTAGTCAGTTCTACTGTTACTGGTCATTAGATAACACTTAGGTTTACAGGGAGAGCTTGTTGCTACATGTGCGCCATACTTGATGCTCAGTGTCTAGTAGTATGTTCAAGCTATATCATTCCTCCGCCAATTGAATCCATAGCGCTTTCAAATTCCTTCTTAAGAAAATCATTTCCTTGACGCTTTCAAATTGCATGTAACGAACACGAACGCCCCCAAATACTATGGCTCATTGAGTGACCAAACCAAGGTCAATCAATAGCATCCCACTGCTTGTACTCATCTGTCATATTTCCTGCTTATTTGAGATCGCTCACTCAACGGACAGTACGTATACTTGCACCCTATGGAAGCAATTCCAAAGTGTTAAAGAGCATCTCGTGAGATCTATGATGGAGCTTGTTTCCTTAAGGAGGAATTTGAAAGCTCTAGGGATTCAATTCGCTCGAAAAGGTGTAGTTGCACTCCATTCGAACATTGACATGTTGTCCACCCTGAACGATGCGGCCACCTCGATTATTGGCATGAGCCTGCCTATTATTGTTAGAGGGGATGGAGCGGGCAATCTTCATAACAATTCCAAGCTAAAAGGACGTTTCCAATATAGAGATCGTTGAATCCCACCTACCACCCTATCTTAGTGTGATATGCATGTTTCCTACAATTTCACGCCAGTCGCGCGCTTAGGAGTGTGAGCCGTCTCCGAACTAATCGTGGCTCTCTCCCGCTTGATTTTACCGCTTTGCTTCCTTTGTATTTGTCTCCTGGGTATGGCCTGGGTGCATGTGCGTGGTGTAGTTCGAGCCACCCATGCTCCCCTCGTCAGGGCGGGTGCATCGCAGTTGTTCGCAGTCACACTGACGAAAAAAGCTAGTACAATACGTAAGCAGTCGTATGATCGGTTAGCTTTGCACCACCTACAGTTTCATCCCCACACCATATATTTGCCACAAGTTTAAACAACTAAGATCAGGGGGCATGCAGCTAGGAGCTCGCTTGTCTTTTGCCACTGCATGTCTCACAGCTACACAAAAGCCGGTGGTCTGACTTTAGCCTACTCTGCGATAAAGCTATTCCTTACACGTTATTCCTACTCCCTCTGGCTACGGAGCACAATCCCACTGAGCTAGCGCTATGTAGAGAGATGGATCGACCAGTCACCGTGTCAACATTTGTAGCATACGCAGCTATGGCTAACGTATCACTGAAATAACCATGGTAAGTGCTATAAAACTCATTTTCTTATTCAGATATCTTTTGGATAAATGGACAAGCGGAATCTGATCCAGACATCGATACACACACGGCCCCGACTGCACGTGCGCTTTATCCATGATAGAGGTTATGAGTTACCCACTGGCGGAATATGCCACCAACATTCGGTTGCACGCTGATTCACTGACTACTGCATATAAATCCAAAATTTTCCAAGTCATTCAACACTGGAATTCCGGATAGAGCGAGATCGAAATGAACAGGAGGCGCACAAAAGGGACGTTCCTCCCAAATGGAAAGCAACCCACACCTCTGTTTGGTAGTATAAGCAAACAGGAGCATAACTGAACTGGAGATAATAATTTCGAACATACTTGGTGTAGTGTTGACTGGCGACTGAACAGCAATGACCCAGACTGACCTATCGCTTGCTCACTTAGATATCCCCAAGTCGACCCCGAATGAGCGTGTCGATTGCACAAAGTGGATCGTGGGTTGGAAATTGCGACAACGGCATTCCAGTGAATGATACCAGGCGAACAAATGGATGAAATTCGCCACTTTCCGTGTGACACAAAATGACGCGAGGTACAAAATGAACTTGTTATCTTTGAACAATAGATTTGTTTCGTATTGTCTCTTCAGTGCCAACACAATAACATGAAACTATATACGTTGTGTTGGCACTGAAGAGACAATACGAAATGTTGACATCTGCCAGTGTTCGTCTTCTTACGACGAAAGCGATTCAATTGTTTCAATTAGATTTGTTGATCGAGGCCCATACTTCGTTTTTTATTCGCGGAGGGCCGCTATGACCTGATGCTAGCGATACTGACGTGCCAAACCCCGATCGCCAATGATGAGCGATCAATGATCCCTTTGCTAACTTCGCTGCGGTTGACGAAAAACGAATTAAATAAACTTCGCTGCGTTGATCCAGTTGATCGCAAATCCCAGGTCATACCAATTTCCCATGTTCCGGCAAGCTATCAGAGCTGCAGCGATAAACATATTAGAAGCTTGGAACTTCTGTGATCGTGACGGAGATTTGGGGCCGCTGCATATAATCAAGAAATTCGGTTATTATTGTGATGGTCGGTCAAATATTTTCACTGAATGCACCCTGTCTTCCGGTGTCCGTTCAGTGAACGGTGGTTAGCAAAGGAAGCAGGATTCCACAAAAATGTACACAGATGACCACAGAGAGAAAGATTGCAGATGTTTAACACCGTTGTTGCAAAGACCACCATGGTCATCATAGACCGATCCAGGACCGACTATCAATATGCTAACCGTGAAACACTTCATCGGAGTGAAGCGCTGTGTAACACGCAGTTACCTCTAAAGACCGAATGACTTGATGCTATGATCGAAACGGAAAATTGCCATGAAAGCTGTCAAGAATATTAAGGAACAACCTACCAAAGTCAGTGCGATTCATGGGATCATCACCTCATGATACTGGAAGGAAAGAATGCTTTTTTTCCAGAAATCGGAAAGGTCCGTTTCAGCTTCCTTCTAGTCACAGTGAAAGGAGGTCGCTACCAGAAGCTAACGTTATACTGCAACCCGAACTAACATCGACTGCCATTCGGTAGACAGAAGCTCGCTTGCTGCGGAAGAGCATGTGGAAACTGAAAAAACCGAACTACGAAATATAGAAAAGTAGCAGGTAATGGTGACTGGCGACGGAGCGGCAATAATCCCAGACTGACCTGTCGTATGATCAAGTTGATATCCTCGAAACGACCCCTATAAGCGTGTGGATGACACCAAGTAGATAATTTGTTCGAAATGGCGAGAACAGCATTCAACTGGATGCCGCGAGAGGAACACATGGATGAAATGCGTGCGTAGCTCAAATTAACGCGAGTTATAAAATGATGATGTCCTCTTTGAACAATAGATTTGTTGTCGAGGCCCAAACTTTGTTTTGATTCACCGAGCACCATGGCGACGCTTGGGGTGCATGCAACATCTGACTCAATTTAATACAACAAATCACGGGGACGCAAAGAGCTAACGTCGATTTACGCGGACTTGCGTCATACCTGAATTAGCGACACCCGTATCTGGATTTGTCTGTCACTGTGACCTCCATGGGGACAGCCACAGGACGCCTGCGCCTACAGAGGGACCATGGGTGGCTTGCGCTGCAGCACCCACAGTTCCATCCACACATCCCAGCTGCAGTGTAAGCCCGAAGGAATAAGACCGGGAGACATGTGGCTAAGACCCACGGTTCATCAACGAAGCCGGCCCACACTTCTTCAACAGGCAGAACAGAAGCACTCCCGCCTAATTGGGAAACCATGCACACCAGACGTACACATGGCGGTGGTTGGACTGTAGCCCGTTCCACACAGGATGGAGCCACTCTTTGAGCCTAGCACCCGTCACGAGGACGGTGCACCCCGTCCTCTCCAGCAACGACCGACTGCCTGTTGGAGCCAGCAATCGAGGTGTATCTTATTAGACAGGTGGATACCTTGTCAACATTCACATCAGGCGCAGCCACACCGGGGAGCTCAAACAACATCTACTGAAATGCAAGATTGCTCATCACGCAAGCAAACGTACCACATACGCCACCTTAGTGGTCTGGCTTAGTAAATCGAATTGGACCGCATGCATCGCGATTTTTTTCCGCGTGCGATAGTGCCTTCTCCTGCACCTGAGCAACCGCCCTTTTGAGTATCCCACGGAATGCGCATCGATCAAATTTGCCTTGGATTCGCAGCACCTGAAATCAACATGAGTTTGTCATAAACGCATCTTCTTCATGTTCTGGTAATGTTATTTTCAGTTTGCCCGAGTGCCGCTTTCCTGTACAAAGTTGGCAGTACAAAAGCGGTATGAGTATCCTCGTCGAATTCATTCGCTACATATATATACATGGATTGGCGTCATCCGTGTCCAATGGCAGTTCGAATACAACATATGCACATGCGTTTATCCAAACTTATGTGTGAACTGTCACAAACTGGATAGAGACACATTAGACCTCATGTTCGAACATGTATGGGTTTCGTTTGGTGGTCAGGCTAACAGCCACTTTCGCGGGCATGAGAATAAGTACCCAATACGAACTGTTGTTTTTTTGAACATTTAGACATGTCAGCCTTAAAACTTGGGCATCCATGTTTGAAGGAACCCGATATAGGAATAGTGAAGCAACTGCTAGGTAGAAAGATAACTAAACAAGTGGTACAGTAACATAGTGTAGACTTAGGTGTTGCCGTCTATTTGTACAGCCTGGTTCGCGTAGTTGATGGGTGAGATCGCACAGCATGTGAATGCGATGGAGTGTCCACTTCTGGCTCTCCGTGTCGCCGACCGGTCCGGTCATCTGCTGCCCGAGGTACGTGCAGATTCTCAAAGAATGATTGACTCGCAACCTTTGATATTAACAGATGACATCCACTTAGTCCCGCTGCCCACTGTCATGCGAGTTTCCAAATAGTGTTCGCATTGTGTTGCAAATGTCCAAGTACTCAACTATTTGTACCTACCGATCTGCACTCTGCTGGGGCCATAAGCTATTTGATAACGATCTGCATCGTACGTCTCGGGTGCGTCGTACCTACACCTATGCCAACCTACAGTGTTTTAAGCTCCAAGAAACAATTGAAGTGATGAATAATGAAAGACGGCTATTTTCGTTAATTTATCAACTTGAGTTTCTGCCGCACTCACAAGCGTGTCCATGTGTGTAGCCCACTAAGTTGTGCCAATTCGGATCTGCGTTGACGAACATATGACTGGGTGTGCGCGCGTGGTTATGGCCAACGGCAGTCTGCTAAAGAAAAAGTGAACCTGTACATGATCACTCATCAAACAAGTGGTTAATCATGAGCACGGGCTGGATGCGTTACCAATCCTATGGTAGCTGCAGTCTGCGTAAGAGCCTTACCTCATGTGATGTCTATCACTGCAGCCATCCCCGGGAGCGTCGCAGCGCACTTTAAGCTGGCATTCCCCAGCCTTGACTTCGTGAATGGAACAATCAGCGTTCAGGTAGCTCCACTTGGCTGGTCCCTGTTAGCTCTCTCTTGTGGCATATATCATATCTTCATCATTTCTCATTAGTCTCGTTGGTTTCAGCCCCGAGGGAAGGAGCTCTAACCACATTCTCACTTATCCATTTGCTTGAATGTCACCATACTTGGGACAGCCAGTCATACAAGTATCCGTTGACCTAACCACTGCAACTGATCTAAGTGATCGCGACTGTTGTGGTAATGTGTGGCTTTGAAGCGCATGCATAGTAATTCCCTTCTAATCTAAACCATCTATATGACGATTCCCGGGCCCGTATGTAAGTCTACGAGAAACCTGATTCACTAAGACAAGTAGGGTTTGCCAGCTCTGCCTTATCCCTGTATTCCTCTTTAGTGTTGAGGTTAAACTGACCGGCATCGTCCTGTCTCTTTTCACTTCTACTGTGATGGACATTCTGCTGGTTGTTGTGTCGCAATACACACATGAGGCCACTGCGCAAGTAGGGTCTTGGATCACTATGGCCGAATCCACGACCGAAATCAGAACACTAGGCGGACACGCTCTGGATCCTCTATAGAAAAACTGTGGCAGAAGGTACTAGCGGAATGATCTTGATATTGCTCCATCGATGACGTCCATCCAATCATTTGCAGGCTGCGTGCGTGGCGTGACAGACATGACTGGAAGTTGCGGTAGATGCCACAGCAGCATCCCCTCCCTAAATGAGCCCATCAGCATGCGTGACAATTTACGTTTTAGGCCCAAGGCTTTGGGCCTCCTTTCTGGACATTGACTCTGCGTTCGGTTGAAGGGCTGAGTAAAGCTGTCTGGCAGTAACTCGGCGGCCGTCCGCAAGCTCATACCTTCCTGACCCTAATGTCCGAGTAATTTTGATGGAGCGCGAATATGCTGGCTGCCCTTTTCATGTCTGCCTTTCCTTTAGCCGGACTAACGTTCCGGGACTCAACGGTATGGATTGCTTTTCCTAAGAGGAATGCTAACGTCGACGACTCTCCAGTTGGTGGGGATCGCTGTTTTCCGTAGCCGAAATAGCTGCGTTTGACTTCGTGCTTATCTTCCTGCCGAACATTAGCTCCACCGACGTGTGATCGGTCGTTCTGTGAGAAAACAGAGCCTCGACTACGGCATACTCCCAATGCATGCAGGACAAACTTGCTGTCTGTATACTTTCCTTTAGGGAGCGATTTGTACGCTTAATCATTCCGTTGACAGCTGGATTGTACGGGACAGTTCGTACGTGTTTCACATCGTAAAATTGTAGGAAATGTCGGATTTCGTAGTTTGTGAATTGCGGTCCGTTGTCCGTCACAATTTCTTCGGGAAGCTCAAATCTAGCAAACTGATGCCTCAACCACTTTATACCGGTTGAAGTGTTCATATCACCACAAAGGTGAATCTCAGACCACTTACTGTAAAAGTACGTGGCCACTAAACAGTTTCTTTGGTGCTACGGTGCGGAATTGAATGGTCCC
The DNA here is from genome assembly GCA_944474145.2 of Dicrocoelium dendriticum. Taxonomy (NCBI): domain Eukaryota; kingdom Metazoa; phylum Platyhelminthes; class Trematoda; order Plagiorchiida; family Dicrocoeliidae; genus Dicrocoelium; species Dicrocoelium dendriticum. The sequence continues at coordinate 11,877,632 of OX104064.1, forward strand.
ATGATATCAATGGATCGGCCTAGAACTCTTGTCGGCGTTCTGATACGCATCGCAAGACCGGACATTTGAGTCTGCCATTGTAGTCATTTTCAGCCACCAAATGTTCTTACAGTCGGCGCTTCGTTCGTACGATACCCGGATGTACACATTGGATAATTTTTGACGTTAGTTTCTGTGGAGCCATGACTCTCGATCCTCGCATAAGACAAGCAGCAATGACCGCTAACTCGTGTCGTAACACATAAAACGCCCGTAGTTCACCACTGAGCTTCGTGTAGCGAGGCCAGCGTTGAGAGGTAGTGGAAAACGGCTTGTACGTTTGGGTCACTTTGGTTAGCTCCTTGAAGCTCTTTCTTAGTTACGGCGGGAAGCTCACTTGAATGTAATCGGAAACCATGACTTTTTCTTCGTCGTCCTCATTCTTATCGGAATCGTCCAATGGAAGAGGTGATAAGCTATCTGCTATATGGTTTTCGGAGCTAGGGCGGAATGTGATTTGAAAACCATAGTCCAGTAAACGCACATAACAGCGGTTAATCCGCAGTGGCTTGTGACCATTGGTTCCTCGACTGAGGAGCAGCGTGATCTGTACGCAATGTAAACCTCCAACCAAACGGGAATACGTGCTTTTTTCACAGGGCCAGACACAAGCGAGGGCTTCCCTTTCACCGGCGAAGTATGAAACCTCTGTAGGGGATAATTTTCTAGAGGCATAGGTAATCACCTTTTCCTCTCTGTTGTGCATCTGCAACAGGATCGCTCCTAAACCGATGTTTACCGAGTCCGTGGAGACGGAAGTAGGGCAGTTTTCATCGAAAATGGGCAGCATTGGTGTAGAGACGAAGCGTCTTTTAATTTCTTCAAAAGTAGGCTGCTGTTCAGAGTCCCAGTCGAAGGTGGCTTTTTCCTTTGTCAGCATTCTTAAGGGCTCCGCTAGGGTATCAAACTCGGGCAAATAGCATAACTTGTACGAGCATAGACCAAGAAAATGCCTAACCTCAGATGACTTCTTCTGTATCGGGGCTTCTGTGATAGCCCGAGTATTAGCGGCGCATGCTCGGATTCCACGAGCTAATAAGATGTACCCAAGGATTTCGACTTCAGTAGCACAAAATATACACCTTGAAAAATTGAGCCGAAGATCTAGGCTCTCTAACCAGTGTAATACTGCGCTTAGCCTTGCGTTGTGCTTTTCTCTTGAAGGCCAGAAAACACAACTACCATCCACGAAAGCGAATTGTCTCAGTAGATTCATGAATTTTTGCAAGCGGCGGGAACAGAGCTGAGTCCCATTGGCAAAACTTTATACTGGCACACACCGCTCGATGTCAGAAAAGCCGTTAGTTGTCTCAATTCTGTTGTCAATGGCATGTGGAAAAGAGCCTTCTTCAGGTCTAATTTTGGGAACTATCGTGCGCCAGTTATCTTGACTAAAAACTCATCAACTGTAAGAGGAACGAACTTTCCGACGACGATCTGACTATTCAACGCCTTCAAGTCATTGTATATGCGTGGCCATGGGATACACCCATTCGGAACAGTTAATTGACTCTACCAAATTGTTCGATACCATCTCCTGTATGGCTTTTTCTACCACCGCACGTTTCGCCAATGGAATAGGACGTAGCTGCAACATAGAAAACAGCTTAGCGTCCTGTTTAAGGCATATGCGATAAGAGGTAGATGGAATCCGACCAGTCGTCTCCGTAAATAATTTGGGATATAAACCTTTAAGTACTGATGCATTGAGTGCCATGATACGCATTAAACCGATAGATGGCGTTATGTTAAGAGCGACCATCGCGTTTCGTCTTCAGATGCCACGTACACAGCAACGTCGGATGCGGCCTACTGTAGACTAAGTTTCGTCACTATATATCCACGGATGCACACAGAAGTGATGGTGTAAGAATCAAACTTGTACGAAGTGAGATGCAATGGAATGTCACGTAAGTAATTGTCATAAAGGTTAGATGGAATAATTGTTATTGTCGATGCAGAATCTAATTCCATCGCAACTGGCAAAATGGTGTGGGGGCCATGGAGCGTAACTGTACGAATGTCAGGGGAAGGGAGCTTGGGCTACATCAAGAATTTTTGCCGATTGTCTGGCTGATGAAGTTATCTGACCGCAAGAATATTTCCCCTAGAAAACGCAGAAGGAGACTCAGTCTACGGTTGTTCAACTAGTGCTACTCGGCGGAAGCGACAACATCGTGCGAAATGGTCCCGCTTACCACAGTTTCTGCAATCTACGGTACTGACCGGACACCTTTGACAATCTGTTTTGTGTCGAGAACTTCCACATCGAAAGCACAAAACAGTCACATTCTGAGATGGTGTAAAATTCGTTCTCTGAAGCTTGTTGATATCGAGTGATTCTTTGGAGCCGAACAAACGTGACTGTTCAAGGGCAGTTATTTTGAGCCTAGCGATCTCGATGGCTCTATCCAAAGAAAGATTTGAGGGGTCTTCCAGAAGTAGTGCTTTTCGTATGCGATAATCCGTGATGCCGGACATCAATTGTTGTGTCAGCATAACCCCTTCAACTCTATTCTTTGGAGTGTTGGAGTAATTGCATGCTTTTACCGCACGGATCAACATGAAACTAAGTGTTCCAGGGACTCTGAGTCCTCTTGTCTCAAACGGCAGAATTTGTACCGTTCGGCAAAGATATTAGGTCGGGCGCCCAAAGATCCATCCAGTACATCTAACGCTTTTGTGAGCGTGTCCACTTTTTGTAGTTATAGTGCATCAAAGTAACGCTGGCCCTCATTTCCTAATAGGTGACGGAGAAGTTTCAACTTTGAGAACTCATTTTAAGTAGCAGTTGACGGTAGTAAGTTCAAGTACTTTGTAAAAGATGTTTTCCATTGAGCCCAATAGGTTTGACACTTGAATCACACCCGAATGCGTCGGGAGATGGGAAATGGAATTCCATTGTAGTCGTTCTGAGCCGCGACGCCAATGTGCAGGCTATGCCCCTGCACAAGCAGGGTCTTGAATCACTATGGCCGAACCCAGGAACGAAAGCAGAACAAGGGGCGGACACGCTCTGGACCCTCTATTCAAAAAACTGTGACAGTTAAGGTACTGGCGGAATGACCTTGATATTGCTCCATCGATAACGCTCATCCGATCATTTGCAGACTGTGTGCGTTACGTGACAGACATGACTGGAAGTTGCATTATGCGCTACGAGAAACTTGAATTCAGTAAGACAAGTAAGGTTTGTCAACTCTAACTTATCCCTTCACTCCTCTTTAGCGTTGAGGTCAAACTGACCATGACTGGCACTGTCCTGTCTCTTTTCACTTCTACTGTGGTGGACGTTCTGCTGGTGATCGATTAGCAAACTTGAAGTTCGCAGGCGACATAGTTCTCTTTGGGTCTGACACGGCTACTATGAAGACACTGTTGGAGAGGCGGGTGCAGATCACTATAAACTCTAACATCTAATTGCACTCTCAAGTATCAAGATAGCCTTCCTAAACTGAGCTGACTCTTTATCGGTCCTCCATATCAGCGAACGAACGTAAGAGTTGCCTATTCACATGCTTACCTCGTGAGTGAATCACCCAAGAAACTAAATCTGCGTTGCTAAAACTCGTGTGCCTTTTGAACTGCTCATTCACTTGTGTAGACTGCGTATGGTACGGTACGACATGGCTATCGTAGCTGTGTGGATTACAGCCTGATTTCTTTGCGTTATCAGTTAACCTGTCTATGACAGATAGCATTCCTGTTTCAACCCGGTCTCAAATTCCACCGATGTATCAAGCAAATCTTCACATTTCATTCATTTTTTTGGCAAATTTGACGCTCCATGCTTATCTCCAATTCCGAGCGGAGTCATTTGGGTTCATCCATTGAACATGGAAAAAACTTAACGCTGTTAGCTTGACGTAATGTTGCTGTAGATCCAGTCCTTTTGTTTGAAGTTATTTCCGTGCATCATTGGTTCCGGGGAGAACAGATTTCCAAAGGTTGGGGGATTAAATAAACGGGAATCGATATGAGAATTAAAGATGCATCTGATCAGGTGGTTTTATTAGCTTTATCTTACGAGCTGTTCCAGAGCGTGACAATTTTCGAGTCTTTCTTCATCACAAAGTTTACAGTGTCTGCTCGACTACTTCATATAGTTTCTATAACCCACTTGCTACTTGGACCGGCTACTTGTAATAAGTCATTCCAGCGGTATGTAGGTGTAGAAAAGAACGAGAATAGCCGGTCCATTACACCAAAAATCGTAACAGATGGAACCGTTCCAGGAGCTGCATGTACACAAGCCAGATTAAGAGAATGGTTTATGCATGGCACAAATGTAGCCTTTGGGATGATTTCACAGATACCTCTCTGGCCCTCCGCTAGGTTGCGCGCCTCCTGTAAAATGCCACCTGAGACGGACCGACCCTCACGACTCCCTTTGCTACGCCTCTACTCGCCGTATCCTTAGCTCAGTAGCTAGTGGTGGTTGCGTGGTCGCGGTGGGTCGGTACAGCGCACCGCGGATGCCCTTATCTTACGCGAAAGCTAGTGTTCTACAAAGATACAGCGGTTCGGTTCCGATACCCCCTTCCTACACTGGATTGTAACGATAAATATTAGTGTCTTAAACTCCGGAGGCATGCAAGCTGCCTAGCAAAGCGTATTACAGCAGTGTGCTAATCACCCGAGAATAATGATTCGTCCACGAATAGCAAAGAACCAGCTCAAATGAATAGAATCAAATTGGGTTACCTTCGGTTGATTTAATCCATGTGCAATGACGAGTTAACCGAGATGCGTAGCACATTGCTGATCCACAGTAGAATTGGTAAAGTCGAGCTGCTTTTCATACTTTTGTGACCAACTTAACTCCTGCGAACGTTAGATTGCTGAACACGATGATCATTGACTAATATATTAGCTATCATTTACCAAGTGACGCGGATACATTTACAACGTATGCATAATGCAACTGTCCGAAAAATGTGTACCATCACTTGTAAAATGTTCTTCCTGATCCACGGCTGCACCATTAAACTACCTCGCTGAGTTTGCGAGTGAGTCACATAGATAGGTATCGAAATTGTCCAGTATCTCATTTATCTTGCCGAATTTCAATCTTTGCCACTTTAATCCAAGCTTTCAGTACCATGAAACACATCTGGCGGGAAAGGTATCGATGCTCAGTTTGAAAGCCTGTACGAATGCTTGTTCGGTTGAAGTGTTGATCGTTTCCAATGCTACACTACACCCCAGTCTCATCCTTGAATGAACTCATCCGTTAGATATAACCGGACATAGAGTTCGCTAGGGAAGGCCACTGCAACCAGGCAACCGGGTTGTTCAAGCAAAGCCTGTTACACCCATTAGCAAGTTTCAACTGGGTCTCTGAGGTATCAGCTGCAAGTGTATGGATTATGAACTGCAGCCATAGTTTGTAGCGCCATCTACTTTACGTCAACACTTGGTCACCCCAGTTACTTAAAACTTGTGTTAAGTGAAGTAGGTATTAACTATAATAACTTATTTTTGGTTTCCACGAGACACACCTAGCAAGGCATGATCGAAGTGTTACAGACACAGCAATTCGATGGAAAACTATGGTGAATAATAAAGTCTATACATAAATATTAAGAGAAAAACTAATCCACTCTTACCAGAGTTGCATAAGGAGGTAAGAGTAGTAAACACGATATGGATGCGGTTTTTAAACTTACTGTAGTTATAAATGCTTCTCCGCAAATTTCAAACCAAAAAAAGTTTTTCAGAAGGGCTGACAGTTTATCTCTTGTTTCCAGACAATTGGCCACAAATAAAAGCTTTATCATCATTCTCTTATCTTGGAAGGAGATTTGTCTGCGCATTAGCGCTCAGCTGGGACATGACAACAGATAACAGTACAAGAAGTTAATGGGAGATAAGTTTTGGGTTGTAATGCAAATAAAACATTGGTAATCTTCGTGATGGACTAATCGGTTTAGCAAACTGAGAGTGTATAAAGATTGTGTAAAACAAGATATAACATGAATTTGTTGCTTACAAATATGGGTTACGAAGATAAAACCAAACTTTAGTGCAGTTTCAGTCTAGGTTACTGAATTTGGCAAATTAGTACCACAACTTTCCGTTTAAACCGGTAAGTTGAATGTAGAAAAGGGAGTGCTTTTATCACCATGCAGGGATAATAAGAAACATACATAAAAGTGGGAGCTAGTCGACTAATGGAAAAGGTGGAAACCATGAGAATCTTAATAGCGGTAGCGACTGAGACAGCGATGACATCTGGTTGCAACTATCTTGTGAGCATATGGGCCTTGTATGTCACAGACAATGGTAATGTCAAAGTATAAAGACTGTAAATGTAAAGGAGGCAGTCGTCAGAGGAGGCAGCAAGATGTATAGGGAATGGGTTTGTCAACGGATGTGTGGCGCAGGTGAGCAAGAGAGAGAAGTGAAGATGAAATATTTCGTTTTACTTACTACTGCCTGGAAACAGTCAATTAAGGCAGCAATCTCATCTTTGTTTGGACTCTTCAGATGGAAACGGCCGAGTTTAAACTCGGAAACTTACATCTCACTTACCAAAGGTCCCACCAGTATGCCATCAAACTCCGCGTGCAATCCCCCGGATATTTACTTGCTGAGCGCAAACAGGAACGATAACAACTGAATGCTGGCCCGTAGCCTTAAGGATCAGAAGCGTGCCTTGTAATCCGAGGGCGCGGGTTCGAGCCTGCGTAGGGGATCGGACGACCCTCGTTGTATCCTTAGCTCACATGCGACCGTTTGTGGTTGCACGGCAGCGAAGCGTCGACACTTCGTACCGGCGTACTGCTGATGCATCTTGTGTAGAATTCAATGTTAAGTGGCTGCAATACTCCAATTACATTTACTTCAATGCCGGTCTAGGGCTACTTCAATCTGATTCGCTGTCCAATTTGAGACAGGTAGTCGCCATCTACGCGCTCAATGTGGGACTCGGGGATCCTACAATAACAATGGGACTTTTGTAATAAACAGTGGACTCAGAGCGCGGTAATATGATGAGGTAGATGGAATCCTCACCTGACTATTAGTTCCTTGTCTCTGGTTTAATCCGGTTATTCCTACCTGTAGTGTTCCAATAAGTCGAATCCACACGTAGGGTGGTGTTTCGGAAACGACCAAAGTCTAAAACAATGGAACATTGCCCAACTCAGATACACTTACGTTGTTTGGAATGCCAGATACTTATTTCAAAGCAAATGGTTACCCCAATTACTTTTTAACGTTCCGTGATTCAAGCACAATGTGGTGCCACGAAGCTTGGCAATGAATTCCTAACCAGGATAGTCGAGGTGACAGCTGCCAAAACACAACTTGTGAGATTCCACTCCCAGCTCTGGTTACCTCCAGTTGAAGCATTTGGCAAAGAACCATTCTGTGTTGGGGCGAAAAACAACGATTATGTTCTCACTTATGCATTGGTCTCAGTGATTAAAATGACTGGAGCCTAATTCAAAGTAGCTGCGTGAGACTGGGGAACGCAAGTCGAGTACCTCAAAACCTGTTTTGGTGTTAGCCATCGATCACGCAATCCGATATATTAGAGCTGAGTTTTTAGCTTTCACTGACTGATTCTACACCAATGCAATATGATGAAATGTGATATAAATGATGCAGTGTCAGGGGTCATCTTAGTACGAAAGCATATTTGCTTTCGGTAAACACTAATCTTGACTACAGGAACACCCCGTCCTTTTCTTGAAGTGACAGACCAGGATAGAACGATGAATGTTAAGAAAGCGATATTTTGCTGGATATGAACACCTCAAATGTATGCTTTAGCAGACGATAATGTTCTAGCACGACTCTTATTGTGAGTTGTTAGCTTGATTGTGCATTTTACCAAAGACGCACAAGGAAACCACTTCTTCCCGTCATAAGAATTAATGACGGGCACGTTTCACTTCATCGGACTGATGGAATCTATCCTACTTGATTCCGCCGTGTGCAGTCCAGAGGCCGTGCCTGAATTACGCAAACTACCATGGCGTCTAAAAGTAGAAAGGAAGCACTCGTCCTCTATTGAGGTATGCACAGTGGTTACAAACACTTCGACTCAATCGGTATGTATGCAGACAACGTGGAGTTGTTAGTACGCCATCAAAAGCGGTTGTTCCCTCCGCCCATAGCGCACCTTATTTTTTTGCTTTCTTGTATCATAGACTAGGTAGCCTACTGACTGATAACCTACCTGAGCCATTCCAAGGTAACATCCAATAGGCAAATTTCTTCAGTCCACGCGAACTGCCCATTCACATGCTCGGCGAATTGATGCCACGTAGGTGATCATTGAGACCTTTGACTCGCTCAATGTGTTCCATTCGGAAATTGGATTCACAATGGTAAACGAATCATCTTACACCTTCCTCCTTATTGAATTGACGAAAAAGTCAAATAATTCCACTGTTCAGTCTGTTATGCAGGCCAAAATTGACTCTTCAGTACTACAAATTTAGTAGTACTTTTTCGCGAAACTCAGATCAATACTCGTTATTTACCATCTTCGTGAGACCTCTACAAAGTGATTTGGAATTGGTAGCTGAAGCCGAGCAACAAAGTCTCTCCTCTCATTGATGGGCTATAATATTTGCAGTCGTCCGAGAATCCGAGTATGATGACACAGAATCGCTTTCGCCAGCAGCAGTTCTGCACGTGCCCGGGGGGTAATAGTCAAACGGGGAATTTGCTTACAAAATACTTTTTAACCACCTTCAGGTCACCCACAATTTCTAGTCTGGACTAATCCGAACGTGCGCTCTTTCTTGGCGCGTTGAGGTGTAGTTTGCTTACCTATCTTTGTCCTGTTCCTCAATGGGCCGGTCCAGATCCACGATTGTCGCGTTGGTCATTTCAATGCATAACCCATCTAGCCGTTTGTAAACTATTTCCAAGAGGACTTGATTTGGTGAGACGTACTCAGAAAACACAAACGCGGCAACCACTGTTGGGTTTCGATAAGAGCAACACCGGATAACGGCGTATGGACAACCTTATCGTTCCTATTCAATACTAACCGCTACCGTCGTCCATCGTGTCCAAGGCATCCAATTAAGTGACTTCGAAGAGCAACGTTGCAGATCCAGAAGCCATGGGGTTGGACGACAATAGGCTAGACCCAGTGGCATAGCAACTAGTTTCGCCCTGGTTAGTGGCAAAATTTTCTCCCCGACTGAGGGCACCGTAGGCGCATGAAGGCGCGTGAAGGCCGCACAATCGGTTCAGGGTGAGGTGCACCTTAGTTTTCAATGAAATGGATAATCGTTTTGGACAGTGAGGTAACTGTGGTGAAAGTGACCACAAGGGGACAAAGTAAGGGGATCTCTGGGATGTACGTTCTCACATGACGCACATGGCGCAAAGGTGTTCTTGATTGGACAGAATAACATTAACATCTTCAACTCTTAGCTTATCCGGACATTTTGCGCATTAAATTTGGTATTGGAATCGACGGTACTAAATATGTCGCTCCCTGTCACATGCCGCCAGGGGCGGACCGCCCCCGACAACCCCCATGCTACGCCATTGTCTGGACCAGCTGAATCATAGAGGCTAACCAGACAGCAACCGGAGGTGTGGGTATTACTCGCACTAAGCATTGTGGTGCTTCGTAGTTAGACTTCGGTAAACATCCACCATGTATACGGGAAAGAACTGAACGACCGTTTAGGCCTGTTAGGGCACGTCAACAGCCTGCATCTACTGGATCCTATGTGATCCGCATCCATGATTTTACTCTAACGAGTCAGCAAATTATGCCATTGAGCCATTATTGATTGCGACATGCCATAATGCCTGCTCGCTGCGAAACTGCGCATCTCGTTCGTCACTGCAATGTATGTTATTAACGTAGATAGCTCAAGGTTGGCTTCATAGATCTAAGTTTTCCCGCACGTTGCCACCAGACTCGTTGGCATATGAGCTCCTTGGGTGATTACTAATGATGAAAGACTAAAATGCATTTTTTAGTATTTTTCTGAGGGTGTTTGTCGCAGCCAGACCCAGGTAGACAACCAACACAGTAGAAAAATCGTTAGATGGCCGTCTCGTATACTTGAGGTTCGTGAGCAGCGCGTAATAGACGTGCATCTCTACTACTACACTGTGTGAAGTGGTCTCCTTACGCTTTATAATCTCAGTCATCTACAAATATTATTATTATACCTAGTGATATATTAGCAATAACAGTAATAATAATATTATTGGCTGCTGTCGTCATGGTTTTGGTGACGTGCGTCAATGCAACTGGATCCCCACGGAAAGTAAAAGCTGATCGAGTTAACTTGTTTCCGTAGCGAGCATTAGAGTCCCTTCGGACGCAACGTTTGATGAGAAGCTCAAATAAACCACCATAATTCAAATGGATTGGAATTCATCCGACTAAGCACCAATGCTATTCTTTTTCACAGTGGCCTTAGAATTTATTAACAGGTGCGTTACAAGTTTCATCTGCTTCCGACTCGGTACGATATAGAATCGTTGGCATGCACTCAGTGCTAACAGAAGTCCAATAATGGAAACGTGCCACATTTCATACCAACAGGACTGCGGCTTGCTGTCCGCCTCTAAAGAGGTCCAGTAGTACGTCGAAGTACCTTGTGCCACAGATGTAGGTTACGTTAAGTTCAAGTTCACGTGGGACTGGAACGATAGGATGAATCCCGTAAGTGTTCCTTCTTGAGTGGGTCGTCGATCCAGGAGTTGATAGGGGTGCTCGGACTTTTTGATGGGACTAAAAGGGAAACACCCGAAAGAACACCCTGGTCCACCAATTTAATGCCCACGTTCCTTACATTAGCTGTCCCAGCTATCAGTTACGTGAAGTAAGTAAGAGAGGAAGAAAAAGCGAAGGTAAGAGAGTAGCGGATATCAGTTAAAAGAAGAGAATAATACCAGTGGCGAGGAAAAGTAAAGAAAAATAGCATCGAAGTATGAAGATGGGAATTAGTCAGAAAAAACGAAAGGTTTCTTGTAGCCACCCAAGAACGTCTAGTTGACGCTCAAACCCCTTAACCGTAGATTCCTTGACAACATGTTCTGGAAGCAGGTTCCAGCGCTCGATGACTCGATGTGGTAACCGTGTCTCCGCTCTAACTCGATCGGACCGCGGTTTGTCCAGCTTCATACAGTGCCCGCGAAGACCAGATAATCTAGCAGGACTAAATAGCATGGACAAATCAGGGCCAATCTTCCCAGTCAAAATACGGTAGGTTAGGATTAGGTCCTCTCTAATCCTTCGATACTGCATTGAATGCATCCCCAAACTAAGTAGGCGTTCGGGGTACGTTTGCCCTCGTAATCCCTTGACCAACCTAGTACCGACACGCAACACCCTTTCTAGTGCCATTTTGTCCCGGACAAGGCATGGTGGACCGGTCTGGACGCAATATTCTAGGTGGGGTCGCACATACGCTGAGAAAAGCTTCACAAACACATCAGCGGTTAGGGTCCCAAAAGAACGACGGATAAACCACAACATCCGGAACCCTTTACTAGCCGCATTCTTCCAGTTGTCGCCAGAGTGTAGTGTGGAACAGTGGACGACACCTAAATCAACCTGATGAGTCACGTGAGGAAGTTTACTCCCATCGAGCACATAACTTGTGGAGGAAGCAGACGCTCCGATAAGCAGCACTGAACACTTTGCCCGGTTTATGGGCAGCAACCACAAGACAGACCATTCCCAGAGCCTATCCAGAGCCCGTTGAAGTCCCACAGGACCTCCAGGGATATCAACAATATTCCAAAGCTTTGGGTCATCAGCAAATAAGAGCGATGGCACCTCAAGCTCCTCCGGCAAGTCATTCACGTAGACAGAAAAAAGCAGCGAACCTAGGACAGAGCCTTGCGGAACGCCGCTAAGTACAGCTTGTCGAGACGAAAGACAGCTTCCCACACGAATACACTGTTCCCGTCCATCCAGAAAAGCAGACACCCACTGGAGAGCGCGACCAGCTATTCCATACGACCTCAACTTCAGTGAGAGTCGCGAATGGGGGACAGTGTCAAAGGCCTTGGCGAAGTCAATTAACACCACATCCACCGCATGTCCACTGTCTACAGCTTCAGCCCAGCTCTCACGAGCTACCAGCAAGTTCGTCTGACACGAAAATCCTTTACGAAAACCATATTGCTCGACGCAAAACAGGTTAAACCTATTTAAATGGTTCTCCACTGTATCCCGTACTAATTTTTCAAGTAACTTAACGATCACGCTAGTCAAGCTGACAGGCCTGTAATTAGCCGGTAGGTCTTTGTCACCGCACTTGAAAATCGGGCAGACAACAGCCTCCTTCCATTCGGTAGGCAAGATACAGCTGTTGAGTGACTTCTGAAACACACAAGTCGGAGGTCCACTGAGTTCCACTGCCAATTCATGCAACAATTTTGGATGAACGGAATCTGGCCCGGAAGTCTTAGTTGGATTTACCTCTCTTAGCAACCGGAGAACTTGGGACTCAGTTACAGGAATTTCATCCAGACAGCAGTCCTCAGAGACTCTTGGAGCTAACTCTTTGTATGGCGTATTTGTTTCGCGGACAAAGACGCTTGAGTACTGCTTACCAAGCACGCATGCCTTGTCATAGTCGCTATAGCATGGGTCCCATCTCCTCGAAGCAATGGTGGTATGGGCGAGTTTGCACCACAGCGTCGTTTAACGTACGCGAATAATTTCTTGGGATTTTGCGAGGCAGTATTAGCTAAGCCCTTTTCATACTGAAGTCGGGCCAACCTAAGATGTAGCTTGCACACATTTCGAACCAACCGATACTTGTCAAACGTGCTGTTCGACGGAGCTGTTCGGTATGCTCGCCAACATCTAGACCGCTTCCTTAGCAGGCCCTTCCCCGCGGAATCTATCCACGGAGGCTGCGCTCTCGATTCCCTTCTTTTTACCAGTGGGATGTGAGGTGCAGAAATGTCTACGAGGTGAGCCTTAAGTCTTTCCCAGGCTATGTGAACAGTATCGGTCTCAGATATCACACAAGGCGATGACCCAGCTTTCTCCCGCATCGGTTGGAAGTCCGCGGCCCAAATGTTCGGATACCAACTGGTAGTAGCTTGGCGAGACCTGATAAGAACACACTGGAAAGACAAGCAAACGTGATCGCTAGCGCCAAGAGGCGAGTCGTATTTAATGTCATTTACAAAGTCAAGTGACTTAGCAAAAACAAGATCTAAAATGGACGGCTGCTGATTGCTCATGTACCTAGTGGGGAGGTCCACGAACTAGTGTAGTGATACTTGCAGCGTCAAGTCCAGCAGTTCTGTACCGAACGATTCCAGAGTCGAACTGCAATATAGATCATCCCAACAAACCTCTGGGAGGTTGAAATCTCCCAGAACCAGCCACTTGTTCGCAGAGTGAGTGCGTATAAACTCAATGATTCCATTTAAGGTGCTCATAGGGCTTCTATACACTAACACAACCGTAACCTGAACCGAGGAAGCGCAACTCGAGACTTCGAGCACCTCAACAGATTTGTCGAGAGACTGAAAAACGCTGGTCCTCAGTACGTCGATGTGATACCTCACATAAAGAGCTACACCAACCCCTTGACGGCCAGTGGAGCGGTCAGCGCGGAACAGTGCGTAGCCAGGCAGACATACTTCGCCATCTGTGATTTCCTCAGACAGCCACGTTTCAGTGCACGCAAGTATATCTGGACGAGATTTGTCTACGAGTAGACCCACCTCGCACATCTTGTTCCTCAAGCTACGCAGGTTACTAATACTACTTGGATGGCTTCAGCACGACCAGCCCTGGGTCGTGCGCAAGTAGTATAGGTTCTGGCAGGGCGGAATAGGACCGCCGGCTGACCACCTGAAAACCCACCAATCGGAGACCTTGCTCGCCAGCTGCACGCCGGGCTTTTAGGTCTCTGATGACTTCCTTTAACTTTAACCTATCCGCTAACGGAAGGTCTGGTTGCACACTAACGTTGGTACCTTTGAGCCTGAAGGCAAATCTCAGTAAGGCCCTGCGCTCTTCTGGAGTGGAGAGGACCACCCTAAACAGACGGGGTCGAGGATTTGGTTGACCAACCGGAACGTTCCACAATCTGATGAGCTTCCTGAGTAACGCCAGGGAAACCTGGTGGTAAAAGCCTGGTCACGCAAACTTTAAGCCAACCAAGATCATCAAGCATGCGCTCGGTGAGAAGAGCGGCAGTGGATTCAGTGACGTTTCTGAAAATCACACTGTTATCTGTCTAAGAATCGCCTCGACGAGGTGTATTTACACCACATGCTCTACCATCCATGCCACCTGGTTTTTTGACAGGAATCGGTGGGACCGAAGGCGACGGCACCTCTTGTCTCACTGAGGGAAGTGCAACACCAGGTGGTGTTTCCAAATCAGGCGCTTGTTTCTTGGGCATTTTGTCACCTTCCGGTTTGGGTGCGGACGGTTTGCGCACTTCGCTTGCCCTCTTACGCTTATTCTTCAATGGCCCAGGAGCCCGAGACTTGCCTTCCATTTGGGGCGGGTCAACAATGCCGTCCGAGACATCTGTGTCAGTTATACCCACGTGAACTGGAGCGTCCGGTAGGATGAACGCCTCGTCAACATGTGGACTGAGAGCAGAATGACAGTCCGTTACAGCGTCCACCTTCGCAATATTCAGGGATTTCATAAACAAATCCACTTTAGAGTTGAGCGAGGCAAGTGAGGCAAGCTCGGCTAATGCCTTCGCGACAACTGTGAATCTGGACGCTAGTGCTTTGAATTCAGCACAGGTGAAAGCCGGGAGCTTCGCTTTCTGAGCGCAACAATCAGCACATCTAAGCAGAAGGCTTTCACTGGATGATAGCATCTTGTACTGATTCGCTCGGAGGCAGGTACAACTTTTGTGATACCAACGAGAGCAAACATCACACTGCATACCACGGGATGAATTCGTGACTGGCCTTGAACAGGCAGAACTACTGCAAGCTGCATTTGACTCATTGAACGAAGACGCAAGGGGTTCATCCGCCTCGGTTTTTCGCGAGACGACCATGTTATATGGAACAAAGTTATTTTCTTAAAACAAAATTCCACCGAGATCATGGATTATGAACGAAGCGGTTTCAACAAAGATGTGGCCTCTGGCAATGGGGCGTCCGATTTAATCTGATTAACGGCCATATTTTTAATGACACGAACGAGCTAACTACCTCTGGGGCACTTACTGATTTTTGTATCGCGAAGGAAACCCTTTCCAACTTCCAGTGTCTATGGGCTACAAGTTATGGTAGCTCAAAAGTGGCTATCCCGCTGGGTTTCTTCTGCATTTCCTAAATACTCAACGAAGAAAGCGGGTGTACTAATCTTCCTTGGCCGTGCTCGGAGGACACTTCTGTTGAACGGCACAGCATCTCATCGTCGTAACAACATTCAGACATGCCACTTTGCACTTATGTCCATCCGACGGGTAAATTGGCAATCTGGCCCGATTGAGTAACGTTCTGTCAGAACCACGAACGGTGAACGTGTCACATAGGTCATCATCATCAATACGTTATCCAAGGCTGAGAAAAGCATCTCAGCTAATGTGCCGAAACAGAAAAGATAACAAGTTAAACATTACAGACTACAAAAGCTAAAAATAAGTAACATAATGCTAAACTACATCATACATTGATTTTGAGATCGTTGTTGGAAGGGGAGGCTAATGGGGATGGGAGGAACAAAGAGACGCACAACACAAGCGCCATTGAGGCCGGCTCTTCGCCATGACTAATTTATCCGTCATGATGTACGGCTGATAGAAATTAAGAAATGCGAAAATATGTTGGATAAATTTGCGTTCAACTTTAGTAAGAAGATAGCCTAGGATGCCTGGTTTGAAGTTTCACCCAGTTGTTGCCCCGCACATATGACGACAGTAGGTTACGTCAAATAGGACGTAGCTCTAGGTCTGCAATATAAAATAAGTTCCTTCAAATTTTGCCATGTAATATCGTTAACGCTATGGTTTTTCAGTGGATTTTTGTGCATAAAATTAGTTATTTCTATCAGTGGCACATTCGGAAGGAGCGCTAATAAAGAGAGATGTGAACAAAATTAGATCCCATAAGCTCATTTAATGAAACGATTTTATGGCGCTTGCGTAAATTCACACAGAGTACCTTACATAACACTGCGCAACGTTAGCAAGCGAAAGGATTTATGTTTCTGGTGAGATTTGTCACATGCCGCTTTTCGTGGCGTTTTTCTTGAACCGGCTACCACCTTGATGGTCCCCGTCCCGTTTCCAGTATGCGCATTTTCTAGGCGCTTTGAAAGTACAAATCAGTGGTGTGTTCTCTTATTATCGACCGTTTGGGACCTAGTGCCTGAATTACACACTCTGTTGCCAATTGTAACCGATTTCGATTGGTGCTAGAACCCGCTTTGTGGTCAACTTCG
Organism: Dicrocoelium dendriticum; assembly: GCA_944474145.2. Lineage (NCBI taxonomy): Eukaryota > Metazoa > Platyhelminthes > Trematoda > Plagiorchiida > Dicrocoeliidae > Dicrocoelium > Dicrocoelium dendriticum. Next base: position 11,894,058 of record OX104064.1, read on the forward strand.
CTTTTGTTGCCATTATTGATTGATATCTAAAAGGCGCATACATGTGAAGAGACCTGGCTTGAGTTGAACAGATGCAGGTCTTAACGAATTCTGGTTATATCCACTGAAGTGCACCTGGCCTACGCTGGTCATGTACAGGTGCACAATATGGTTTCTGAACGTTGTGTGAGTCATGAGTCATTTTGATAAAGTGCGTTTGGCGATGAGCCGTTTATGCTCAGTTTAAAATCCAAGGTTTGAAGTCAAACGCAGCTGTTTCGTCTCATCGGATTATCCCACCAGCACAGTAGTTATAAAGGTATCAAGGTGAACTCACGTACTACACAACTACAGCTCATTGGAGTCGATTTGGCTTCCTCAACTAATAAGTTAGTTAGTAATGAACTAGAGCACGCCGATAAATAAATAAATAAATTGTTTCTTCTTGACAGTGCGAGACAAGCCTGCATAGGCGTGACCATGGTAATACCAAAAAGCGGTAATTGTGCAATTATTTAGCAAGTTAACAACTTGCAAATTGGATTTATGTGAATATGTGCGTATGTAGTCACGTGATTCCCCAAATACAGAGTGCTTGTGTTTGCCTGTGAAGGTGTGTGGGCCGGCTCCGTTGATGAAACGTGGCTCCCATCCATATGCCTGACGGTCTTATTCCTTCGGGTTTACATTGGACATTTGTGTGGTTGGAGCTGAGGGTGGTGCAGCACAAATCACCCTCTGTATGCGCAGGCGTCCTGTGGCTGGCCACAGTGACAGGCAAATCCGAAACCGGATGTCGCCAACCATGTGTAGCCATGTTGAATGAAGTCATTAACGAAACAATGCAGTTGTGGTTGTGTTTGCTCTGGTTGTCAGTGCAAAAACGGATCATGATCCCTTCGAAGTGAATGAGTGACTTCTGGAAGGGGTAGGATCATCTTGATGGGCGTGAAGGTCGCACACAGTCGGCTCGGCGTAAAGTACAGACTAGTTTTCGATGAAATGGATGAGAGTTTGGAACACTGAGACATATCTGGTGAAAGTGACCACCATGGGACAAGTACGGGAATCGCTGGGAAGAACGTTTGCCCAGGTGTGACATGGCGCAAAGGTGTTGTTAGCTCAGCGATGGTAGTAAAAATGCTGCAGCCTGTCATATGCGCCCGGGACGGACCGCCCCGTCGCGTCTCGTGCTACCCTTGTGGGTGTGAGATGCACGTAATCCAACCAGTAACGTTAGTGTTATTCAAGATCTTGAACTTGGTATTAGAGTGGTTCGGACCTGACCAGCGCAGTCATGTTCTAACGCGGGGAGGATTGTTTCCACGAGCCGGTATACCGTTCATTAAAATCTTGTTGCCCGCTCGCACCCGTCAAGTAGAAAGAGCAACTTTGCGACTTCAACTCGGGATTTCCAGCAGAAGCCTTATTCCACTATACCACTCCTATGCCGATTTGACCGAATTTCACTGCAAAATCTTTCACGTCTCAGTCTCAGATTGCCTAGTGCAATCCATTCTAACTGCAAGTGCTTCACAATAACCCCTAATTGTGTCCTCCAAATTACTACGGAGAAATGCATTGTTGTGCAGCTAGATTCAGTAAGACAGCCATCACACATTTAGCAAAGCGTTAGACGACCGTTTTGTCCTATTGTGACTCATCAGTTGCGTATTCGCCCAATCCTGCTGGATTTGAATCCACGACTCAAGCCTCCTGGCTGTGGGTGACGGCAGTGGACCACCAAAACTGATTACTAGCTGTCATGTATGGTATGAGCAATGGAACAAAGGAACAATGGTTTATAAAGGGTAAAAAGCACAGACTTAACATGCCCGTGGGATGGTTATAGAAAAATAAATTTCAAACACTGCATAAGTGGACCAAATAAAATGCGCATCGGTGAAGCGATAGAATAATGGTGTATAGTAGGAGGGTTTTGGAAGTTAGATAGTACCAGGCAAAACGAAATAGCAGGCTAGTACTCATTACGATAACGAGCAGATGGCTCATGTCTATGCCCAGATTTAGGTCCGTCACTTTTGTTCATAATTCCAAAGAGGCTAGTTAGCCTAAACATATCCAGACTATACGTTCAAGTAACAAGGTGTAGAACATTCAATTCGATACCCAGTTTAAGAAAGATAATGTGGAGGCACAGACAACTGAGTATGGAAACGCATTCAAGAGTTGACAGACCCGGAGGGAGTAATAAGTTCGTCGACTGTCCAGACGACTGTAGTATTGACCCAGTTTCAGGCTACTGCATCTGGAGGTGCATAGGACAAGGCTGACCCCAGAGATAAGTTGACCAATGCGAGCGGCAACCAATAGAGATGGCGTGTAAGCTTCTAAGTAGATTGCCACTTATCGCAACTTTCTTGGTGAACGATGTTGTGGGTCATTTTAAAGTACACGTTGTGTGGATAGACTGTGACGCGCAAACTCGATGTTGACCGCGCTTCCCGATGAAGTGAACCTTGATCTTTCGATCACAAGGACCTTAGCTGATGCAAGTAGAAATTGGGTGTTACCCGCCAGAAAACACTGCACTACTATGACGCATTTCGACGTTATTACATCACATCAGATAGAGTTAGCAGTTATCGAACCCGAGACCATTGGGGTGTTGATTGTGACCGCTACCCCTAAGCCACCGGGTCACGAGGAGCAACGCGTGGCACAACGGTTTAATGAAAGATGTTGTGGGTCATTTTAAAGTACACGTTGTGTGGTTGGATTGCGCCGCACAATCTCGATGTTTACCGCGCTCCCCATTGGAGTGAACCTTGATCTTTTGATCACTAGGACCGTAGCTGATGCAAATAGGGGTAGCGGTCACAACCAACATCCCAATAGTCCCGGGTTCGATGCTTGCTAACTCGGATCTTTTCCAGTTAAGCCCCGCCAAAAAGTTAAGCCCGCCACCCAAAAAAGATTATGAAAAGGGAGGATATGGAACTTGAACTTTTTCTTTCTATTGAAGAGGGTGAAATTGAGACAAGTCATTAATAATTTGCATGAAAAGGTCCATTTTTCGGTGTCCTTGCCTCCAAACGAACTCGCACAGGTAGCCATCCACTAAAGATCGGTGTGTGCCGCATTGGCGCTTATTCTGCATCTTGTAAATGTGGCAGAGAGATTCGATGGTTTGTGTGTGAGCTCCACTCGTTGGATCCACAAAGTTTTCCGTATGATTAACCGGTTGATGAGTATAACTCATGCCAATCATCGATTCAATGCCTTGGTATGATGACCACATATCGGAAATGATAATTGAGCCGGGAGCGATGCAGGCCTGGATTGTGTCCAGCAGAGTGGCCGCAGTTCGATCTGGCACTGCATACAAGAACACTTCTTTAGTCTCCTGGCAAATCCCTCCGAAAATCCACTGCTGGGGGAGGACTCGCCCTGGATGGTTTTTGCGACGTGATATTAGGGTTTCATCGATCTCGACATGTAGACCTGGGCCGCCGACAATCGTTGGAGTCTGCAAAAGCTGCCAGGCGCAGATTTCACGCAGAAAGTTCTTCCAGTCGACAGCGGTCGCGTGGCCAATAGATAACTCCTCTGAGCAGAATTTGATTGTTGTCAGATTTTTGGACCAGCAATAAATGAATAGGATTATTGTCCTGAAATCCATCCTAGACCGCTCCAGCCAAGTTCCCTTTCGAAGACCGATTTCTTGCCGACACTGTCGGGCATCACACCACCTGTCAGAAACACTTGAAAGTGTCATTTGGTGTCCTCGTCTGCATAAACGTTGATGATGAATCACTCCATGTCTTTACAAAAAACGTATTGCTGTTTCCTTGTCATGAACGACCGCCGAAAGCGTCAGAAAGTTTATGTCAGGTTTTACGTGCGAACGTAGAAACTTTTTGGACAAAAATGACCTTAGAAGCGGATAAGGAGTGCTTTTATGGGGCACGTTCACATGCATTACGTACACTGGAGCTGGCAAACGGTGGCGGGGCTCAACTTTTCACGCGTGCCCTTTTTGCACTATTGGTGGGGCTTGACTTTTCAGGTGTACCCTTTTTGCATTAGTGGCGGGGCTCAACTAGAAAAGATCCGCTAACTCTATCTGATGAGATGTAATAACATCGAAACGCGTCATATTAGTGCAGTGTTTTCAGGTGGGTAACACTAATTTCTATTTCCTTGCTGAATTTTGAAATGAATTTGTGAAGCTCCAAAACGCCACACGTAGCTGGACCATGCTGTCAAACCGTTGGTTCAAGGGACCATATTGAGTAGGCCTTCCCGTGTTCTGAAACTGCCACTTAATATAAGCCTCCTGTTCAGCAAAACAAATTCGGTCACAATGAGCATGGTAGATTACTCTTTCCGACGCTAATGAAGTGCGACACATTTAAGGGAAAATATCCAGGATCGCTCCTCACAGGTAGCGCCTCGTGTCTTAACGAATCATCGATCTCATTGTCCCGAAAGTGCGGACACGAGCGACTGCTTAAACGCTCTCAACATGTAGCTTTCTGTCTACGCTCGGGATGATCATTCTTTGTAGCATAGTAACTATTGGGTTTATGTGGCCGGTCAGTTAAACTGGATTGAGGCATTATGCTATCATTGTGAAGTACAACTGCATATCTCGGTATCTCGTTGAAGACAAAAACACGTTTAGACGTCAAGAGGTTTGAGATGAGATGTGCATGACAGGAGCTGCTGAAACGTTTAGTTTTCCGATGGATGATCACCCTGCTAGGGGTGTACGACCCCTGTGATTTTCCAACTCCTTGATGTGATTTTGGTTTATGATACTCCGGGTTAGACATGTGAAAAGGCTGCCTGGTCTGCACCCTGTTATTTCATTCACTGAGCTGTCTATCCAGAATATGGATTTTTGCGGCACCGCATCGCAATCAATAAACTGGGAATGTCTATATTGCTTTTAATATTAGTAGAGCAGCTACCCGTTACTATGTTCCTGAACAAGCTACGATGCCTGCATACGCGAAGCGAAGGCGCATCGAAGGAGCAGTACTGGATTCATTCGTGTGGTACTGGTAGCCACTTCGTGGACTGTTTGTGTCGCCCAACATGCGTGTCCCACCTGCGTAAGCAAAACCCAGGGAGCAATTTATCAATGTCGCAACCTTGTCAGGAGTCTTTATATGCCAAACACACCATACGGTAACATTCTGACTTGGACAATAACTTGATCAGGGGAGAACGCGTGATGACAAGTCCTTCGCCAGCGTAAAAATAGAATATCACGTTTGCTGCATGCACTCTAAGTGCTGATAGGACCACATTTCGTGCTGCCATATCACTGTATGTACGTTGTTGCTGCATACGAGACTGAAACTTCAATAGGTAACATTTGGCTGTGTCATCCCGAACGGTAACTCAAATTCGCTGCACTGAGTGCCTGCGTTGAACTGGAGTCCAGGCAATCTATGCTGAACCACGAATACTGGTTTGAGGAGTCTGGTAATCGCAGTTAAAGTAGACGGAACTGGGTCTCTATCTTCATAACTGTGATAAGTTCAAAAGATAGCTAAGCTGTGGAGTGAACTGGAGGCTACTGCCTCCCCCTACTGTACGGTTGTGCAACTTGACCCCTTTGAGCAGCGGAAATAAAGAGGCTGGTTACATTCGACCACCGGTGCCTTCGCAATTTAGCACACATCTGGCAGGAACACCGAGTAAGCAACGAGCGTGTTCGACACCTTGTTTACGGCACAGGAAAAGGAAATGAATCGCTCAGCACCGTTATTTCACGCATCAGCCTCCGATGGCTCTGCCGCGTGTTACGCATGCTAGCCTACCGACTCCCGAGACGTGCGTTGTTTGCGAGCCGGGGGTGTGGATGGAAGAAGAGGAGGGGTGGCCAAGCGATGACTTGGTCCAGGGGAATGAAGTCCCTCACTTCTGAGCTGACCTCAGTTGGATCGTCTCGGCTCCCGGGTTAGGGTCCAAAAAATGATGAACACGTTTGGCTGGATACACTTGCTGACATGGCTAGGAGCAGACCTCAGTGGCTTTCGTGCTGTGGATTTATTTGTCCTACCCCATCCCTCTTAGCCTTCCCTCCAACCACGATCTCACTATTTAGTCTTATATAATTTTGCACAGCAATATTTTTGGCTACATAGTAGCCGACTGATAGCTTACCGGAACGATGCCCATCCGTTACCGGCGTCTCAGCTGGCTTGCACCTGTTGCATTTTTCCGCTCTTTTCTTTTGTGTATTGCGGCACATTAGCTGTGGTGTTTCCCACCTCTAACTAACGTGTTTAATGTATGTATAATGTTGTATGCACGGAACTCAAAGTGGCCGTAGAAGAGACAGGTGTGGATTGGACGGAACTATAGTGAGAGAATAGCGTGCGTGAGATAATGGACTTAACGGAGTGCCTCAGGTAAGCAGTACTGGTCAGAAAGTAAAATGAGCTAAAATAGTGCGGCAACTCAAATTTGTGTGTCTATGAATAGCAGGTTTCCATCATTGCCCTGTGCTGGCTTTGACCATCTGAGGCTAATTGACAAAGTGGACAATTCGTCAGCCCTCCTTCCTGTAGCCATCAAAACGGACACTTTAAAAATGAACTTTGCTGGTGTAAATATAGATCATTGGATCCCTAATCCAAAGCATCGAGTTGAGTCTAAGCGGGCCGTAGCTAACGGTGTACCTATAGGAACAGCATAGTAGGCCGCAGCTGTTTCCACACTTGATCCGCGCCTTAAGTGCGCTCACACGTCAGTACTCGCGGACCTCGCATTGTGGGAAAGTGGGTGAGCGTCTTAACAGTAGCAGAGCACAAGGCAGGGAACAGAGGCGAGGCCTAGTGGTTACAACAAACGCAATAGGAACGAACAAAGCGTGCGTTACATCAGATAACTATAGCACGCTTGTTCCAGCAGAAGCAATATGAATAATCCACTCTTTATTCTCCATGGATTCGAACACCAAGTCCATCCGCCACACACTTCCTTTAACATGCCCTTCTAGGGCGTATACGCGGAGGAACATGCACCTCAGGTATATGCAGACGGTGATTAGGCACTATTTCTTTCGACGTTAGAACCACTCTTTGAGCTCAGCGGTGTCCAGACGTTTGGGTATCTCTCTACCACAGCAGCCGCAAGATGTCTTTGAGCCAGTAACCGAAGTTGTGGTATCCTAGGAGCAGGTGTTTTGACTATATTCACATCAAGCGTAGTCAGATCTGACAAAGCATTGAAGCACGCTGCATCCATCCAAGTTTTTCGTATGACCGCGACAACAGTGCATGAGTTAAACTCCGTCAACTCCAGCACCAGAGCCAGAGTAACAAGATCTGACGAACTGCATAAATCTCCACTGTATCGCCCTACACAGTGGCTTGCGTGAGATTTAAAAGAAGCACTAGAAAAGCTCATGAACATAAAAGACACTCTTGGTTACAACATGAATAAGTTAAACCAGGGGTGTCCAAACTTTCTGCAAGACGGGCCATATTTTGTGCGGTAAAAATATGTCGGGCCATATTCAGTCTGACATTAAGATAATAACAACAAGTACACATGTACGAAAAAGCCCAAGCTTAAGTTTATTATTTCATGATGAGGCCGCAGGCCAGTCGAAATGTTAACGCGGGCCGGAATTTGGACATCCCTGATTTAAACTAAGCCCACCTAGACGGGTGCGTAATGACTTGAGGTTGATGGGGCATAGTGTAGAAATTGCGCCTCTCTACTGTTCAACGATGAATATTGTTTCCTATATTTCGCTTTGAAATTCTACATGTCTACATGTTTCAGGGAATGTCTGTCGCAGTAGCTATTTGATCCGGTGTAGCCATGTGGAATCTTCGGAATTAACCCAACCTCTCATTTCACCACGCTCACTTATCAGACACCGGGCTGATCCGTCTTGATGCGGCGTCAGAGCACAGACGAACACATGGAGAGTTGAGAATCATTCAGTGAGAACCTGTCAGCCAACCTGTTGAATGGGCGAGGCCGCATATTGGTTGATTGCACGTTCACCTTTCTGTGCATTTACTGTCGCCAGGTATGAATCCGGCGGCAGTTGTGGGCGTGACGACATTTGCCGGCACAGATGAACAACTACATGTCGAAGCGGCAGTTAGGATCTCTGGTTGCGAGGATAAAACCAAATGTTTTTATGCAGATATTCGTATCCTCACTTAATACTCACCGAGGACACACATACTCCCTCCTCTAATCGGAATAGTATCGAGTGGTTGCCAAGTTATGTACGTCGATTGCTATTTGCTTAAGGACATGTGATTGTGCAACGTGGAAAGCCGAACTTACCGTTTCGGAACAGGCCTAGTGAGCGGGCCTACCTAGTTCTACTTCAAAGTACTTCGGGGTTCGATTTGTGATTGTATTCCTCATTCCCAACAAGAGGTCAGTAGCCAAAGTAAAACAGTGAATTTCTCCCATTCCTTTCACCCATGACAAGTAGTGCCGTTGGCAGTAACCACACCCCGGTGTTCTGCTTGTTGTCGTTCAATTGAACCGACTCAACCTGGAGAATATCCAACTACCATTTACGAGTGAACGTGCGTGTTCACTACGACCAGTTCATTTCATGCTCTGTGAGGGGTTGGCGATTTCTCATGAGCACTTGCTATCTGAGAGCGTTTTTTTATTAGGTGACCGAGATACCCAATGGTGAACACACCGCTTACTACGAGTGGTGTTGCTGCGTCGGAAAGCGGTTTTCAGCCGCATAATTTACTCAAGCCTAGCAGTTTGGCACAAAAACAGCGACTGATCACATTTTCCTTTTTGTGACACGTCTGCGAAGTGACTCACCTAATCGATACTCCCGGTCTGACCGTTAAAGCGCCGTTGGTTGAATCTACGAAACATAGGAGACAAGTTGAAACATGCTGTTGAAGCTTCCGGTTCGTAAAACCAAGCGTGTTCTCGTCGACTTTCTCTGAAGTGCACAGAACTGAAGGCGGGTACATCTATTAGGGTTATAACACTCCACCTCACTACAACCTGTAATGATCTGTCGTATTGTTAGAATCCGGTCGGACGTATCATCTGCAATTTTTGAAGTTTGCCTTTGCCGTTACGAATATTTGACTGTCAATCTTTCTCGCTGATACACATGCGCCAGAATTGGAGACAAATCGGGTGCTGAATGCCCTTTGCGCTACGCTTCAGCAAAAGTTTCATATGTAGCCGAAGCACTTGGATCTAAGGGCTGTTGGAACCGACAGTGATTTTCTCCACTGTAGTTTTGCATAGTGTTTCTTGTCACTCAAGTCGATCCAGAACATTGAACGGCTGACGTGTGACAAACATTTATCATCCACTGAATTCAGAGACTTTAATAAGGGAGAGCTGACAGTGTGTCTGACCGATCGATTCCGGCACTTCAAGCGTTGGTTGCAAGTGACTACTGGCCTCTGCTTTGGTAGTGGGGTGCGAAGAGGCTATGACATAGTTAAGCATAACAAATGGTTCCATCGTTAATCGGTCACTACCAAGATTGCGTTTGGAGATGCTTGTTCCCGCCAGATTCACGTTAATGTTGTGCATACTGACGGACATGGTCCAGTCAGGAAACATTCACGACTCCAATCCACATGACTCCCGGCCAAAGGTACCTGCGTATACAGATGAACCGTGCATGATTTGCGTTTCACTACCCACAGTTCCATCCTCATGCCCATATCCATCGTAAACCCATACCGAGAGGAACTGTGCATGCTTCCCAGTCGGAAGATATCCCGTCAGTAACTAAATCATTCGTGAGAAATCGGGAAAACAAGTCCCCAAATACACACACAGATATGACCGCACTGTAACCCGTTTCGCGATGGAGCCGAACATAGGGCTTAGCAATTTCATGATGTTCGAGCACCCCACCAAGAGTAAAGACCAGCGGTTCCCTGGATCCATCACCTGAAGTGGCAGAATCGGTCCTTTAGACGTTTTGTACTTATAGCATACTGGTATCCATGCCTACTTTTCTCTGCTTAGCTGCTAGCGGATGAAATGGCATTGTTGCTTATTTACAAGCCGAAACAATCAACGACCTAAGCATGTATCTATCGGTTTGCAGTTGGTTAGAGGCCACAATAATTTCAGTGTCACTCTTATTGCTTAATCACGGTTGCATCTATGCTGTGTAATGGCCTAACTCCGTATCCAATCAAAAGATGAGTTCCAGCTTTTTGGTCGAGTAACGAATAAATCACGCCATTTTATTTGTGGTTCCTTACATAAGTAAATAGGAGTTGCTTTTGTCTCACTGCGGATGTTTAACTCACCAGCCTTGCTATGTGTCTTGCCTTTTACCATTTTTTCCTAGATCCGAGTGAAGATCATCGAAGCTCGACAACTTCAGGGTTCCAACATTCCTCCTGTGTGCAAGGTGAACTGTGCCGGAAAATCTAAAGAGACCAAGATCAGGGCTCCCACGAATTCACCTTACTGGAATGAGACATTTTTCTTCAATTTTCATGAGGCACCGTCCAAACTTCTCGATCAGTCGATCTCGTTTGGGGTGTATCACTCCAGAAAGCTACGCAAAGATGCGCTGATTGGGTCGTTTAAATTTGACTTGGCTCTTGCCTACGAACAAGACAAGCACGCGTTACTCAACAAGTGGCTGCTTCTTTGTGACCCAGAGGGTCCCATGTCCGGAGCCAAAGGGTACCTGAAGGTTTCTGTGGTCATCTTGGGACCAGGAGATGAAGCACCGGTAAATACAAGTTGGTCAGCTGTTATCCGAGTGTTTCGTATTACGTCATAGTTAGTACATGCTTAAGCGCACATCTATGTATTGTATGCTACCTTATGGAATACACACCATTTTTAATGCACACCCTTAGCTTGATGGGGGTATTTGGATCACAGCGTTCATTGGTACTATAGGGTCACCAAACAAAAAGTAACAGGCGTGTTAACCAAGCACCGCCGATCGGCACTCGATTCCTTCTCCAATACTACCTTCTTGTCATTGCTGTTTAAAGTATCCGTTTTAATTTCTCTTCTTCACCTTCGTCGTCGTCGCCAACAGGGAAGCATCAATATTTCGAGCCGATATTTTTCTACAGCACAGCCATAATCTCTTAGCAACTGAAAAGTGAGAGACGGATACCTAGTGCAAAACATATACATCCTAAGTAAGCATTCAGAGTCAAGGTGACTACATTTTGTCAACACCATATGGCCGAAAAAGCTAGCTATCGTGTGAAGGTTACGCCGTCGAGATAGTTTCCTTGCGGTGTTCACCGCTGCGCGTTATTAAAAGCCAAATATAGTCAAATAGTCTAAACAAGTAGTCCTGCTAGAAGAGGACATCACATGCACCGCTGGTGCCAGTTGCTAGCGGTATCCTACAATGTCTCGGCCCAGCACAAGGTGATCTCATCATTCTGCAATGCAAGAGAGACCAACAGCGCTCAGCGTTGTAGGTAATGACTTCACTTCCCAATACCTAGTAAACTTTAAGCCACCTCCACCTTCACGCCACCCCACATCCAGTGAACAATACCTGATCTTTCTCGGTACATGGTGACAGGTCATACGCAGCATATACCCAAGCCGACGCAAAGAACCAACCTGATATATGCTTCGCGGAATCCGGTTTCGGATTTTCCCTGTCACTGGATCTGATCAACCCTTCACAACACGGCTTTCTCTCAAAACGCTCCTGCGTTACATGCCAGCTACAATTTCTCGATCACATCACGACTATGATTGACAGAGGAATGGCAATTATTATAATTCTATTGGACATGCAAAAGGCGTTCGACCGCGTGCCACACCAGCCACTGCTGTCGGCTCTAGAATCATATGGAATTGGAAATCCGCTGCTTAACTGGTTCGACTCATACCTAAACGGTCGAACTCAGGTCGTTAAAATCGGTCAGCAACATTCTACACCGAAGCCAATAACCAGCGGTGTCTTCCAGGGAAGTGTGCTCGGACCGCTACTCTTCTTAATCTATGTAAACAATATATGTGACCCGATCAAACATAGACATCCATTTCTGTTTACAGATGATGTCAAACTGGTCTACTCATTTCATCCAGACCAACTACATATGTGTTTGGGAAACATCTGTGAAGACCTATCCGCACTAAATATAGCTAGTGAGCGCTTATTAATGAAGTTCTCCGCAGTGAAATCCCAAGTACTTGGGTACAGATGCCGCATCCCAGAAGGCTCCATTATACTTGCCGGAAACGTGATCCCAACGTCTGAGTCAGTTCGGGACTTAGGAATTAGGTACTCCAACTCTTTCAATTTCTCCGAACATGTTCTTTATCAGGTTGCGAAAGCAAGGCAGCCATGCGGATATATCACCAGAACTTTCTCCCTACCTGAAGTGCGACTTGAATCATTCAAGACAATCGTACGACCGACTCTGGAATATTGTACTATCCTTCACAGCCAATTAAGAAAGAAAGACAGAACGGCTCTAGAAAATGTCCAACGATCATTTACCAAACTGCTCATGGGACGCTGCTCAAACCTGACTTATTATGATCGCTGTCGAAAACTCCAGCTGGATCCACTTTGGCTGAGACGCTTAAAGAATAACCTCGTTCTCTTCTACAACATTATAAACCAACGAATTTACGCAGACAGCACCGCACTTGAATTACGGAAGACTGCAGTCTACCCCACACGTAATGGCGGCTACTTGATACGTACAAACCTTTCAAGTCATAAAATTCGGTCGAATTTCTTCTTAGTGAGATACACGTATTTGTGGAACAAACTACCCCTACAGATACGCATGTGTACAAGTCATGTCACTTTTCGAAATCTGCTTCAGACCTTCCTCACTATACCAAATGCTCTGAAGATATTTGACACACAACAAACACTAGAAACATTGACAGAAGTTGGTATAAAAAACATTTGATAATAGCTTACAGCTAGCTTACCCACTACATGTCATTACATACCATACCAAATCCTGTGTCTTTGCAGCCTAATAGTCCCTTCGTTTATTATCCACTTCTGACGATACAAACATCCGTAAATTTTACATATGAGTTGCGCGGGTCTAGGACTCAAGGAAAAGTAATCATGATCCGAAATGCTATAAGTAAACTTTTATTTAATGTTATGAAACGTGTTCACTATACAAATGATCGCTCCCACTTATGGGGCCGTGTACCGCCCGTCGGTAAATATACAAATTTATTTATTTCATTTATTTATTTACAAGGATCGTGCACCTCGTCTCCTCCAGCAACGAGCAACTGTCTCTTGGAGCCAGTATGAACGAGGTAGTGGATAATGGACAGGTAGGCACCTTATCAACATGCAGATCAAGCGCAGCCACACCGGAGACATCAAGCAACAGGCAATCACTTTAGACGAAGCAATCAAATAAAATAAATCGAATAATGCATACGGTGACATAACTATTCACTAAATGAGCCTATGAAATAAATTGGTTACGGACAAATCCGAGATACGTTCAAGACGTCCGAAAAGATATCTTAAGAAAATGCCACAAACGCAGAAAGGTAATCGAAGTTAACTAAAGTAGTTTAACGAACGTGCAAGTTTATAGAAGATATTTCAGGTAGACATTAATATGAGGTAAAAAAAGCATTAGGACAATATAGCAAACCCACCACCAGAAATAAATGAGACTCAGCATACAAGCACGCGGTCAGTAAATGGAATGCAGCTTCCCTACCAACACTGCGTTGATTCTGCCTACGCTCTCACCAGGACTCGTCGTCGTTTCGGTCTTGGCTCCGATTGGCCTCGATCATGGCTCCTTAGGCCTGCCTGATTCAGGAACTCGCGACCACATAGGCTACAGCAACATGCGCTCGATGTCGACGGAGTACAACCCATCGGTGACTGTCGCTTCCGCAATTACCGCTTCTTCTCTGCATGCACGAGGGATTTCTCTTGCAACTCGGCAACGGCATTCGCATGGTATATATATATATATATATATATATATATATATATATATATATATATATGGTTGGCGACATCCGGTTTCGGATTTGCCTGTCACTGTGACCAGCCACAGGACGCCTGCGCCTGTCTCCTGGAGCCAGATGGACGAGGTAGTGGGTAATAGACAGGTAGGCACCTTGTCAACATGCACATCAAGCGCAGCCACACCTGCGATGTCAAACAACAGCCAACCATTCGAAATGCCGATATCGAATAAAGTAAACGCATATGACGACATAAATACTCGCCAAATGAGCATATGGAAGAAAATGGTTAAATGTGAATACGCGATAAATACAAAATGTTCGAAAGTATACACACATGCTGTCATGAAAAAGACCAGGGTAGAAGAGATAGTTTCGAAACAAAGTTAACCAAGTGGAAACAGAATAAAGTTCAGTTGAACAACCATAATCCTGGTATCGAGATGTGGCGAATCGAGTTGCCATGTCTCACATCACAAGAAGAACAAATAACAAGGGCAGGAAAATGATGCTGAAAGCAAATAGAATGTAAGAACATGGGACTAACCAGGATGAAATGGAAATAAACTGTTAAATGCAGGAAAGTAAATGGAGCTACATCACTGATTGCGCGACTGCACCGTGTCTGACAAGGTATCCAACCACTGATGTGGACCATCTCGGGGGCCCCATCCAAGAAGACGGTATGTACCAGCCTGATTAAGCCATTCCAGCAGTTTCCTTATGTCTATCCTCCACATTATCGACTGTCCACCTCGCGGTTTCGTCCGAATCAGCTACTGTGCCGCAATACATAAAAGAAAAAAGAGAATAAAATGCAACAGGTGCAAGGCAGCTGAGCTGCGGGTAACGGATGGGCATCGTTTCGGTAAGCTACCTGCCGGCTTATATGAAGCAGAAAAAATAAGTTACTATGCAAAATTATAAAAGTCTAAATAGTGAGATCCTGTTTGGAGTGGGAGGCTAAGAGAGATGAGGTGGGACAAAGAAACTCACAACATGGACGTCACTGAGCTTAGCACCTAGCCATGTCAGCAAGTGAATCCAGCCAAACGTCTTCAGTGTTTAGGTCCCTAACCAGGGCGTCGAGAGCATCAAACCGAAGCCAAAGTCGAAGTAAGGGCCTTCTTTGCTCTCGACTAAGTCATCGCTTGGCCTCCCTACCCCTTCTTACATCTACACCATCGGAGAGCAAACAAAGCACGTTGCGGGATACGAGGTGCTGGCGTGCGCAACACGTGGCCGAAGCATCGGAGCCTAGTGCATGAAATAACAGTGCTGAGAGGTTCAGTTCCTTTTCCTGTGCCGTAAACAAAGTGTCAAACACGCTCGTTGCCTACGCCGTATTCCCACCAGGTGTGAGCCAAACTGCGAAGGCACCGATGGTCAAACGTAACCTGCTTTTTTATGTAAGCTGATCTAAGGGGCCACGTTTCGCAACCATACAATAACGTCGAACGTACCGCAGCATTGTACACTCTACCATTAAGGGCGAGAGTGATGTCGCGCCGCCGTTATAGATAGCGAAGATTAGCAAAAGCACATGGAGCGTTTTCTATACGGTTCGTTATCCCATCTTCGATCCCAATAGCGCTGATACAACTCCGCGGTAGTTGAATTTCTGAACGACTTCTAACTGATCCCCATATATATATATATAACATAGGACTCAAAGAAGAGTACACTTTGCTCAAAGATGGTACGAAACTGTTGTTTGTTTTTAACATGCCGATATATTTTTCTTTACTTGTCATTTTCAATGTACGAGACATCAAACATGTGAATTAATACGGTTCCGTCCACAGTACTTCCACCGATTCCAGTTGCGGGTCCTGCCTTCAAGCTCGTTAAGCCACTAGCACTCCTCATCCATGGGTTCCCATCCAGACAGACGTACGGGTCCAACGGTGGCTAGTCTTGTAGTCCGCGATTTCATGTGTTGCCGCCAAGTGGATGGCTGACCACCACGCAGACGCCTCCAGTCTGGGTGAGAAACGCTCAGGCGAAAAGCGTAGGACATGACCGAGGCAGCTCAAGTGGCTTGTTGAAGGGAATACTCGCATTCCCAAAGGGGCGACGTAGAACCTTATCTCTGTGAACTCGGTGTTCCCATCATCACAGCCGTTCCTCCTCATGCAGCCATTGTCGGAGGCAGAAAGACGACGCGCGTCCACCACACGAATCGGCAACGAGTCGCCCTGATACGACAATACTGAATGAGACATGACAGTGTAAACGCGGCCCTTTATTGAGATGGATACATTACAAATACTTCAGATTGACAAATACTGATTGGGCCTTGGCAACGCGAAGGGTAATTTCCTTGCTGACAGCGCCACCAACGGAAACACGGCTTCCAAGGTAGACAAACATTCCACTTATACAAGTTGTGCATCTTCAAGAGTGAGCACTGCAGCAAGTGTAGGCCAATTCAAAAGCAATCCTTTACACTTCGTGGAGGCGATGCTCAATCCATACTTAGACCCTTCAACTGCCGAACGATTCAGGATGAGTTGCATATTCTGTGGATCGTAACCAAGTAAGGTGATATCATCAGTGCAATATAAGTCGGCCGTGCGATCACAAAGTAGAAGCTCTACGCTGAAATTCTGGAAGTATTCTAGAACTATCGACAAGGCGTCCTCGATGGCGAAGTTTCAGAGCAACGTGGACATAATGCAACCCTGTCGCACACTGCTATTGATAGCGAAGGGCGAGGAACTTTTGCCGTTCACCCTCACTCTGATGGAAATATGAAGGTAAAGTGCGCGTAGGGTGGCGGTATACTTTTATAGCACCCCGTATTTCAGCATGCAACGCTATAAAGCAGGTCGATCAACGCAGTCAAGTGCAGCCCCCACCTCCCTATGCCTAAGAATGCAACGATGGTGCGCCTGTGATAATTGTGGCGATGTTCGAGGAATTGGCGGAGCGTGAAAATTTGATCGATGCATTCACGGCTGAGATCGAAACCAGCTTGTTCCTCACGGTAGTATGATTCACGTATTGGGGAAGTCTACGAAACAGAATGGGTACCACTAGCTTGGAGGCAACCGAAATGAGACATGTCCTTCGATGATTGGCACAAATACGAGCGTCTTACTTGAAAATCGGATCATTAACTGGTTCGCCCCAGGAGGAAGACACTATTTCTTCACTCGTAACTTATGCTCATGGAAATGGTAAGGCAACGTTGCGAAGAGCATCATCAGTTACAATCGTAAAATGGAAAATTTGAACGGAATAGGCTGGTGAAGCGCTGTAGAGATTGGTACAATCAGAACAAGGCAGAAATGAAGCTGTCTTAATGGACAAATTGGTCGATCTACTCGAGAAGCTGCTACCACAGTGCACGTAGGCACGCATAGACACACATACATGCCAGCTTTTTGCGAACAACGGGGTCAACTGGTTTATGATTGCCACTCCGCCGTACCTGAACAGCCCAGAATGAAGTCCATCTGAGGCGATGACCTTAAATAGCTTGAGGTGTCGAATTTCAAGGAAGTCTTCCGCTTCCCTGCCTGGATCCAGTGGCCCGAGCCAGGCAACAACATGCACTACGTACACGGATGGACGGTGGAAACCAAATAATTTGCCAATGGAAGTGCTTAACCAGGCAGTTCAAACGCCTCTGCTGGCTGGTTATCATAGATCTATCCGCCTTACAGATAACCTCACATACACTAGGCTTCCTGAGGTCAATGGACCAAATGAGCTTAACAAGCTAGTGAATGTTGCCAGAGAGTGCACTAGTCTCCATCTCCAATGTACGCTCGAATCACCAAGCCTCTCGATCGTTGCGCAGGCTTTGCCTGAGAAGCCGGTTGGCAGAGAGGCTCCGCTCGTTGCAATCTGATTCCCCCGGGATATCCCTGTAGCTGTGGAACAGCTACAGAAAGCGAGCGGAAATCCAAGCCCTTAAGGGGAGTCAAGCTTACTCGCAATTGGATTTTTCGGAAGTGGTCATTGCCTTCTGTATATCAGTCCAGTGTTGCTCATTGTATTGCGGTAGATTACAAATGGGTGCGTATGCCAGTGAAGACTGGTAGCTCGCCTGGACCAGAGAACCAGTTAATCTGTTCGCATCACTTTCATGGTGTTTCGTTTTTGAGGACTCCTAAAACCCATGCAGATTTTCGCGCCGACTAGCGCACAATTTCAGTCAATGACAGCGAATCAAAAAGCCCTATCATATGATCAATATAAAACCACGCTTGTGTTGGCAAAGTAAGATGCCAACCTGCGGAACGTCTAAAGTTGGTGCTTGAGAGGAACAGATGCTTGTCTTCACACAATGTGGGAAGTCTCTATCCGTTATCCAATGGTCCACCTCAAGCGCGTGACGACTAAAGTGACGTTCATATGGTCAGAGGTGGCCGACTCGTGCGTTGAAATCCCCATCGAAGATAACGACCTCCGATTTGTCAGCGTTACTCAAGAGCTGATGGAGCTCCCGATAATGTCATCCTTGCCACCGCGGAAATCATTTGGAGCGTTCTCTGGTAATACAAATAAGTTGCGTGTCTTCGCGCGACGCCTGGTGATTCTACATGAACTCCATGACCAAACTTCCCAGTGTTCGTTTATAGTGTATCATTCCATCAATGCGGCCGGGACCCTGCTCCTTAGTGTTATACCTACACCAGACAAAACTGATGAGGCTGCTTCTGGGTGTCTAGAAATACGCAAGTACTATCTAGCTTTGCGGTTAGTGGGGGTTATCAGCGTAAGCACGGTGATGAGGTCCTGCAATCGGCTTTTCGTAAAACAGCAAACGTCAACATCGAGGAACTCAAGGGTGCGTACTGGACTGACTTGCTGTCCACTCTGCATGAGTGTCCGTATGTTGAGGCATGCCAGACGGAACGAGGATCACCGTTTGAGGAGAACCACTGCTTCAACTCCATGGTTCACGGTGCAACCGGAATAACAAGTGGATCCATGAATACAGGAATCAAATGACGGAGAACAAGGATTAGTAACGATTGGGCGAAGCAGAAACAGTAGCTGATGAGTACATTTTGGAACAGTCCATGGCTTTTGTCAGAGGGCTTGATACTACCTGATTGCTGATGCCGAATTAGGGGGTTGTCTCAGGTGCCCCACTCTGAACCTTGAGCTAAATAGCCCATGAGCAGGGCAGCAGCTCGAATTCTGGGAATCGCACCCATTAGCAGCCGGCTACTGATTGCTCAGTTCATACGCCTTTGTTTTGGTCGGTTACCAAACAGAGGTCCAATCCTTCCCAAATCTTCAGTAAGGTGGTGCTGAAATACATTGCTGCACCAGAGTGAAGAAAGTCGATGACCTTATTTACTGGAGAGCCACATTCGCCACGTCACAGAGTTCTTAAACGGAAATACGTGGTTTGTCAGGCGAAAACCCACTTCCTGAACACCGCTACCGAACCATTGGCAGGGGCGGGATAATCTCAAACCACTCAGCTGGCACCACGAGCGGGCACTTCGGCAAGTACTGCCTGTTGGCCAATCTGCACGTTGTGGTAAGCCAGTCTTAGCGTTGTCCGCTTGGTTGAACATTGACTTGTCGACTGAATCGAAACGGCGCCCTGCGATTGCGTGTGAGTCGAAACTGGAAGGCAAGTGACCATTGAAGCAATATGGGTGAGGGCCGATAATTGAAGGTTGAAAACTGATGGATAAAAGTGAATTTGGAAGGTGGCGATAAGGGGGAAATGCGCAGAGGGGAGTGAGAAGACGGGGAGACTTGAGCAGTAGCTTCCTCACCCTCCATCCACCACGCCTGATGCAGCAGCTAGGGTACTGTTGATAATCCTCTGCGACGGCCAGAGCATCAAGAGGTCATGTGGAGAGATATTCATTGTAACCGGCACCCAGAAGTGCCTTACAATGTCATTGCGCTATAAACGTGCTCCGAGTGCACGGTGTGCAGCGATGCTAAAAAGTACTAGTTAATAGAAGCATGGCCTGTTAACAGATTGATAGTCGAGCCTGAAATTTCGAAAAACCGATATAAAACAAAAGCGAATCGAAAGACCTAGTTTGAACATTAATTTCGCCACAAAATCAGACAGCCTTTTCCCATACTAAACTGGAAACAGAGGGAACAGTGATGACGAAACTCTGTGAGTAGTTAACGCACCAGACCGCCTATTCTGTAGCATCTACTTTAAATCAAACCCAAACGTATGCTTGAAAACCTCGCGAGACGCAGGTAAACTCGGTGGAGCTTGACAAGGATCTGGATGAGGCTTGCAACACTCGGTTCTATCAGGACGACCTACAAATGTTTTCTGAACGCACTGGTCGACATGTCCAACAATCAAAGACCCTTTAGCGAGTACCCACTTGGTTGGTTTAGCGCTGGTTGTAATAAGTATTGGAAAGCCAATGAGTGAAGGATATTCCTCTAAAGTTTAAGACAAATGACGGTGTTAGTCACTTCGTCAATCGATTTGAGCTAATAATTCGTAATCCATTACCACTCGTAAGCCTTTTATGGAACAGAACGAATGATGACGCTTTGGTGCCCAGTGAAGAGCAGTGAGAGTGACTTTGTCAGCTTCCTGGCAGTTGGTTATTTCAGGGTGGAAGATAAAATAGAGATTTCCATGGTGCATAAAATTAAAGTAACACGATGCACTTCCCGAACCACCGAATCAGGATCGACGGAGAATCGGAGATAAAGGCAGAATCTACTGAATCAGACCCTGGCGCATGTGATTCAAACATATGGGGAATGTCGCGTTTACAATAGCAGATCATTGGCCTGACAAGGTAGAAGAGAAACTTACACGATATTTTGCTTAATAGGGGCTACCATCGTCAAAAGTGTGTGTTTGAATAAATGAGTTCCTAAAGGACGAAGAGCAACTGCGGTAACAAGAAACCTCTACCTGTCAGTGAAATGTAGACTGATCCCACACCACTTTCAACTAGACTTTCATGGGCTAAATAGTGAGACACGTATCAATTTTTCGGTTGAATCTTAGTTGAATGACAAATGCAAACTGAAAATCACACGAACTTCTTCGTAGGCGTTTATATCTGGATCGCACTGAATGGTACACGGGAAATTGTGGACCTCAGTGAGCTCAAACTATACTAACTGGAGTACTAAGTCTTTCGGCACAAAACAATCCATTGCGCTGGTCTAGCTGCCAACTTGGTGTTAACAGTGAAAATTCGTAGGAAGTATGAAGCACTCCTCACAAGTTCAGCGAAATATATCCTGAGCAGAGCTTATTTGAGTGATAAAACTTTCTGCACCGAACTATCCGGAATCGTGAAGCTTTGTCAGGTGGATACTGACGAGAATACCTGGCATGTGACCTACCAGCATAAATATTTACCATACCAAAGGGAAACAATGAGAAGTTTTCAAGGGAACGACGTATATCAAATGTGTGCTGAAATGGTGCCGTGCTGAAAAAGCATGACCGTCACCAAGTTTACTACGCTTGGAAGGGTCTGTGAAGCAAACTAGAAGAAGACTCATACGCAAACTTGGCAATTTTTGAAGGATTATGTTCCATGTATCAGTCTGTATGATCATTTGCAACCTAACAATATATATAGATCACGGGAAGCAATGAAGTGAACGTTTTGAATTGGTCAGGAAATAGGTACGCAGGAACAAAATAACAGTTGGTTGAGCTGAGACAAATGTCATGAACCCCAAGGTAACTCAAGGGCTACCGTCACTTGCTTTTGTACACAAAATGTAGCACGGCAACGATTGAGGGACACAGCCTCGGCAAACGTCGGCGCAGTGGCGCTTTCGTTCTGGTAGACTTCCATAAAAGCTGAGCCAGGATCGGCTTGATGACCTCTACCAATTAGGTGTCTAGGGATGGACGACTCCGGCAGTTTGCCTGATGCTCCTGGTCCGGTTGCTTGTTGTGCCATCGGCCCAGCAATTCGCTTCGGAATATGCTCTCCAATCTGCTTACACAGAAATCGATTTGTTCAACCAATTTAACTGCTTCATAGCCACAGACGAATTGGTAAATGCAATGAGTTGTGGCAGTAACCCATTGAATGGGTTCACTTGGAAGCATCAGCAGCTTCCTGGTTGATCAGACAGGATAGAGTTTGGTAGCGTTGAATGCACAGCGAATAGCTGTGTTCACCCGTCTTTCAATTTGCGCCGTCACCGCATTGCTCTTGAAGAGTAGCTATAAATAGACGGGCATGTTGGACACAGTAAGTACTCTTGGTTTGTATTCCTTCCGGTGACTGAAATCTGATAAATGCCACTGGATATCCAGCGGCCCGTAATGTCTGTGTGATGAACGATAATTCCCTCTCCATACTATCGGCACTACATAGTCCACGGACACGATCATACAGCGCTTTGTATTGGACCGACGCCAAGCTGTTTAATTTCTCGTACAGACCATTATATGTGCCTTTCTTGTAAACAGAACGTTTTGTCGAGCCATCATCTCGTCTTGTTAAAAATACAACCAGAAAAGCAAGACGATAGTTGTCTTCTAGTTCACCGGTGAAACGGACGTTGGGATGTGCGTTGTTGAGCACAATGGGAAAAGACTGAGCAGTCTCTACACTTGGGGCAATCATATACTGTTTGTATAGGCACATCTGGTTTAGGTAGGGTGCACCTTTGGATTCGACCATTGCCTGTTTCTTCCTGACGTTGGCATACATAATTGCGTTGCAACCCTCAACGCAAACGTTATAGGACCTGAGTAGGGTACCAAATTCAGTGCTGCCGAGCTCTCGCAACACTAAATGGGCACGCTCCTAGTAATCTGAGTCCAAATTTCGCTTAACCCAATACCACTGTTCTGAGAACTAGGAGATGATCCGGATGAGATGACCGTTGCATTACGTAGATGATCGAACGATGAAAGCGCCTCAGATCCTTAGACCGAAGGGACAAATTCTCACTTTCACGGTGTAGAACGGCCGGCACTGTCGTTTTGTACACGGCTTTTCAGACCGAGGGCAACCACCTCCTGACACTATTGATTTCGCAGATCCAAAAACGCGGTGCAAGATCGTTACTGATGAAACTGGCGGAGTAGGTGCACAGAACAACTACACAAGTTCCTCCATATCCAAGGATCATGGTATCATCAAATAGCTCATGGTCCTGTAACGACAATTTACACAGTGAAGGGGTAAAGCGCAAGCCATGTGATCTAGCTCATGCAGTGAATTTAGCCAGCTTTGTCTGAGTCCTCCCAAAGTTTGCCGAAGAGCATGACACTGGTCTGCATAACCAAGATCAAATAGTTTTCATTCAGGTATCATTGCAATTCATGCATCCTCTGTTCAGAAATGAAACACTCCATACTGGGATTCACCATAAATTCAAGCGAGTTTCTAACGCTATAACGACTGAGGGATGTGGTTGCATCCGTACCTTGACTTGTAGCTCAGCATCCAGCAGGGCCACTAGACTGAGCGGCCGTGATTCTGCCTGTACTGCCTAATCGTGAATAGGTGCCGGAGCAGTGGGTCAGCTGCTCATCACCAGAAAGCTGCCCGTCCAACCAGCGAGGTAGCGAATTGGAGTGATGATGTTGTCCTTTATTGTCTCAAGGACGCAAAAGCTCCAGTGGCTAGTGGTGCAGAGAAGTTAGAAGAAGCTGTGGTAATTGCCCACTGCTGCAGCCTCCTGCAATTCTTGAGATCTTTGGGTACATCTGGCTTCTTTATCAACACGCAGACCCTTTTTCATTTCAAACATACTACTTCACCTACTTTGTTATTCCCAGAGACAGTCAGGAGTTTTAACCCGAATTCTATCAGGTTCACCGACATCTCTAATACCCATTGACTGATGAGGCGACGACTAGTAGTGCAACAAGCAATGAGGCCCACATCGCACATAGCAACCGAGATTCTATTGCGCTGAAGTCAGGTGTCCTTAGGATGAGGGAACAATTTTTGTACACAGCGCATCCTGGTAGGCGTACCTAACCAAGGGCTGGGGTGACTTCTCCCTTGTCAGCCGAATGAAGCGCGTAACATGCTTCCCGAGAAACTTCATGGAAAAGCGGCGGGGTTTGAACGCTGGATTATTGCCGATACGGTATTCCAGGACGTGTGATTGTCCAGGATGGATCCGCGCAACCTGAAGGTTATGACGGTGTGATTTATTTGATCCAATTGATGACCATCTACAGGACGCCAAGTGACACTTCGTTGCCCAATTTGGTTAGGTCTTGGTGTGAAGAAACAGTCGATTCCCGGTGCACAGACGGTCACTATTATGTGTCCGGTCAGCGTTAGACTCACACTTGCCGGGTAGCCGCGCTACTTGGGGGCTCAAGTAACTTACCTACATATCCCCTGCAGCTAAAGCGATATCTGACCTGGTACACTGCGAAACAGCTTGTTGAGTTTGTAGTAGAGAGCGTCCATTGTAGCTTCTTAATTACAGTCGGTGGGGGCCCAAGCAGCAACCACAAGCATTGTGCAGTGCTGCTTGGTGAATCAAATTTACTTGGGGTTGTCAGCCGGGCACTACAATGCCGGTCGTTCACGAGAATCCTGTAAACTAACTGTGATTCGGTAGTGGAGCTAAGAACGATGCGCACTCTGGTGTGACTTGTGATGACCTCATCAGCGCGTTACAATGCATGTAGTCAATTACGAGAAGACAAGCCGAGAGCACAACCGCGTATGGGTCGTTGATCATTGTTTCGGACATGAAACAGACGTCGATATCCAGTGTTTACAACGCGCGTGCTAGCGCAGTCAATTAACCTACCTGTCTTACGGGACGAAGGTTGCACAGCACCTTGGAAGCAAATCATTGTGCCTTTATTAGGAGCTGTTTATGATGAGCGTCCCATGGTAATGAGGGAAGACAGCTGCATATTGTAGAACTCCAGTGGTATTGCAGCTGCTATCAATTAAGCTTGAAATTGGATAAGGAAGGTTAGTAACAGGGTCTGGAGGTGAGCAAGAGAAACAGGTTGAAACGAGTAAAGGGAAGTGTTAGCAGTAGCATATTTTCACTTATTCGCCCTGCCGTATACAGCAGAAAGGCGTAGTTTAAAGCTGTCTGGTGACTGATGCAGAGTATGATTGAAGTTTGATGAAATGATTATGGCAGTACGTTGGCTTGGATACCTTAATACGAATCAAACGTAGGCAAGGAAACTGTTAGGATCATAAACGAAATCCTCTGGGTCAAATGTCTAACAGTATGGTTGTGGGAAGATGATACTGCTCCGATTTTAGGAAAATGGACATCACCCCATCCCAACCCCCAGCCAGGAGGGCCAATAAATTCTTTTCTTAGTACTTCTAACCATTGAACATCCTCGTAACTGTGGCTCTCAAGGATTCTAATGACATTACCCAGTATAGTTCAATGGGTAGCTGAGGTTCGTAAACCCTCGCGCCACCTTGAAGTCTGGTCTGGTTTCCTCTGCTCCGAATATCAGGCTGATTCCCAAATTAAGAGGTGTGACATACGAAGACCGGTGTAAAAAATTAGGGCTGCACACCCTAGCTTATCTTCGAATGCGGGTTGACCACATCACGACGCACCGGATATTACATCTGGGAGATTACCCCATGTTGAGATCGCTGCTTCCTTTGCGCACACCAGGGAGCACACGTGGACACCGGTACAAGCTTGTCTTAGCGGATTTGAAGCTGGTCGCTAACTAACTTTGTTTCTAACGCACAGTGGTGAATGTTTGGCACGGCCCACCGCAACACGTAGTTGAGGCAAAGTCGGTGTCGGAATTTAAGAAGTTCCTTGACAAACACTTTGCCGACGCAAAAATATATTGAGCGCAACACAACATAACTGGCCTTTGTCCCTGAGTGACATTAAATGCAGCTACACAGAGCAAACTACTTGCCGCTTCCAACCAGTAATCAGTAGGTTTGTTTGGTTTGCCATTTCATTTAACACGAGTGACTCATGAGAAGTGGTATCAGCAGTACCGATGCTTCGCTGCCGCGCAACCACCGACGGTGGTGTGTGGACAAGGGACACTGCGAGGGTCGCCCGGTCCCTTAGGCAAGCTCGAACCCGGCCCTCTGATTACAAGGTAGGCTTGTTAACCTTAAGGCTACTGGCTGGTGCATGAGAAGTGGGCTTTATCTTTATGCATTAATCTGCGTTTCCCGTACTCTGGATGCATCTAGCTGTTGCCCCCCCCAGCTTATGAGTTTCGAAAAAGACAGGCATTATAACGGAGTCGCAGGTATACTCACTTTCATAGCTTTAGTTCGTGTCATAGTGAAGAGAAGCAGGAATACGATAGGACACGAGCATCTTGCTTATAAATACGTTAATACGCACACCGATTATATGGTGATAAGCATAACCGTGCAGTACAAAGTCGGAGAGTGCAGTTCTCCAAAGTTCACCGCTGCAGCATCATTCATAAATCAGTCCCTTCGCCCTTAACCTACTATATCTTTTAACTTCCTCCCTAAGGATATCATGATCCTCCAAACATCACTCCTGGCAGTCCTTAACGCTAACAAATTGCATCCAACGGGCACAAACGCTCTTGAAAATGCTTACTGTTCGTTGAATGACCAATCCCAAATCAGACGATAGTGTAACACAGTGAGATACCATTGGCTGCTTTGGGATTGGTCACTCAATGGACAGTGGTGTTTAGGGGTGTTCGCGCCCGATGAATGCAGTTTGAGAGCGTTGAGTGCCATCTCGTGAGATCTATGGCGGAACATAACGTCCTTAAGGAATTTGAAAGCCTACAACAACAATAACAACAACGGCAGCAGCGGCAACAACAAACACAACAACAATGACAACGGAGAAACGGATTGTTCTGCCTTATATGAAGAACATATCGGAAATGGCAGCCAGACTATTCAAACAGCATCATCTCATTGTGGCACACAAACCAACTGCCACGTTGAGAAAAACCCTTTTAAAACCAAAAGAAAAACTGCAGGCACATGAACAACGCAATGTGGTATACAAAATACCTTGCCGAGATTGAAAAAGGGATTATGTTGGCCAGACAGGAAGAAAATTGGTAACAAGGATCCAAGAACATAAGAGAGCCTGTGTAAAGCAATATGCATCGTAGCTAGTTTCATTGCATGTAGATGAAGAAGGACATAGCTTCGATTGGAGCAAAGCAGAAGTCCTGACAAGGGGTGAAACAAGAAAAGAAAGAGAATTCTTGGAAGCTTGGTTCTGAACGAAACATTCAATCAGCATGCGCGTGGACATCGATTCAATGTACGAACCACTACGACAGAAAGAAATAAAGAACATTTTGTCAAGCGGTTTAAAGAAGAACAACTCGGGTGCCGACTTTAGCCTTGGAGAAAGTGGGTAGAGGTCACGGGACCCAAATCGACACTGCCACGTGCAAAGTCACCTGCAGGTCGATCATGGATGGAGGATTCATTTAGTAAGCTTGCACGCTACATATCACTGCACTGAGGATGCCACCTCGCATGGTGGTGAAACGTTTGCGAGAAAACCGCCAAGCTCGGAGAACAAATGAACAATTAATTTGAAAGCACTATGGATGCCATTGTCTGAGAAAGCGTTGGGTCATTTTTTAAGTGTCCACAAAGCCCTGTTCTTATCAGTATTTTCGCTTATGATAGTTCTAGCGAATAGCTATGATAAAAACATTTGTGGCTCGTCAATGTGTACCATGTGCCTTATTCGAGGCTTCTTATGCGTTACAATTAGCTTAAGTTCCTGAATCACGAAACAATCTGCATCCATTACCTAACTGGTTGTTACATTTAACCCAGTCCTTAAGAGTGCATCCAAACTTCAGGAAGAGTGTTGGCCTGGGGGACGAAAACTATTTGCACTCTCCTAATCACTTGGGAGCTGCGCATAGTTGTGTTTTCAAGATTAGTGTGATTTAAAATTTAGGTGGACTTGGTGGCAATCGAACTGGTCCTGGAGTTTACTTGATTTCGTGTTGTAAGCGGTTGATTATGTTAATGTCATGCTGGGCTTGGAAACGTCTATGCCTTTGTGC
Organism: Dicrocoelium dendriticum; assembly: GCA_944474145.2. Lineage (NCBI taxonomy): Eukaryota > Metazoa > Platyhelminthes > Trematoda > Plagiorchiida > Dicrocoeliidae > Dicrocoelium > Dicrocoelium dendriticum. Next base: position 11,921,929 of record OX104064.1, read on the forward strand.
AAGATTCTGAAAAATATGGCTGAGTTGTACCTCATGTGCGTAGCCAGAGCTTAGTAGCTCTTTCACTATATACCAGTTTTGCAGAAGCATCTTGAGGGCGTTTTGTAAATGGTCTCTGTACTCGTTCCAATGCAGTGCGATCGCGCTTTTTGAGCAGCAGTACACCACTGCGCAACGTACCAAAGTGGGTCGAGCAACAGAAATACAAGAATGAAATACTGACTTTTGGAGAAAAAGCCTTAAATACCAATCCAATTCCATGCCTTGCTCCCGCAGTACCGTGACCTACTTGTTCATAGAAGTCAAGCAGGCGTGAATATCGCAACCTGCATTTTGTCTTTCTGTCACATAACCCTAGGACAGCATCATCGGTTTGTGGTGTGGTCCACAGTAGTGTTGACGTTCTAAACCAACCATCGACTTATGTATGCGCCTTCTTGATGAGGCTTGTTTAGACAAAGATCGATCGACCCCGGTTGAGCAACCCCTTCATCTTGTTTGTCTACTACACTGAATCTGCTTTCATTGCTAGGTCATTACTCTACAATTCTCACAACCATCAACTGCTCAGCCTGGCCAGGTTTTCACATGGGCTATCGGTGACTCATTTCTGATCGAAGACATCGACAGCCCGTTAGATGCCAATGGTTGGTAGTAATCCGACAACTTAACCAACAAATTATGCCCGGTAAATCACGTACTTGTCTTTCATTGGCTCCAAATCCAATCTACCACAACTGAGGCTACATGGTTTCTTCAATTATGCAACAATTTCCCTAAGTAAGCAAGTTTTACGCCTGAAAGTTGCTAGGTTTGTCAGCACTCAGCTGATTACCTCATCTCTGTGACTCATCGGTGCGAGAACTCGGTTGTAGCCTCGGAATTTTTTAGTCCATTACGCGACACTAATGCCCCAGACATCAGGCGTCAACTAAAGGGATTGAGGCGACTATATTAGGTCCGCTTCCCCCACCTACAGCATTGTGCTTAATATCCAGTATACACTAACCCTCACCTTACGTCCTCTTCTCCGTTCATTTACAGAGCATGAAGGTTGATTCAGACAACGAGGATGATATCGAAGCGTAAGTATTGTGATTTGGAGAGATTAATCCCACTGTACGCATAGTAACCTGCTTCGGCCTGCCGGTGTGCAACTACGGCCGGCAATGTTCACTTTACGCATCTATAACGCAGAAGATTTGCCAAGAAGTGAGTGCTCCAGAGGGTTTACTTCCCATTTTATTAACTGCATCTTTTCACCTTGCACATTTTCAAATGGCCGTTGCTTTGATCGACCTCGCTGGTGTTTGCTCAGCATCTATCGCAAACACACATTGATTACTATCAATGTTGCTTTTGAGATGTTAAGCAAATTTAATAACGGTGAGGAGTCGCTGGGTTTTTCAAAACTTCATGAGCTCTGCACGGTTCACATGTCTGAAACTGTGTAACGCCATCAAAATCCGGTATTTTTCAGTTCCGATCCCATCTCGCTTTGATAGAAATAAAGTTGTTGGGAACGCAAAGTAATGCAGACGAATTGTGTAATTATATATATATATATATATATATATATATATAGCGACAGTCTATAAGATGGACATTGAGCCATTCCAAACCATGGAGATTTAAATAGGAATAACAATGTACAATGATAGCAAAAGTTAATGAAGAATCAATAAGAACTTCTTTTTGTCTCTTTCATACGTCGTTTTTTCACTTTTTTCATTTATAGAGTTATTACTTTTGGAATCGGGCGTTCACGCATACTTGCGTGCAGCCGGTTTTGTGCCATTGTGGCGAGTGTGGTAAGCCATCGGCATTCTTCATCTTTCGGGAAACCGTACCGGACCTACAATTGATAGACAGGATGTGAGCCATTTGATGTTTTGACGCCGGATGATCGGCCCTCCACCACACGGCATCTACCAATGCGGCCCTGTACGCGTGACAATCGCTCGTCAGGCATGCGCAGGGCATGGCCAAACCATCGCAACTGGCGCAATGGGACAATGTCATGGAGCGGCAGATTCGTTTTGCCAAAGACGCATTGTCTGGTATCATCATTGCGCACCCGATGTTGCCACCATACACTGGCGATCCTTCGCAGACAGCCGTTGTCGCAGGCCGAAATCATACGCATGTTGTCTAATCGAATCGGCCACGCTTCGCATCCATACAAACGCATCGAGCGAACACAAGCAGTGTAAACCCTACCTTTTAGCAAAAGCGAGATATCGCGACGATTCCACAGGTGTTTTAAATTAGCAAAAGCCAAGCGAACTTTAGCCATGCGGAGAGACACCTCTTCTTTAATGGTTCCGTCTGTAGAGGTACTGCTCCCAAGGTAGACAAAACTATCCACCTGCTCAAGCCAAATGTTTTCGATGGTGAGCTGAGGAAGAGCAGTTTGCCAATCCTGTGTCAGCACTTTGCACTTTGAGGGTGCAAAGCACATACCATACTTGGACGCTTCAATCACCAGTCGGTCAAGGATCAGTTACATTCTGTGAGGGTCGCCACCGAGCAAGGCGATCTCATCAGCGTAATCTAAGTCCGATGCACGATTAGATGGAAGGAGCTCAATTCCAGAATTCTGAATGACTTCCAGAGCTCCCAACGGAACATCTTCGAGCACCAAGTTCAAAAGAAAAGGAGACATAGGGGATCCTTGCCGAACACCACTGGTGTCAAGAAAGAGTGCGGAGAGCTTGCCGTAGGCTCTTACTCTGTCTGAGATGTGGAGGTATAACGCCCGAAGGACAGCGACGTACTTTTCAGGGACTCCGTTCTTTAGTAGGCAATGCCTTAAGGCAGGTCGGTTTGCAGAGTTAAATGCAGCCCGAATGTCCAGGAAGAAGACGATGGTGGGTCTGCGGTATATGCCGTGATGTTCAAGGAGCTGACGAAGCGTGGAAATATGATCAACTTAACCACTACCGGGACGGAAACCATCCGTCTCCTCCTGATAGTGCGCCTCGCGAGTTGCCGACAGCCTGCACAACATGATGGATACCAGCGCTTTGGAGGCAACTGGTACCAGGCTGATACCTCTGTGCTTGGCACATGAAGTCCTGGAGCCTTTCTTGAAGACTGGGACAATAAGTAACTCTCCCCATGAAGTGGGGGATCTTTCTTCACTCAGACCTTCATAAATAGGGATGTTAGCTGGGCGACAATTTTCCTACCACCATATTTGAACAGCTCCGTAGGAGGTGCGTCGGAACCAGTAGCCTTAAAGCACTTCAAGTGTCTAATCTCAAAGCGAACTTCGGCTTCATTGGGCGGTTCGAGTGACACGGCCAATGGCGCACTGCGGGGCGAGCTAAGTACGAAAGTGGAATACGGGAAGAACTGAAATGAAATTGGAATTGCTCAGCCCATCTACCCATACACCTCCGCAAGATGGTGATTTCTGACCCAGCCACCTCACACATAATTTCACTGACACCAGACTTTTGTGACTGCTAGACCGAATATTCTGAAACAATCTGCGAGTATTTCAGAAAGAACGGTGATTTCCATCTCCAAGGCGCGTTGAGACCACAAGCTTCGCGATCACCGCAAAGGCCCCGTTTAAGTTGGCGGTTGATGGCGCGGCGAAGTTCATTGTGATCGGAGTTTGAAGGTGGTCGAACAGGTCAGGAAGCGCGTGGAGATCCAACTCTTTGAGGGGGCGATAAGTGTATCTACAGGCTGATTGGCCAGAAGATAACATCACATTCTGCAAGTAGTTCCAATGTAGATCGACGTCAGTGGGAAGAGCACAAGGCTTTTCCAATGGCAATTGCTAGTTCAGCTGGGTGGACCGATCGGCTGCTAACTTATTCGTGTCAAGCTTCCAATGCTTCCGTTTGGGACGACCTCCAAAGCGCATGCACAATTTCGCAAAAACCAGTGCGTGATCAGAATCAAGGTAATTAGTCCAAAATGATCTGCAGTCCTGTTTGCTACCTCGCCACCTAGAACCGATTACAATGTAATCTATTTGAGACCAGTCCTGAAATAGTGAAGGAGGATGCCATTTGGCAGAACCCCTCCTCGAGTTTCTGAAGTTGGCGCTTGCGAGAAATAACCCATTGTCTTCACACAAATTAAGAAGCCTGGTGTCGTTATCGGAGCGATTCTCATACAGTGCGGGATATACACCTAGGTGAAATTCACCTGGCGGCAGGCGACCGAAGAGTGGATTGAAGTCCCCGGCTAGGACGACGACATCCGATTTGGTTTTAATAGAGACCCCATGTCTAGATATCATAATAGAACATACAAAGTCGGGTCCACTTACGCACCTCATTCGTGGTACCTTTCTGACACACTGTTCCGCTAAAATTTTCATTCGCAACGTATCGGTGGAGGCTGATTTGTGCTCCTCTGTCGGCGGTTATCCATGATTTCTCTACTTTCCCCACGTCTGCTCGTTTCTACACATGTTACTCATGAGTAGTGCAGCACACAACGAATCCAAATACTCAGCAACACGAGAAAAGCTCGTTCTGCGATGCCACAATCACCATCCCTCCTATCCCACTCACTTTCATGGCTCCATGGATCGCTTCACTCCTCCTTGCTCTCACACGGCGACAATTTTTGGCCTGTCTTGTACGCGAGCTTTCCCGTTGGTCGGTTCCTCCTTGGCTCTGATTGCGCGTTGTGTCCCAGCACTCTTTCCAGCGGACTAAGATTGTGTGAACGTCTTTAAAAATACTCGTCTTCATTGACTAACACAGTTCATAGGTAGTGCACTACACCCATCAGGAACACGCATTGTCTCAGTAGCTCCGAAAACTTGACACTCGTCTGCTGGGTAAGACGAGCCAGTGGCGTCCAGCTTTTGCAAGTTGGCTGTCGCTGTGAGCGGTCAGGCTAACACGGTTTGGAGCTTAGTCAGTAGTTATTTAAGTCAGATGCGTCGGTTGCTCACCATGTTCCCTCACACTGTGATTACAAGTGCCGAAGTTAACACAAATATCTGGGGATGTAGATTGTCGGGTTTTGGAGTAACCGCCATGTGTTTTGGATTGCGACACGCAATCTCAATTGTGGCCACGGTCGACTTCGAAGTCAGCCTCTGCCATTCAACTCACTGGGACCATATCCGAAGTGGAGGGCCTAATCTGGTGACGTAGTGGCAACAGTCGAATTGCGGGTTCGAGCTCTACCAGTGTCCAATGGAATGCGCACTGCTGACGATTCCCGAAAGGACGAAACGCGCGTACAGTGCTTTTCCGGGCGTGTGATGGCTGTCTGAGTGAGTCTAGATATGACGAATTTCTACCTATACCATTTCACTCCCCCTACCACTCCACTGTAATCAGTACGCAGACCAAACTACTTATAATGTTGTAAGTTAATTGGCGGCTTAAGTTTGGAAGTTCGTCGCTTGGTGAGAGGTGGCTACCCTGTCCTCTACACGACAGTAACGTGCAAGTTAGTGGATCGTGAGCGGCGCTATATCACATCTAGTAACTTATTCGCGATGGTCGTTGCCGTCCGCCGTAGCTCAGTGGTCTCAACCACGGACGGGCAACAGTAGAGTTGCGAGTTCGAGCCCTACGAGGGTCCGATGGAATGCACACTGCTGACGATTCCCGGAAGGATGAAACGCGTACAGTGCTTTTCCGGGCGTGTGATGGCTGTTTACGTGGTTGGAGATTTGACGAGTTTCTACCTATACCATTCAACTCCCCCTACTACTCCTCTGTGTCATACTTTTATGGTTGTGCTTGTCGTTATGGCCTGCTTTACCCCAACGACAACTTTAATTGGTTTGAGGCATCCTTTCCGGGTCTGTAATTCGTTGCGTCATCGCCGTGACTTATTCCACCCAGCACGACGAGCGGGAACAAGCTGGCTGCGCCCACAGACAGACCATTGATGGCTTGCACTGCACCACCCACATCCAGCGTAAACCAGATTTAGGCCGGAATTCAGGCAGATGAAAGTCACGATCGATGCGAAGCTGGCCCGCGCTCCCTTATCGTAAACACATACACACTCATCACTGATGATAACAAACAAAACGAACAGCACAAAGAAGGAGGGAACTGGGCTGTAGCTCATTCCACAATGGATGGAACCATTATTTAAGGTTTGCACTGTCACGAGGACTGTGCAGCCTGCCTGCCCCAGCCACCATTAATCGATTTGGTGGCACTCAACCGCTGGTCACTTCATCAACATTCGAATCAAGTGCAGTTGAATGTGGGATAACTATCGGTAACCAATGTCAAACAAATGATAACACTAATTCCCATGCACAGCGCAACCCAACTACATCGACAGTGCAGCACATGCTCCGTACATCTGACTGGGAAATAGTTTCCCCACACTAACACCCAATCAAGTTACTCTTCGCCTTTTCGACTTCAGTCCCTCGTGACCAACTTGATAATGTACAGGACCGACTCGGCCTGAGGAACACAAGACCGCGTGTGCTACTGCACCAGGTGCAAAATTGCCATGGGTTGGGCCCAGTAGTGCATTTTACTTGTATATACGGTGTTTTTAATCCTGATGAAGCGACCCATTTCTCTTGTTTCTGGGCAACTGCATACCAGACGCCATCGCATTAGTGGCGGCAACCATCTGATACTACTTCACATAAGCTGAAGTCAAAGTGTATGATTAACTTACTACAACACCCACTGGTCCACGTCCGCGCACATACCTTATAATTCCAATACCATGAGGCCCGGGGATAAACGTGGATAGCACAACTGCATATTTTATAGAATAAGTACAGTGATGGGAGAGGGCAACACCGAAACCCTCCACCCTGGATACCAATACTTTTTTCCAAAACCGGTACACGTTCAACCAGCCCTGGAACATCACGCATGTGTTCAGGGATGCGCATGACAATTTTCGGGGCATGACGAAACTCGCAGGCTGTAAGTCCGACGCCAGCCACAGGGGATTACACGCAGTTTCTGAGCATTTTACACGGGTGTCGGGTTACGCAAAATCTGGGGAGAGGTACACTTTAGATGCGTGCAGTATAGTAACTGGATCGTGATTCTTCTCCGGGTCAAAGCATTATTTCCATCCAGCTCCATCAGTATGGTTGTGCGTCCCATACATAACAATTCCTTTTAGTCAATAATCGCCGTGGTAACATCTGGAGCGGATGCATCGTGTCAACGTTTACATCGTGCCTATTCTTGCTAAACTTGTCACCCAGAGATGTTCAGACAGTATCAGACAGCGCAGTATATTTCGCTTTAGTTTACTTTCACGATGAAGAGCGGTTTACTTGTCAAGACTATAAGACTGTTTGCTTGTGAAATGTCCCTGTGCGACGTTTTGTTACCACTGGTGAAACGCTCTGCGTTTAGTGACCATCGTGTGGTGGGACTCAGCGTCACGGGCATGTCCATACTTTGCGGTCATGTTTCCACTGCCTCTGCATGAGACCTAACACTAGCGCTGTGGGTGCGGTCGCACTGCTTTGGGGTAAGATTTGACCTCACAGCTTCTTGTATCTGTCCCCTCAGCAAGTTGCAGTGACTCTTTCGCTGTCCACCTTGTTTTCACTACCAGATCTCCTCCAAAATAACAGTTCGACAGAGCACCTGGTGTTGTGTAAGGGCAGAGCTACGCAGGAGCAGTTGTTGCCAGTCTCTTTTCATTGATTGGTTGGGCGCATGCGTTTCAGACTACGCCTCAGTGCGGCTGTTATGCTTGCAGTCTCATTGTTGGTTATAAAATGGATATCAATAGTACGCCGGTACGCAGTAGAGACGCTCTGTTGCTGCGCAACCACCACCAGTCGCACGTGGGCTGAGGATACTACAAGGGTCGCCCTGTTCCTACGCAGGCTCGAACCCGCGACCTCGGAATACAAAGCAGGCTTGGGATTCTTTAGGCTACGGTCCGGATATACAGGGGAGGCACCATATTCGAATAAAACACCTTGATCTTGGTTAAATCTTCGGTATTACTCGTTTTCAGTGCTGCGCTTCACGACAGCTTTCGCCTTCTTTTACACTCTTCAATCACTAATTATTAACCCAGGTTCCGGTTCCCCTATCTCTCCGTGGACAGTCAGACTAAGCTTGAAACCGATTGTGAAGCGCGGTGTTCAGACCTGGTGACAGCTAACACTTTGCTACTTCATCTGCGATGCACATCTCGGAACTGACCTACGTTCATATCAAAGCGAATCGTTTCCTTGATCGTTATTGGATGTTTCAATCCACTCGCATAACCGTTGCTCCACACAAGTAACACTGTGACTTAGTAGGACATCCTAATCGAGTACTTTATCAATACCGTGAGATCTTCACATCAGATCCCTGCACCATATTGCTCAACATCAACTTTCAGTGATCCCATTCATCTTTAATCGTGCGTACCTGAAGTGATGCTCCGAGTGCATCAGCATTTTACTTAACCAGTTGTACCTGTGACACGAAAAGTTTACCAACAACCCACTTCAGAAACGGTTGCAGGCATATTGCCTACGTAGACGAGATATTTCAAGCTTTTCCTTTTGGTCGAGAATGGAAAGGTCTTGTACTAGACGTACCTATTCTCGTTGGATCTGTTGGTGCCGCCACAGTATATCGTGGGCCCATTGTCAACCCAATTTTAACAAATACTTTTATCCATTGACAATTGTTAAAACGGCCGATGCAGGATGTAGTTGAATTTTTGGGAATTTGTCATGGTTGGGTGTGTGGTGAGCCACTGTCAGGGAGCCTAGACCTAGAAAGGAGGATGATTGGGGTTCTCAACCAAAGCCTTTGGCTCAAAGGCCTGTCCGCAAAGCAGCAGGTGGCAATGATTTAGATTTGCAGAAATGGACGCCATCCCATTTTACACCCCTAACCTGGAGGACCAGGTGACTGTGTTCGTCTGACCTCTAACCATTGATCAACCTGGTAGAGGCTCTCAAGACGTCCGGGGACACCACCCAGTATGGTTGGATGTGTCAAGGAGGAACGTAAATCGTCGCACCATCTTCAGGTCTGTTGTGGTTTCCGCTGACTTTACGGATAAGCTGCCTGAATCTACTGTGCGGCCCCCAACCAGTTCAACGCGCCACGGTTCTCGGTTTGTACCCTGGCTGTAAGCTGACTCTCCGTAACAAGGTCCAGTCTCGTTGCGACGGACTATTAGGCGCGAACTAAAGCGGAGCCTGCACGCTGACAAGGAAGCCAGGTAGACCAGTCGGGCTTAAGAAATGGAGGAGGGGTTGCAGTATGGAACTATCGCAAGCTCTTCCAGTTGATCTGTACCACTGTTCCCAGGAGACAAGGCATCAGTGAGACATGCAACGCGGGTGCTCTGCTTCACCATAAGGAATGCTGTATGGGTCGTTGGACGGAACACATTCAGGATCAGTTCAGTTGGCCTTTGCTCCAAAACCTCTTCCAACTCAAGTGATACAGGATGATCCACGGACGGGTATTTTAGAGGCTGAATCGGAGGCTGCGTCCCGAAACGTGATCACAGCCCTCGATCGTTTTCCTACTATTTATCCCGATTCCGTCCGATCTGCACTATTTAAGGAGGAAGGTGACGTCCTCTGTAAAACACTTACCAGACCTGTTCGAACAGGTCTGAAAGGAGCAGATCATCCCGGCTAACTGGAGTGCATCGATTATAGTATAGATAGACAAGAAGTGCAGTCTCACCAACTGTAATAAACACAGGGGTATTAGCCTTACACCGGCTGCTGCTAAGTTACTGGCTTCACTTCTCGTTCGTCGTGTCACTACGGAAGCGGAATACCGGAGTAGGGAAGAGAAGGCAGATTTCCGCCCAGGACTTGACTGTATAGACCACATCTTCACTCTGTAGCAAGTGCTGATGCGGTGCCACGAATGTCGCAGACCGACCATAGCTGTGTTCCTCGACTTCAAGAGCGCATTCGATTCCGTCGATCGGTGCATTCTGTTCGAAATGCTTGTGCGGAAAAATGTTCTCATAATATATGCGAACATTTTGCGTCTTCTATACTCGAACAAGACAGGCCGCGTCAGGATCCAAGGTGATCTGTTGAATGTCTCTCCGAAAACAAGTGACCTTCATCAGGGTTGTCCATATTACCCATTTTGCTCAGTTTCGTCGTGCACTCCATCTTGGAGTGTTCCCTTGCAGAATTTCACAATGCAGTTGTTAAGATGCTACCTGGTGAAAGGCTACTTGATCTTTATTATGCGGACGATGTCGTCTTGCTGTCTAACAATGTTAGAGCGGCGCAAAAATAACCCTGAATAACCTCTCAAGAGTAATCCCATTGTTTGGTATGCGCCTCGTAACTTCAAATTGCAAAGTGTTGCTGCAAGACCAGCAGCCCCTTGATGACCGCTTGACCATGGACAGCGAGGAACTCGAGGTAGTTGATCAATTCACTTGGTATCTCTATCAGCCACGATGGGCGCATAGCAACTGAAGTCACTTCAGGTACTGCAAAGTCAGAACTACCTTGAACCCCCAACCTTGGCGTCAGAAAGAGTTTCACTCAGTCTAAGAGGCCGTGTTTACAAGGCCTCAGTGACAGCCGTCCTACACTGTGGATATGAAATTTAGCTCCCTTCCTCTGAAGATTTGAGACACTTTCGCGTTTTGATCATCGCTGTCTGCTCGTGTCGAGTGGCACCAGCGTGCCAGCAGGATGATGTGCGTAAGCGAGTGCTAGGCAGTGATACTCAAGCTAGTTCCTCAGAACAACTGATAGCGCTAAGTTGCCTTGGCTTGGGCACGTACTACGTATGACTGGTCACCGCTTAACGAGGAGAACCTTGTTTCGTCTGTCAGATGTAGGGTGACGCAAGGCTCGAGTTGGACCAAAGTTGACTTGACAGCGGGAAATGAAGTCACTGACGGCCGAACTCGCTGCCACCGGTCCGTCTCGTCTTCCAGGCTGGAACGCACATGACCCACCTTGTGCTTGGCTCAAGACTGTACACGACATGTCTCGCTGTCCGCAGCAGTGGCCTATCTGTTGCCGTCTCCTAGTCGGACTGCCTGTTTAACGTGTGCTGTGCTGAGTTATCTATGGGGAAATTGTTGATTATGACGCAGGGAAGTGAAAGTCACACAGGAGCTGTCTCGTCGATGCCGTTTCTTTTGCAGGACAACTAGCTGTTTGTGATGGCATGTTGTTGACAAGAAGTAGGTGCCTTGACCTTGAATCTTTGTTTTGTGTATTGGGATTTTACGCTAATTCCCGCTTCTATCCCTCTTATTGTTCTACATTCCTCAGGTCGTTATGGTCGTATAGCAGCGAGGTATCACTTTAAATGGCTGACGTACTGCTATTGATTAATATGCTGAGGATGATGCTGCTGCTGCTGCTGAGATGGATAAATTAAAACCTGACTATAGCAGCCGGGGAATTTCGAGGTGATTTTGAGCCGTATGGTCTCAACTGGACTCGGTCAGACCACACGCCCGAAAAAGGTATTGGTCGACCATTTTGCCCCATTCGGACTCATCATTAGCATATATTTCTCTCGATTTTTGCGGTATGGAACCCACGACAATCATTTACTAGGCAGTTGCTGGGGACTCTGATGTCAGACCGCTATGACTGATTGATATTTGCGGTAAGGATTGGTTTATCCTTCATTCACGGTTCGAATTCGCGTACGGGCGGGCGTCCTCGCGGTATACTCGGTCCACGTGCCACAGGTGGTGGTCGCGCGGCAGCGAAGCGAGGTTACGGCGTACAGCTGATGATCATCTAACCTTCATACATTCCGATTTCCGCAGAATTAACACCAGCGAACACACTCAGGGAGAGACGTAACATCGTCGTCGTGTCGCTCATATACTTACTGCTTAAAGCACTAGTATTAACTGAAGTTTTATTCAGGAGTAACAAACCATATCATTTGACTCAAACGGACAGGTGGACTTTGAAAGCCATTTTTACCACTTGAGTCAACTCCATTTCTTCCGTTTCAGTGGACCCCGACACTTTCAAGGGCATTCGAAACTTAATGAGCAAGGACGAAGAGAAGCAATTTGTCGACCCGTATGTGGAAGTTAACTTTGCTGGCAAGAAGGTACTGTGTTCCAGTTGCGTCTTTGATCATGTAACATTTCTATCACTGTATGCTCCTTCTAGACTTTCTGGTTGGCTATCTGTCGCATTTTAGAAAGGGAGATGTGTCAGCCGATGGCTGAAGCATCAGACTACACTTCATTAAAACGCTGAGCATCTTCTTAATTTTAGTACTTTTCCAATGCATGACACGACATGCTCGCCCTTTATCAGATACTCCTTCAAATGGACTGACGCAGTGTTGACCTATCCACTAGGATTTTCGCACCATCAAAGTGCAGTGTACAGATGCAAGCGCGATAGCACCATCCGTTATCTCTCTCACCGAACATTTTCACCTCACCGGACAGTGTAGCGACCAGGCATCAAGTCACATGACGCAATTAAGACAGCCGACATATAACTTAAGGTGTGTCCGACCGGCCTCACCCATTGAACCACAGTAGAGTAGTGGGTGAGAGTGAATTTCGCGGTCAGGGGTGTGGGACCAGTGGTACTTTTAAGGCACCGGATCGCGTGGCATAACATAATGTTTAAGGGCTTTTGCTTCGCTACGGCTATCCGTCGCAAAGGTCAAATGTGCATTCTACCGAGAATTTTCAACACAAAAGTAAGGCCGTTATAGGCATTTCAAATCCTCGCCTGGAATACCGTCCGTTACTAGCGGGTGGTGCTAAGATGAGACAAGGGCAGTGTTGGGCAGTGAATTGCTGGGTGGATTTTGCGTATGACTTTTATCAATTTCGCATAGCTTTTTTATAAGCCGACTTCCCCCTCTACAGAAACGAAAAATCATCCAAAAATCATCGGCTTATATTCTGTGTTATACGGTACTCTAACTGGCAACAGCCTAGACGATGGCGACTGGGTGGCGTGAATCACGCTGAGCAATGCAAATCGTTACAAACAGATCAAAGATGCACTTTTAAAAGGCTTTGGGTCTACGACACACTATTTTGTTAGGGTTGTTTCTGTCACCTCGCTACGGACCAATGGGAGGTTGCCTATGAAGTAAGACTTCTGGGGAGAATTCTAATTTTCCCATGAAAAGGTATGCTAATATTGCATTTGCTTTCATTTCAGCTAAAAACCTCCACTAAATACTGCACTGACCACCCGGAGTGGAACGAGGAAATGGTGCTGAATTTCCAGGCAAGCGGTAGCAAATTTTGCACACTGAAACCTTCTTATCTAGTTGTGTGAGTGCATTTGTTTGTTTCTAAAGTAACACAAGGGCCAGTCTCCCAGAGGAGTAAGTGAAGTGCAAGCTGCTGACGAACAGTATAGGACAAAACGGCCTTTGAATTCATTCACGGATATGTGTGGGAGCGACGAACGAATGGATGCCTACCTCGAAGATGAGTGCAAATTGATTTGTGGACCATCCAATTATTGCACAACTTGCCACTACTCACTGATGGTTTACTGCATGAATATTTGCTCAACACCGGTGAGCATGTGGACATTTGATTATTGTCAATGCAATCAATATGGGTTATCAGTGCACAGCGATGACTTGAGGTACACTCAAACTTTCTACTACTCATAATGGTTAGTGGAGGCCACCAATTATTGGTTTTGTTCTAGTTCAAAATCTTCAGACAGACATAGCTGGGACCGAGACTGGAAACAAAGACATGACCTGTAGGCGTCGTCACTGCTACACCATCCAGCTCCACCAGGAATGATTTAGGTGGGAAGTTGGGGAAGTCGAGGTTGAAATCATGCCACTTTTACCAGTGTACCACTTCAGTTCTACTGATTGTCACCTCTTTTCCGTAATTTCGTGGGTCATAGCTTTCCATTCTGCCACGCATTACCTCACTGCTTAAAATGGTGGTGAGGATGCTTGTGAAGGACGTATTGTTCCATCAGTCGGTATTTTATGTGAACACACATTTAGCGATATTTCGAATCTTGACAACAACTTATTGCACCAATATTTCTTCGAATTGCCGAGATCACTATACATTTGTTTTAATGAACCTTATTAAATTTCGTATATAAGGGATAAATTTATATTTCCGGTCGCAATTTCTAACTGTTAGCAGTGGAAGTACAGCGTATGTGCTGGTTAAGTGGTGCGCAGCCATATGCACACAAATCCTTCACATTGGCTGGCGTTCATTCATAAGAAACATCCGCTTTTGCAATTTTTCACCCATTGCAACGGAGCACTCATTTGCTTCTACACACTAAATTTTGTACCCTTATTTATCTGCATACTAAACCTAGAAACTAGAAATTCCATAAAATAATATAAAATAATTGTTTCTAGCAAGAAACGGGACGTCGAACTTTCATATAAGGGAAAGTATTCTTTTCTCGTTTAATATTTTAATTCAACTTGTCACGCTACAGAATGGGGGAACGCTACCGTAAATCACCTTCAGTGGGGGTCATTTTAAGACACTCGTTGTGTGAGCGAATTGCGACGCACAATCCCAATCCGGGGCTGAGCGCCGTTTTAAGTGAACCTCGGTCAATTTGATCACTGAGGTCGCATCTGAGGCCGATGATTAATAGGTTTTTCTCGCTCGAGTAGCTGTGGAACTGAGTGTCTTGGTCAACAGAGATAAGCCATCGTAATGGAAGCTCACGAGAGAAACTGCCTGGGCGTTTGGGCTAATCCGAATAATATCAACCTGACGACACCAGTAGGGCCATATTATCTGGCCTGAATTCTTATCGGCCGCCTTAGTGCGCAGCGGTTTCCCTCGAAACAGAGAACATATGGTTTCCGATCATGATCGGAATATTGATGCTGCGCCACACACCTACATGGCCGGCTATGGTCATGCTCCAACATTCCAAGAGTACTTTCGCTTCAGGCGGGCAAATTACCCTGTTCCTGTAACATTTAGGAATACCTTTTAAAGTGTTCGTCCCTCGCCTGAATGGACGCTTGATTCCTAATAAAAACCCGAAGTCTCTGGCTCCCCACAGGACAGAGAGAAGACCGGGTCGGACGAACAGAGCAACTGGGATGTATTAGCGAATGGCACCGTTCATTAAAATGGTGAAATGGAAAGTTCGTGAATGGTATTTAAAGCGCACGTGGAAAGCTCTGGAAAGGTCAACTTACAACAAATCAAGGAACGCCGCCCTCGCCTTAATTGGCCGCTTCTCCCAGTTGGCTCTCTGTCCACCCCAAGCAGGGTGGGTGGGTTTGGATCGCCTGACGCGGCGATGGGGTCTTGGCTTGTTCGCATCGTGTATTCCTTCTTAACACCTTCTGTGTCATTTACTAGCGAACCTCACGAAGTTCGACCGTATGTCTTCCTGACAACGGACGACGCCGTCCCACTCACCAACTTTTGTTCGATTTTGTCGTGACCTAGCGTTCCCTAGAGAACCCTCCCACTGCATTCGTAGAGTTGGATTATGCGGTCATTGTCCTGTAAGGTGACACCCACGAGACGGTGAAGTTAACCTATGGTAATCACTCTGGCATCCGCTTCAAGCCTTCCAAGTGCTAACCGATGCTGCAGGACAGTCTGTCACTCATATTCCCCTCACCTTGACAGCTAGGATCTGTGGACAAGGATCCAGTTTATCTTGCTTGGCGAATCCATTACCAGTGATCACCGTGCGATTTCTGAACGTGGTTCACGGTTTGCGACGACTGCAATTGCCTTCGTGTATCCATGATACCTCTGTCACCAGTTGTTTTCGTTAGTCCTAAACACAGTGTATACATGACCACAGTGAGAGCCATTCGCTTCTACCTTAGGCAGACTTGGACCTGCCAAGCTGCGAATCTCAAGTTTCTTCATATGTTTGCGTATCGTTAGCTACCTAGTTGTTCCTGTGTTGGTTGAAGCCAGTATGCTGCGACCATGAAGTGCGCGTTTGAGTAGTAGCTGGTGACGATTAGTTCGAGGGACCAACAATTAAGTTTTGATAAGTTGCTTTACATGGTTCACGTGTTACATATGGCCACACACTGCCTAATGTGGACAATATTTTGTTCGTCGGATCTAAGACAGCATGAGGTCAGAGGATGATATTCGTTAACCAAGCAGCTGTTTGTCATTGGTCCGTCTCACCTGCCTGCTTATACGCACTGGACCTACCTAGTGGAGACTTTACGGGACATGGCTCGTAACAGGCGCTAATTGATCGTTTTCTTTCTGCCATGCAGCCTGTTTAGTGTTCGTAGGATGCTGGGGCAATATTGCTTTTGGTGCAGCCGGTGAACACCGCAAGAAAGCGACCCTACCGATGACATATAGTGTGATCGCTCTGGCCTTGGGCATCTGTTTAGCCTATTTAGTTTTCCTACTACGTTACCCTTCTCTCCGCCTACTGTTCCCCATAGGTGAGGTCTTTTTGGTTGTGTGACAGCAAACCATCCATAATATGGCTGCAATCAGCCACATTGATGGGATAGCTGATAAACTAATCGAAAGTTATTGGTCAGCGTCCAGTTAATTTTATCCAATGACGGTCCACATGTGAAATCCATCGTCCAAACAATTGTACTGATTGGTCAGCTGATTCAATCGTGTCGCGGTCTGGGTAGCTTCGCTCTATACCTGCTCGCCTGCTTTCAGTTCCGCTAGGACTAACTACTACTAACTAATTACTACTAACTACTACTACTACTACTACTACTACTAACCAATTAGCACAACTGCTGGTGAATAAGACGCATCCATGGTAAGTGTTAAGATAGTTTGTTTTAATAATATACGTACTTAGTGTCTATGCTATGACTATGACAATAGCGATACATCAGGCGGTCTGTAGGATCCTATTCGAATGGGCAGCAACGCATCGAAAAACGAGCTTGGTTCGAACTCGATGACGGCGCGAAGGTGTGGTGAGCTATTCAACCTAACCGCATTCAGCGGAACACCGACAGACACCTTAGATTCCCTGGATTCATGGTAAAACAAAATATTCAGACATTTTTACCACCACAGCTCATGCGAACGGGGGACTCCCGCCTCATCAGTGTACATTTTGCACATGGAATCAAGCGTATTGGCTCCTCTTTATCAATTTGACCTTATGGAATCACAAATTTTGATTTTCTTGTTTTACACAACCGGGTCAAAAGATATTTGTTCTTGACCCACCTATAACCTTGATGATTACTGGTGCACGCATGATGCAAGTTTGACCTCAAGGACCCTGGCGGTATTCGTGTGAGAACCACGACACCATGACTGTTTGCCCATGACTAATTGTGACGGTTGCGCATAGTGTCCGATGTGTATGCACGTGTTCCCTATTGCTTATGCGCACAGGATTAGTAGACGAAAACGAGACGGCTTGTTTAAGCCTTTTTAACCCATATGGCCGGCGGCACCTCTGTGTTTGACTTGTCAAATTTAACTGCATATATGGATAGAATAATTTTGCATTCCAATGACTCGGTCGCGAATTTATCTCAGGTCAGCATCTCAGTGTTTCCCTTTCCAACATTATGTAAAGGATCCTTGCGGAAATGGTAGTAGATAATTAGTGGCGTGATTCCACATTAGTTGGGTAGATTGCAAGTAACCGTTGCGTACAGTATCATCACTGACAGCTTCGTCCGCACACAGCGTACCAATATCCAATAAAGATCTGAAAGAATAATATCGGGACGCATACGTATGGGGCTACTTTCGAGTCGGACGCGGCACCGCTCACACTGCACATGTAAGACTGTAGGAAACACGAATCCTGAAAGTGCATTAGACGATGACTGGACCGTAGTCGGTTTTTTATTTGAGCATATCGCCGAACCTAGAGTAATCACTAGGCCTAGTCACTTCCTCTCCCCCATCAGCGAATGACAGTCGCTCATGTCCAGTAATATCGGCCGTAGCTAACCCCTCAGTGATTGCAGGAGACACCAAACCTGTGATAACACTTATCCGCAAATGCAAGTACACGTCAACTGAGTAGCGATACATCCCATGTGTAAAATCGGCGGCAGTTCTGCTTTCGTTCAAGCTTCGGGTTGTGAATCTAAACTCACTTATGTGCACAAACTACTGAGTACCATTTCCATAATAATCGTCACATTCATTGCATTTGCTCAAACGGCACCGAGTTCAAACCAGAATCGTGCGTCAATTATGCGACCGTTTCTTCTCATTCCACTTCTCACAATTTTTCAAATCTGTAAACTTTGCTTCCTTTTGTCTGTAGTTCCCTTCGATGTGTGAGAAGATTCGAATAACGGCCTATGACTGGTGAGTTGAATTATTCTCATCTTCACCCCTATTTCTATCCATCATCTTCCCTTGAGTAGCATTTTTGGCAAGCGGCAATCACCATATGGACCATACATCGGCACACTGAGGAAGTACACACTTGTATACACGCATCTGTCGAAGCCACTCCCCTCTAGTCTGTGAAGCCATATGCTTTTTTCACGACGGAAAATACGTCTAGCCTGCAAAGAAAGGGATGGTGAAAATGGGATAGCAGCTTGAATCGGACTTTTGTAGCATTATTTCACTCGCGAGTACCTGTGATCTTGTGATGACCTGACTACGTTAGTTCTGCAAAACAAACACATGAAATGCGCATTGAATTACTTTCCACTGACCCATACTACCTAACGTCATCCCTTATCTTCTCCGTTGGAATCTGATGCTTATTTTACGAAAGAATACATCTAATTAGGCATTTCAAGAGAAAGCATCAGTCACGGTAGCTTTAGCTCCGTCACACCATTGGCCGGGCTGCTCTATCTCAGGGCCAGTTGCTTAATCAGGTTAACTGCTGGCGCGCGCTGTGGCACAGAAATGCAGCTCTCTGATTGCATATGTTGGATCACGGTTTTGTGTGTCTCCAGTGGATCAATGAAATGATCACCACCACTTGGGGATTTTATTCAACTTTCCGCCCGCACAATTGGGTAATTACCTTTCACGCAAGTCATCAAAACTCATAGACAGTTGCAAACGTCTAGGTACGCCTTCGTAAAATCCAACATCTGGGTTCAATTCACTAAGCGTGCATCGGTTAAATTGGGAGGTTGTGGTCGCTTCCATCTTCAAACCAGATCTCTCTCCGCTTTCTTGCCGCTAAAGCGGATCACTCGCACGGTCAGGTAGTTAGCCTGGCGTTGCGGGCACCTCCCATACCAGTGGCGTTCATGCAACTCATTTTTGCCCCCAGAAACCTTGTAATCGGATACTCTTCTTCTAGGGGTGCTCTTCAGTACCAATAAAATTCCCCTTAATCTTCCTTCATGAACCGAACTTTTCTGCGTGAAAGGAAGCCGATTTGGAAGTTGGAACTGTTCTGGGCCAAGCAACCGTGTGGTTATGACCCCATGCCGTCTCAGAACTGACAAAGATGGCATGATACCGGTTGAGCCCACGGTTTAGCTACCATGACACTGCTAGTATCATCACCCCGCAGACACAAATGGATCACCATATTTGCACTGCCTCACTTACTATGGCAAGTTACGTGCCTATATCTGGCTAGGCACACGAGTGAATAATTTTCCCTTCCATCATTCTCGATGCTCATCTGTTTTATCCACAAGTTTCCCACTTGTTACTCGGCTTTGTAAGCCGAAACTGCTAGCGATTTCTTGTCTTCCCCAATATCCCTTTCGTGGGTAACAAGTGTCATTCACCAGAGCTTGATCCCGATTGGTCAAACGATTCTAGCAGCATGAACTCCGATTGGTCATTGTGATTGCCAACAAGCTTTTCTGCATATCTACAATCGTTGAACTTCGTGCTGTGCATCTGAGTGGGCTGTTTCGCAATCCGAGCAACGCAACAATGAGTTACTTTCATCTCTGCTGATTTCATGATCTCGTTGTGGCTAGTTCTCTCCGTATAGAGTAGGGTCAATAGAATTTGTGCATCTATTAAATCCATGCCCATATATCTCACCTCACCTTTATGTGCTACAGGGATCGCGTGGGAAACAATGACCCCATAGGGACGGGGACGATTTGGTTGCCGTTAATCTCGGCATACCGTGATGACTCCGATGGTTAGTACACGATGATATCGCTTGTCCCAGATTGGACGCATGCATCCGCTACTGTGTGCTCGCCTTTCGTTAACGACCAGTTGACTCTGTCTAATCTGTTTGTTTGTATTTTGCTCTGTCCGTCTGTTTCATTGTGTGTTGTGTCACATGTTATAATCGAAGGGTGATGCAACTAATCAAAGATACTCACTTTGTCTTTTCTAACACGGGTAGATTGAAACACCACCAATTCTGTGTGCTTAACTAACAGGGGGTGTCAACGTTGCGCTAATTTTTATACATCACAATGCTCACATCTTCCTTGCTCCGCTCCTCACTGTGAATGTGATAACAAACAGCATCGACTAATCAAGCAATGCTGAAATGTGGTATGTAATCACCACTAGAACAAACGGTCGTGCATCAAAATGTTGACAGGTTTGACTGACGAGTGTGGTATGGCAAAGTTAAGAGGCACTGAAATGAATAAAAACGATAATCTAAAAGTTGCGTGCACAAGCAAGAAACGTTTTTTTACCTTACATGTAATAGGAAACGAAAAGTTAAGTAAGTACTTTGGAAAGAAAATTGCTACCTACTCGAAATCTTTATTAACAACATGAATCCATGATTTAGCTACTAATTCCCCAAATCTCACTGTCAAGGTACAGTTCTTTTGGTGGGATAATGGGAAGTACCAGATGAGCCGCATACCCATTGAAGGAGGCAGTGGCGTAACAACTAATTTTGCCGCCCTGACTTAGGGAAGAATAGGTGAGTGAAGGTCACACAAGCGGCTCAGGGTAGGTTGCACACTAGTTTTTCCTTAAATGGACGATCTTTTGGGGCACTGATGTAAATGTCGTGAACGTGACCACAATGGGATAAGGAAGAGATTACTGGGAAGAACAAAATTGGATTTGCAGGACCCGTTGTGTGGTTGGATTGCGACACGCAGCCTCTATATCAACCTCGGTTGACTTTGATTTAGACCTCGGTCATTCCGATCGCAAGGACTGTATCCGAAATGGAAGTATTTCGGTGCTTCTCCTCCCAACACTGACACACTACTGAGATAGCCTGAGCTGGGCTGGAACTCGGAGCCTAGTGGTTTACGGCTGACGCCTTGATCAATATAACACTGTTTGGAGAAGCAACACGGAAAAACTGGAAAGGACGTTTGCACAGGTGTGACACATGGCGCAACCGTGTTGTTGGTCATATAGAATAGTATTAAAATATTCGACCTTCAACTTATCTGGAAATTTTAACCTTTATATCTAGTATCAGAAAATCGATGGTACTAAAAATGTCGTCCCCTGTCACATACCGTGCCGAGCGGACCGCCTTACCCCGCCCCCTAGCTACGCATCTAGAGGGAGGAAACATGCGTTCACAACTTTAGGCATCAAACCAGACGAGGCACTTTCAAGTCGAAAGGTTGAAATGAATTAATGGAAAATCACGAAGCGCTGGTGAAAGCGGTTGGGTTTTGGACCAACTGTTTTGGACCTGACTGGGGCTGGAACACCTGCTTTTCTCCCACAAATAGAGGAACCTTTATTTAACAAAAGTTGCAAGTTCACGGTCAAATGACAAGTAAGTTCGAGTTTCGTCCTACGAATAGTAACCACACTTTTTATCTGACAGCCGAACAGGCTTTAGCACGTTGTGCACATGCAAAAACGGTCTCGCACAACGGGTAACGCGGCACGTGCACGATTTCGAAAGAGTGTATTCATTCTCCATGATAGCAACGAAGCTCGAAGATTTGATTTTAACTGTCGGTACAGAAGTCCCCGCAGAAGGTTTATTGGTAAGAAAGCAGCCACTGTTACCATCTGGTGCTAAGTAAGCAAGTGTAATGCGATCAATGCTTCTGAATCCCCTCGATCCATTCTTCTCCAGAATGGATCTCCGCCACATGACGGTGACAGAGCTCTCATATGATAATGTTTGAGGCCTTTGCATGGCAACCGTGCGAGTAAAAATTAATTGATGTGTGTATGTCCGGATACATTCGTTGTTCGCACACATCGAATTATGAGGATTTGGGTCAAATAATTCAAAGGCACTAGTTGGAACATTTAGTATAGAACGCAAAATCCAATCTCGCATTAACCCAAGGATCCAGTGGGATTGTACCGGACAGTCTAATAGCTGTACCCGTACGAGTTCA
Source organism: Dicrocoelium dendriticum (assembly GCA_944474145.2). Classification (NCBI taxonomy): domain Eukaryota; kingdom Metazoa; phylum Platyhelminthes; class Trematoda; order Plagiorchiida; family Dicrocoeliidae; genus Dicrocoelium; species Dicrocoelium dendriticum. The sequence goes on from OX104064.1 coordinate 11,944,071, forward strand.
GCAAGCCAGTTTCGGATAGCCTCTTTGACGGTGTTGTGGATAGCATGAAGAATGCATGGACGGTGCTCAATCCAGTGTAAAGCAAATGTATTAGTGTAAGTCAACACAGGTTTTGTGCACCTGAGTCGAAACATTTTCATCATTTTACACTATCACTGTGAATTGAGGAATGCACGAAATTGATGAGTAAAAGCAAACAAAGTGTCGAATACGAAATGTGTTGTTCTACCACCCAACAAACAACTGCGCATCATACTGTGTTCCATGGAGTCTACTAGTAATCGTGACAAGTACGATAGAATAGAAGTGTGGGGAGAAGTCGTACTGAAAAACAAGGCTCCAAATTTACAACATGCAAGACAAATAGAAAGCGCTTTCGATAAAATACAATTTAGGGGTGGAAAGGGTCGTTTAGAATTTTGTAGGACAACCTAATATAAGCGTCTACGTATTTGTTAGCAATCAAATCAACAATGACCTCTCTAGACAGTCTATCGCGTCTGGAAATATGTCTTAACGACTGTACAAACAATGTCTACTCTTTTTTGTGCAACTCAGGAAATGTTACTTGGGGACAGTAAAGCAACTGAGGCGGAATACATGCATAAATTAAGAATCAAATCACGAGGTACCGAAATCGTTTTAAGTCTGAGAGTATAAACGCATGGCCTACTAACCTTGTGAAACATTACGGCGACATGGGTAGACCAAAATAGATTTTGTTATAGAAATGCTTTAAGATATTTGATAGTTGTTGTCCTGGTTATGAGTTGATCACTCAGTGACATTGAAGAAGTGGCATTCGAAATAGCTTGTAGCTTATCAGCCTGATGAAAAGAGTATGTTACAGCGGTAGCTCCCAACTGCTGAGAAAAACGCGCTATAAGGCCGTTGGAAGGGGGTTGATAAGTGGTTTCCGGATGTGAGTAGATTGCAATGAACGATCGAAGTCACTGATGAGTATGGCGCTAAATTGGGACCTTCCGTCAGTGGCAATAATAGCTGCCACGCCAAATAGCGAAATCCATGATCAAAAAAGGCAAGAACAATCTTTTCAGAGGAAGTGCTGCGCACAGGAATTACACGTAGCCACTAAGTAAAGCGATCTGCACACTTCAGGAGAAAAGTGAAAAAGTCTGATAGAAGCACCTGTTCAGTTGCGTCAGGACCAACATGCCTGGAGCAGTTCTCAGGAAGTGAAAACAAAATGGATAAGCAGTAGGATATTAACAATCGTAACGAACGTATCAACATGGAAGTGGAGGTTATAACGTTGCTGCGTTCCGAAACGTTGAGGACGAGAGAGGAAGATGACCATAATTTTCCTGAGCTCATCAACTCTTCATTGAAACGTCGAAGACGTCCTGACGAATGGAGCTATACCTCCAATGACGTCGTTGGCATACTTGCATCTACTAAACGAAGACAGTATCTAATGTCTTTTGACGCATGAAATGAAGATGGGAGGTGGAGTGGCCGTTCTTTACAAAGCACCACTGTTAACAGATAAAGATGTCAGTTTTTCCGCAGTGTATTACGCAAAATACCCACTCGTCTGTCTACACATTTCATCTTAAAGGATACCATTTTGGAGCGGTAGAGTAAGCAGTATTGATCGATGCGTTCTCTCATAGACATTTTCAGTATATAAACAGATGCATTTTTCTCAATGTGGCTGATTTGGGAGCACAAAGCTGGACACGGCATTCGGTTTGAGGCACTGAGGTCCATGAACAGATTAGTATGCACCTTCAGCGCGGGTGCTTGTGAAAAGCCAGGCAACAGACATTTTTTCAGTTTTTTCTGGGACAGGCGGAATTGAAATCGCATAGCGCTTTTGGGATTTCCTTTGTGTTCCCGCTGTTATTATTCTTGACTTCAGATACTCGAGAATAAACTATTTATTTTTTTGTGTATTTAAACGTGTTCGTTACGGGAAAAGTGAGAGCCGGTACACTTCTTTAGCGTTATTGAAGACAGAGAGGCAATGGAATCCTCTCTTCTTCCGTGCCCGGACCATAATTCTTGGCCTGGACCGCACGAGAAATCATTATTTGTCATCGAACTGTAAGCGTGCGGACTTGTCAAACCAGTATCCAAACCAACGTAGCTCTCCGTTTTAAACTATATAGTCTAATGGTGTGTGGCGCACGACTTGTGCCTGAATTGTGACCATCTCAATTCACTTGGAACTTAACCTAGGTCATCTCGAACACCAGAGTCACATCAGAAGTGATGACTTTTCGGTCTTGCTCGGATCTAGTGCTACACGCTACGACTAGCCTCGCCCCAACTTGAACCGGTCGAGTGAGGACCGCCGGAGAGGCGAATAAAGCCTAAACAGCAGCGGTTGGATGCTTAAGTCTTGAACACTAAGCCATTGCTCATCGTAAACAACACTTGGAAAAACAGTTAGAAATAATGTGCTATGTTTTCCGGTGCCTCTTGGATTTTGACATGCAGTTGTAATTTGTATCCCATTTTACTATTATGCAAAGTGCAAATATTCCGAGCACTAGATCTTTAGGTGTATCATATGTTGTAGCTGCCAACCTGTCACTTTACAAGTAGTTTCCTTCTTGCTCGGGCTATTCGCCTTGGGACCGAAACTCGAAGCAGGAACATAGTGCGTACATAAAATCCTAACTGTGCTAGCGCGCCACCGAGCACTGTCCGCAACGTCTACTAGCTGGATACAGACATTCCAACTTTTGCCCACGGCATACTTTGAAGTTAGCGCCAGCCATTTTTCTCAGTCGGACTCCGGGGATTTTTTGGACGTCGCTTGCTCTCATGCTCTTCTCCGTGACCGGTTTCGTCCTAGGTTAGACTACTCTGGCAGAAATAGCATGGCCGGGATGTGGAGCCTGTGACCTTGTTGGAAACAGCTGACGTCTCGATCATTAACTACCTCGGATTCAATTCAGACAACAACACCGGTTATTATAATAATGTATAATTCTCATGGTTGGCAGTCCACTCCCCTTCATTGTTGCCGCCAAGTGTGCTGATGGAACGGATAAAGACTGACGATACCGTAGGTGTGCGGCCCAACTGAGAAACCAGTCCCACAGGATTTACCTGACTTCTAATTTGCTTAATCGATTGATCCAGTGGGCGTAAAAATAAAGTCAAGGTACAGTGGATTAGACATTGCGTTATGAATGGAATTGCTGTACGCCTGTTTGGTAGTCATCAGTGGACTCCTTCTACAACTGAGATTGCGTCTGCAGCTCATACGACTACACTGTTCGCCATCTCCCATGTGGTTGATACATGTTGCTATTGTTGTACTTGTTTTTTTGACCTAATTCACGTCTGAGCAGTTTGTGAGTTTGTGGTCAGTAGCTGACCACGAAATGGTCACCATGTCGCCAACGGTGCGCTGAGGTACTAATGTGAGTTGGTTACAATGTGCTTAATTTTGCTGTGCGATGATCGCGCCGTATCCACTTCCATGGGGCAGAGAAGTAGCTCTCCAGCACAATTGCAATGGACCAGATACCTTGAGTGCTAGGCTGAAGACTGCTGCTCAGAATCACGATAATCTTAGGATGGTCGATGTACCTGCCACAGCGCACGATTTTGCGCCAGTTCCGCACAAGTCTAACAATCTGAGGCGTGCTATTTGTGGCGTGTTTGAACGGGCTGCCAGGCCAGTTGATGCCACATCAAATCATCCGTTGCTCGTCTTATGGTCAGTCACTGAGAGCCGACTTAACCAACAGTGACATCTGAGCCTGTTTGGTCGTCAAGCTACTGCGTGAACACTTCTATCTGGACAAGTCGGAAGCAGTAATGCTACTTTTGTTTTCACCGGAGGTGGATGTGCATGCGAAATAGGAGTGTGCACTCGCTTCCTGCGCTGTACCAAACCGTACAGGTTTTTCTGCCAAGTCGGCCGATTAAAACATACAATATGTAAGCGAACTTTGCACTCATGCGAAAATTGGACTCGCTACAAAACTTCATCAATCAGCGATATATCGCAGACAATTTCAATGGGGGTGAGATACCATGTTAACCGGAGTTTGGGCGTTTCGTTTTGACACTCCACACATCAGTAATCCTACATTCGTTTCATTTATCACTTGGTTTGTATTACTTTTGCCAATACTTTTGCCTACTGCCAAAATCTTTTCGCTTGTTCCAAATCACTCCCTCCTTCGTAATCAATTACTCTCCGCAGGGATCGGACAAGCTCGAACGATATTATCGGTACTACTTCCATACAGTTACCGTTAATTTCCACATACGGAGTGGATGGTAGGTTCCAACTCCGGATAGGGCTGCATCAACGCCTGTGCCCGTCATATAACTGCACTCTGCCTGCCCGCACCTCTATCCGCTGGATTTAATGGGTTCCTCGCATGCAGTGTATAATCACACAGAGCATTCCTACTACTCAATGATTCCGCGTGCCTGTGTATTACATCCACTGCTATTGATTTATCAAAATGCTATGTTTTTGGTAACCCCAGGAACTCGGTGCTCCGCCAAAACACAGGTCATCTCATTTCATAACCCTCTCATCGGATTTATGTCGCCATCCGATCACCTCTGCTTTGTCACAATTAGCGCAGCTTCTCGCCTTGTTCCAGATGTTATGTACTTTGGTATGGTACTTTGCATGGGAGTGTTTGCGCCTTAACATGCTGTACCGATCGGTTGGCTCCAATGAGATTATTCAATTAGTACGATGTTTGACAAATTGCCGTCTGCCGAAACCACTGGACGTTAACCAACTTATGGTATAGGTGTGTGCTTTGTCGGCAGTTTTCGGAAATCACATCTTTGGCGTTCGTTATTGTAGCGTTAGTGGTGTTAAACGCGTGCACTAGTTCCTTGTCAACATTCTTTAGGCCGTGAGCGAACCAACCGGTCCTATTTGTATACATGTACTCCATGGGTGCTTATACTATTTGCCTACCGCAAACTACCTCGATGCTGTTGCCGTGCTTCACTTGGAACCTTCACAAGTTTGTTGCTAAATATAATTCGTATACTTTGACGTACCTTCATTAGGACTTCAGGTTTGCTATTTGCCACTTGATCTCCCTACCAGTTATTCAGTCACCGTTGCTTTTAGTATACCTGTGAAATCGTTTAGACAAGGTACATAGTACCTCCGAAAATGCACATCATATGAAAAGCTAGGTAGGTAACCTTATTATGTTCAGCCGCACATCGTCAACATGATAGTCTGCTTGCTTGTCCGTAAGGGCGTGAGAATATAATTGGAAGGTTAGCCCTTATGCCGTTATACTCTCCCTCTTCCAATGAACTATTTTTCGTTGTTCAACTTCCCAACTGATCTAAGTATCAACGTCATTGTCGAATCCCCCACTTCACTTGACGCGTTCTTTGGATTAGTGTCAGTTTGGAATGCTTTATCAGTTAAGAAGAGGGAAAGCAGAAATCAGGTATTCGAGGACACCGTTCTTGGACCTTAACTTTAGCCAGAAATAACTACACTTTCTTTGCAGACGTATTCTGGTTTGATTCAGTAAGGCGATCGTTAGTTTTTATGATCTGTACTCCATCAAGCAATCAATAGGCAACGTATCGAAGGACGTCTACCATCATGTGCAGAAGTTCAACTATTCAACGAAGTATGAACAGGGGACGGATGGCATTGTATTGGCTCTCTAGTAGGCTCTTTGAAATCCACCCGTTCCAGTTCCAATGGTCGTGCCATCACAGATTGTTGTATATCGCTTCTACCGAAAACACTCCTGTTTAATATATATGAGTGGCAAGGTGATACCGAAACACGGCGACGGGAAGAATGGGGCTGAAATGTTCAGCTATGCTTACGGTAGGTAGTTTCCTGGGTACTGGTCACGGAATCTCGCACACCTATAATTATAAATTAAATCTGCGGCGACGCAGCGCCAAATGCTGAAGCGCTGTCGTTTTTCCTATTGCTTGTCCTATCCGTCGGAAAACACGATTGTATATTCAAACATTTATCGAAATCTCCTATTAATTGTTACTCTTCATTTCGCTTTTACAGCTGGATGTCCTCCACGCCGATTTTCAGCTTTTGATTGATAACTTAGTCAGATCAGAACTCCATGATTTCTGGGTTCTTGCCTACACTCACAGATCGTCTGCGTCCCTCCTGTGAGTGTCTGACAATAAGCGTCCAGTTCAGTGACATTAGTTAAGCCACCTGTGTTTGTCAGTGATGATGAGCTTTGTGGTCTACATCCGGCTGCTGAATCTGAAGTCCCATTTCAAAGGTTGAGAAAGAGTACGCCCTTCTTTATCACTTCATTGGGGCGTAAAACCTGGATGACACGTGATATGCAATTACCGTTGAGCGATAGATCAGATGTTAGTTCCCACCGTGGCATTGCCGATAGGACGTCTACTCATTCGAAGCCACCGCCATGGCTAAAAATTCTACTAGACTCCTAATCGTTATCAGGTAAGAAGGATACACGGTCTTCATGACGCTATTAGTTCCAAGAAGTTTCTCTCTCATAGGAAGCACTGCGGCCCAGTCACCTACTTGGGTACGTCTAGTGTGCACGCTTTCTACAATTTCATCTCAATGTTTTACTATGAAGGGATGTGGAACGACTCCGAATCAGTCGTGGCTCCCATCCTCATGCATTATAGTTTTGGTCCTTTTTGTTTACACTGGATGGTGGTGTGTGTGTGTGTGTGTGTGTGGAGAAAGCTGTGGATAGCACATTGCAAACCACCCACGGTCCCTCTGTAGGTGCACGCGTCTTGAAACTGTTCGCAGTCACACTAGTGCGCAATCCTATAGGCAATTGCGCCAAATAAGTTGAAAATAGTGCTTACTCGCCGAGCTCTTCTATCTGTCCTTGCTGACATTTTGGGTGCGTCCGTGCTGCTGGGCGAGTTAAACTCCCCCAAATGCGCGATCAACGTAGCTTCCACAGCTTTTCCCGCTGTACCCCTAGCTGCCATGTTTTTCTTAGTCCTGCTTCTGCTAAGCAATGTTGCTTTTTTGGAAACAGAAAGTCACGACTTCCGAGGCGTTTCTGATTATATTGGTGTCATCGTCGGTGAATTCCAGCCAAACGCTCCCAAAGGGGCCGCGAAGTAAAGTACAACCAGTTACAACGTTATTATGTGTGCTTGTACGTGTCATTCTTGTGTTTTTATTACGAGAAACAATTATAGTGTGGGGCTATGTCCTCATAAAATTTTAACGGACTCCTAACGGATGGTTTAACGCGGATGGCGTAGCTGTTCCCGTGGATCTAGTGCTCACATTAGTATCGTCGTACAATGCAATGCTAACTGCAGTTAGATTCAAATTAAGTCCAACTGCGTTTTATACACCCGACTAAGCACATTTTCAGCTGTTCCTCACATCTCCTACTGTGAGGTCAGTCACCTTAGATGAGAACACTGCCGTGTTTTGATTCAAAAATCTTGTCGAGCCGAGCGATAGATTAAAATTTTACTGATACAATAAATGATATTGATAATGAGCATATCTTCAAATTCAAATCTGTAGATGCGACCAGATTGAATCGATGAGCAGCGAGCAGTCTACATATATTTACTGCATCACGCTATAGGTCACCATGAAATCACGGAGGGAACGCTTTTGTTTGCAGCCGATCCGCGACACTTCGTATATCGCAACATCGGCATTGGTAAAAGATGCGTACAGCTAGCTTCATTTAAGGTTTCGAGTTCCCCGACTTTCAGTTCTCAACATTCGGCTACCTTGTTGATTAGCTTGTATTCGCTGGCTTGCTTAAAACGTTGCTTCGCATAACTCAGAAGAGAGTTGGAGGACTGCGTTTTAGTGTCCCGTTGTGCCGGCCGGCAGAAGCGTAACCACTGACGACTAAGAGCTTATCCTCTGATGCATTTCACTAAATTCCGTTGAACTTAACTGCAATACTCCTGACTACCTAGCTCTGCCTGTGTCGTACTTCGACTGTGTACCTTATTGAGCAAAATCCCAGAGCTGCCCACGATGATGGGGCAATGTGACATGAAACAACCGAACTTAAGGATTTGTTAGATCGGCTCCGCAGTCCACATCGTTCGTCAGTGGCCCTTTTTGTTGCGACGCAACCGGTAAGTCAAGCGAGCACCTTCCACTTTTCCGTCACTTGCAACTTTTAGCCCAGCGCTCCTGCTATTTTCTCATTGCCCCTCATTGTCCTGTCCATTTCGCTTGTTTTGCTCTAGTACTCTTCACCATTTTTTCGTTCCTGTCACTAGGGTTTCTTAACATGATGGCGAGAGCTAAGGCCCTTTTCCATTCGGGTTCCGGCGATTTACCTCACACTGCTAATCGTTCATTGTTTTGTCGTCGAATCCTGGAATAACGCTGTCAAGATAAGTCCTGAACATCCAGAACAACTGAATATTCTGTAACTGTATACTCGGCCTCGGTAGTGATAACAAAGAATTAGTACTACCGCCGAAATTTAGTAATTAGTGCGCTACTAATGGCTAGTATGCATAAAATCGAGCAGGCGCGAGAAAATAGGTGGGTTCTCGGATCGGTGCCGACGAAGGTCCCGTAGTGCACAAATCAACCTCCATGGATGAAGGCGTATAGCGGAACGGAAAGTCAGAACGACACCACGAAGGAAGTGCACAAATGAACCAAACTTTCTACCTTTGAACTATTATGACATCTAGACGGGGGTTCTCTACTGCGCAACTCGTCCGCACCGGGTTGCATTCTCAGCGCTGGGATGAGCTTAAAATCTATCAAGCATGGCCTCACCGATCAAGTCTGCCAGTTGGTTTCTGAGTGTGTGCTTTCGACGGCGACAAAAAAGGCGATACAAAAAGAAGGCCGAGGAATCACAGGCCCACTTTCAGATGCATATGTTTCTCTCCGCAATTTCCTTGAGAATGCGGACATAATTTCCGCACCTATTGCTGGCGTACTTTTCGTTACAAAATTAATGTGAATTGAAGTTACGATATCGGTAAAGTGGACTTTGGAACGCAGCTGAGGATGTACGATGTTGGTGGTTCGCTGCGCCAATGGATCAGGAATTTCCTTGTTGATCAAAAGTGGAGGGTCCAGGTTGGCAACCATTTAACCGACTGGTATCCATCGAGCAGCGGCGTGCCCCAAGGCATTGTACCGGGGCCGAATTTGTGTCTGATCCATATAAACGATGTGCCTCAGCTACTCCAATCACATTGTGCGTTGTTCGCAGATGACTTGAAGGTGTGGAGAGTAATCCGCACACCCATTGATTGTGATTTGCTTCCGCAAGACCTTGACCGCCTCTCCACGTTGTCTGCATAGGTCAGCCTCCCAATAAACCCGGTCAAGTCGCAATTCATGAGGCTGGGTACGTGTAAGCACAACCGAACCTACACGGTGGCTGGTCAACCGTTGCATCCCGTGCCTTTCGTGCGCGACCTCGGTGTACTCTCACGCTACGAACTCAAGTCCGTGGGCAACACGAATAGGCTTTACCAAAACAGCCTTCGTACGCTTTGGGCGCTCAGGCGCAGCCTCAGCACTTGGTCCGAAGAGATTGCCACTTGCCTCTTCGTCTCAATAATACGACCGATGCTAGAGTATGGCTCTCCCGCGTATTGTCCTATCACCCGGGGCGAGGTAGAAAAGCTTGAGCGAGTGAAGCATGTAGCCACCAGGCTGATTCCCAAATTACGTGGTGTGTCGTACGAAGACCGGTGTAAGAAACTAGCGCTGAAAACCGTAGCTTATCGTCGAATGAAGGTAGACCTCATCATGACTCACCGGATATTTCATCTGAGTGATTACTTTATGTTGCGACCACTGCTTCATCTGCGCAAACCAAGCAGCACACGAGGACACCGGTATAAACTTCTCGTATGGATTTGAAGCGGGTAGCTCACCAACTGTTTCGAACACAGAGTGGTGAATGTATGGAACGACCTGCCGCAGCACGTAGTAGAGGTAAACTCAGTGTCGGAATTTAAGAAGTTCCTTTACAAACAATTTGCCGTCGCGAAATATATGGAGCGGAACACAACATAACGTTTATTTGTCGATGACTGACTATTGATGCAGCTACAGAGAGCAAGCTCTACTTGCTGCTTCTAACCAGTAATCAGTAATCAATCAAATGTTTCAATAACCGGGTGGATGGGGTTTCTGTGTTGCTCGTCTCCAACACCGCACTCGATGACCCGTTTCGTCTTCATTTGAACTCAGCAAGTAGGGATACTCGGGGTCAGAATTGGGACTCCGGACATGTGACTAACGAGGCGCCCTGATCACTAGACCAATGAGGTCCGCTTGTCGCAGAAGTCGATGATTCAAGTTTGCATTTTAGAGTACCTGCAGTGTGAATGGAGGGTAACACGCAATCTCTGTATTGACCTCAGCGTACATAGAAATAAACCTCGGTCATTCCGGTCGCTAGGATTGTATCCGAAGTGGATAAGTTTTGATGTTGCTGGCCCTCATCGCTGCACTCAATTTGCTCACTCCAAACACAGTAACACCAAAATTGCTCCACTTGTTACGGTCGTGGTGATCGGATTAACGGAGATCTACTTCAACGTAAAGCGAGGTCCCTATGGAGATCGCTCGTCATGGTCCAACCACACGGTGATTAGTCCAAAGCCTGACTTTGACAAGTGGCACTTCACTCTACTTGCTCACTAGACCAGGGCAAATCACAGCACCGTCGTGCAGTGGACATGGAGATATATTGTGGAATCAAACGGCAGAAGTCCGTAGAATCTCAGGTTTGAGCCACAGGACGGTGGATTACTTATGAGTATGGGGATTTAGGTGCAATTCCAGATGTACTCCGTTGCAACCCCCTCTCCGTCAGGACAGCTTCCCACACGTCTAATAATGCATCAGATAGCTGTGTTAAACTTCTGTGTCTCGTCAGTTGTACGCTTTCCTCTAGTCCCTGCTGGGTTCCGATCTCATGATTTCCGGATGCCAGCAGCTTGTGCCACTAGGTCATGGGTGCCGGTGGAGGATCTGGATGATTGACATTTGACTATGATATAGCGCTGCTCATCTTCCACAACCATGTCACTTACAAACGGTGCATGACAGAATGTTAAATCCCTGACTTGCATATGTTTCAGTCCCATGTAGCTACCAGGGCATCATGTAACTCACGAATAGTCCATGGACGCTCCACTGTTGTTCAGGAGTTCATGAGCTCACTATCAATGTGCGTTTGAAGACTCTGGTTCGAGAATGAACTTCGTTGCCTTTTGCTGCATCCATTGGCGATTAACAGAATTTGGATCAAATTACGACTTCGTCCGGATACATTTGTGCTTTGGCTGATTTGGTTTCAGTTAACTGATTGAGAAGAAAACTATTTCGCTTTCTTACCAAAACAGGAAATGAAGCAATATAAGTGGAAGTTAAGATTAAAATAATATAGCCCTCTGACAGATGCGGAAGCTTGTACGGCATGGGGATGAACTTTCACAGCATTTTATTCTGAATTGAGAAAGTTCGATTAAACAATCTGCTAGCAAGAAAACCGCAAAATCTCGAGGTCTAGGTTCAAGCAAACCACGTAACAACGGTTTACCGTTGACATAGTTTTAGCCACTTCCTCTGCTGCTGTCCAGTAGTACGTATACTATAACGTGCCTTGGAGCGTTTCGAGAGTTTGTCACTGATGACGCTGTATTTTTCATAGACAATTCTCTGTCAAACATTAACTGGTCTCTTCCGGTGTCTTTAAAGTTAGTGAGGCCATGAACAAGCCCGCCTTATTATACATGCATATGCATGGTCATACATGTTGTGCAGCTTTCTAATCATTGCACATCACTATTATTGCTTGGCAAAACCAATAATCAAAACTGATTTTGTTGTCCTTCATTTCTGCGCGCTTAACCACGCCATTTTGGGGACTGTTTGTAAACAATGTTCTAAACCGCTTCATATACATGCACTACTGCTCCTTTACCACAGCTTTGTTATTCCTCCCCCTGTTTACCTACGCACCTATTCTTCAGTTTCTAACATTTACGGTGTTGTGTTCTTCATCAAGCAAGTCCTGAGTGTACTTGCTCTGGGACTCAATAGATATTGCTTTCGCTGCGCATACTCGTACGGAGTAGCTTCCTACGCCCGCTGCATGTCTCACAGACGAATCACCAACATGCCAATTTAAATCGATGCGCTTGACACCCTATTGCATCCACATTCATTTTTCTCAGCTTTTTAAGCTTAGAGTACCCATTCAATTATAGATTTTTTCATCTTTTGCCGCTTTAAAAATTAATTTAGCAGATCTAAGTTCGCCGATGCTGTTTTACTTACCGATTATCCGCGTTATGACAAGCAGTCTCAAACCCATACTCTAGATCAAACAAACTAGTTCAGCAATAACTCTAAACTGACCAAATGGAATTGTCATCAACGACAGCTTGGTATTAGTTGTTCATTTCAGTTCCTCATATCGAAACCGCAGTACAATGCGGGTTGCATCAGCTGAATGACGTTTACGCTGGCACTGTGCAGTTTTTAAGCCTAATATGAGCTCCCCTTTGTTAGCAATATATCCCCTCCCCATCATCATTTATTGACCTCAGAAGGGTAAGAACAGGCAACCCCTAATCCTATAGCTCGGCGGTCGGGCTCTATATCTCAGATGTGCGAATAGACTGCTAACCGTAGGTGAGCGGACGAACGTACAAATACGAGTTAGGAAATGTTTTGTTAAAAAGGTATGCCAACTAAGGCTAAAAGCACGGCACCAAGAGGACAGCTAACTATGGGTGACGTGAACGCGTGCGGAGTACGAATATGGCCGCGGGTAGCAGTTTACCTCCGAGCCGGACAAGCGTATGCGAGTAAAGTGGCTTATACAAAAGTGAGAAACATTCCAACAAGCGAGCCACTTAATATCCTAGGTGCACAATAAAATCGTAATTTTAGCATTTTAAGGTTTTTCCCAGTCAAACAGGGGAATCTCCAGGTCCGTACAACCCTCTAATTAAACGATATCTCTGACAACAATAGTCCCACTTCTAATGATGCCCTGTTGTCACCAGTCAAAATGCCGCTATTAGATCGCTGTTACCGTGGGGAATCAAGTGAATATGGCATTTTCCTAAGACCTGCAACTTCTTAGACTAATTGTAGTACCACGTTATCAGGAGATTTGATGTCCAGACAAAATGGACACATTATTCTATTCTGTTTTTGTGGCTCCATTATTGAGCCTTTGAAATAGGGGAGTGGGGGACCAACACCAAACTACCACCGTACGCACCATCGTACTACTTCCAAAGCTAATGATATCCATCTTCCAGTCGGGATTTGGCTTCAATTGACTGAGACACATCAGCCAATATACTATATAGACGTGCTGACAGCGAACAACCGATCATACTAGTTCCAACTAATGGCTATCACCTGAGCCACGTGGTCTAATATCCATCAACTGGCTATATCGGCTTAATTCTTGTTGCTGGCTACCCTACTATACTGCATTATCCACAACCAGCTTTCTCTTTATCTAACCCTTAAATCGCAAAGCAGAGTACAATATTTGAATTTAATTTGGGAGTGTTCAAATCAGCTCGATCCTCCGATATTCTTGCTTCCCTAATCAGTTGAACAGAAACTCGGTTACAGTAGCGCCACTAAGTATTTATTTTTCTACATCTTCTCGAGCTTATTAACCAATGTATTAACTAACGTGTACTGAAGTTGTAAATTCGCTCATTTTGTTACTGAAATGATTCGCTAATATATATCATGTCTGTATTTTACTGATCCACTTGTTATGAGCATGATTCACCCAAACTTCCTTGGGTGAGCCACCGTTTCGACATCCTGCTGTTCACTGTGTGTGCTAACCCCAGGCTACCGCTTGCATCAACTACCTACTCATTACCCCTACTTTCGTTCTCATGAACAGTTACGTACGCTACTCTCATGTTAGTCACGGTACTACACAATGTTTTTGCTTCCGTTCCTTGTCTCATTTATATGTGAGTGTTGCATTGAATGCTGTCCACTGAGGAGAAACTTCACCAGCACCATCTATATCACCACCGCCACTAATACCAGCATCAATGTTGTTGTCCTCAACTGAACTATTTCTTCAGTATTGGAGCTGATACGCCTACTATACAATCATTAAGAAATATGTAGACTGATGAAAGAGAGACAAATATAGGTTTTAAGCGCCCGAAACAAACTTTTCCAGGGAAATCGCCTGTTCTTTTGTTGGGTTATTTTTTAGTACTCTTTGTGTCGACCGGGATTCACGATGAATTGAACTTGTATTTGCAGCCGACGGATATTGTGTTGCCTGCCCGAAAACACTGCACACCACGATACGTTTCGAGCTAATTTGATTTCATCAGATCTCGAACCCGGGAGCACTGGAATATTAGCCGAAACCTCCACCGGCCCAGGACGGGCATTAACCGTTGTACCATGTGTTGCTCGTCGTGACCCGATGGACAAAGGCGTATAGGCTTTGGCTAATATTCCAATGGTCTCGGGTTGAAAGCCTGTTATCTCCATCTGCGGATATCCAATGAGGTTGAAACGTGTCACCGCATGCAGTTTTTTCGCACGAGCAACGCCAATAGTTACATCCGTTTGTCCTTTGTTACAGCTATACGATGCAGATAACCTATTATCATAAGCGCATCAGTATAACGGTATCCCTGCGGTTCATTACGTTGTCCAACTTAACCTAATCTAACGCACAGGCAGTTCGGTATCTTAGGTACTCCACACAAGTAGTTAGAGGCTGCTAATGCTGTCTGCTAATGTCCTTAAATCTTTTGTGTCTAGTAAATAAATAAATAAATGGTATATTCCTCGGTGATTCGAGGTGCAGTCCAACTATGTGGTCTGATCAATGTGTACAACAGGATCGCAAAAAATAATCAATTTTTCACGCTTTTTACAGTGGATCCAAAACAGGTACTAAACTAATTGGCAGAATTAAGGCATTAAGGAAATTAAAAACCAGGAACAATAAAGCATGCAGATTTAAACAGATGTCCAGTTAAAGTAATACGACCACTCGTGGAACCATCCCCAGGGGACCTGTTTCCATGCAAGGTATTCCCTCAAAAGCTTTCGCCCGCACTTCCATGCAATAACTGGCCGTGTGCCGGTGTGGCATAGTAGCTTATCATCCATCACCTGTTTATCATATATTCTGTTCTTTTTAGAGCTGCTTTTGTACACGTATTATGGGCCATGAAGCCTCAGCCCAGTCCATCATGCGGATCATTCTGTTATGGTACTTATTTACGCCAGTCTGTTGGTGGTAATTTGCCTTGCATAGGTAAAGTCTTTTATAATCTGGAAGCTATAATCCTAACCTGCAGTACGACCTACCGAAACCCCCCAGTTTTCTCATCATCTGCTACATTTTTCGCTATGTTTACCGAATGCTTAACTCTGCCGGTATAGTGCTGAATTCTGTGTCCACGACATGGCTCACTAATTGAAGCTGAAGAAATTAAAGGCCCGATCGATTAGGGCTATCCCATTGGAACACGGATCAAACATACCTGATTGGAAACCTAAGTCTTCCATTATTATGCGCTTTGGTTTTGACGTTTGATAATGCTCTGCTCATTGACTAGTTGCCACGGCGCACTGTGTTTAGTTATCCGCTCACATGACCAATCATGGCCTGCGTATCCGGTCGATCCATTATCTTCTATGTATGGTCGTTCGTTCCAGGCGGCCACGGAACCCTCATTATGAGCCACTCAGTGTCGACTACACATAACGGCATTTCTTGTTTGGCAACCAGTGAACTCAAGCGCAACTTGCCCGGGCTTATGAAATCATCCTGCCTAGTATACACCTGTGCGCACCTCTTCGAGGTCCCCAACCAATGCATCCATGTTGTGACTTGGAAACTTTGAGCAACATGTCAGTGCACTTCTCCAATGTCTTTCAAACGAGAAAGTATTCATTAGGTTAGCATAAATCGTAGTCAGTTATTATGCAATAAGGGTGATTTTATGTCCTCCTTGTATTGTGACACCATCCACATGCAAGAAATTAATGCCCTCTCTTAGCTGCGAGCTCCATAATGCCTAGACATGCGTCCAACTAATGGCGTTCAATTTGTGGAACACCCTAGCTGCTTGGCTTGAAATGCACTGTTACGTTTGTTTCACTTTAACGCCAAATACACAGCTGCTGATTACTTCACCAGGACCCTATCCAAAATTCATTCAGAATGGGGGTGGCTAAAAGTCAATCAGCGGAGCCACTTATGCGGACGATTATACTTGGTTCGACTAATGACAGATTCTTTTCTGTTTGCTTCAGATCGGACACCTGAGTGGGTGACGTGATGCATCCCTTTCATCCCGATCGGCCAACTGCATCACATCTGGAGTATTTGGCAACTATCATTCGCCACTATACAGTCTCTATCCCCAATGTGGCCTAAAATGTTTCGTGCCACACGACTGAATACTCTCGAATAGATTTTTCAATTAGTTGAGTAGGTTTCATAACTCCAGCTCTCACCTCTGTTCTCTGCTTCAACAAGAGCTGATATTAAATACATTATTTCAGGTGTACAATCTGTGATACCCTGATCCGCAGCAAATGTTTCAGAACAATCACCGAATAATACCTGGTATAATTATGCGGTCTCAACTAACATGTTCTCAAACTGTAACTGTTGATTATGATAAACGCCGGTTTCCGGAGATTTGCTGGACAGAAACCCATGTATTGGAGAGGTTCGGTATTGCTCTCTCCTATCCATGCTCTCCACGACGGATGCTTTCGTCCCTTTTTAGACGGTTCCTGTACAAATGGCCTGAGTTGGTAGTGGAACTCCACATACGGTGGTTGGTAGCTATCCTCATGATCACAAGGCCATTGAGCTCCACGAGCAGAGGTTAACACAGCCCTTTGGAAGTTGATTGTGGCGTTTTGGAGTACACGCTGTCTTGGATTGTGACACGCACTCTCAATTGTGGCCACGGCTGACTTTGAAGTCAGCGTGTCGTTCCGTTCACTGGGACCGTATCGGAAATAGAGGGTTTACGTACTGCACTCTTCCATCCCTGCCCCCACGACCTTCGGTTTCGCTTTTGTTTAGACTCAGCAGGTATAGACAGCCTGAGTTGGAAGTGGAACTTGGCACTAAGTGCTTGGCAACTAAATTAACTGTGGTGCTGATAGCATGGAACGCATCTACAGACTGAAACCTAGCTTGCCATAGCTAGTTCTCTAATATGCCAACAGTATGCAATCAGAAAGAAAAGACGGATTTATATGATGAAGCAAACAGATGGATTGCCGTAAACGAATGGGGTAGATGATTGTACGTCTTCACATCCCCACGTCCATATTGATTGGTTACTGTTTGGTTGCGCTGGAGTGAGTTTGTTCAACTGAATCAAAGGACTATTCTCATGAATTCAGAAACTTTCTTAGTTGTGGAACCGGTCTACTTATAAATATTGAGGCTTTCTGCAGATTAGTAATGGTCATTTTCGCTGAGATTGCTTTTTGAATAAACCGTTTGCCCCTGAAGGACCAAGTTCTGTGACACCAATCCGGTCTAGTACCTCCGTATTCTATCTAAACACTCGTCATGCATTGGCCGCGCGTAACTTATCAAAAACAAACTTTTAAATATGGTGGAAACTACAACTGCTGTCTTGTATCCACGAGTTCTGTGGCTCCAGAAGGGGATTTCCTACGTCCTAACGGCTTAACTGCCCACCATGACGACCGTCCTACCCTGTGGAAACTGGACGTACCGCCGACAACCTAGAGATCCCAGACAATTTCATCCCATTGCTCATCCTTACTTGCTGAGCGTCGGCGGCGTTGGGTGTCACTAGTTTGTTCATAAAGACAAGATGGATAATGGTGTATTCGACGATAGGAATCAGACTAGTTATTCTGGGTAACAAATAATCTTCCTTAAGCCGCGTTGGCTTGGAAACGCGCTTCATGTGCTCGCTCGCCACCTTCCCGGAAAGATCGTTGTGTTGTTTACGAATGTAAGATGATGCAGGGTTCGAGCGGGGAAAGTCGACTTATTTGTGACTAATAAAGTCGCTGATGATTAAACTGTGTGCTATTGTTCTGTCTCGTCTTACAGGCTGAAGTCCACTACATCTACCCTGCGCTTATCGCAAGATGTGATAGGCATGGTTTGTGACCGATAGTCATGGAGCGTTTGTTCAGTCACTCAACCGGACTGCCTGCTTTACATATGCTTAGTATTGAGTTAGCTGTGGGACAGGGTTGATTATGACCCAGGAGAGTGAAAGCGCCAAGGATGCCGCCTCACGGTTGCTTACTTTCCTTTACATAATAACCGGCTATTGTTTCCGTGTGTTATTGATGAAATGCAGGCACTCTGCTGCTGAGTGTTGGCTTATGATATTTAGATTTTACGGCATGATACTCTTCCGCTCACTTATTGGTTCTCATCACAAATGCTTTTATGGTCAGATCGTAACAAAGCATCGGTTCTACTTATTCAGATAGGGGTGCTGGTGACAAGTCACGAATTCTGAGCTCAGATTTATCTTTAAATCCATGTTGTTTATGTGAGGATGCGACCAGTTTACATATAAGCGGCTTCCTTTTTACCATGACCAAATATGCTAGTAGTTAGTTTTGGATATTCCGTCAAACCTGTGTTTTTTGTGTCCCAAACTGTGGGTCTAAATTTTTCATCCCCGATCAGGTGGAGTTCACTAACTCCTACTATGTTTGAAGTGAACTTGAACATCTAGGTTTCTCTCACTCTAAAGATTCTATTTTAACCCCATCCATCTTTTTCAATCGGAACAAAAGGATTTCTGCCTGTTTTTGGACCATCCTACATCAATCTTTATGGATCACCGAGAGAATTTACCGACATGCCGAACAAGTACGATGCCATGAACTCGGGAAAACTAGAAGGCGCCTCCTATCGCGGTCGTATCTTGGTCGAATTGCGAACCGAACTTTTGGATGAGCCAACGACTGACGAAATCCGGTCTATCGACGCGGACACCGTGGCACGAATCCAGGTTCGTCATAACATAATGGTAAACTGTTGCTTCTCATGATCAGTGGCTTGCTTTGTTCTTTTACCGAGCCCGTTGGTTCAGCATGTGCTCGAACTACCGCTCAATGACTGAAGTACTGATATTCTGAAATCCTTGTGTGCTTATTACCTTGAAAGTGTTTCCAAACTTATGCGGATCACTTTCTTTATTTCCAGCCATTAAACTCATTGTCGTAACTATAATTAGGCAACAACCATGTACCGTTAGTCAAGAGGCGTATCTGTTCGATTGGATCCGTTTTATCGCTCTCCAGTTTGGTTCTCCGTCGAACAGTTGCACTACTTCAAGTGCTTCTATAACCTGAAGTGGAAGCGGTCGGATCCGCAAGTTCCAGTCTAATTTTTAGCCTGTTTTACTGAACTTGCGGTCTCAGTTACATTAAACGCGTTAGCAAAGGTATCCGATCCTTGAAGCTCAGCTTCAAATAGCCTTAGGATATTTTTTAATTCCTTGGTAGGCAGTAATAATCTAGCTAACGCGCTGGTAATATCATCGAGACTGTGGTGGAGTGTGTGTTCGGAAGACACTCATACATCACTCGTTAGCTAATGCGACTCAGTGTACTGACAGGGTGAATCCTTTTTTCCAGTGAGTTACCAAATACACTCACGCGCCTTCTTCTTCTTCTTCTTCTGATAGACCCGCGCTTTTCGTTTTACGAAATCTGTGAAGCTATGCGATTTCTTACCTACGGTTCACATCAGGTTATATATATATATATTATCCGTAGCTCTGAAAGTCACTCTGAACATGGACCAAACCGAAATTTCAACAAATGCCGTAAAAATCCCGGAGCGTAATTTACTTGTGGACCCTATTACTCAGAGCGCAATCGTATTGTAGCAATACGGAAGGGAAACGGCAAGAAGAGAATCAACTGCTACCCTGTAGTTAACGCCCATGCGGTTTCATTCTAGCAAGTCTAAGTAAAGAACCGGCAATCGCCGAAGTGATATCGTCAACAAAATTTGGGGTCATTTTGCAGTTGATAAATAACATCTGTTTAATAGTGGCGCTGTGCCGCAATCCACAACCCATTCGCCACTCCAGGGAATACTCTGTTAAAATAAAAATAAAAAGCAACTAACTCGTGAAGTACAAAATAGCAGAACAATGTCGGTCCAAGCAGAAGGGAGACATCAAGGCTTGAGCACAAGAGTTATTCGAAAGACGTGGCGGACCATCGCTTTTTTAAGAACAGATGGATGAAGAAGTTGCTGGCTTTTAATGGACGAGAACTGTGACCCTGTTATAGGGAGAACCACAAGGGTGAATAATCTTCTCTATGCTTGTATTTCCTCGAAGAATCCAACCTCCGTAAGTACGGACATTGATCCGCCTTATCGACTACCACAATAGAACGATGTCAAGCAAATTTAATGTTATCGTAGGAAGCAAAGCGATCCGGTATTCGCAAACGGGCTGAAGGGTCAACGTAAGATCAGGAGGTAGGATCAACAATCACTACAGTAGAACAAGAAGAATCTCATACGTCACAGCAAGTTTTCTGCAGACAATAACAGTCACACAAGTCGCATCGAGCACAATAGTAAACAGTAAAGCACGCGAAAATACAGTTACTAAAATCAGGGGGCAATATAACGTATGAGGCCTTTTTAACATATTTCCTAGAGTCAATGGGCAGCCAACCAGCTGAACAACTAAACCCGGCTACAGAGGTTTCGAATTATTTCGACTATTCTGACCTGGACATGGATTAATATGATATTGCAATTTCGAATTTATCTGACTCACTGCGTTCCGTTGGTTATTTCCACTCTGAAACATCAAACTCGATGTACTCGACCTCATCACCAGGAAAAGTTCACGAATGTTAGAAGGAAATGGTCCTATAACAGTGTCCACAGTGATTACGCTACGCATAAAATATGCCAACTTTCTGCGTGAAATATCAGGGGGTTTAACTGAGCTGGACAATGCTCTATCTTAACGTTTCCCGCGTTGTTGAACACTTGTCGCCTAGCACCGCCTGGCTTCCATTCAACAAACCCCGCCTTCGTGTGTCACACAACTCACCATCATTCTCATCCTCATCCTCCTCCTCCTCCTTCTCCTCTTCATCATCATCATCATCATCACCATCATCATCATCATACATGTTAGCTGCAAGTGGAAAACACCTCAATTGTTGTGCCGCAATTCAAAGGATAAAAAGAAGCAAAATCAACAGAGGCTCGCCGGCTGAGTCCCCAGGAACGGATGAACATCGTTCCGGAGAGCTAACAGCCAGCTATCGTGCTTCAAAACGAGTTATACTATGCCCAGCGAATGAGAGCGTGATTGGAGGGGGAGGCTAAGCAGGAGGGGGATGGACAAAGGAACTGACAACACAAAGGCCATTGGAGCCGGCTCCTAGCTATATCAGCAATTGTGTCCAACCAAACTTGTTCGCCGTCCTTAGGACCCCAGCCAGACAGTCGGGATGCACCAACCGACGCCAGTTTCGAAGTGAGGGTTTTCATTCCTCTCGGCCAAGTCATTGTTTGGCCTCCCCCCCTCCTCTTCCAACCGCACCCACAACGCAAAAACAACGCACTTCGTAGGAGTCGGTGTGCTGGCATGCGCAACACGTCGCCCAGCCATCGGAGCCTGGCGCGTGATATAATGGTGCTGAGCAGTTCACTCGCTCTTCATGCACCAAATACGCGGCGCCGAACACGCTCATTACTCACGCGGTGCTTCCACCAGACATGAACTAAGCTGCGAAGGCAGGGATGATCGAATGTAACGAGCCCCTTTATGTCTGCCGACCTGATGGACCAGGCTTCACAACCATATAGGAGAGTTGAACGGACGACTTCGTTATAAACTCTGCCCTTCAGGTCGACATTGATGTCGCGTCTGCGCCACAGCTGGCGCAGATTGGCAAAAGCACCTCGAGCTTTTGTTATACGTTTGGTAATTCCATCTTCGATCTCACGAATGCTAATATAGCTGCCATGTACTTGAATTCCTGGATGACTTCTAGCCGATCACCACCAAGGGTCAGCGCAGGGATGGGTCCTTATTAATCTTAGAGAATAACTTTACATTTCGATGGAGCAAAGCATAGCCCAAAACGATTGACAGCCTGTGCTAACCGGTTCAGTGCAGTCTGGCACGTTTGGGCGTTGGCACATATGAGAGCAATGTCGTCCGCATACTCTAAGTCAAGAAGTCCATCACCAGGAAGTAACTCCACACCTTCTACTTCGTGTCAAGTGAATGCTGTTTCCATGACTCCATCAACAGCGAAGTTAAAGAGGAAAGGTAACAGCAGGCAACTTTGTCTCACACCGCTGGAGATACTGAAGGGCGGAGACCGTTTGCCATAAACCCTCTTTCTGCCCGAACTATGCGCGTACAGCGCTTTGATAATGTTTACATATTTATTAGGCACACCTTTTCTGAGTAGACAGCCCCAAAGGGCACATCAGTCAACCGAATCGAAGGCACCTATGATGTCGAGAAATACGACGACGGCGGGTCACCAATAGACATGGCGGTGCTCCAACGATTGACGCAAAATGAAGATGTGGTCGATGCAGTCTCGATTTCGACGAAACCCGGCTGGCTCTTCGGGGATTCGGCCTCCGCGAGCGCCAGTCTGTGGAGAATGACAGGCGCAAGCAATTTAAAGGCAATGAAGATCAGACTGATACCTCTATGGTTGCCGCATTCCGAACGGGAGCCTCGCTTGTACGTTGGGACTATGACGGAGAGGCTCCAGTCTGTCGGGACAGTTTCCTGCTTCCAGAATTCCATTAGCAACTCGTGTCGATCATCTACAAGTGCAGATTCCCCGAAGTTGTAGAGAGCTGTGGGAATTCTATCTGCCCTTGCGGCCTTATGCAATTTCAAGAGTCTGATCTCATGTTCGACTTTTGCGCGTGAGCGCGGATTTAAGAAGACGGCCCATGGAGAAGTACAATCAATGCCCGAAAGAGAAGGCTTTAACTCAGATTGGTTAAACTGCCTTGCAAAGTGTTCGGCCCAACGACCCAAGCGATTTGACAGCCTGTGGATCGGCTGTCCACTGTCGTCGCGTATTGTCTCGCTAACAACAGATCTCCTGCTGCCTATTTCTTGTATCAGACGGAATAACTTACGATGATTACCAACGGCGGCGGCTGTTTCTATTTCCGATGTACGATGAGACCACCAGGCTTCGCGGTCTCTCATCAGGCTAACACGCAGTTTTGCCCTGAGATTTTTGCGAGTCTCATTGCATTTGCTTCCAGTCGGAATACGTCGACGAGCATCCATAACTTCCAAAGACTTTGTAGAGACCCAATGTTTAGGTTGGCTATTCGATTTGCCACATGAAGACATACCTGCTGATAGTAACGTTTAACGAATATGCGACCAGTGATCGTCGACGGTATTCAGTAGACGCTTACTCATCCTAGATGTCAGTGTAGTTTGATACGCATACAGAACACCTGGCTTCGCCAGCTGGCTGGCCGAAACGCACCCGCAGGTCGGCACTCACGTGAGTGTGATCGGAGTCCACGTTGGTGCGCCAAATCGAGCGACAGTTTTGTACACAGCCACTCCAGCAGTAACTTATCACAATGTGAGCGTCCATGGCTGGCCCTAGGCTGGTAGGCGCGAAGTCACTCTTCTGCGGGTGCTATGTCGAAAGTTAGTGTTCGCGAGAAAGAGACGAACACCTTCACACAGGTGTAGGAACCGCTCCCCATTATCATTACGGGAGCCTACACTGGGTTGGCCGCCCAGATGCAGCTCATCAGAGGACAACTTTCCGATTTGTGCGTTTAGATCACCAGAAAGCACCATAGTATCTGTGCTTCTTCTGTAACGAAGAAGCTCGTTAAGTTGGTGATAGGAAGCACCTACCACCGAATCAGGACTGCAGTTTGTGGGGGCGTAAGACGCAATGACAAACAGGCACCGTTTGTCCCCGCGCGACTTGGTAGCCTGGAACGAGGCAGCCAACCTAACTGCGCACATCCGGCTGTTGACAAGGATCCAGTCGATCAGGGCAGCTTCAGCCCGGGGACTCAAAACGATGCTGACGCCAGCTTGAACTTCATCTAAAGTTGCGTCATCGCCAGACAGGCGCAATGAGGATGTGCCACCAATGTCGCATGTGGGGGATCGCAGAGTAAGCACGGAGCTCGAATATTGCAGGCAGTTTTCTGATAAACAGCAAATATCGATTGAAGGGTCTCGAGCGTTCGGGCAAGTCTGCCAGTAGCAAAGTGCGCAGGTTGTGGCATGCCAGTCCTAGCGAGGATCGAGGATTCCAAAGGGAAACGGATGCTTTGACGTCGTCCGCTTGGTTGAACATGGACTTGTCGACTTGATGGCATCGATGCCCTGCGATTGCGCATGAGCCGAAACTAGAAAACAAGCAACTATTGATGCAAGATGGGCTAGGGCCAAGAATTAGGGGATTGAAAACGGAGGGATGAAAGTGAAGTTGGAACGGGACGCTAAGGATGAAAAACCGCAAGGGGGGAATAAAAGGCGGGAAGGCCTGAGCAGAAGCATCCAAACCCCTATCCACCCTGCTCGATGCAGCAGATAAGGCGCCATTTATTATCCACTGCGACGGCTGGAGCATCAAGAAATTGTTAGAAGGAAAGGTCACGGTGTATTGCGTGAGCAGGATACTGTCAGGTTGCCCAGGCTTAGACAGGAGAACGATTAGGGTTCTCAATCACTCTTTGGTTCAAAAAACCTTACCGCAAGGCAGCGGGGTTTTGGCACTGGACTACAGAGAGTTCGTTTTATGGAGTAAGGAGCCACTCTCACTCCAACCCCCAACCTGGAGGGCCAGGAGAGTGAGTTTGTCTGACCTCTAACCATTGATCAATCTGCTATGAGTGGCTGTAAGGTGCAAAAAAGCACCACCCAGCATAGCTCAGTGGATCAGTGAGGCACACGAACCATCGCACCACGTTAAGGTCCAGTCTCATCGCAATGGGTGTCACATACCTGCGTGCTGTTCAATGGTAGGCAGCTCGTATCGCCAATTATTTGTTGTATTCAATACGGCTTCGCTTTAAGCGACAACTAATCAGATCACACGCCCATTGTTCGTGGCTGGCATTCGATGCTGTATATTAAACAGTCGTATGTTCTTCTGCGTTCGCGCCCACGTGGTGCGATGGTAGCCGGTAGCTTATGGAAAGGTAGCTAATGAACTACTGCTCACGCAATCTGAGCATAAATGCGTTATTCGAATAGATCTATACAGTTGCCTAGGCCTAGCATGAATGAAGCTCAGCGCGGTTCCACGTATGTGGAGAACAGCCAATGGTAATTGAAAAGAGCGCACATGTCAACGAAAGTAAGATAACAACACTAGATGGTGGCAGGTCAACTGGGTTAATGGAATCAGCGCAGAAATTGACAATAATTGCGCAGATAGGGTGGACTTTCAAACATCACTGGAGCCTAGCATGACCGAAGCCCAACGTGGTCCAGGGCGAAGCAGTCGTTGGTTGGGCCGAAACCCCCCTGAACAACCAGCGACCGCGGGTCTCTGAACTCAAGATAAGGGCATAAAATTGGCAACAACGACTATCTCGTAAAAGGGCTCAAATTTATGCACTGCAGAAAATGTACATACTAACCATGAATAACAAGCCCATATTTCCTTTAGCCCCCCGGAAGACTACTCGGTAAGCCGGACTTTTTCATTGTTCACATGTAGTACTTGGCTCGCCGCAATTCGGTGGCTTGCACTCACAAACCAAGTTCGAGTGAGCAACATTTTGAGTCCAAGGACTCTACGCGTAAAATTACCTTTTGGCTCGCAATAAAATTCTTGTTCCATTGTTTTCGTTCGCTTACAAGTGACTATCAATCCGAATGGCATATAGGCTGCTAAAGGTATTGTCCTACATGTGCCGAATTAAAGGGTTGTAAGTTTTCGTCAGGCCAACTCTTGACAATACGGCGTCAACTGAAGTCAAGTCGGTCGTTTCATCTCGCGCCAATCAACCCTTGTGTTGTTCCAGGATTGTCTGCTCACAACGCGCAGTTGTTACCACCAACGATATCCTATCTTTGTGTCAACTGAAAAATCTCATGGAGAGTGAATATGGGGAACATTTTCGTTTGACAGAAATGCTGTGTTCCTTTGGCAGTAACCGACAGCTTGATTCAGCCCTAGTAGGCTTCGACTCAACTAACACTCCAAACACGAGGTCAACGGTCTCGATAAAAATATGATTCATTGGAGTACCGAGATGTGTCGTTAACTGCAGTCAAGACTACTCCCATCATGTTGATAAACCGAAGAATTCGACAAACATTCTTTGCTTCCAAAGATTACAATTGCCGTTTAAGCACTTTCATTGACTAATTGCTAGTCAGTTGGTTTCCGGTTGTGGCATTTTCCGGTTCTGCTGTAGTTTTTAGAAAAATTCGTCGTATATACACTCAGTTGGTCAATATTTCCGAAAAAATACCGGACGGCTGTTTCGTCCTATTACGGCTCCTCAGTTATGCACATCCACCGGATCGTTCTGGATTCCAGTCCATGTGCATACTCCTTCAAGCCAGCCATACAAGACACTAAGCGGTGGGTGACGGCAG
Source organism: Dicrocoelium dendriticum (assembly GCA_944474145.2). Taxonomy (NCBI): domain Eukaryota; kingdom Metazoa; phylum Platyhelminthes; class Trematoda; order Plagiorchiida; family Dicrocoeliidae; genus Dicrocoelium; species Dicrocoelium dendriticum. The sequence continues at coordinate 11,970,678 of OX104064.1, forward strand.
CAGGCTGCCATGACTGGCTACTAATTACAATAGAGATTGGTGCATTTCCAACTGCCATGCCTGTTGTGGATGTACTGGGCTGGCTTCTGATCTACGACTTCGTTTACAATTCGCCACCAGTCGAGGTGGCAGATAAACTGCTGAAGCGATTTCTACTTATTAGAGTGCCGAATGGGGGCGGTGTCCTTCTGAGAGTTTTCGTTGCATCAGCTTATACAGACGGTCACCAGATGCTCTGAGTGGTCCTAGGTAACCACTTTGTCTTATAGAGACTCATCAGTTATCCACATCCACCGGATCTTGCTGGACTTGAACGATCTCCAAGGACCTGCTCAACACTGCCATACGTAGGGAGCGATAAGCAAAATTACCGGTGCTTCTGTGTTAACCTCCATATTCACGCAAAGTAAATTTATACCTCGCCACACCACAATAAAAGTTTTCCTCATTATGTTTCAGAAGTGTCTTCGTCGTCGGAAATACCGACTCTTTGGAACATTCATTTCTGCCACGCAAATTCCCGGCGAGAAAAGCTCGCCCATCGAGTTTGAGGTTAGTGTGGGCAATCACGGAAACAAACTGGATGATTCGGTGCCTCCTTGTGTCTCGACCACCCCACCCACAAACCCCATTTACGATGGGTCATTTTACAGCTACCTACCCTGGGGTGACAACAAGCCATGCACCGTGGTCGACTCTCAATGGGAGGATATTTCGTATCGCCTGTTCGCCAAAAATATGCTAAATCGAATCGCACAAAACTTGGTAAGTGGCCGCGACCAAATACCAATTGCTTTTATTCTATTCTAAGACCACGGTGTAAGTTCTGTCTGGATACGGCTGCTAATCCACGCATTGTTCCCTCTCTGATTGCTGGATTCTGGGACTTCGCAGCCGCCTACATTACCACTTGTTACCACTTGGAATGTTGGAAATCTCCTGTGATTTCGCTATCAGTAACTAGTGTGTTCCGAAGGTAAACACGTCTTTTAATCATCATTCTTTAAACGTGTATGCTCGTATGCGGAAGCACGGAAAAAATATTTCTAACCTGCTTACTACTCGACGATATACGTGCCTCTGTTGATGGTCAAGTCCTGGAACTTCTGGTCCTCGGTTACTTCGCTCAACTGTATTATAATCCATGTAACGAACTGCAGCGAATACTGCTGTTTGGACTCGCGTCGTCAGCCGGATACTAAAAGTAGCCAACTTGATAATAGCGGTTTCTGAAAATTGGACCAAAAACTCCGAAACTAAGCAATCGAATTCACGCGCATCACTAACTTCATGACTGCATCTTATCCGACACTTTGTCTGATTGTTGGTACGGACACTTCCATATAGGAAAATTACCCTACTTTACCCTATTAAGCTTTTCGACGAGTTCCTTCATGCTCCTTTGATATGTTATTGACTGATCACATTCAGGGTTTCATCCAATCAGGTGCGTTATTAGGAGGCAGTGCACACTGAAGTAACCGGATTGCAAACATGCTGTGGGTACGACCTAGTCACCTTTGCCGCTCGAGGTAAACACGCCTCAATAAGTTACCAGAGTGCCAGTTACCTTATACAAAATGACGGATTGTAATAACTAAATAAATCGTTTGTCATCTTGAACCAATCGATAGCGCACGGTTTCAGCAGGGTTTGAAAACATTCAGCTGGTGTTTTTGGTTGGCAACCTTGCACTTTTGACCCAAAAGCATCCTCAGGCCGAGTGAACTGAAATAAGTCCTCTATTCCTTGACAGTGTGGAAGTATGTTACTGCCTTGGAAGAGAGCAACAAGTATGTATTTGCGAATTTGATACATGCTTAAACATCGATAGTTATAGTATTCTACCGTAGGTCATATCAGCCAAGATAAGATTGGAGGAGCATTGTTTCAGCATGTGGAGTTGGTATGTATTCAAGCATTTCTGTACATTGCAGATTTGTCTAATTGTAGGGTAAGGTCATGTAATTATTCCATCTCAATTGTGTTATGGAATGGAAGCAGTTGTGTATCCTAAGTAGGAGTCTTAGAAGTTCCTCATATTTATATAAAGATCATGCACTAATACATCTTACTGTGAAGATGAAAGGGGCATACCGTAGTTTGCAGCGCTACTAGGAACTCTATTCATCATTGTCTACACAGCATCTGAGTCTAAACCCAAAGAAGACTCTGTCTTCCGCGATCGTCCACGATAACCGCCACTCCGGACGAAGTTGTAGGTGGTATGAGTGATTCATCCACTATCATTCTTATCTCAAACTTGAAGGGAACAGTTACTGTTGGAATACCTGACACACCTGACTTGTAACGATGAACTAATAGAACAGTGTTCCAAGGACCATTACGCACTCCACAGGTAGTAAAGTTGAATGAGTCTCTTCAAGCACACTGTGTGGCATTCGGCACTGCAGAAGCAGATGCGGTTCATCGAATCTACGGTAGCCTTCAGGCCAATGAGAATTATGGTGCTAAACTACTTGTGGGAGTCATGCTCATTATGCAGCGCCGTGGGCGGCAGTCCTCACCAAACTCGGAGTAACTGCGCTTGGTCGAAAATAGATGTAGTATCCCGAAACCTAACACCGCCTCAGCCGTGACAACGTGTAAGGAAAGGTTTGCAGCCACTATAGAGACGCGCGCAAACAGCACTAGAACGCTGGATTTCGGGGCAATTGCTGAGTGTTTACGTCGAACTACAGCAGATACGTCTCCATTTCGGATGCAACCACATTGGCATCACTGATCGAGGTGAAAGGCCAAATAAGGCAATACGAACTGGTATGGAACAAATGTTGCCTAAGCGGCTTAATGGTATAGAGATGACGACTTCTTCCGGTGATTTACATATCCCTGGCTTTATTGGCAATAAGCTATTACCATCTGAAGAATAGATGCAGGTACGAAAGTGCTCGTAGACTGCAGTAAATGCAGTAGCGGTAGCGTGCTTTAGGTGACGTCCTAGTGATCTACCTGATCGAAATTCACCTTAAAGCAAATTGTTTTCCAGGGTGAGATTGTACCTCGCAGCCGATTTACACTATGAGTATTCCGAGCAAGTCAGCTATGGGTTACCCCATTGTTGTGACAGGCGTTGACCGCGTCGCTGCATGGTGTATTCGAGAACGCATCTGTCGGATGCGTCTATGCTGGGAAGTCTACAGGTTAGATACAAGTTGACGACGGCAATCTTTGCTCTTGCATCCTTGCTGAGACAGTGAGCAAATAACAAAATGACAAGAATCACATCGCCTATCTTGGACCACCGACCAATTGTCAGACCTGTGCTGTCTGTGCTTTATCTATCGTTTCAACCAGCACGGCCCCCACGACATACCGTCCGTACTCACTGCCAAATAAACCTTCGTGCGCTCTGCTTTAGTTTGCTCCGAACGAACGATAGTGCGCATCCCGCACTGCGATCGAAGCTATTGATCTCTCTACGGGCCCATGTGCTCCCTCTGTGCCCATTTCTCGACGGACTGATTCTGTTGCAGGACTGCCATACATGCGACCGAAGGGTAGAGCAATGGCAATGACTTCGCGCGCGATTGTGTGCGCCCCAAACACAGTCCCATTCGTGCGCGCTTTTGCTGTCCGACACAACTTACCGGTTGGATAGGCGAACAAACGTTACGGATACAGGAGTTTCGTATATACGCACTAAATGTGTCATTTAATGGTATGAGTCATGACCGCATTACTGCGATCAGTCGAAACATATCGCACACACTGTAGTACAACATCTGAAAACTCACCCTTCCTGTGTGCACAAAATCCCACTCTTGACTTCACTCGAATCGACCAACTTCGAATGACTCAACTCTGATCCAGTGGAAAAGGTGCCGTTTGAAAGTTGCCAAAGAGACGTGAATCATAAGCGAATGTATACGATGCACGTTTAGATAATATGCTTGTGGCAGTAGTTGACATAGGGAACTACCACACTGTCATCAAAATTCGGTTACCACATCAAACCTATGAGCAATTTGAAATATTTTCTTAACGACCCCGCAAATGATGTTGAAGATTATTAAGTGCGCTGACAGAGTCCACACCATGATGAACTATGCGACTCTACCTCAAAGTTCAGAAGTATGGTACAGATAAGAAGCAAATCCACATAATGTGTCGGGCAGTGCTAAGGGTATCCGGTCGGAGTGAACGGAGGGACCGGTGGGTCGAATCAGACACCCAATTGGGGACAGACACAACGGACTCGGTACTTAGTCGCAAGAGGCATAATCGTCCACCTGCATGGTTCCGTTGGTTGGCTAAGGTTTGATAGCACTTCGGTGAGTTTTCCTGTTGTTTGTTCAACAGAACCAACGAAACAATCTCACTGACCCAAGAACCACATTATTCATACATATGAAGGAACATTTTACTTGGAAGCAAGTTGCGTCTTAAACGTACCATCGTTTTCCCTCATTCGATTTTGTCGAATAAATCGGTGATTACTACTCGCAGGCTGTGATCTTTTCGACACCCTCGCTATGGCTCATGGCCCAGTTACTTTTCTTGTCTGGTCGGCTATAATAACCGTGGTAGGAATTCTTTAGAATCTGCTAGGTCCTTATTAGGTCCGCACGTAGATGCCGATACTGGCTGCTGCGCAATCTTAGTGTCCTCAGCCCAAATTTATATAGAATGTGGAACAGTACTTTGAGGTACTTGGGAGGTTTTCACTGTGGACCCACAGTCTCGTGTTATGATGTGGTAGTTCTTTTTCAGCATGTGCTTGGTCATTATCAGGTCGCCATGTAGGTTCCGATACTAACCATCGGAACTTAAACAAATCCTTGTTGCCTTTTGTTCGTGCTATATAAATTGTACAGACGTGTATTTTCGGATCTATGGTGGCCGTTTAGATAGACTGACGCGTAGCGCTGCACACTTGAGCATGTGCTTTGCACTTTCGTGGTTCAATATACTGTTACAGGACTGGACCAACACACCTCCGGTTCTTGCTATCATCGAACAACCACTGGAAGTGGTGGATCGGTTCAGTTACTTAGTAGCTGTGTCACCTCTGGTGGAAGCTAATTCACGTATCAGCAAGGCCAGTGCGGCTTTCTAGAGGCTCAAATATCTATGGAGATAGTGGGATATCAGCCCGACTGTGATAGGCAGGGTGTATAACGCTGCAGTAAGGCCGGTCTTACGGTATGGATCAAAGACCTGCCCAGTTCGCGGCGAAGACACTAAATGCTTGGTGGTGTTTGACCACCGGTGTTTCGGAGGATTGTTCACGTCTGGTGGGAACACCGAGTGGGCACTGCTGAGGTCCGCCAACTGATTTTGTTAGGAAGCATCCTGGTACCTCACTCGAGTGTTTAATGAATCTCAATCGCTTACTTGGGGTAGGCCATGTCCTCCGTATACCCGTTAACCGGCTTCCTCGGTGTGCATTATTCACAGTGGCTGCATCAAAGAGGGCGACGCCACTCGGCGGCCAGTCCGTGGCTTGACCTAAAGGCATGAAGAAATTGACTGAGAGACTTGGTCAGGTTGGTGCGTGCGTTTTCATGCATGGGGGCCACAATATTATCCGCACCATTAGTTGGAGACCGTATCAGATATGGCGCAGTCGTGCAATCAGTGGCATGCTTACACACAGTTTCTTGCATCTGGTTGTTAGTTTACGTTCCATTCTGATTAGTTTAACGTACTTCATTCTTCCTTTTTCTTCACATCCTTTTTGCACTCAACATCGCTGTCTTGCTCTTGATATTTATTTTTATTTTTGCAAGGTGAGTCGTGGCAATTGGATCCACCTCACTTCGCTGATCGGATATAAGTTGATCAAATCAACTGAAATTGTTGCACCTTATTCCTGCTATATAAATCGCACACGTGTTTCCAAATGTTTGACGGTTATCTGGATGCGACGCACTATTTTAAGCTCATCGAGAGCTTACTTGTGTGTCCGAATTTGATACTAACAGGCAACCTGAGTCCTTTTCATCGCTGCCACACCACAAGTTTCATACTTGTACCAGCTTCCCCATGAACAATCTCGATTAATAGCCAAACACAAATTTCAGAAAAATTGTGTATGTCGACGTTTGTTGGAACTTCGTTGAGACAGCTAAAAACGAATATTTAGCCATCAGTTAGTAATTATACCGACAATATTTTTTATGTATTCTTTGTAGGACGTGAATGTTCAGAAAATCAAAATGGGCTTGTCGGCCAGTGCCACTGAAGAACATTTAGCGCAGTTGGCAATCGCCACACTCGATGAGTTCATCCTCGATTGTGGGTGAGTTGTTTTCTATGTCCTTTGGACACACAGAAACGATTTCATCTTTTCCATGTCGTGGCTTTTGGTTTATGATGTGCTTATCCCCGGCTTGTTTAATCTGTTAGCAGATTTCCTGCAGACCATCTCAGTGGACCGTTCGGCTAGGAAAGACTAGCTTGTTGTATCGATGAGGTCGGACAGGTTATCATAGTTGGTTACGACGGTCCTTTCTTTAGGACATTCTGCGTAACACATGAATCGGAACGCTAGTGCCGCGTGATCGCTGCAGCCCTAAGGAGTGCACATTGTTACTACACGTGTTCAAGATGGCCACCTTAGTTTTCTGTCCTGAAACTGGTTGGAGTGGTGACATGGTTGAACAGCGGTGAACCAGCGATTAGCTGTTGCAGTACTGCGTTGAATCGCTCACTGAATGTTGCCGTGGTATCTAGGGTATTCAGGTCAAAGTCCCTTAATATGAGAACGTTGCTGTAAAATTGTGCCAGTAGTTTATCTCCAGCGGAGGCTTGAACGTTGTCCATTTCTTATGTGGACATTGGTGGTCGGTAACCAATTGCCACTAAGTGTAAATCGCTCCGCTTTAGATGTACACGTCACCAAAACGAACCTACGGTTTAAGCTTCTGATACGTTTACGCGGTCGATAAGTAGGTAGTAAAGAAGTACACAACTTACCCTAATGGGTCGCTCATTGTGCTAGTGTGTCATATCAGGTATTGAGACCCCGGCGTCCGTAATCACGTCGTTCAGCCATGTTCGGTTGCTCTGATGAGGTTCCAAGTCATTGAGGCTTGGCGCGATCGAACCTCGGCCAATCTACAGAGAAGGCCTTTCGAGTTTGTATAAAAACAGCTGAGAGCAATCGCGTTTGTATACAAAGATTTGAGAACTATGGAAGCGTATCTGAACACACAAAGGTTTCCCGCGAATTTACGCCGATCCTGTGGGGTCGTCTGAGAAGCTTTTTGGTGTATTTCTGGACTATATCCCGGGGCCGCTTCAGGCTGTTACGTAGAGCACCCAGTACTTGGTCCTTCAGGGGAAAGCTGCAGGGATCGCCGGTACCTTCCTCTTCTGACGGCTGAGGGGTTGCATTGTGCTCCGGTCCGGAAATACAAACAGTTGGGTCCCCGAGAAAAGCTCGCTGGTTTTGTGCGCCCTCAACCAATGGTAACCTGGCTTCCATCGTCTTCAGATGTATTTCTGACCAGTGTAGTGGGTAATTCGTGCCAACTTCCGAGCACCGTTTGAACATTGGTTTGGAGTGCAGCAGGAGTTCCGATACCATTAGATCACAGACTTTGTAGTTGTGCGACCTTGGTACGTTTGACGTTAAGTTGGTACTCACGTCGTGAAGAGAAAGGACTTCGCGGATGTAGCACCGCTCTCCTAAGACTTGCGACTCGTCCGAAGACTTGCTTTCGGGCATACCATGGTAAGGGATTGATATTTCGTTCTTTTGCTTGTGACATTTTATCCTGGGTTTTGCTTCCTTTGCCGACCCTCAATCCGAGAGATGTCAGGGAATATACGGACGTCGCATGACGAATCACGAAGATAGCGAGCTGACAAGAGGGCAATCTCCGCTTCGTCACTCAATTTAAATGTTACCTGAAGTAGCCTTGGTCTACCTTATTGTGCGGAGTTTGAGTAGCAGACGATGTTTAGCCTGGATTCTCATAGCTTGGAACATGGATTTTCATTGTTTAAGGTCGTCCAGTAGTCTGTCTTTGATAAAGCTTGCCTTTAGCTCAGACACGGTAGAACATAATAGTTTCATCAAATTCTGTATTCTCCTAGTCTTCACAATTTGGATAATATTGTTTCCTTTCTCTGGCGGCTTGGTAGACGGCATTTTCGGAGGCGCATTGGTGTTCGTGTCATTTCTATCGCTCTTGTGGTTTGCTTCAGACGTGACCGCTGACTTCACTTTTGGTCTTCATTCAGCAACGACGGATGCGCATGTTGTCAAGCTTTTGCTAGTGTTCAATAAAACCGCATACAAAGTAGCATCATTTGACATAGGCACACCCGCAGGAACAATTACTTTCTACAATAGTGGGGTCACCTGGTTTGCAGATCCCGGTAAACCACCTGTATGGTAGTTCTCGTCATTGGGGGTGTTGGCTCTACGCTATTAACTATACGCTTGTTTTGACTGCTCTGTTCCAAGGCTGAGCTTAAGTTTGGGCAACGGCATTCGAGTTCTGCTGCAGCTGGTTCCGATGCGGCCACTACCTCAGCCGTAGCACGCTGCACAATTTTGTCAGTTTGTCTCATTTTTGTGCCAGCTGGCGATGTGCCTTACGCGGGGTTTCATCGTACACCTGTACAGAACTAAATGGTCCCCGGTGTGCACTGGCATTCCTTCACTTTCGCTGCACTCAAGTTTACCCCCATGGACGGGATTTCTTACTGCAGTTACTACATAGTATTCCAATTCGAATAGTCTTGGAGCGCATTGTAGTACCGCAAAGAGCCTTCGTCTGCGGCTGCATGGACCGTGTACACCATGTTTTCCGTGTTGTTATGTTGCGGACTATACCGAGGCGCCAGCCACGTGGGTAGACTGCGATGGCCTTTTCGTAACCGGCGTTCAGCGCACCGAGCGTGTTGAGACAAGCACATGCTGTCAGTTAACAATATCCTACGCATAAGTAGAATTTCACCACACATACTCTCAGTCAAGCAGCAAGCACATGCCCAGAAAAGCACTATATGGTCGTTTCATCCTTTTGGTAATCGTCGGCACTGCGCACTTCATCTGACAGTTTTGAGACTCGAACCCGCACCGCAACTGTTGCTAGCCTGCGGTTGAAACTACTGAAGTTGGTTGATGACAACTACCGTCGTGACTAGGTTATTATGTGTGCTATGGAGCAGTACCGTGCAGATCATTGGATGGTGAGCGAAGCTACAGCACATCTACTTACCTAGGCACGACGGCTGTTGCCGTCCAACATAGCTTAGTGGTTTAAATCACAGACTGCCAAAGTTGAGGTGCGGGTTCGAGCGCCACGCTGATCAGGTGGAATGCGCACTGCTGACGATGCCCAAAGGTCTGAAATGGCCGTAAAGGGATTTTCCGGGCGGGTGATGGCTGCTTGACTGAGTCTAGGTGTGATGAATTACTTCCTATACCGTTCAACTCCTCCTCCTACTTCCCTGCAAATTATCAATGGAAAAGTTAAAAGTTGTAAGTTAGGGGCCAATGTTATGTGTTAAGCCAGACGAAAACAGAAGAACAGAGCTGTGTGTTATTTGCGTAACAGTCAGTCTCAAAAATATCGCAACTGGATGTGCGAGGCACGGGAGGTCACCTGCACACAGAATCCAAATCATCCATCAATAATTACGGCAGACGGACGCACGCGTTAGCGTCCTGGCATGCACATTATTTGGGTTCACTGATCCATTCGTTAGGAGGTGCTCCTCCTGACACCTCGTTTGAAAGTCCACTGACATATGATTTCAGCTTGGGGTTAACCAGGAGCGGCGTAACAGGAACTCGGCAATTATCGGGCCATTTGGGGGGAATGAGAGGTTGTTGGATTGATGGGCTTATCTTGTTGAGTAGCCTCTGTTTTGATAGTTTAAACTCGTCCAGAATTAATTCAAGGGGCGTAGTTAAGGCATCTTCTGTCAAATGAGATGTCGCACCTGAGTTGATTGGTGTAGCGGATCCATCTGTCATCGCCTACGGCCACTTCATAACACGCATGGCCATATCTTTTTACAACCATTCCAGGGATTGTTCCGATAGTCTGTTGCCAACACATTCTTTCCAAATTCAAATTGGCATGGTATAGCGCGATGCCTTCGGTTGCACTGGTGCTCCGTTATTCAGTTTCTTTTGGCATTGGGTCTATCCGGCGGTCTTATTAGATCAAATTTCGTTCGAGGCCTTCTGAGCAGGAGTTATTCTGCTAGGGACTTCCCTTCAGGCGTCTGTGGATTAGGCATAATCCTCTACGTTAACAGAAAAATTTGTAAGACCTCTTAGATTGGTCCGTCCCCTTCCGCTTTGAGCAGAGCCTTCTTGAAAGTATCCACAAATGGTTCAGCCTGCCCATTTGATTGTGGATGATAAGGAGGTGAGCGCAAGTGCGGCATGCCGTCTACCGCACAGAATTCAGCAAAATGTGAAGAGGTAAATTGGGGTTCATCGTCGGATATTACTGTTTCCGGAATACAGAACCTACTGAATACTTTCTTGAAGACTGTAATCGTAGCCGACGTTAATGTGCGTGGGTCCCTGTCCCACCCAATCCAAGTCGAATGTGGTGTACCACAAGGATCAGTACTGGGGCCACGATTGTTTTTGATGTATATTGACGACATAGCGGCCCTCATTCTTTCCAACGGTCTACTCTATGCCGACGACATCAAGGTCTGGAGAGCGATCAATACACCAGACGACTCCGCAATACTTCAAGAGGATCTGGATAAGGTGTATGCGTGGTCAGTTCAGAACCAACTCCCATTCAACACAGAACAATGCAGAGTATTACACTTACGTCACCAATCAGCTTTTTTCTATAAACTGGGTGACCATGTGCTTCACACAACTGCTGAGGAAAAGGACTTAGGAGTCTTGATTCAGTCCGAGCTTGGTTGTTCAGCCCAGGCAAAAAAAGCATCGAACGCGAGCATTCGAAATTTGGGCCTTCTCAGACGCACATTTGGACGCTTCGATCCATCCGATTTTCATCAACTTCTAGGTGCATACATACGACCACACGTGGAGTATGCAATACAAGTCTGGCAGCCGTGGCTGAGGAAAGACCTCTCTGATTTAGAGAAACCTCAACGACGCGCAACGAAGAACGTGAAAGGTTTAGGCCAGTTACGCTACGAAGACAGACTGAGATCGCTCGGGATATTTAGTGGTCAATATCGACGACTACGGGGAGATTTGATTTTGGCTTATCAGATTCTGACAGACCCCAATCATACCTGCCGCCATCTGCTGGAGCTAAGTAACAACAACAACCTGAGAGGCAATCATCTGAAGCTGGCAGTGCAGTACAGCCGTTTGGAATGTCGACGGAATTTCTTTTCCGTGCGTGTTTGCCAAGCCTGGAATGCTCTCCCAGAATCTGTAGTCAGTGCACCCAACCTGATCGAGTTCAAAAACCGAGTTGATAGTGCACTCACGTCATTGCACTATCTCCCATAGTACAGTCTAATTTTGGGAGATCCAAAATCCATACTTTAAAAATAATTTTCCCCCACGCAAATTTCAACAGTGGATTTATATTTTGACGCTTCAAACTCAAACACTTTGCCCCATGCGAATTTCATGGGGTGGTGAATCTTTTAACCAAATACTCCATACCTCATGATCCCCTCCTGAGTTATAGTGGATTATTATTTTGACACTTCAAACTCGGTGAGTCCACAAGCTTGTAGTGACTCGTTGTTAAACGATTTTACTGAATTGGTTTCCATTGAATTTTCCACACTTCTATGATTTTCGCACTGATCACCCTACGGGATTTGTCAAGCTTTAGCTTTTATACCCGCATAAATCCATTGTTCCATTGTTCCATTGTATTCGACATTTGGAAGGTCTCGGGCCATTCGCTGTATGCATCGATGATAATTACTTGGTTCTGTCTTTTGACTGGTTCTGCGAAATCAAGATGAATTTTGACCATGGTTTCGTCGGCTTTGGCGATTTCGCTGCTTGGGCACAATTTGAACAGGAAAGTGTTAACTCCTCAATTTGAGAATCCATAAACGGCCAATGCCCATAACTCCTCGCTAGAGCTTTCATCCTGTTGGAACCGGGGTGTCCAGTGTACCAACGATACTAAGCCTAAACTAAGTACGTCGTACGAAAACTAAACTAGAAACTACGAACAGATAAACCTAAACTTAACGCACGGTCTGGGCAGAAGAAGAAAACGAATTATCCTGTAACCGTGGTTCTATAAGGCATATTAAATACGGTACATGACTTACGAGTAGGTTTTGCAATCGTAATGCAAGTGGGCAGAAACTGTACGGCGTGGGGCAGATCGAGTATCTGGGCAGTGTCACAGCAACATAATAATAAGAATGACCTTGAAACCTCAAGGATTTGTCAGTGATCGAGTGAAAGAAATAAATATACGATATGTTGACCGCTTGTAGGGCACAGTAAAGCAGTGTAAATGAGCAAGCTAAATAGGGGCAAGAGATAACGTGTCCTCATGTAAGCAATCCAGGTTGGGGATACATCAAAGTTCCTTTTGGACTTTACACTCCCCCAGCGGTTTCGTATTCCGGACGATGGCTTCCACGGCATCATTCTCTTCTTCCTGGTACGCTTCTAGTAGGCACAGCTGTCTCACGTCTCTTCTTAATACACCTTTGTTTGTCCTCACCAGTGCTTGTCGAACTAGTTGGTCTTTGCTCTTGATAACTTCCTCCACAACACCCTTAGGCCACAGACCTCTTGACGTGCGTAAATCACAAACTAAAACTAAATCGTCCTGCCTAAGATCTCGGATTTCAGTTAACCACTTCTGTCTATTCTGCAGTGTCGGTAGATATACTCTAATCCACCTACGCCAAAACATATCAGAGAGATGTCTTACCTGTCTCCACCTTCTGCTCATTTTGATTGGTAAATTGATCGGTGGGTATTCAAGCGACTGGTCATTTGAAAGCGTTAGTAGTTTGCCGAGGCGATATAGCATTTTGCGAGTCCGGGGAGTCAGGTACCGCTACCAAAGGCCTGTCATTCAATATCCTTTCGATCTCAGTTAGTGTTGCCACAAGTACCTCTTCGGTCACAACCTCGCCGTTGAGAATGTTACGTAATAATTCACGAGTAGATCGAATTAATCGTTCCCAAAGACCCCCGCGATGGCTAGCACATGGAGGATTGAACTTCCAGTCAACCTCTTTAGCCAACATAGACTTTGTGATCTTCGTCTGATCTAGCTGCTTCAGAAGATTGCGTAATTCTGCCTCAGCTCCGTGGAAATTCTGTCCGTTGTCGCTGTATATTACACTCGGCCATCCGCGTCTAGCTGAAAACCTTGAAAACGCACACAAGAACGAATCGGTATCCATGGAGTGGGAAACCTCTATGTGAACAGCCCGTGTAGTCAAGCAACTGAACAAACAGCCATATCTCTTTTCATGTACTCGGCCACGTTTCACTATCAGCGGTCCAAAATAGTCGATCCCCACTGCAGTGAACGCTGGTTGGTAGGTCAGACATTGGTCTGTAATAACTGGTGCCATCAGCTGACTTAGTGGCTTCGCATGGTTAACGCGGCATTTGGCACATTTGAAAAGCACGCGCCTTATGGATGAAAGCCCACCCACGATCCAGTAGCGTCGATGAAGATCGTACAACGTGTGCTGCGCACCAGAGTGTCCATTGATGTAGTGGTAGAGAAGTATAAGAAGGCGAGTGACAAAGTGGCGGCCGAGAAGTAAAATCGGATGTCTCGCGTCGTACGGTATCGAGAGCTGATCCAACCTTCCGCCCACCCGAAGTATCCCATTAATGCGGACGGGATTGAGCCGTCTTAATCTGCCTGACCTCGGTTTTAAAGTTCGAACTGCTATGTCGGGTTCCTCTGCAGAAGCTTCTGACTGCACCGACTTAACTATCTGAAGCGTAGCTTGTCGAATTTCAGCACTTTCTATCTCAGCTGGATGGTCAGGTGAAGGGCGCCTTAAGTATTTGGCGACGAAATAAGATGTGAATCGCAAGAAGGTAACGAAATATTTGCTCAGGGAAGTCCATGTCTGGAAAGCCTTAAATTTATTAATCCAGTGTTCCTCCAAAGTGACCAAGAGAACATGACCAACCTCGGGTCGTAACCATTCAAGCGGTAATTTACCCAGATTCTCCGGGTACATAGGCCATGAGGAAGGGGGCTGTACGAGAAATTGTGGCCCATGTAACCATTGGTGTATTTCCTTCTTGAGCGACATCGAGAGTCCACGTGAGGCTATATCAGCCGGATTCTGCTTTGAATTTACGTAGTGCCACTGACTGGGGTGAGAGTATTGTTGTATAATGGTAATCCGGTTAGCAACGTACATCGGGAAAGGCCCATTAACACTTCGAAGAAGTTTCAGAACTACCATCGAGTCTGTCCAAAACGTTGTGCTATAATGGAGTGCCATCTCCTCTCTGACTTTCACTGACATGCGCACGTTCAGTACGGCAGCAGTGAGCTCCAACCTTGGTATCGACACCGTTCTAATGGGACTGACACGTGTTTTACTAATAATCAGAAAACTACTAACATTGCCTTCATCAACCTCGCAACGAAAATATAGAGCAACACCGTAACCAGCCTCAGACGCATCCGAAAAACAATGCAACTGCATAGAAGATACACTGCATCCGGGTGGATTAATACAACCTTCAACGTACAAATGTTAAGAACAGTGGCGTTTGATAACCATTTGCTCCAAGCTTGCTGATCATCTGTGGGAAGAGGCTCACCCCAATCCAGCTTCCTTTTTACGAAACTCTGTAACAATATCTTTGCCGGAAGTAACACGGGAGCAATGAGACCGAGAGGATCATAAACTGAAGCTACAAACGAGAGGATGGCTCTTCGGGTCAACGTTTTCTTAAAACCTTCCAGCATAAAAGTTAAGTGGTCCTGAGTGACGTTCCAGTTTAAACCAAGCGCAGTTGTAACACAATCGTCCCCAGTCGAATATCTTATTCCGGGAACCTTCAGTTCGTTGTCAGGTAGATGCGCGATAACCTTCTTTCGATTGCTGATCCATTTCGTCAAATGAAATCCTCCGTCGGACAGAATACGGGTTAGGTGTATGACGAGTTCAGTTGCTTCGGGAACTGAATCAACACTAAATAAACAATCATCGACATAAAAGTGATTCTCTGCTACTTCTTTAGCCTTTGTTTGAGATTCACAATAACTGTCAACGATAGCTTGTCGTAATGCAAAGTTAGCACAGCTTGGTGAGGAAGTAGCGCCAAACGGATGTACAGTCATGCGGTATTCAATAGGGGGTGAACAAAGATTGCCATTCTTCTACCACAGGAACCTCAAACAATTCCGATCTTTAATAGGAACCTTAACCTGATGGAACATTGCTTCAATGTCGGACGCGACGGCGATCGGGTGAAACCTGAACCGTAAAAGCGTCCCCACTAGACTGTTTGACATATCGGGACCAGATAGAAGTTGTTGATTGAGAGAAGTTCCACGGTATGAAGCTTGACAATCGAAGACCACTCGCACTTTACCGGGCTTACGGGGATGCGATACTGAGTGGTGGGGTACGTACCAGGTTTCCCCTTTTTTTGCTGTTCCTGTACTGGAGGGAGTTCAGCATATCCTCTAAATATATATTCTTCCACTGCCTTGGTGTATGCTTGGCGCAGTGCGGCAGTCTTCAACAAACGTTTCTTCAACATGGCAAGCCTCATCAATGCGAATTGTCGGTTATCTGGTAACTGAGGTCTCCCGGCTTGCCATGGTAGCGCAATCTCATAGTGGTTACCAACTTTCCTTTTAGAAGCTTCCATTAGTTTTAACGCGCGTCCGTCGTTCACAGACATGGCTAGTCATGGACTATCTAGTCCATCAAATTCCCTTTCATATATTTGCTCTAGTAGTTGATGAAGATCAGTGGTATCGCAGCGAAGTGGGTTGATCCTCCTCGTTCGGCCAACTATCAGTGATGTGGATCGATCCCTCATAATTTCGTGCTGTTTGTTCGGTCCCAGTACGATCCAGCCCAATGGAGTTTTAACAGCATACGGATCATCAGGATCCCCGCGTCTCTGATCTAATGCCAAGTGTAGGTAAGGGTTATCGCAACCAATCAAAAGTTCAATCCTTCCTTCCAGCTCCGGTAACCGTAGATCGGAGAGGTGGGACCATCTGTCGAAATCGTTGTTCCTGTTTCTCGTTCCAAGTTTTTCTGGGAGACGACTGACTGACCTAATTGAATCTAATTGGACCGCCTCATCCCCATTTACAGATCGAACAGTTACACTAACCAACTGGGATTCCACTTGACATCGGCCAGCAACGGTGCTAATGTTAAGTGTCGTCACGGACCCTTGAACCCCGATAACTTGAAGCAATGTTGAATCAATCAGTGAAGTATCTGATCCATTATCTATTAAAGCCAATGTTCGAATGGTACCAGCAGGCCCAGAAACAAGCACAGGTAACAAGCCAAGCGACACAACGGAGCGTTCGATGTGACTGGGAGCAAAACTGGATCCTTCAGTGTTTGGTGTTCCGAGGTTGCTTCGATCAACGTGGAGTAGCCGGTGGTGCAGCAGCTTACAATTGTTTGACCCACAATACCTTCGTGATCGACAATTTGGTAGGTCATGATTCGGTTTGAGACAGAGCTGACACAGTCTATGGGCGCGACAGAATTCAAGACGTTTGTTGAGGCTGAGATTGCGGAAATCATCGCACTGATCTAGGTAGTGGCGTTGTTCACAGGAAAGACATTTAAGGAAATTTCGTTCTGATGAAGCGGCAATGTTTAGGCAAGCGGCATATCCCCGAGAGTTTAAGCTTCTGCCTCTATCGGTGATGGCCGGTAGTCCGCAGGGACGTGCGGCAAAGGACAAATAAGTATCGACGACGTCTGCGGTTTCATCCACGAAATCTGTCAAATCAATGAAGTTCGGTTCTCTTTCGGTGCGGATAACTCTGGCGGCATGCTCGGCCCACTTGAATTGCAGATGGTTAGGAAGCCTCCTGACGATAGAGCTGATTGTTCTGGACGCGTTCAAATCGGATTCATACCTCAATTGTTTCAACGTCAAGTAGCATGAACGCAGTTCCACAGCTAAACGAGACAGAGCCGCGAAATCATTGGGCCTGATGTTAGGGCCATCAGTTAGAGCATTAATGTGAGTCCTAGCAATCATGTGGGGCCGTCCGAAGCGTCTGCGCAAAATGTTCATTGCTTCTTCAAAACCTTCACCAGGGTCGAGTATTAAGCAACTTTCGATAGCTTCTTTGGCTTCGCCACAACAGTACTGTATCAGATATGAAAGCCTGATAGTTGGATCGGAAGTAGTCCTGGAAACATTGGCTTCGAAGCATCGCATAAACATCCAATAGCGGGCAGGATCTCCATCGAATGTTATCAGTTCACGTTTTGGAAGACAGGATGACATGCTGGGTCCAAAATCGCTGGATTTGCGTTCCGGACACAGATTACCGTCAGCTTGAAGGCCGGAGCAAAACGCCCCCGACTGGGATCGAACGCGGGTACCATCGGATGCCGACGCACCAACCAACTGAGCTACGGACGCGACGCCCGGACCCCTATTAACAGGTTTCACAAATGACGAGCAGATGGCAACTTCGGGAGAAAGCACACAATCGTCGGCCGGAATAAACCGCGATCGTTCATTAATAATCGCATCCGACTCAAATTCAGGTTCGCAGTATTCCTTAAAATCAACGGTATTCGCCTGCAACATACGCATGCTCGTTAAAGCCGACTCCAACATACGAATACGGGATCCAGCTCTACGAAGTTTCTCAGTATCAGTAACATTAACATCATCAAGAGAATCACCAGAAACGGACATGATTGTACTATTCAACTTATGTACCCACGATATTAAGCCTAAACTAAGTACGTCGTACGAAAACTAAACTAGAAACTACGAACAGATAAACCTAAACTTAACGCACGGTCTGGGCAGAAGAAGAAAACGAATTATCCTGTAACCGTGGTTCTATAAGGCATATTAAATACAGTACATGACTTACGAATAGGTTTTGCAATCGTAATGCAAGTGGGCAGAAACTGTACGGCGTGGGGCAGATCGAGTATCTGGGCAGTGTCACAGTAACATAATAATAAGAATGACCTTGAAACCTCAAGGATTTGTCAGTGATCGAGTGAAAGAAATAAATATACGATATGTTGACCGCTTGTAGGGCACAGTAAAGCAGTGTAAATGAGCAAGCTAAATAGGGGCAAGAGATAACGTGTCCTCATGTAAGCAATCCAGGTTGGGGATACATCAAAGTTCCTTTTGGACTTTACACTCCCCCAGCGGTTTCGTATTCCGGACGATGGCTTCCACGGCATCATTCTCTTCTTCCTGGTACGCTTCTAGTAGGCACAGCTGTCTCACGTCTCTTCTTAATACACCTTTGTTTGTCCTCACCAGTGCTTGTCGAACTAGTTGGTCTTTGCTCTTGATAACTTCCTCCACAACACCCTTAGGCCACAGACCTCTTTGCGTAAATCACAAACTAAAACTAAATCGTCCTGCCTAAGATCTCGGATCTCAGTTAACCACTTCTGTCTATTCTGCAGTGTCGGTAGATATACTCTAATCCACCTACGCCAAAACATATCAGAGAGATGTCTTACCTGTCTCCACCTTCTGCTCATTTTGATTGGTAAATTGATCGGTGGGTATTCAAGCGACTGATCATTTGAAAGCGTTAGTAGTTTGCCGAGGCGATATAGCATTTTGCGAGTCCGGGGAGTCAGGTACCGCTACCAAAGGCCTGTCATTCAATATCCTTTCGATCTCAGTTAGTGTTGCCACAAGTACCTCTTCGGTCACAACCTCGCCGTTGAGAATGTTACGTAATAATTCACGAGTAGATCGAATTAATCGTTCCCAAAGACCCCCGCGATGGCTAGCACATGGAGGATTGAACTTCCAGTCAACCTCTTTAGCCAACATAGACTTTGTGATCTTCGTCTGATCTAGCTGCTTCAGAAGATTGCGTAATTCTGCCTCAGCTCCGTAGAAATTCTGTCCGTTGTCGCTGTATCTTACACTCGGCCATCCGCGTCTAGCTGAAAACCTTGAAAACGCACACAAGAACGAATCGGTATCCATGGAGTGGGAAACCTCTATGTGAACAGCCCGTGTAGTCAAGCAACTGAACAAACAGCCATATCTCTTTTCATGTACTCGGCCACGTTTCACTATCAGCGGTCCAAAATAGTCGATCCCCACTGCAGTGAACGCTGGTTGGTAGGTCAGACATTGGTCTGTAATAACTGGTGCCATCAGCTGACTTAGTGGCTTCGCATGGTTAACGCGGCATTTGGCACATTTGAAAAGCACGCGCCTTATGGATGAAAGCCCACCCACGATCCAGTAGCGTCGATGAAGATCGTACAACGTGTGCTGCGCACCAGAGTGTCCATTGATGTAGTGGTAGAGAAGTATAAGAAGGCGAGTGACAAAGTGGCGGCCGAGAAGTAAAATCGGATGTCTCGCGTCGTACGGTATCGAGAGCTGATCCAACCTTCCGCCCACCCGAAGTATCCCATTAATGAGGACGGGATTGAGCCGTCTTAATCTGCCTGACCTCGGTTTTAAAGTTCGAACTGCTATGTCGGGTTCCTCTGCAGAAGCTTCTGACTGCACCGACTTAACTATCTGAAGCGTAGCTTGTCGAATTTCAGCACTTTCTATCTCAGCTGGATGGTCAGGTGAAGGGCGCCTCAAGTATTTGGCGACGAAATAAGATGTGAATCGCAAGAAGGTAACGAAATATTTGCTCAGGGAAGTCCATGTCTGGAAAGCCTTAAATTTATTAATCCAGTGTTCCTCCAAAGTGACCAAGAAAACATGACCAACCTCGGGTCGTAACCATTCAAGCGGTAATTTACCCAGATTCTCCGGGTACATAGGCCATGAGGAAGGGGGCTGTACGAGAAATTGTGGCCCATGTAACCATTGGTGTATTTCCTTCTTGAGCGACATCGAGAGTCCACGTGAGGCTATATCAGCCGGATTCTGCTTTGAATTTACGTAGTGCCACTGACTGGGGTGAGAGTATTGTTGTATAATGGTAATCCGGTTAGCAACGTACGTCGGGAAAGGCCCATTAACACTTCGAAGAAGTTTCAGAACTACCATCGAGTCTGTCCAAAACGTTGTGCTATAATGGCGTGCCATCTCCTCTCTGACTTTCACTGACATGCGCACGTTCAGTACGGCAGCAGTGAGCTCCAACCTTGGTATCGACACCGTTCTAATGGGACTGACACGTGTTTTACTAATAATCAGGAAACTACTAACATTGCCTTCATCAACCTCGCAACGCAAATATAGAGCAACACCGTAACCAGCCTCAGACGCATCCGAAAAACAATGCAACTGCATAGAAGATACACTGCATCCGGGTGGATTAATACAACCTTCAACGTACAAATGTTAAGAACAGTGGCGTTTGATAACCATTTGCTCCAAGCTTGCTGATCATCTGTGGGAAGAGGCTCACCCCAATCCAGCTTCCTTTTTACGAAACTCTGTAACAATATCTTTGCCGGAAGTAACACGGGAGCAATGAGACCGAGAGGATCATAAACTGAAGCTACAAACGAGAGGATAGCTCTTCGGGTCAACGTTTTATTAAAACCTTCCAGCATAAAAGTTAAGTGGTCCTGAGTGACGTTCCAGTTTAAACCAAGCGCAGTTGTAACACAATCGTCCCCAGTCGAATATCTTATTCCGGGAACCTTCAGTTCGTTGTCAGGTAGATGCGCGATAACCTCCTTTCGATTGCTGATCCATTTCGTCAAATGAAATCCTCCGTCGGACAGAATACGGGTTAGGTGTATGACGAGTTCAGTTGCTTCGGGAACTGAATCAACACTAAATAAACAATCATCGACATAAAAGCGATTCTCTGCTACTTCTTTAGCCTTTGTTTGAGATTCACAATAACTGTCAACGATAGCTTGTCGTAATGCAAAGTTAGCACAGCTTGGTGAGGAAGTAGCGCCAAACGGATGTACAGTCATGCGGTATTCGATAGGGGGTGAACAAAGATTGCCATTCTTCTACCACAGGAACCTCAAACAATTCCGATCTTTAATAGGAACCTTAACCTGATGGAACATTGCTTCAATGTCGGACGCGACGGCGATCGGGTGAAACCTGAACCGTAAAAGCGTCCCCACTAGACTGTTTGACATATCGGGACCAGGTAGAAGTTGTTGATTGAGAGAAGTTCCACGGTATGAAGCTTGACAATCGAAGACCACTCGCACTTTACCGGGCTTACGGGGATGCGATACTGAGTGGTGGGGTATGTACCAGGTTTCCCCTTTTTTTGCTGTTCCTGTACTGGAGGGAGTTCAGCATATCCTCTAAATATATATTCTTCCACTGCCTTGGTGTATGCTTGGCGCAGTGCGGCAGTCTTCAACAAACGTTTCTTCAACATGGCAAGCCTCATCAATGCGAATTGTCGGTTATCTGGTAACTGAGGTCTCCCGGCTTGCCATGGTAGCGCAATCTCATAGTGGTTACCAACTTTCCTTTTAGAAGCTTCCATTAGTTTTAACGCGCGTCCGTCGTTCACAGACATGGCTAGTCGTGGACTATCTAGTCCATCAAATTCCCTTTCATATATTTGCTCTAGTAGTTGATGAAGATCAGTGGTATCGCAGCGAAGTGGGTTGATCCTCCTCGTTCGGCCAACTATCAGTGATGTGGATCGATCCCTCATAATTTCGTGCTGTTTGTTCGGTCCCAGTACGATCCAGCCCAATGGAGTTTTAACAGCATACGGATCATCAGGATCCCCGCGTCTCTGATCTAATGCCAAGTGTAGGTAAGGGTTATCGCAACCAATCAAAAGTTCAATCCTTCCTTCCAGCTCCGGTAACCGTAGATCGGAGAGGTGGGACCATCTGTCGAAATCGTTGTTCCTGTTTCTCGTTCCAAGTTTCTCTGGGAGACGACTGACTGACCTAATTGAATCTAACTGGACCGCCTCATCCCCATTTACAGATCGAACAGTTACACTAACCAACTGGGATTCCACTTGACATCGGCGAGCAACGGTGCTAATGTTAAGTGTCGTCACGGACCCTTGAACCCCGATAACTTGAAGCAATGTTGAATCAATCAGTGAAGTATCTGATCCATTATCTATTAAAGCCAATGTTCGAATGGTACCAGCAGGCCCAGAAACATGCACAGGTAACAAGCCAAGCGACACAACGGAGCGTTCGATGTGACTGGGAGCAAAACTGGATCCTTCAGTGTTTGGTGTTCCGAGGTTGCTTCGATCAACGTGGAGCAGCCGGTGGTGCAGCAGCTTACAATTGTTTGACCCACAATACCTTCGTGATCGACAATTTGGTAGGTCATGATTCGGTTTGAGACAGAGCTGACACAGTCTATGGGCGCGACAGAATTCAAGTCGTTTGTTGAGGCTGAGATTGCGGAAATCATCCCACTGATTCAGGTAGTGGCGTTGTTCACAGGAAAGACATTTAAGGAAATTTCGTTCTGATGAAGCGGCAATGTTTAGGCAGGCGGCGTATTCCCGAGAGTTTAAGCTTCTGCCTCTATTGGTGATGGCCGGTAGTCCGCAGGGACGTGCGGCAAAGGACAAATAAGTATCGACGACGTTTGCGGTTTCATCCACGAAATCTGTCAAATTAATGAAGTTCGGTTCTCTTTCGGTGCGGATAACTCTGGCGGCATGCTCGGCCCACTTGAATTGCAGATGGTTAGGAAGCCTCCTGACGATAGAGCTGATTGTTCTGGACGCGTTCAAATCGGATTCATATCTCAATTGTTTCAACGTCAAGTAGCATGAACGCAGTTCCACAGCTAAACGAGACAGAGCCGCGAAATCATTGGGCCTGATGTTAGGGCCATCAGTTAGAGCATTAATGTGAGTCCTAGCAATCATGTGGGGCCGTCCGAAGCGTCTGCGCAAAATGTTCATTGCTTCTTCAAAACCTTCACCAGGGTCGAGTATTAAGCAACTTTCGATAGCTTCTTTGGCTTCGCCACAACAGTACTGTATCAGATATGAAAGCCTGATAGTTGGATCGGAAGTAGTCCTGGAAACATTGGCTTCGAAGCATCGCATAAACATCCAATAGCGGGCAGGATCTCCATCGAATGTTATCAGTTCACGTTTTGGAAGACAGGATGACATGCTGGGTCCAAAATCGCTGGATTTGCGTTCCGGACACAGGTTACCGTCAGCTTGAAGGCCGGAGCAAAACGCCCCCGACCGGAATCGAACGCGGGAACCAACGGTTGCCGACGCACCAACCAACTGAGCTACGGACGTGATGCCCGGACCCCTATTAACAGGTTTCACAAATGACGAGCAGATGGCAACTTCGGGAGAAAGCACACAATCGTCGGCCGGAATAAACCGCGATCGTTCATTAATAATCGCATCCGACTCAAATTCAGGTTCGCAGTATTCCTTAAAATCAACCGTCTTCGCCTGCAACATACGCATGCTCGTTAAAGCCGACTCCAACATACGAATACGGGATCCAGCTCTACGAAGTTTCTCAGTATCAGTAACATTAACATCATCAAGAGAATCACCAGAAACGGACATGATTGTACTATTCAACTTATGTACCCACGATATTAAGCCTAAACTAAGTACGTCGTACGAAAACTAAACTAGAAACTACGAACAGATAAACCTAAACTTAACGCACGGTCTGGGCAGAAGAAGAAAACGAATTATCCTGTAACCGTGGTTCTATAAGGCATATTAAATACAGTACATGACTTACGAGTAGGTTTTGCAATCGTAATGCAAGTGGGCAGAAACTGTACGGCGTGGGGCAGATCGAGTATCTGGGCAGTGTCACAGTAACATAATAATAAGAATGACCTTGAAACCTCAAGGATTTGTCAGTGATCGAGTGAAAGAAATAAATATACGATATGTTGACCGCTTGTAGGGCACAGTAAAGCAGTGTAAATGAGCAAGCTAAATAGGGGCAAGAGATAACGTGTCCTCATGTAAGCAATCCAGGTTGGGGATACATCAAAGTTCCTTTTGGACTTTACATCCAGTATTAAATTGATGTAAAACTTTAGCTTGAAGTTCGGCTGTGATAACGACACGTTCACCAAACAAGATACAGTCTTTGACGACCGATAGTGCATTTCGTCTCTGGAACAATTGTTGTAGCTCTCCGTCGGAAAATTTTCGAGGCCACTGTGAGTGGTAAAGCATGCTCATCTGTGACGGCAGCGGGTCCCGTAAGGTGGCGTCTCGAATCTAACTGAAAGATATTGATAGCTGGTTCACAGTATCCGAGAGTACACGGTTAACTTTCGTTTCAATTGAAACATTTGCGATGACAGTGTCTTCTGGTTGGTGCTGTTCGTCTAACAACCGTGCCAGCGTATCGGCCTGATAAATGTCGCTTGTTGATCGCCACTTGATGTTGAACTCGTACCCCAGCAAAGTTGTGGCCCATCTCTGCAGACGATTGGTCGTATACACATGAACCCCTTTTTTTGAGCCGAATATAGCAAGAATCGGTTTGTAGTCCTTTAGTAAGGTAAAGTGACGGCCATAGAACATTTTGTGGAAATGTTTCACTGTAAACACTATAGCGAGAGCCTCCTTTTCAATTTGACTATACTTTCTTTCTGGTGCTGTCTGAACGAGCAGCATGAGCGACTGGCTTCCCAGACCCATCAGGGAAAATGTGGGAGATGACTGCTCCAACTGTATAGCTAGATGCATCCGATACCACTCCAATTAGTAGTTTTGGATCGTAGTGCGTTAGCATCAGTTTGATCTCAGTAACAATTTGATACTGTCAAAGGCTTCCTGACATTCGATAGTCCAGACCTACGGGACGTCCTTCGTCAGCAACCGTTTCAACGGTCCGCGTAGGTCCTGCTTGGACGGCAGATACGTATCGTAATAACTCACCATACCCAGTAATGATTTCAACGTCGCTACGCCGTTCAACGGAGGCATTTCCTTGATCGACTTGATGTTTGATGGATCAGATCTTCATCCATTTTGGTCAGTGATAAAGCCCAGGTATTTAATGGAGGTCATGAAAAACTCACACTTTTCCATACTTGTCCATACTCCTTTAGTCTGTCAAGCAGAGTTCCGTTTATTGGTGCGGTTCTTCCTGCTTAGATTCCATGATAATGAGATCGTCCAGGTATGCAGCGGCATAAGGTATTCCCTGTAGCATCGTATCCATAATCTGCTGAAAGATTCCCGGGGCCGACTTGACGCCAAATTTTAGGCGTGTATACTGGAATAGTCCTCTAAGAGTTAATCGTTAGCAGCTTACGCGATTCCTCCGACATTTCAATATGTGGATATGCGTCTGAAATGTCCAGTTTGACAAAACACTTGCCACCGCTCAGACGTGCAAAAAGGTTCTCAGGGAGGGGTAGAGGGTATTTGTGGTCCTCTAAGACGGCATTCAGGCCAGTAGAGTAATCTGCACATAAGGATATCTTCCGTTTGGTTTCTTGGAAATGACAATGGGGGCTGTCCATGGAGAGAACTTCGTCGGTTTGATAACTCAGGTTGACTGTAGTCTGTCAAGTTCTTGGTCGACGATTGAAACCACTGCATACGGAACTGATCTCTTCGGTCGGAAGAATGGCTTTGCTTCTGACCGCAGGGAAAGAATGGCCTCGGTTTTCTTACACAATCCCAGACCTTCTTGAAACACTTGCGGATATTTCCGCTGTAAAGACTCCGTCCCCACTGCAGCTGCGTCGCTTACTTTGTTGCACCTGGAATTCAAGGGAACATCAAGCCGTTTCATATTCTCAATCCAATCAAGACTGAGTAAGTTTAGATCGGGATGTCTCGTTATGTAGCGTACCCCTATGAACTGACAATGTTTGAACAATACAGGACGATAGACTTCACCGTCCAAGTCAAGCGGTCCTCCTGAAACGTTGATTGCAATCCCAGTTGTTCTTTGAACAGGTGACTCACCGATTTTCTTCCAAGTTGGCTCGGAAATGAGCTAGGTGTCTGCGGCAGTGCCAACGTGGCAGCGTACGGGCACCTGGTTCACAACCATTGTTACGAATCTACTTTTTACGGTCCATGTATCGAAGGTAGCAAAGACAGGATAAATGTGAGGTCTTTACTTTGTTAACGATGTGGGTACAAACGTCTTGTCAGGTTTGGCGTAAGTGTTCTTGTTGAAAATGGTTGCACGGCAATGATGCTTTTTGTGCCCCCGTTTGTTGCATTTCTGATAAAGATGCTTCTTGAACGGGTAGTATTTGACGAAGTGCCATTCGCCACTTTGCGTGCATGCAGGTGGTGGTCTGTTTGATTTCAATGTGTTTTGGATCGTCTCTGTACTCCCGCGCTGGTTTGATACCGCCAACACATCCACGGGACATTGACTGTGGCTTTGAGCAATCATGTGCTTATCATGATTCAAATTAATTAAGTTTGGGCATTCCGAAGTGATGGACATGAGATTGATGGGCAGGTCCTGCGCAATTTTATTAAGCAGCCTCATGCGTATTTCGGCATCCTCGGACGCTTGGAGACCACAAACGAAAATTAACGCATTGAACTGGTCGTCTGACATTTCTTTTAGCCTGAAACGCTCGTAATGACGATTGACGGTACTGGAGTAAGTTACGGAATCGTCTGCCGCGCACTTAATGAACTTCATGTAGCTGTATGGGAGGCTGAATATGGAAGATTGTTCACCAAAAATATCATTTAGCAGAGGTACAAATTGGTCCAAGGTAAAACCTTTGGGGCATTTTTGCAAAATATTATCGAGAAACTTGTAATACTGCTTGCTTCCCAGCTTCTACAAAGGCAGTCTGCACTTCCATCCGTTATCAGCATCAGTGAATTCGGACCGGAAAACGTCTTCGTATCTTTTGGATCAAGGTTCGAAGGTTAGGTTGGCATCTGGGTCATATTGAAACTCACCAATTCTGTTCGCAACCGCATCCCCTGACGATTTCCATTTTTCATTTGTTGATCTTGCTTGAACCGCAAAATGCTGAAGGATATTTTCGAGTAATTGTGTCTGGCTTTCCTCAAATTGCTTCTGTTGATGTTGAAGTATTGCGGTAAGTTGCTCCACTGAAAACGATATAGTTCGTCGTATTTTCGTCGTATGCAATCAAGCGGTTACCTTCGTCACCAGTTGTTAAGCCAGACGAAAACAGAAAAACAGAGCTGTGTAGTAAGATGGTTATTTGCGTAACACTCAGTCTCAAATATATCGCAACAGGACGTGCGTGGCACTGGAGGCCACATGCACACATAATCTAAATTAGCAATCAACAATTACGGAAGACAGAGGCACGCGTTAGCATCCAGGCATGCACATCATTTGGGTTCACTGATCCATTCGTTAGGAGGTATCCCTCCTAACAGTATGCATATCACTGGCTTCGCGACAGCGCCATATCCGTTGTTGTTCTTGTCTATTGAGGCATCAGTCCCTCTCCAAGAAAACGACGCGCACCCACATCGTAATCAGCCTTTTCGTCTGATTTCTTGCGCTTTCTTTTCATATCACTGATTAGAAACTCCAAGATTTCCCACCATATGTACTCCAGCTAAACGAAATTCAACGAAATGTGTAGCCAACCGGCAGGTGCAAGGCACGATTTAGTCCTTCTGGTCTGTTCGAGTTCGACGACTGATTTAGTGTGTCACCAGAGGACCTCTTTTCAGACTTATCAGTAGACTTCAGTGTCAGTCATTAGATACACACCAGCCTCAATGACCTTATCGTAGAGCGCACAATAGCCGATTGATTGTGGTTGCAGCATGTGCAATTGCAAGTGCTCTTAATACGCTGTACTACTTCGTAGCAAATCAGTAAATGAACTTATTGTATTGTAATTCCGCAGTCTTCTAAACGGCATGCCGATAGCCGGGATTCCGGGGGCATCCGTGTTTCTGCACGTTACTAACATGCATGGCTGTGGTGGATGGGTGGTGCTATCTCAATTAATAACAAACGCGCTTACGTCTCTGCCGCCGTACAAAATCCACTAGTCTGTCAGTCTTCAAATGGGACGTTCTTGTGATTTTGTTTTTTTGGGTTTCGAAGAAATGCCAGCCGCCGGTTAATCTTGACGGGATGAAGTACGTGGGATATGAAGTAGCTATGATTGAGTGCAGTCTTGTACTTGTGTCCGCCGTTTACAGGAGAATCGTTCACGCCTGTCACTTTTGAAATTACATTCATCGAGCGTCTTTAAACTCAGTAGTAGGCGGCCAAACGGAGTGAATCCCCACATGTAATGTTACGGTACTAGGTTGTGCTGACAGCTTGGACAAGATTTGGTTCCGGACGTGCGAACAGACGACAGAGTATGGAAAATATGCGCGATGCAGATGGTCAGCAAACTCGCATAAGCGTAGACTGAATGAGCACGAGGATTCGTGCCAGATATGGTAAACCGAGACAAGTCAGTCAAGCGTATAGCGTTCATGATAGTTGAGGTTAGGAAGCAGAAGATCGAGGATTACGATTTTCATAATTATAACGTATGGTTGGCCTATGAATATAGCTGACCCTTTTCAGCTATCGCAATGAGGCTGGACCTTACCGTGGTGCGATGGTTTGCGTGCCTCAGAGATCCATTGAGCTATGCTGGGTGGTGCTTTTTTTTGCACCTTTAGAGCCACTCATACCAGATTGGTCAATGGTTAGAGGCCAGACAAACTCAGCCTCCTGGTCCTCCAGGTTGGGGGTTGGAATGGGGGTGGCTCCTCATTTCATAAAACGGGCTCTGTAGTCCAGTGCCAAAACCCGCTGCCTTGCGGTAAGGTTTTTGAACCAAAGGCTTTGGTTGAGAACCCTAATCGTTCTCCTGTCTAGGCCTGGGCAACCTGACAGTATTCTGCCCACGCAATACAATGAACCTTTCCTACAACAATTTCTTGATGCTCTGGCCGTCGCAGAGGATAATAAACGGCGCCCTATCTGCTGCATCGAGCAGGGTGGATAGGGGTTTGGATGCTACTGCTCAGGCCTTCCCGTCTTCTTATACCCCTTCTTGCGCTTCTGCATCCTTATTGTCCCGCTCCAACTTTACTTATATCCCCCCCCCATTTTCAATCCCCCAATTCTTGGCCCTCCCCCAGCTTACTTCAATAGTCGCTTGTCTTCTAATTTCAAATCACACACAATCGCAGGGCCTCGCTCCAATCCAGTCGATAAGTCCATGTTCAACCAAGCGGACAACGTCAGTTCATCCGTTTCCCTTTGGAGTCCTCGTGTCTCGCTAAGATTGGCATGCCTCAACGTGCGCACTTTGCTGCAGATTGGCCAACAGGCAGCACTTGCCCGCACACTAGAGACCCTATCGATCGATATTTGCTGTTTATCAGAAACCCGCCTGCAAGATTCGAGCTCCGTGCTTACCCTGAGATCCCCCACATGCGATACTGGCGGCACATTCTCATTGCGCCTATCTGGCGATGATGCAGCTTCAAATGCCGGTCAAGCCGGCGTCGGCATTGTTTTGAGTCCCCGGGCTGAAGCTGCCCTGCTTGATTGGATCCCAGTAAACAGTAGGATGTGCGCCGTTAGATTAGCTGGTTCGTTCCGTGCTTCGAAGTCGTGCGGGGACAAACGGTGCCTGTTTGTCATTGCGGCCTACGCCCCTACAAACTGTAGCACTGATTCGGTAAAAGATGATTTCTACCAGCAACTTCACGAGCTCCTTCGTTACAGAAGAAGCACGGATACTGTGGTGCTGGCTGGCGATCTAAACGCCCAAGTCGGAAAATTGTCCTCTGATGAGCTTCATCTGGGCGGCCAACATGGTGTAGGCTCCCGTAATGATAATGGTGAGCGATTGCTCCAGCTGTGTGAAGATGCTCGCCTGTTTCTCGCGAGCACTAATTTTGGACACAGCACCCGCAGAAGTGTGACTTGGTGGCCACCAGCCTCGGGCCAGTCATGGACGCAAATTGATCATATCGCGATCAGTTACCGCTGGAGAGGCTGTGTCCAAAACTGTCGCTCGATTTGGAGCACGAGCGTGGACTCTGACCACGCACTTGTCTGTGCCGACCTCCTGATGCGCTTCGGTGGACGTCCGCAACGTCGATGTGAACGGATTGACACTAGCCAGCTGGCGAAGCCAGATGTTCTGAATGTGTACCAAGATGCGCTGACATCTGGGCTGAGTAAGCGCCCACTAAACACCGTTGAAGATCACTAGTCGCACACTCGTCAAGCGTTGCTATTAGCAGGCATGTCTTCATGTGGCAAAACAAATTGCCAAACCGGACATTAGGTCTCTACACAGTCTCTGGAACTTATGGATGCTCGCCGACGTATTCCGGCTGGAAGCGAATACAATGAATCTCGCAAAAATCTCAAGGCGAAACTACGTGCTAGCCTAAAGAAGGACCGCGAAACCTGGTGGTCTCATCGTGCATCTGAGATGGAAACAGCCGCTGCCATTGGTAATCATCGTAACTTATTCCGTCTGATACGGGCAACAGGCAGCAGGAGACCTGGTGTTAGCGAGACCATACGCGACGAGAGTGGGCAGATTATCCACAGCCTGTCAAAACGCTTGGAGCGTTGGGCTGAACACTTTGCTATGCAATTTAACCAACCTGAGTTATCACTTTCTTCGGGCATTGAACGCCCTTCTCCTTGGGCCGTCTCCTTGGATCCGCCCTCACGCGCTGAAGTCGAACGTGAGATCAGGCTGTTGAAATTGCATAAGGCCGCAGGAGCAGATACTATTCCTCCAGCCCTCTTCAAGTTCGGTGGACCTGCTCTAATAGGTGATCTACACGAGTTGCTAGTAAAACTTTGGGAGCAGGAGACAGTCCCGACAGACTGGAACCGCTCCGTCATTGTCCCAATTTTCAAGGGAGGCTCCCGTTTGGTATGTGGCAATCATAGAGGGATCAGTCTGATTTCGATTGCCTCTAAATTGCTTGCCTCTCTCATTCTCCACAGACTGACTGGCACTCGTGAAAGCCAAATTCGTGAAGAGCAAGCCGGATTTCGTCGAGGTCGGGGCTGCATCGACCACATCTTCACATTGCGTCAAGTGTTGGAGCACCGCCATGTTTATTGGCGACCCACCGTTGTCGTGTTTCTTGACATAAAAGGTGCCTTCGACTCAGTCGATCGATGTGCCCTTTGGGACTGTCTGTTGAGGAAAGGTGTGCCTGATAAATATGTAAACATTATCAAAGCGCTGTACGCACATAGTTCGGGCAGGGTGAGGGTTTATGGCAAACTCTCGCCACCCTTCAGTATCACCAGCGGTGTGAGACAAGGATGCCCGCTGTCACCTTTCCTCTTTAACTTCGCTATTGATGAAGGCATGGAAACAGTGTTCGCTGGACACGACCTAGAAGGTGTGGAGCTACTCCCTGGTGAGCGACTTCTTGACTTGGAGTATGCAGACGATATTGCCCTAATCTGTGACGGCTCCCAAACATGCCAAACAGCACTGAACCGATTAGCACTGGCTGTCAGTCGTTTTGGGCTATGCTTTGCTCCATCAAAATGCAAAGTACTTCTCCAAGATTGGCAGGGACCCAATCCTGCGCTAACGCTTGGTGGTGATCTGCTAGAAGTCGTTCAGGAATTCAAGTACCTGGGCAGCTATATTAGCAACCGTGGAATTGAAGATGAGGTTACGAACCGTATAGCAAAAGCTCGAGGTGCTTTTGCCAATCTGCGCCAGCTGTGGCGCAGACGCGACATTACTCTCGCCCTCAAGGGCAGAGTTTACAACGCAGCCGTCCGTTCAACTCTCCTATATGGCTGTGAAACCTGGCCCATCAGGTCGACAGACATGAAGAGACTCGTCACGTTCGATCATCGCTGCCTTCGCAGCTTAGCTCATGTCTGGTGGGAACACCGCGTGAGCAATGAGCGTGTTCGACGTCGCGTATTTGGTGCAGGAAGAGCGAGTGAACCGCTCAGCACGATTATATCACGCACCAGGCTCCGATGGCTGGGCCACGTCTTGCGCATGCCAGCACACCGACTCCCACGACGTGCATTGTTTGCGCGTTGTGGGTGCGGTTGGAAGAGGAGGAGGGGAGGCCAAGTGATGACTTGGTCGCGAGAAATGAAAACCCTCACTTCGAAGTTGGCGTCGGTTGGTGCATCCCGACTGCCTGGCTGGGGTCCTAAGGACGGTGAACACGTTTGGCTGGACACACTTGCTGATATGGCTAGGAGCCGGCCCCAATGGCGTTTGTGTTGTGAGTTCCTTTGTCCATCCCCCTCCTGTTTAGCATCCCCCTCCAATCACGATCTCAATCGTTAGGCATAATATGACTTTCTTTTACGGCAGCCAGCTGTTAGCTCTCCGGAACGATGTCCATCCGTTACTGGGGACTCAGCGGGCGTGTCAATGTTTGTTTGTTTGTTTGTTTTTTCTTTTCTTGCCATTTGTATTGCGGCACAATAGCTGAGGTGTTTTCCACCTCCAGCTAACGTGTAATGATGATGATGATGATGACCCTTTTCAGGGAAAATATACCGTCTACCGAGTCTCCTCTTTTGGTTTCGCGGTTGATTGGGCATCTGGCACAGCATATTGTAGACAACCGTACTACAGTCTAAAAAGTACAACAATCAGAGTACCCAAGCGGCCTGCTAGCCAATAGATCCCAAGACAGCCGTTTCATTCTTTAGGGATTTGAAGCCAGTGAGCACTCATTTTCATTCAATTAATCGGATGTACGGTCCGCGTACTGAATGTAGCTGGGTTCAACCATTTCGACTTTATCCGCCAAACTGATGAAATCTATATTACAACTAGTTTCGTCGCAGCCGGGTTCAGTTATCAGGAGCACAAACATTCGGAGTGGCCTCAGACTACAGTGTCGTTTTAGTGGAACTCTTCAGCAGCACGCTTTCCCCTCGCACCGATTCGAATTCGAACCTAATGCTGCGATATCTCACGGTTTAAGTCAGATCAGTTTATCAGCTGATGTCCGTGAATGCGAAATGCGGTGCAGCCTATTTTGCATTGCCACACATTACTAACGGTGGTAACAATACAAGATGCTTGATAAATAAATAAGTTTGCCTGATATTGTAGCAAAGGACCAGAAATAACTGAATAGATGCAATTAATACCGCTATTTCTGTGGTTGTGCCATTTTCGACAGTGTCGAACCACTGTGACGACCGCCCCCGAGATCCTCATAGAGGTTGGTGATGAGAGCCAACCCGACCCAGTCTTTCGGTGAGTCTCTCGGTGCTCATCTGCCATGCCATTGGCCGGACACTTATGGATCTTACCTAAATGGGCGTAATGTTGACAAACAACGTATGCCGAACAGATTGACCTACATGTAGGTCGAGGAAATGACTGTACCCGCGGACGCAAATGAGGGCCCATTTTGAAGTACCTGTCAGGTGTATGGATTGCAGTCTCAATTCGGACCACGATTCGCATTGATGTAAACCTAGGTCTGTGCGATCACTTGGACCGTATCCGAAGCAGATGGAAAATAGGTGTTGCTAGCCCGAAAACACGATGCGCTTCGATCTCATTTGCTCTCATCAGGTCGAGATAACAAGCCTCAACCCCACGACCATTGGAATGGTAGCCGAAACCACTAACGCTTTGGTCACCGGGTCACGACGGACAAGGCTTATCACAACGGTTAATGACTGAATAGTGGGCCAGTTTGAAGTGCTCGTTGTGTGAATAGATGGCGGCGCGCTATTCACATTGAACTTCATCTTGGCCAGCCCGATCATTAGGACCGTAAATAAGGGATGAATACTGAATACTGGATGGAGGTAGCAAGAAGAGATGTCTCTGTGTAGCTGCATCTAAAATCTATCAGGCACATAGACCTGTTATATTTGAGAGCATTCGCGATATTTGATATCGGCAAATTGTTTGCCTAGCATTTTATGAATTTCCGACATGGATTTTGTCCAGACTACTTGCAGTGGTAGGTTGTTCCATATATTCACGACTCTTAGTTCGAAACAATGTTGGTTGGCAACTCACTTTAAATCAGGTACTACAAGTTTTCACCGATGTCCATGTGCTGCTTCGTGTCCTCATATGAAGCACTGGCCCCAACATGGGTACTCACCAAAAAGTAATACACGGTGCGTCATGATAAGGTCAACCTGCAGTCGACGATAAGACAGTGTGTAAAGCTCTAGTCTCTTGCACCAGTACAGTTAAGATGAGCCTGGTGGCCGCATGCTCTACCTGCTCAATCCTTCCTACCTCACCCGGGTGATAGGACAGTATGCGGATGAGACTTACTCTTGCAGTGGTCGTATCATTGAAAAGAACAGTCGAGTAGAATTATCTTCGGTCCAAGTGCTGAAGCTGTGCTTGATCGCCAAAAGCACACAAAGTCCTTTTTAGTAAAGCTCATTCGTGTTGTCCATGAATTTTAGGTCGCAGCGTGAATGTACACCGAGCTTTCTCACGAAAGTCATGGGACGCTACGGTTGACCGGCTACGGGGTAGGTTCCACTGTATTAACATTTACCCAGCGTCAAGAATAGTGATACAACAGGGTTTATCGGAAAGTTGACCACTGCGGACCCCATGGAAAAGCGATCAACTTCCTACTAAAACGGGTCACAGTCATCGGGTGCGCTGATTACTCTCTCTACACCTTCAAGTCATTTGTAAACAAACCACAAAGCTAACGGAGAAGCTGAGGTACATCGTTTATATGCCTCAGGAAGAAAATAGCCCCAGTAGAGTTCCTTGGGGCACGCCACTGATCGAGGCATTCCCCGCAGTCACATGGTTGCGGAGCTGGACCCTTCACTTTTGACAAACAAGGGAAGTCCTGATCCATTGTTGCAGCGAGCCGCCAACACCGCACACCCTCAGTCTGTGGGGGAGAACCACCTGATACACCTTGACAAATACCTTACTGAAGTCAGCGCTTGCAACAATTTCTGCATTGTCTACAACAGATTGGTATTACCCACGATCGGTTTCGATGTTGTCTGGTCTCTGCAGGTAAAGATAGTGGGCAGCAAAACCCTGGGACTTTGGGATGTCAACGAAAGGCTCTACTCCTAAGTCACCGTGTCGGCAACCTTTCCATCCGCGCATTATACGGTGTGGTATCAAACACCAAATGATTTGCTGCAACCTTGCTCTTTCGGTTCTGCGACCAGATATAGGCAGCAACACTTCGCAAGCATCGCTGGTCACACACCATGCTTTGGTGTTTGCAGTGCTTAGTTACCAGGTCTGTGTGACACTCAGAGGCACTGATCACTCCACAGGGGTGCAAACCCTTCCACTAACCAACTGCTGTTTGAAAACCTATCTGTTCTTATCAAATTAAAACCTCACGTCTTGTAGGGCTAATTGGACGAGAGTAGAAGCCAATGGCTGTTAATTCTGACGTTTAAGTCCTTTGAACATTTACTTGCCACTTGCATTGAGTTTGACGAGGTCCAAATTGTGTGAAAAGCGCCGGGTACTTTTAGCTGGGCTTACAGGTGTGCACTCTTGCGGGTGGAATCCCCCGCAGTGCATACATTGCCCCGATTCCGCCTAACTTTCTACATTACTGGGACTATGGTTCATTGAACAGTACTACTACTCGAACCTAACAGCGTCTTTTGCTTATGTGCAATGTGATATGCCAGTGCGACATTTGTTATGTACTATGTCAAATGAAGAGTAACATCTCTGTCTTTTCATTATTCCCCATGGTAGCCAAGACTTGCCCGAGTGGGACCCCGAGAATAATCCACCAAATGAGATGGACTTCCGTTTACGAGAACTTCGTGACAGCCAATTGGCCTACCTTAGGGAAACGGCTGTAGAGGCCAGGGAAAGCTTGAAGACTATCGATGAGGCGGTGATTCTGTTCAATGGACTTTCAGAAACTATGAAGAATTTGGCCAAAGAAGTTCGTGCTGATGTCAATGACTCGCTTAGTTATCATACTATAGTTCCCAGATTTATTGGGCCTTTGTTGCTTTTACTCCTACTTGCTACCGTCTAGTTTAAATCCTTGAATATTTTCCTTAGCGGCATCTCTGGTAACAGTTATAGGCATAAAAGATCACATACGAATTCCCTGCATTATTACGAATTAATTTGCATTGAACTTGATACCACTGCGTTGCGTTTCAACGTTGCTTCAGACTTGCTAATAAACACATATTTTTAGTGCAAATTTGTATACACCTGATGGCTGATAGAACTCTGCATCTACATTAGTAAATGCGGTGATTTGACTTGTAAATTCACAGTCCGACGGAAGATATAGATGGGTGACATAACAGAGAGATCGAGAGACGTGTGTGCATAGTTCAAAAGACGTTACCCGACTGAGTTCAGGCTATTCTGCTGGAAGGATACCTATTTCTTAGAAAATATTAGTTGAATTTTATTCTTTTTTTGCAGCTTCATCGTAGCTACACTAGATTTCAATGAAAGCACATTCGCTTTCAATTTCTCGTATAATTCGTTCAATTAGGAGTACGGTTGGGTTTGTAGCTAGCATTTGAAGGTGGATCAATGCGATCTCACACCAATGGGGTGCGTATCCCTGTGTGAAGAGTAAAAGATCTATACAAAAGAACGATTTTTGACTGGAACACTTTAGGAAGCTTTTGAATGTCTCGTTTTCTTTCATCTTTGTTTTTTTGCAGTAGGTCTTATTTAGAAACACAGCCACTGCCAAACTTCACCAAGGCGCTTTCTCCACCAAGTTAAATAATTGTTGAGCTGTTGGTGTATCCTTGTACTTACACCAATCTAGGTCTCAGATACTTTTCATTTCGTTGTCTATGCGACACCGGAATCAGGGTAAAATAACTTTCTAGTTTCTACTGAGAGGTTTGCTTGACTAGTGTTTGATTTTAGAATAAAACCACGAACTTCCTACTCCACTCCGATGACACTTGTAGGTTAATGTAGTCCAATACATAAGATGTATCAGGTGGAGTAACCTGTGATAGCCTCAACAGTACGTGGTGTACCATTCCGAACCATCACTGCCACGCACGCATCACCAGTGGCGTGCGGGCTAGGAATACTGCGAGGTCGCGTGCACCTACGCAGATCCAAACCGGTAACTTTTGGTTTACAAGTCGGAAGCCTCACCACATCAACCACCGGCCGGTAACCGAGTAGTTGGAGCATTCCGACGGTGATATGAGTGCCACATCTGCGGTTTCACCGTCCTCTAACTCGTCGTATTGTTGCTCCGTCTCACCAGCCCTGTGATGTTTAATTATCAACCTAGCAAATTTCGTATCTAGACTCCACAACCATCCCTTCGGATGACGTTTGCGCGTGTTCTCCAATTCTTCGTCCATTTTGTATTTTTGCTTGGTACTGTGCCTCAGTAGGTCCACAACAATAGTGCAAATGCTGAAAATGCGCGGCTTCGGCTGTATGAACTCCATTTGAACTCGTGTTTAGCTTTGATCCGGTTTGAAACCAACGACACACTAGTCTACATTTGTGGGGGCTTTAGTTTATCTTCATAAACGAATTTACCCAACGGATTGTTTGACCGATAAACTGGAGCCACTTACAAATAACCTGGTAGTAACGACCTCTGTCACGGAAAAATTTTAGCCATCGTGGACAATCACCAGGGTCGAAGGTCTTAGTCAATGCGGCATGAAGAAAGTTAGTACAAGGGTGCGTTAAGCTGAAATCAGCCCCTGGTATCATCTTCGCTATTCATAGAATTTACTGCGCTGCTCACGTTGTGATCATCAGCCAAACACGAAAATTATCAACAACCTCAACGAAGAAAGCTTTGTCAACTGTGGCCAACTCGAACTCCGTATACCTACTCCTACGTGACTGTGGACCCCGTGCCCTAGGCGGAACGGACAAGACTCTGACTTCTCAAATGGTAGAACATATGAGAACGGTATTCTCCACCCATGCCCCCCTTAAGTTCTCTACTTACCTATACCACCGGATTTCTCCGCAGATTACTACCCATTGGTCACGGGTCAAGGGATGTAGCTTGGTTCGGCTTTCATTTACTTTACATTGCTGCACATACTATTTCCTTGTTCCACCTGATATCACGAGCAACCGGATGAAACCAGCTCTGACTGTTTGGAACTAATTATTTTTAACATCAGGTTGCCCTCAGCTTGACCTTTCGTCGTACATGTAGCACTTCCGGCTTGTTAGATAGCAATCGCTATTAGACAGACACAGTTGGCAACTCCGATTCCGGACTTGCCTGTTAGTGCGGTCTCCATAGGACAGTCACAGGACGTCTGCGCCTGCAGAGCTGCTTGGTTGCACCACATATGCAGTGCAAACCCGAAGGAATAAGACCGAGAGACATGTGGATGGGTGCCAGGTTTCGTCAACGGAGCTGGCCCACACTCCTTCAACAAACAGAACAGAAGCATTCCTGCCTTATTGGGAAAACATGCGTACCAGACGTACGCAAGGCCGTGGCTGGGCCGTAGCCTGTTCCACACAGGATGGAATCCCTCTTTGAACCTAGCGCCGTCACGAGGACTGTGCACCTCGTCCCCTCCAGCAACGACCTACTGTCTCCAAACTAGAATACTGCTTGCATTGGGTACGGTTACCATACGAACAAGCACAATGCAACCGTAGCTACTAAGTACAACCCATTATTTCCCACCGTCAGGACTGGCTCGATTGAGGTTTGAGTCACTGCTGACGTTTGCACTCCACGACTGCTAGAACTCAAAAGACGAACCAGGAAAGACTTGTATGCATTAAATCACACTTGTTTATATAGTTTCAAAAAGCTTTTGAAGGGAAACTACTGAATTGCGTTCGAGCCAACCAAACAGAGGGAAGAGGCTAAATGCAACAAGTGTATGAGTAACCGTGGAATGATGAACGAACCAGCTATGTCCTTAAAAATAGTATTGCACGACCTAAACTGCAATGTGCACATCCATTCACAACGACGGGTTCTGTCTAATCAGAATAACGAAATGGCATGTTTAAACAGAGGTCATGAAACAGACGATGAGAAGAAATGCAAACCTGGAAATTAAGAACTACCACAAAAATGTATGTCAACTAAACATTCCCTTAACATAAACACATAAATCTTTATGGGAATAAAAGCTAATCAAATGTGTGCTTGGAAAAGCTGCTGCTGGAACTACATCTAAGGTGAGCGTCCATTAATAACGACTTGCTTTTGCCAGTCGGATTAAGGAAGTGGGGCGTTTAAACAACTGTCAAGAGGTAGAGGATAGGAAGAATGGAAACTGGTAACCAAGACCGTTCACATAACTGAATTTCAAATATGAATTCTCATAACAGGTGGGAAGAGTGAGTTATCTGTGCTCACTTCTTGGTCAACTCAGATTAACTGAACTGTGGTGATACAGTTCAGCAGACTTGGTTTGATACATTTGCACGTGATGCCTTGAGATTGTCTAGCATAAATAGATTATTTTCTTTGCGGATGATCAAGCTCAGTTTTGGTTTCTTTCATTCCTCAAAATGATTTGTAACTATATTCGGTAATGAGGTACAATCCAGAAGACCTTGTAGTCCAGGCCAAACGGTGCATACTTATTATCTGTAAACAGGGTGAACCAAAATTTGGCAACCAGTAGTAAATGGCACCTCAACGAAATCTCGAAATTTGTAGCACAGGGTGTTCACCTTATCGGGTCAAACTTAGGAACAACTTCAGAATGAGTTTCAAAGGAATATTTATATGTAATTATCGTTAAGGAATTTTCTTAAACCAATTGAGTAGAACACAAAGCAAGCGTTTTTTTAATCGGTGATATCCTCTGTAACTATCGTTACTTGCGATCCCGCTGTACGAGTGCAAACATTCTTTTATGCGCTTCTTTTTCTGTCTTTAGCCGCAAGAAAGTTTCCCCGATGTCGTCATTTGGATGCTCAGTGGAGGAAAGCGCAAGGCATACTACAGAATCCCGCCGGATAAAGTCATCTACAGTACAAATCCAGTTTTTATAGGCGCATTTTGTGGCATCCCTCAGATAGTAAATTTCAAGGTAAGAGAAGATTTTTCACTTACCCATAACTATCGATTGGTTGCCTAAACACGAAATAACCATTTATAAATAAATAAATAAATAAACGTTTTATTCCTCAGCAGTGCGTGGCACAGACCAATTGGGTGGTCATATCAACATGTACAACTTGATCGCATAATATAGTTAATTATTCGTCTTTTGATCAATGATTCCCATATGGGTTTTTGAAATGATTGGCATTTTGGAAAAAGTAGAGAGATAAAGAAACTGGGAACAATAATAAATGTAGATTTTGTGGAAAGTTCAAGTAAAGTAATACGGTAATCCATGGAACTGTCCCCAGGGGACTTGCTTCCATGCAGGGTATTTCCACGATGGGTTTCACCCGCAGGTTGATTTCTTTCGGATTCATGGTGCTTATCGAAGCATTGATTTCAAATTCACATCGATTTATCATTGTGTCCTCAGCAGTAACGGATGATTACTGCGTAAGTCAGATAACTCTCCTTGCAGGCTGTTGAGAAATATGGAGTTCACCAGTCCGTCTCTTAAGTCACATTATTACGCTTGCGTTTCTTCACGCTTACTCACACAACCAACTCAAAAGAGAGCAGCCGTTGTTGCGTTCCTGAACTGTTGTAACCAGACGAAAACTAAAGTATATGTGCATGCATGGGATATTTATACGTCTTAAGTACACAACTTATAGGATTGTCGAATATCTAGCTGTAAACCAGTTGAGCGCAACAGTCATAAAATTAACAGAACGGCAGTCATACAAATATCATCGACCTGGTTGCTGCTAAACTAGTAGGATTACTGAAACTACGTAACCCAGTTAGACTCAACATTATCGGTTCTACCTGGTATGCAAGGTTGTCACATATAAGCAGAAAGTTGAGGAGCAACGTTAGAGCAATGAAACGGTACTGGCTACTCAGACCTCTTTTATTCAACTACTTCAGTTGAGTCGACTGTATTGCTACGTGTGCAATTCTATTTTCCCCAGAAATTTGTTTTCAGTAACTCACGTCATATGGTTGCAACGAGGGTAAGTGTAGACGAGTTGCTGGGTTGCTTCCGGCATCCATCGGATCGGACTAGTTACTGACTTACGGTGCTCTGCTAGTTCTCTGTGATTCTTAAGTAAGAGGACTTTAGGACTGTAGTCTAACCACCACTCCGGAACCACCGAACTATCGTTTCGCCCTATGGGGGTTCGTCAGTGGTGCTCATTCCGACGCTCCCCTTCAGGAAAGCGAACGCATAACTGCTAGCAGCTTCGTCAGCTAGCCAGCAGCTGTGCCACTGAGCCACAGGAGACGGCGGCAGATCAACACAACTTGCAAGCTAACCAGAATATAGCACGACTTACCTTCTACTGTCTTACAGGTTACCAACCTTACAGACGACAGCGGTTGGCCTCCAGCACTAACGATTTCCACAGCACAGCAGCTATGTAGGGTACAGTATTTGAAGACTGTGATTGTGAGTGTTTTGATTACTGGTGATTAGGAGGACTTAGCTTAACTTTTACTGGTTCGTCCCAGCAGCGCACAAGTACGGTAATCTAACCATAAATTCGAAAAGGCACCAGACGATCGTCTCGCTCGATCCGGGCTCGTCAGTAGTGCTCATTCCCTCGGTTCGCGAACCCACTAACAGCGTTTGCTAACCAGCTAACAACAGGCCCCTGCGCCATGGGGACGGTGTCGGACCGTTGCAATATACAAGCTAAATGGGAAATAGCGCGACCTATCCTCCATTCCATGGCAGTAGAGGAAGGAGTTTGAAAGTATGAACGTGTTGAGACTTGCACACTACCGTGGTAAGATGAGGATTTGTAAGAGGATCTTGGGGTTGCGCTATTTCACTACGATATCGCTTGGATCAGCAGGTGCGGCGAATTCGTCATCTTTCGTGATCCCTTGCGCTTCCTACCGTGTCGCATGGTGAGCACCGTTGGGGAAGCTTGGAATCCACCTTAGTATTCTCATTGGAAAATCAACAGGATGTTGGTTTCTAGTAGAATGGGGTATATCAGGATCTGGGATATTCGGCTCAGGCAACACCTAACATTCCATCCCACTAAATGTGGAAAAGTTTCTTCCATCACGCACAAATGTGGATCACTTGCTATTTGGAACTAGCTGCCATGCCCATCTTAAGCGGGTTTCACATGTTGCGTTTACTCCTACAGATGCAGCAATCAAGAGTCTATTTAAATGAAGTACCAGAGACTAGTGCTCATGAATTTAGTCGATTAGGCTGCAGTCATTGTAAGGAGTGTGGTTGACATGAATGCAGTTTCTAACGGCAGCCCTGATTACAGTCGACTGATTGCAATAGTTTAAGGCGTGACCAACAAGAGCTTTTTAAATCTTTTTATGCTATACAGAGTGCCACATCTGAAGGTACTCATGTATTCTTTACTGATCCGGTAACCATAGCTTATAACTTACAAGCAGGAAATAATTGGCTGTTCCAGGAAGCGTGTGATTGGATTTTACGCACCACGTGGGACTTAACGAAAAGAGACATTTTGCAGTTGCTCTTTCAACATTTGGACGTGTAAGATAAAGGAATATTTCTGAATTCGGAATCCTCAACGCGCTTTTACGGTATTATCCAGTCAAACTGATGATATCAGGAAACATCACTGGTGCCCGAACGATTACTATAGCACAGTTATTATGTAAATTTTATCACTTTGTTTCCCTCCTCCAAGAAACTGACGGCGAAAGACGAAAGTGAAGAGCAATGTATCAGGCCAGCAGTTCAGGTCAGAGCGATCTTCTGGTTAGGACTGGAGAAAGATCAAGCAGCTTGGAATGAATCGTTGGTGGAGTCAACAACCCATGTGGTCGCAGAAACGGTGAGTTTTCTCCATGGTTCCGTCGAATACTTTATTTCGTATCCACTGACCGACCGCTCTCCGTAATCTCAGTCTCCGCTGCCTGCAGGCAAAATCCTCGCTCACCGCTTTTCATGATTCATGGTTCATGGCGGATTTGTAAAGTAGGTTGTGCAGGCTTTCGCTTAACCAATTACCTATTTACTTTCGTGCTGTCAGGTGTCTGGAACGATTGGTATAAAGAAGCGCACGCAAAGATTCCGCATTTTTGCCCAATCAAAAGCAGTCATCAACAAAGACGGGCTTCTTTAGAAAAAAATTCCTGTAAAACTTCTTAGCAGCGATTACTTTGTCATCATGGCGCGCAGAATCTCCTTCCTCGAAAACTAAAATCCTTTCGCTACCGTGATGCTATTAGTGTTCAATGACCAAAAATAATAGGCGTAAGCCAATAAGTTTCAAGTATCGTGAAATTGGTGAAGTATGTCA
This sequence comes from Dicrocoelium dendriticum, assembly GCA_944474145.2. Taxonomy (NCBI): domain Eukaryota; kingdom Metazoa; phylum Platyhelminthes; class Trematoda; order Plagiorchiida; family Dicrocoeliidae; genus Dicrocoelium; species Dicrocoelium dendriticum. Next base: position 12,014,005 of record OX104064.1, read on the forward strand.
TGGCATCACTCTGCTTGCTTCGTAACTGCCGCATATATGTCTATGGTTCATAATCGCTGCTGTGAGAGATCCGGAGACCCTGTTCCAATAAGTCAACAAACAGCATCCAGACACGCTATTTCTATCGGTACCTTCGGCATTTTACACCCATCTTCGATTTACCACTTTAGGGTTTTACCCAACTATTTGAAGCACTGGTCAACATAATCCACACCGAGTTAACCGGTTATTAGACATGCGAAAATCATGCCTTGCTCAGCAGAGACACTCCAAGCATAGCAGACTTACCAGCGTGCCACCGAAAGGCAAACTACTAAGCGTCAACTGGAGAACTTCCGTTCTACTCATGCTTTACACATACGATCGGTCGACGGTCACATCGCAGCATTCGACACCCTACCTTTGGCGAATAAGGGTGTATCCCGCTGGCACTAAAGTTATAGAGGCTTCGAAAAACCCAATGAGTTTCACCAATTTATACATGCCTCTAGACTTCATTGAATCAAAATACAGGAACAGCATCAAAGTGTGGTAAAATGCAAAGAGAGGCGACAAAATGCATTGGAATGAGTTGCAAACGAAGATCAACTTAATGAGCAGTAGGGTTTTTTGTGTTCTGGATACGCTCCGTCGCAGTTAGACCCAGACAGATAACTAGCACACATTCAGGAAAGTGCTAGACCGCCTTTTCCTCCTGTTGGGAATCGTCAGTAGCGCGCACTGGTCGGATCATACCAAATTCAAACCCATGACCTTACTCTTGCGAGTCAGCGACTTATGACACTAAGCCGTGGGTGATGGCATCGAGCGGACACAACTGTAAGCTAACTGCGATACAGCGCGGCTCATCTCCCAATGTCATGCAGTTTTTGTGAACTTGCAGAGGACAGCGCTGGCCCCTAGAGCTTCGGCTTCCTTTACAAGCCGCTACCAGTCGAGGTAGCATGCAAACTGTTAAGGTGCTTACTGATTATTATTTAGTAGTAAAACGATTTATTGTGTGTTGGCGAAGATTCATCGTAGCCAGTCAGCTACCCCAACTGATACCAATACGGGTGACGGTGGAGGATGAACCACCCTATATCAGTTAGATGTCAGTTGTATTGGTCTGCTGCCATCGCTCATGGCTCAATGGTATTGGTCTCTGACTCATAACAGTGAAGTCATAGGTTGGAATCCGGTAGGATTCGGCATGTGCGCACTACTGACAAGTCGCAATAAGGCGAAACGGCCGTCTAGCGCTTTCCTGGAGGTGTGGTGACTGTCTCGCCGTGTCATACTGTGACTTCTTCTCCAATAACCAAGTTAAACTCTTCGTGGTAATTATTTAGTAACAAGATGCGAGATACCGATTGCAAGAACTAATGGACTTCGCTAAATCATTATGTCGACCACTGAAGTGGCCGACCTAACGCTACAGTCCGGGCAACACTCTACGGGTTAACCTAAGTAGGACAACATACTCCCATCAGTTGATGTACAATGTACTAATCAGGTTTCCTCGTATCTTTTGCGTTTCGTAGTGCCGTTACGTGGACGATATTTTTGTCTTGCTTCAGTCGTCTGGAAGTATCGATGAACTAACAAACACTTTCAACCAAGGCCATCCAGCAATAAACTTCACCAGCGAAGTGGAGCAAAACGGTCGCTTTCATTTCCTCGATGTTGCCATGAAAAGACTGGATGGGGGTTCGCTACAGCGCTGCGTCTATAGGAAAAGTACTTGGAATGGGCAGTACACAAACTTCTACAGCTTCGTGCCACTTAGGTTTAAACGGAACTTGATAAATACCCTAGTGAGCCGAGCTGAACGTATCTGCTCGAATGACACGCTTGCGGAAGAATTAGAGTGCATTCGCTTAGTGCTAAGGGAGAACGGCTATCCGGAAAGCTTCATCAGAGCCAACATGGAACATAAAAAGAAAAAGCCTGTAGTTTTGACAGTAGAACGTAAACCAATCTTCCTACAGCTGCCATACAAGGGCGAGGTTGCGACGGAACTTCTATCTCGTCGTCTTTCGTTTGCACTCAGACGCACCTATCCAGCAGCGCGGATGCAAATCCAGTTCACTAGCTTTCCGATGGTGAGACTAAATTCAAGGGATAAGAGGCCTGTCCACACCAACTCAATGTGTATCTACTCATTTTCTTGCTCCTGTGGAGCGGAATACATTGGTCCTACGACACGGCGTCTATCCGAGAGAATGAAGGAACACCATCCGGTCGGGCTTACAAATAGAAGTGGAAGTACAGCGAACTCATCAATAGCCGCCCACCTAGCCGATACAGGACACGTGACAAAGTTCAACGATTCATTCAAACTAATCTACCAGGCCCCAAAGCATCGCTCGAACTGCGTCCGTAAGCGATTACTAGAAGCCGCTGAAGCAATTGCCATCAGGCTATATGAACCGGAGCTATGTGTTCAGAAGAAGTTAACTAAAGGCTTGGAACTACCCTGGCCCAAACGGCCGGTGACCTCTAACCCACGAGGCCAAACGCGGTCGATTGTCGTGTCCTAACAGACAGCGCTCTCAGCATCCAAGTAACTCGCGCCACTAGTAACGACTTATAATGTCTGTCTACATTTTGATTTTGATTTTGCATATAATTGTATAAGCCTGAAGATGAATTATCGAAAACATATGTTCGCTTACTCTGACTTCAGATCATACTATGGGATTTTTTAAAACTGTTTCGTAGTGCCTTTTCCTCTTTAGGTTGCTGACTGCTTTCGTCCACACGTCGGGAGCTGGAATCACTTAAATACATAAAGAAACATTTATCCAATCCTATTCCTTTCTCATTGTAACTTGTTATGAATCATGACTACATCAGTTACTTCGGCCACCTAAATTTTCCAAGATCTAACCACAAACCCTTCAATGCATCTGGAAATTTCGTTACCAAAGCGATTCATGTCTGGAATGATCACATGTCCGAGATGGTTTTATACACAAACATAACTCACACAGAATAAGCAACTTCAATGTACTTTCAAGTAGTAAGTAGCGCTAGTTAGTTCAGCTGATGTCCGCTGCTGGTTTTGCCAGTTAGAAGGATGTCAAGTGCCAGAATCAACAGACTATCACCCTTTCCCTGCGGCACTCAACATGGTTGGTAATCACAAAACTTCGTCAGAACTTTTGAATCTCAGACTATTTCGCATACTATTATATCGGAGAGGCCAGCTGCTTATTCCGCTAGCCGTGGAGTCTGGATTCCACCAGACAGGATAAGTTCATTTTTAGTTCTAGCAAAAACTGAGGTTTGGACGCAATTACTGCAAACCACCACCGCTTGGAATGGAGTCTGAACACTCAACTTAGCAGAAATTCGGAGAAACAGACTACTCAAGTGCTTTTACTAACCCTATCAACCAGACCTACACGAGGTGATAGCGCCATGTAGTATATTGCTAAGTTCGTCCTTGTAGGCGTTTTCAACAGTATCAGTACTACAGGCGATTTGAACATACCCGGAAGCTTCCAAGTGCTCTTATGTGCTCTGACTTTAGTTGTCGTTATCGACTGTTTGGCACACAGATGTCTGCTCACAGAGATCCAGTGGGGCAACGACGATCCAGTCCGTTGGGTTGACTGCGGTGCACACCGCAGCTTGACTTGAAACTTACAGCACCATACCTGTACACGTGCAATCAATTTCAAGGATAAGTTACTGCATATGACCGAATATAAATTGATACTTTTCGGACACTTTTTCATATCTGTGATGGGAGTACGGCTTATGAAAAGGTTGTACGCCATTTGAAGTAAGACATGGAAAATTCACCTAGCAATTCACTGCACACCTCTGCTCCTCTCTTCCCTTAACACCACCAGCTGTGCCATTGCCCCATAACCCACTGAGCTAACTATTCTTCCACTGCAGGAACCATGGCTTTTCTACCACGTGTTGCTTTCTGTAGAGATATTAGTGACAGTTCTGACCTTTTCTTCCTCGACTCTCTCACTAGCTTTTCATTCACGGTCAAATGGCGTACAACCATAAAATTATTATTTTGCTCGGCAAACGCGATACCTTCCAAGTCACAGCCAGCAGCATATTCACATCGTTTCTGTTGAGACAGTTTTTCACGTTTCTACGGCTTTGAAAGATTGCATGACATGAAAACACTTTCCCTCCCTGCTGGCTCATGTGAGGTCGCGTTATCGCTATTTTGGGGAGCGAATTAAAAACACCTATACATTACGATCACCACAACTGCGCAATAGTAGAGTAGGTTTTCTTTGGACATATTCAAGTTAGAGCAGGTAGTGGGGAAGTCAGAATGGTGGCGAAACAGTTTCATTTCTATTTTTACAGATTTTTGGGGGATCGACTTACATAGGGATTTCCGACTTTGAGCACATTTGTTATTGCAAAGTTATACTGTCAGCCTATTTATGGATGAGCTTCGGTTATATACCGTATGTGCGAATATTTCGGTATCCGCGTGAGGGTCATGAATTCTAGGTTCGACGCTAGCTCACGTCAACTTCCAGATCCTGTAATGTACGCAACTATTCAAACTAAACCCAACCATCACAAATTCCACCAGCGAAGCGACTCAACATAGCCTGATAAGGGGATGTTTATGAGAAACCAACATTGATCCATATGGCGACATTGTCACAGACGGTAGAACTATTGTTACCGTTATTGATCCCAGGAGCCACAGAAAAGAAGTTGGGCAGTACCGGTTTGAATACTGAATACTGTATTAGAGAGCAAGTAGAAATGAATTCTGTACAACTTTTTCGAAATATGGTGCAAAACGTTTTAACAATCGTCAGCCGTGAGTATCGTTATCGTTCTCATGTAACATTTAAAATATCTGTCTCACAGTATTGCAAGACTCACAAATGGGAGATGTAAGCGTAAGTGTGCAATCGTTCGCTGAATCGAATAGTGGTAAAGTATAGATCTAACAACGTTTAGAACTGCTGCACAGATGTTGCCTTCATCACACGTTCAGGCAAACTGTTCCAAATATTTACCATTCTCCATTCGAAGCACAGTGGGCAACTCGCTTTACATCCGGCATGACAAGTTTGTATCTGTATCCGTGTGTGCTGCATGGCCCTCGTAAGTGCAGCATTGGCCTCAGCATGGGGCAGTCACCGAGATGTAGAATACGGTAGGTTATACTGAGGTCGACTCGCACCCGACGGTAAGACAAGGTGTAAAGTTCTAGTTTGTCGCACCGGTCTTCATACCCCAAGCCACGTAAAATTGGGATTAGCCTGGTAGCAACGTGTTGGACCCGTTCGATCTTTTGTGCGTCGCCTCGGGTAATCGGAAAGTGGACGAGCGAACCGTACTCTAGCATTGGTCTAATGATGGAAGAGAAGAGGCGAGTGACAACCTCTTCAGACCATGTGCCAAAGCTACGTTTGAGCGCTCAAAGCATGCTCAGTCCGTTACGATATAGCCTGTTCGTGTTGTCCACCGACTTCAAATCGTAGCGTGAGAGTACACCTAGGTCCTTCACGGAGGGGTGGGATATAGCGGTTGGCTGTCTAGAGTGTAGGTTCGGCCGTCAGCACCCTTGCACAGGCTAATAAATACAGACTTGGCTGGTTAACCGGGAGATGTAGTACTGCAGATCATATGCATAGGCAGTTGAGGTCTTGCTGAAGTACGCCACAGTCGTCGAGAGCGTCAGTTGCTCTTCAAATCCTCATGTCGTCCGCAAACAAGGCACATGGCGACTGAGGAAGCTGAGGTAGACCGTTGATGTGGATCAGGGACAGAGTAGGCCCCAGCACAGTGTCTTGAGACACGCCACTTATAGAGGGATACTAGTCAGTTAGGTCGGTGCCAACCTGTACTCTCCACTTTTGTCCAACAAGAAAGTCGCGGATCCACTGGTGCGGTGAGCCACCGACAACGCACATCCTAAGTTAGTGAAGGAGGGCTTCATGGCTGACCTTGTCGAAAGCTTTACTGAAATCGGTGAATATCACCCAAACAGACTTTCCCTTGCTTATTACCTCCAACCACACATGCCTCGCCACAAGCAAGTTTGTAATGCATGAGCACTCTTTGCATAAAACCGTGCTGTGCGGGCGTCAGGACCTCGTTTGATGGTAGTAACTGCAATACTCCCTCTTTTACGATTTTCTCAGCAACCTTTGTCAAAATAGGTGTCAGGAAAATTGACTTGTAGTTGTCTGCTTTGCTAGGGTCGCCGTCTTTCGGAATAGGCTTCACCATCGAACATTTCCATTCAATCGGCAACGAGCCTTCGGACAGTGACCTGTTGAAAAGGTCAGTCTGGACAGGAGAGATGATGGCCGAAAGTACTTGAGAATTAGTGGATGAAGCCCATCAGGTCCGGAGGGTTTGGTGCCGTCAAGGCTGGCGAGTAGTTGACATACTTTTTCAACGCCGCAATCCAGACTGTAAAATTCGGTAAGGGCGGTAAACCTTGAACTCGGAACAGACTGGTCATTTGCAAATACAGAAAGGAAATGCGCCGTCAACACGGACACACGCTGCTTGCTGGAGATTAGGGGCTGTCCGTCCGGGTCATCCTGCACTGGCACATCACCTGCCGGCTTCAAGTAAGCAAAGATTCTCCCTGGGGCGGTCTTCGCGGCGATTGCGAGCTGCTCTTCGAAATGTCCGCGCTTATTCCTTTTTGCATTGTTACAGGGGTTCCGCTGACTTTCATACCATTCGTAGTCACTGGCAGATCCAGAGTGGAGGAATCTGTCCCACAGCCTGCACCGCCTCCAAGCCAGATTTCCACACACCTTGTCAAACCAATGAGGCTTAATCGGTTCAACTTTCCGACATTTCAAGGGCGCAAACTGGAAACTTAATGATGTCAATCTCCTTTTATAAATGTCCAACATTCTTCCACAGATGCAGCTTGTTACAGACCAATGCAGTTGGCTCGCGGCTCGAGCTAGACCGTCGAAATCCGTTTTCCATTAGTTGTAAGCTGGTTTCAGCGGACTTGAATACGACAAAGGTTATTCCATATCGGCTATGAGCACTGAGCGGTCACCTGTAGCAAAGGGCTCCAGGATCCGAACGTTACGCACTCGTTGTTCGTAGCTCGTTAACATTAGGTCGAGATAGGACGGGGTTGAGCGTGGTGTTATGCGTGTTGGCTGGTATATGTGTTGCGATATACCGGTTTCAAATACCAAATCCACTAACTTTGCTTCAACCTCACTATGTCCAGGCATCAAATGCACAGCAGGCCATCATATTCGGGGACAGTTAAAATCGCCCATTAGTAGAAGGTGCGGACGACTTATGTGGTTTCGAAGATGGCGCAGCCAATCCAAACAACGACGCAGGGGGCTGTGATAGACTGTGCCCACAAATAGTTATCCGCGCCTAAGGTGGATGCGTCACCACAGTAGCTCACACAAACCATCGTCACTTCGGTAGGTGCTCACGTCTCCCAGGCAGGGGAGACCGGATGTAGAGCAAGACACGACCCCGGGCATTCGTTAATCTATCGCAGCGGAAGCAAGAATAACCGCTGAGTTCAAGTTCCTCTCTGTATAACTCTGAATGCAGCATGTCTCTGCGAATCCCACTACTTCTGGCCGCTCAGACGCAACAAAACAACAAAGCTCATCGCGCTTGTTCATAACACCGCAAACGTTGGTGAAGGCTACTCGCAGGCCGCAGCATGAACCACCGGGTGTGCATGAAGTGTGAGCAGCATGTTTATCCTGATTCGCAGATTGTTGGAAACCACCCGAAAAGTTACGATACGAAGATTTGTTTCCCCCTCGCCAGTACGTCTTGTCAGCTCAATGATGGCAGACTTGAGCCGCTCCCTGTTTATTGGGCCCAGGTCTGGACGAACATGGATCTACAAACCTTTCAACCTACTTAGGCGGGACATGATCAGTCTTGGACTGGCTTCGTTCACAAAAGTGATTCTCATATGTCGATTTTGTTAATCACTTTGCCTCCCAAGACGGATGATTTGTTTCATTTTTACCGAGTCCTCACCAGCGTCGAGGAGTCTGTCGATTAGACTCTGTAAAACCTCGACATGGTGATCGTAGCACACTTGGGGTGATTGATCACTGGACTCCGGCGCTTGGAAGATCACGAGGTTATAACGCCTCTGGTCGGACGAGGTTGACCTTGCAGGGCGAAGTATATTACTAGCCTCACGTGGTTTGGCTAACTGTTGACTTACAGAAGTTAAACGCCCAACATCCGTTCGTAATTTCGTTCTTTGTTCTTTCCGCTGGTCTTCAACACGCAGGCTTTCACCTGCTGAGACATCAGTGCTCGTTGGACACAACTAAGGTAAACAGTTTCTGCCAGATGAAACTGTGCTTCTCACAACGCTTGGACTTCGCGCCGGTGAGTTTGTAGAGGAAGAAGACTTAGCTGAAACCTGAAGGCTCTTCGAGCTAGGTTGTTGGGCCAAACACATGGAGCTGTTCACAACAGAATGATGAAGCCTACATGTCGCCTTTACTCTTCCTGGATGCATCTTGTTTCGGCAATTTTCACATAAATTCTGAACGAAATCGTGTTGGATTTCACGAAGACGATGAAAATACTCAACTGATAATCCAACACATGAAATGTGGTATTTAGTTTGACACAAAACACACGTGAGGGCCTTTGCACGATATCCGACTATCTTGGAACAAAAACCACAGGGTAATTGCTTCGGCATTGTGAATAAGCTGAAAACAAGGTGGCGACCAATTGCTGGGGAAAATGGCAATAGCAAGCTCGCTGAAACCAAGCAGTGAAAACACAAATATTTGTGGTCAAAAAATTCAGAATCAGAAATGAAACTTTGTGGCATTTAAATTTCTATGAAATAATTTCAATGAATGAAGAAATTCAACACAAAGTGATCATGTCAACACAGCCAGTAATAACGGACCGGAAGCCGCTATCGGCAGTTGATGAGTGGGGTATGAGGAACGGGTAGAATCGAAGAGGGTAACATTCGGCGGTAGCGTGCTCCCGCTTTATCCACCCTGCTGTATAAAGCAGGCAAGAAAAACTATTGAAACCATGTGACGGTCTCGAGAAGCAACGAAAGTGAGAAGCACCCGCAAAACGATTGTTTTCGACTTATTCCTCATCAAACATAATCCAGAAGCATACGTTTACAAAGATCAAGTCTATGGAATAGTACAAGACCTAAGGAGAAAAGTAAACGCTTCTTATGGCTCGCTTTAGGTAAGCTAGTGGTTGGTGTCGTTTGCTATTGTTGGGTGGGACCTGATTCTCTCGTCTGACTACATGCCATGGAATTTACAGTGTTTGAATGCGCATTTTTGGGCGCGGAGGTTCGGACTTGCCATTCTGATGCTTATCATTTGGGCAGTAGCATGAAGTCGTCATCAATTGGCGACTTTGCTATGGTGGTACTCTACACAGGATTCCGAACACATTATGTTTGTCAGCCTGGTGTGCAGTACTGATCAGATGGTCGGTTGTTGCGCCTAAATTCCTTCTGTCTGGCTGTTTGATGAGTCAATTCGGTACACGTTCCTTGGTTTGCTTTCCAAAGTGCGTGGGCGTACGTCCAACGTACCTAACTCCACAGGAGCAGCTGAACCGGGAGATTAGCATCGAATAAATGTGATCAGGCACTCTCTGTTTGAATCTAGGGACGGCTGACGATGTATTCGTGGAAACGGTATTCATTTGAACTGCGTTGCATCTCATTCTTCAGGTTTGTATCAATCCTCATGTACAGAACTAAGCTGTTTTTGTCACCCTTAAAGGGAAGCTTGAGGAAAAGCTGTTTTTCTCCACTGTTCGCACGATAGATCTTGAGCTACTGGTCTTCATATGAGTGACAGTGGAATGAAGGGTAACCATTTTCAGAACTGGTGTTTCTGATTAACTTCATTTCGCCTTCATTGGTGTCCACGCTACAAATCTTACGTGCACGATTGCTCAGTGTATGCACCACTGTTCTTTTGCGGCTGGGTGACAACTCTTCGGAAATGGGTAGCCCTGGCTGTGTATAGACTAGGATGCGCTGTGGACAGAGTAAAAGTCCGGCGTCAAAGTCCGCAACTAGTGTCACCCCATTCGAATGTGCTTACGGGGCAGAAGAAAGTACTTGCGGTTTGATGCATTGCGAGGGACAGTATTCAGAACTAGTGCCACACAGGGGGTTTGGCCTCCAAATTGCAGCCACGATCCTGTAGCACTGCTAAATTTTCCTGCGTGATGTTTTCGCATACATAGTCAGCAAAGTTAGCCGTCTAAAGTAAAACGCGCAAACCATGTAAGTCCTTGGTGATTTCTCTGTCTTGAACTAGACGCGCGAAAAAGCAGGGAGTGCGACAAGAGAAGATGGACGAAAGCATTTGTTGACTATGAGAAAACGCAGGCATTTACTTACACTCACCACTGCTCGCGTGCGTGCGTGTGTGGTCGGTTAGCTACGTTGAAGACAGTAAATACACTATATCCATCTGCATCCTTAATGTTTCTATATGAAATTTTGAGCAGGATGAACCCAACATGGTCAACTGTGGGTTGATGACTGAGGCAAATAAAGCCGTACTCTGTTTTCTTGCTAACAAGTAACCTACACAAGCTAATCAAAACAGCGCAAAACGCGTCACTTTCATAAGATCCGCAATGCTTGTTCTTCGATGGAACAATAGATCAGTGTTGTATTACGGGTAAAGAAGCAATGCTTAACAATTCCCGAGGGATGAAAAGTACTGAAAAAATAAGAATCCATGATAAAATGGTGTGTTTTTTGGACTCACCATAGATACGCGCAGAGGTTAGCATGAAAACGGTGTAAATCCACTGATTGGAATATTGGAAACACACCGTTTGGTTGCGTTACTTGGTCCAAAGGTTAACACAAGTTATAAAATGAAATGCGAATGGGACAATGCTTCGTCAGTTGCTTTTTTTAATATCGTTTAGTCAAAGGGAGAGATGACATAAGTTAGGAGAGAGTACCACAACTGACAAAATCGCAGTGAAAAGCAATTTTTGTAACATCCCAGCCGGCTAAACTGTAGGATCAGTTTCAAAGGGTGGCCTTTTAGGTTGGTTTTGTAGTTAAGCTCCAGCAGCCTGCAACAAATACGGTTTGGTATCTTCGGAATCTGATGAAACCTTATGCGGTCCCCCGCAAACACCGAATCCGATAGCTGTACATTCCTAAGGACTTCACTCTAGGCTTGTAGATCAGATGGAAGAGGCCCTTAACCTTCTTGGTTGCCTTCCGTTGAAGAGTCGCGAGAGCGGCGAAATCCTGTTTCTGTGACGAGTACCACGCTTGAATGGCGCATTCCACGTGCGGTCACACGTAGAGTTTAAGCAGTTATGGGAAGATTGTGGGGTCAAACCGACCGAGCGCACTTCGACGAAAGTAAAATATTGATTACAGGTTCTCGACGCCTTCTCTGCTTGGTTCGAACATCCGAGATCGTCCCGTGCCAATACACGCAGGTCACACTCCTGAGAGGGCTTGTACAAGGCATGTTCTCCAAGCTTGTACACGCTCACTGGCTGATGTCGCAGCTGAATCACCTTACACTTAGCTGCGTTGGACTGGAGAAGGTTCGTCGTTGACCACTCTTGAACGTAATCCAGGTCATGTTGAAGGAAATCGTGATCTTCTTCGTTATTTATCTCTTGCCAGATTTTAACATCATCGGTGAAAAGCAGGAAATTAGTGGAGATAACTCCTGCCAGATCGTTGAGCAACACCAGGTATAAGCGCGGTCCAAACACCAAGCTCTGTGGAACACTGCGTTACACCTCAATCGAGTTGGAGAGCGATTCCATAACACGCGCATGAAGCCTCCGTTGGTGAAGAAAGTTGAAATCCAACCAAGAACAAGATCTCCAATTTCATAGCTCTGTAGCTTCTGAAGTAGGAGGCGGTGATGCAGGTGGTCTAAAACTTTGGAGAAGTCTAGATAGATGATAGCAACTTCGACCCAATCATCAGCCACTTCCGCCCAACTACTTCGTGTCTTCAGTAGGTTAGTGGGGCATGACCGATGTTGACGGAAGCCATGCTGCTCCGGTGCCAAGTTGTTGCATTATTCAGCTAGTCCATTCGAACGTCAGTAATAACCGGTTCCATCATCTTCGAGGGCACTTGGAGGAGTCACTAAGCGATTGTTTGCAGGGTCTAAACGGATACCGCCCTTAAAAATTCGTGTAATAATGCCATGCTTCCCCATGACGGGGACTTGCTGTTCATCGATGCATCTTTGAAAATACTGTGACAGTGGTTCGGTTAGCTTGGTGGCTGTAGTCGTCAGTGCTTCCGGCGAGTTTTGTCGGCTCCCAAAGAACTCTAGTCGCGCAATCAGAGTAAATATGTGAACGCTGGGGTCGGTAAAGTGGATGAGGGTATGTGACATGGACAGTCTGCAAGTTAGAAAATCTGGGCGTATTTTATCCGTAGGGCAGTGGCTGATCCGTGGCTGCCGTGTACCTTACGGTTTACCGTGAAAAGTGGAGGGACGCCATACTTTACTACGCGAAGGCAGTTGACATTCCTGTACAGTAATTTGCTGTTTACCAGAATGGTTTTCGCTAGGCACTTTTGTTAAGTTACTTTGTCTTCACGAACAAGTGTAGTACAATGGTTGCGTCGGGTCAAGAATTTGACCCAATCCTCTGAGTCCGGACTAGCCTTGTAAGTACGCCAAGCTGCGTTCCTTATTGTCATGCATTTTCCCTCATACTTTTGAGAATTGCTGGCACTATTGTGGGAAGAAGTGACTTGGGTTGCGATGCTCTGTTGATCATGTCATTGAGTTTTCCAACGAACTCTGTCCAAACGCAGTCAAGAGCGCTGTTGTTTGAGAACTCCCAAGCAGATGCATCGACGAATTATTCCAGGATGTGATAACGTGGGATTGTATGAGTTAATTCCGGGTGTTCAGGTAGATATTCTGCATAACAAACATGTAGTAGGGTCACACAAAGCAAAATTTGAAGACATCACTACTCAGTCCTTATCAAATAAGGTTTGAGCTACATACGAGCATATGCATTGCTGGATTTGGGGCAGATGATCTACTTGCAAGGCGGGATGTGCTACGCAACTTGTTCCGGCCCGCATCTGCGAGGTTCGTGAGAAATTGTTCATAGAAGAATTCTATACGTGCAGAACGAGCAGTGTTACTCGTTTGAGTTTGCTGCGCTCCAATCTTCTCGCATTTTATATATATCGCTGTAATGCATGGCATCCAATATTTTAAAGCTGCTGTTACTATCAGTGATAATTTGCCATTACTTGAGCGCATCTCACTAGTTAAACTAACATTTTTAACAACCACTCTCCCCTACTTTCTCACCTTCAATTACTCCTTATCTATTCTGATTAAGTTTAGCGCAACTTGAGCTTGGTAAATCGGGTAGAATAGTTGATCTTTCGGATCCCAGAAACTAGTGTCTCATTTCTGGTCAGACCATCCTGTATTTTCTGCGTATGTTCCAGATGAGGCGTCCACACGGTTGGCGTCCAGTGTCTACGCTTTACGGGCCAATTCTGCATCTTCCGCTTAATGCGACCGTAAGCTGGTATAAGTGAGAGGCTAGTAGGTGGCCTAGTTGGTATTATTGATATTGACTCAGCAGCCATACGGTGGACGACTTTTCTACAATGCGCATTTCTGGTACGTGCATCACTTGGAGCGGGCCTCTGCAACTCTGAAGCCAAACTTGTGCTGTGCGGCGCACCTAGCGGCGCAACAACTTTAATGTGTAGTGTTGACGGGTGCCACATGATTGTAATGAGTCCTAGCATACTCAAATGGCAACTCAACGCCTGTAGAATATCACAATGGCTAGGTGCAACATAACCTTAAAACCTCCAGCATAAAGTAGTCTCGGTTGAGAGCAGTTGTGGGGCTCTCCTGGAGTGGATTTACGTCCCATTTGGTTTGGTTGGTTATCGGTAGTTGCGTGTGTTATGACGGGGAAAATAAAGTATGCACATACGCGATGTGGCATTGCTAGTCAATCACACTGGTGGGAAAGTCTGCTTTAAACCGTTTTCAATAGCTGTCGAATCTCGTCGGCCAGTGGCCGAAAGAATTGCACGCCTGGCCTGCAATCCTCAGGTCACCGGTTCGAATCCACTTAGGGGCCGGCGTCCTCGCTGTATACTCGGCCCACGCGCGACCACCACCGGTCGCGCGTCAGCGAAGGTTCGGTGCAGTGTGCCACAGTACTGCTGCTGATTCATTATCGAATCTCGCATTGATACTGCCGTCACCGTAACAGCCCACTAGTGCTCAAGTCCTTCCAAATCGATTCTGAATTCTAAGCAATCCTATTACTACACAAGGAACTGCTTTTCAGAAAGCTATTTGGCAAGATGTTTAGCCAGAATTATGGATGCCATTGTCAACAATTTCACATTGGACTGCTTTGGTTGCGATGATTGATGTCTAACTTTAGGTTCTTGCGCACCAGAAGACTTGAGCATGTTTACTTTTCATTGGAATTGCAAAGCCTTTATACCCATCAACCTCGCAAAGAAGATTACATACTAATTTCACCAAGTACAGAACAATTTACATTCTAAACTATTTCGCTGTCCTCCACAATTAGGTTATAATTATTTCGAATACACTTCACAACAAAATCAAGACTTCCCTCAAACCGAGCGCGAATATGGCCACATTTTATTGCAAGGCTGGGTTGGTGAAGCTTTTCAGGACGGACCACAAAGTATTTTGTATGCGGTAGTGGAAAGTGTTCAAACGGGTAGATGTTTTAATCCCTTGGTAGATAAATATTAACATCAGTACTTTAGAAAAGATAACCTTGTCATGAAACGAAGAATAAGGAAAGTGCTAACTTTATCCGGCTATCTTCATGCAACAAGCCATCTCTTGCCTTCTAAGACACGAGTATGGACCAAACAGCAACGTGTTCATGCTAACGCTTGCCCTCTAACGCCTGCGTAGTCCATGATTGCGGTCAAATAGTAACTCTTCTTTGCTCTTCGTTATATAGGCTAGTTTAAACCACAAATATGCCCAGAGAACCCACACATCCAAATTTGAGCTTGCACTTCACAGCATTTCACTAAGTACAGCATGCTTTGTTCATGCAAGAATAACTTCACATCATTAAAAACAATAAATATCGACGGTCCACGCAGCTCCTCGCACACGCGGAATATGTTTGGAACCGGCCTGGACTTCATGAGTTCAGAAAGTTGCGACAAATAAGTTTTCGTAGCGTTTATTATGACTACCTTTCTCTCTTGCGGCAAGGGCTTCTTCAGGCTAGGCAGTTCGCTACACAGTTAGTTTAGACTTTTATGGCAAAGTAAGGCTAAGTTTGTGATAAATAAAACGAGTACGTGAGCAATAGCATTGCAGGTCAACAGGTCAGAGAGCGATTCTAGTCTAACTAACAAACATCGAACTTTACCGATTGATCCCCATCACAGGTCGTCCAAATGTGAGGTATTCCTCTTCCTGTTGATGTTGCTTTACGCTCCGACCTGAGTCCGTCCGCCAACGGTATCAGACTGACCGGGTTAAGACAGCTTGCCAGGCGTTCAACAATTCCAACCCACCCGTTCTGGTCACACAGTTAATAATCTCAAACGCCTCAACAATTAAGCTTAGCTTGTTGATACGAGGGTCATTCAATACATAAGGTGAATTTTTCGGTATAGGGACTTCTAATACAGGTAAAAGCTTACTTTTTGTTTATTTTTGTTGTTTTACTTCTTTTGCATACGGATGTAATTTCTTTCGCAGATTGAAAAACTTTGAGAGTTGTAGCGATAAACAAAGATGGCCGACCAAGAAGCATGCTCCAGGATTGAACAGGGGTCAGTTATCAAGTTTTTGGTTGCTGAAGAGTGCAAACCAGTTGAAATTCATAGGAGAATGTCAACTGTGTACGGTGTCATGTTTCAGCCGTAAAGGTGTCTACAAGTAGGCAAAATTGTTTAAAGAATGACGGAGCAGTGTTGAGGATGAAGACAGGCCTGGGAGGCCTACAGAAGTGAGGTCTCCTGAGGTGATCGAATCAGTCAATGACCTCATTCAGTCGGACAGAAGGGTGACAGTAGATGACATGGACAATTTTGTGTGCCGCCCCAACAGATAAGCTCAAAGTCCTTGCAATGTCATCCACTGTCACCCTTCTGTCCGACTGAATGAGGTCATTGACTGATTCGATCATTTCAAGAGACCTCACTTCTGTAGGCCTCCCAGGACTGTCTTCATCCTCAACACTGCTCCGTCATTCTTTAAACAATTTTGCCTACTTGTAGACACCTTTACGGCTGAAACATGACACCGTACACAGTTGACATGCTCCTATGAATTTCAACTGGTTTGCACTCTTCAGCAACCAAAAACTTGATAACTGACCCCTGTTCAATCCTGGAGCATGCTTCTTGGTCGGCCATCTTTGTTTATCGCTACAACTCTCAAAGTTTTTCAATCTGCGAAAGAAATTACATCCATGTGCAAAAGAAGTAAAACAACAAAAATAAACAAAAAGTAAGCTTTTACCTGTATTAGAAGTCCCTATACCGAAAAATTCACCTTATGTATTGAATGACCCTCGTATCAACAAGCTAAGCTTAATTGTTGAGGCGTTTGAGATTACTAACTGTGTGACCAGAACGGGTGGGTTGGAGTCGTTGAACGCCTGGCAAGCTGTCTTAACCCGGTCAGTCTGATACCGTTGGCGGACGGACTCAGGTCGGAGCGTAAAGCAACATCAACAGGAAGAGGAATACCTCACATTTGGACGATATTATCCCAATCGATGTTGTGTCCCGCGTCTAGCGCGTGTACGACCACTGCTGAACCTCTTTGTAGGGGTCTGTATCCATGCTCGTTTCTCGGTAGAGTCAAAGTACCTTTTGTCTTCTGCTATCCTGTTGCGTAGCTTTCCCGCTGTTTGATCGATGTACGTGTGCGCAATTGATAGTCTTATCTCTGGGAAGCGGATCTTGCAGATACACCAGTGCTGAACAAAGCGTTTGGCCCTTTTGAAAAACCAATCTTATTTTTTTCTTGTTTAGTGATCGCCGGAATGCTTCAAAGGCTCCTTTTTTCTAGGGGTTTCCTACCGTCCAAATCCATTTCCGTTGTGCATGGATTTGGGGCTCTTTGCAACTGACGTTTCATTAACCGCATCGGATATCCACTGTCTATTAATTTGCTCACCGCCTCCTTATGCGCAGATTCCTTGTCATCTTTCTGTTTGCACAGAATCTGGGCCCTGCGAAACAGAGGAAGCGATAACAATATGGATGTGGTTTAGCTGATCCGAACTGTAATGGAGTACTCCATCCGTGTCTCTCGCTTTGCGATATATCGTGGTCTCTAGTCGCCTTCCGTTCCTATGAACTAAGCAATCAAGAAATGGCAGTGTGCTATTGCAATATTCTAGGTCCATAGTAAAATTTAGGTTCTCATTAATAGTTTCCAGATGGGTTGGAAACTCCTCCTTCATATCCAGCTTTATAACCACAAATGTATCAGCTACGTAGCGCCATCACGTCTTTGGCGAACTACTGAAGTTTGCCAGCACCCTCCTCTCAAAATCTTCCATATACAGATTTACCAACACGGGAGATATTAGCGATCCCATGGCAAGTCCCTGTTCCTGAGCGTACAGTCTCGACTGAAACGTGAAATATGACAGACTAAGGCATACTCTGATTCCTTCGAGTATTTGATCTGCGGTGAGTTTTATTCGCTCTAACAGGCTATTGTACTCAGTCAGTTACTGCTGCGCTACCTCGATGCGTCATCTTTGGACACGTCAGTGAATAGCGAGCTTACGTGAAACTAACCGTTAGTTCTTCAGACGCGATGGTCAGACCTAATGCCTTTTGCGCAGACCCCTATGAATTTCGTACGAACCTATTTGTTTTCCCTGTTGGAGATTGCAACAAACCTGTCAGTTATTTGACTAGTTCGTGCGTCGGAATGTCGGTTTTTTATTCGGCAGTCCCTAGATTCTAGGTGGAATCGTTGATTTCGGGTATGCATTATACAAGTTACTCCTAGGTAGTTCTGCATACTCCTCAGGTAGTTTCTGTTATTAGTGGACGGATGCATGACGAAAGGCAATGATGTATTTGGAGTTGATGCTTGTAATCTTCCCGTATGGAGTCCTCCGAATTGTCCACATCAATGGTCAAATGCCTAATAAATTACGACGCACTATCAATGCCAGTGGCGGTTTTGCACTTTTTCATTTGTATTTTTGTGTGCTTCGCCACCGATCGTGATGAATTTAGTTCTTATCCGTTCCTCTTTAGTTATTATTAATTTCAAGATTGTTGTGTTTCGCGACATGAGTTGAGGTAGCTGGTCCTTCTGCGCCTCGGCTCATGGGTAATGGCTGATCAGTCGGCTGGACCGAGCTGACGACTCACCGTACACCCAAGACGACTGAAACCTTTCCTCGTGTGGCTTGCATCACCCGTTGTTTCTTTTTCCCCACAACTGGTCCCATCTCATAACTGCTCATAGCGTCCCGCTTCTTTCCAACTTCCTTTCTATCCTAGTATGAAAACCAAGCCTCGATTGTTGGCAAGTGGGTCACGAAGAGACCACCACTGACGCGACCTGCGTGGTCAGACAGCACCGGAAAGATTGAATTAAAGAAGGAAAATTTCTACCCTCCAGAAGGATGGCAGTGGGATGGAGATTGGTTCCTCGATCCGGAAATGTCAGTGACGTATCAAAATGTAAGTTTATTGGGATCCATTCGTTGTTCTTTTCTTTGAATTGTTTGCGATATTTCTCAGTTGCTTATTGTTCATAGGGCTTGAATTAAACATACAGGGCAACGATGCCTCAATATATTGTTGCTTAATTCCTCTAGGCGTACACCTTCATCCGATCTGTAACTCTGCTCCGTTCACTGATGCGTCTTTTGCAAGAATATCCCGTTCGCCATTGTCTGGGTTAGGACTTAAACTGTATATACCGTACCACGTCGCCACATTTGGTTAAAAGTGTATTATCGCCTACTTTACTTTCAATCCCAGTTTGAGGTTTCTTGTTTTGATGTTTGTGGTTTGCGACTACTTTTCTGACACCGCTTTCAACTCGATTCCTATACCCAGGAGACTGTTCCTCCTCGGCAGAGGAGATGGGAGTGCACCGCATTTTCTACGGTGCACTCCCACCTTAAAGTGGGTCGCCACTGAGTTACTGCCCTTTAGCACGTCTTTTATACACGCGTCCTCTTGGAAGCGCCGACCCTGCACGATTCATCGTTGCACCACCTATGGACATTGTCACGGCCTCGGAGTGCTGTCACACTGATGCAAACTCACTTCGGTGTGCCCATGTTCTGGGTCACGTTATCTCTTCACATTAGAGACGTACTCTGAACACCAATAAAAGCGCTCTTGCTCAGGATTAGGGTGAGCATTTACGCTGGGCACTAATTCCGGTCGCTTTGTCTCACTTCTTTGTCTTCATTGGTTTGTTGTTCACCACGTGTCGTTAGTTCATTTGCAGTGGTCCACGCTTGTTTTCCGTTACCTACTGCCCCCTCCTCCAATCCGCTCCTTCGGTAGTAGGAGCAAACGCGACACCTCATCAACCCTGAAACACTCATCGAGCCCACACCATTAGCGTCAATTGACTGATTCATCACTGAGATTGTGTGCGTCTTTTGATTGGCCTGTCGTCTGCTGTATCCGTGTCTGTTCTGTGCGCCAGCGCCCTCAGCCGCCGCAGCGGAGAATAAGCTACTTTGGAAGTTGTGCCCAAATGTTCGATTGTGAGGATCTTGACGGCAGCAGCACACTGAGGTATTTTGCACTTACTTTGGTTAGCTAATCCGGATCTGGGCGTCACCAGATCAATCTGATGGCGGCGTTTCGACTCCGATCAAAAGAGCGCTATTACTAATCAATCTTTTGATGTGACGTACTTGTCCACATGCGGTGTTTAATCCAGTGATTTATTTGTAAATCTGCTGGTAGTAAAGCCATCACTCCACAGGTTCAGTTGAGTAGGCCATGATCACGGCTACGGTCGCAATGATATGGAGTACGTTCGTGCCACTCTCACGGGTGTGTAGAAACGCTTACTGCTTAAATAGTACACTCCACTTGTCAAAAATTACTTGACACCCATACGGGGAAGCTGGTTATCATTAGGAAACCGATGGCAAGTTTTCATAGATCTTCGCTGTACTGCTTCCTAAGTTCCAGCCAACTTTGGCGCAAAATATAGCGTGTTGTACTTCTTTCCATGGGTCTTACGGTGCTGTTGTACTGTTAAGGTTAAAACAGCATGGCCTCAATTATACAAACAACATTATGTTACCAGTCAACATGGCCAACCTTGGATAGATTGTCTGTAGCTGCATCACCTTGTGGTAAGCGCATTCGCAGCTTCATAGTGCAGAATACTGTTAAAAAACGTCAGCCACTTGCTGTTTTGACGTTTATTGAGGAGCTGGAAAACAATTCACCTGTCTTGGTAGCTGCACTAGAACTGGTCTGCAACTGACGACATCAGTTCATGTACTACAAAAGCTAGAACTAACTATATGCTTCTCCGATATCCTCGATCCTCAAAGGACAGTTTTCTTGGCTTCGAACGCAGTGTATACGAGGTGGTTAGGGCCATCCTCATCTACGGTTATGATACTTACCTTCTTCGATCCGAAGACACCAAGCGTCACCAGATCTTGGCACCGTTGTCTACGGAGCGCTAGTTCTCTTTGACGGCATCAGTATATCCACAACACTAGAATGTGCAATTACAACAAGTGATGACGAGCAGTTTATTTCCTCGGATCAGTAAATAAAATTGGACAAAGCACAATCGTGCTGCATATCTACCATCAACAGTTACCGGTGATGGCCCTGTTTGTTTGCTAGATTCGTGATGTTGCGGACCTCGCGTGGTTCCGATGAACTTGCGCCCAGGTTGCATGATCCTGCCTCTCTAACACGCTCGGCAACACTGTCAACATGCGGCGATTCAAACGGTGTCGATCACAGCTGAGCTTTCCTGATGGGCACCGCCATTTTGTGCTAACATAGCTTCCACAGGCCACCTAAGCATTCCCCAGTGACTGTCAATTTGTGGCAACTCATGAGCCACAAACGTAACCCTCATCATCTTCACTAAGCACACAAGCATGGGGTTCTTTGACACAGCCATCGTAATTCTGATGTGTTATACATCTACTTTAATGCATCACTAATCCGTTTCGTGTAAATTCATGATGTGGTCACTTTTGAACTGCTAAATAATGAAAATCACTTTCTGCTGAAATCTTATAAATCAATCTCATTCATTCTTATCACAAAGGCATTTATGATTTGCAGCGGATAACCGTTAGATCCTGGTGTGATACGCTAGTTTCTTCCCCCCCCCTGCTCTTGGTACTTGAGTACAATTTGTGCTTGTTCGATGTTACGACATCCGTATCGGCGGGTGCTGATGTTATATCAACGAACTCCTCGATGCGGTTTAACACACATGAACTAATCATGTTAGTAATGCTATTGGGTGTATGTGCATGAGGAGAATGCACGAACTAACTGCATCACTTCATAACCTGCGTCTCCCTACTGACTGACTTGCTTAGTGGCTGAATAGCTGGCAAACACAGTGAGCGATGGATTGTTCCACTTATTGCCTGATTAACTGAGTGGCTGGACCGAACTAACTGAATCGACTGAGCTGAAGATATACCACCAATTCCCACCATCGACAACTAAATACTTCATTGTAATCAACGTGCCCCAGGAAACCGGAGTTGCTTGCTTCGTTTAGCTTATCTCCTGAAACAATTTCCTCTCATAGGTTTCGGCTTGCGAAAACTCCAGTTTGCTTTTATTTCTGCCTTTATCTTACAGGACACCGGTAAGACAGTGTACATCGAAGAAGTTTACTACAACGAGGCACGCACTCCAACCACATCATGGGCGCCTGCAACTCCGGAATACACCGATTCTCAAGGAGAGCCCCACGAACCGTTGGACCAAGTGGAACTGCCTGAGGGTTGGTCTTGGGTCGGTGATTGGGAAGTAGATCTGAAGCGAGTCTGTGACGAAGAAGGTTTTGAATATGCAGTCACCGCTTCGGAAGACAGCTACGTAGCAACGGAGAAGCTACACCACATGTTTCGTAGGAAAAGGATGGTGCGCAAGCGTATACTAGGCGACGCTGGATTGGCAGTGAAGCAGGAGGTAAGTTTGATGGTGAAATTATGTTATAGCACGATACATCGCATGATAATACAACAATACAATGCAATAATGCAGCAATAACCTATAGTAAGATTTGATATAATATCGTATCATGTGCACGTTTCTATAATTCCTACAGTCTGCAACTTGCAGACATATACCGGGTTGGACAGATTCTCACTTGTTTACGCGTGGGGTAGTACAACTACACACGAATGAGGATACTCGACATAGTCGTATTCAGTCACACGAGCACCATACTTCTGGGAAATCACTTAATCACCATTTCGTGTTCTCCCAACTTGCCAACCGAACGCATCAGTTTGGAATCCTGCAAGTTCCTACCCACTGGAAGCTGCCTCACTGACTCTGCCTTAGTGCGGCCGCCAGCGGATGGTGTTTAAGCGGTGCTGGCAGGGAGTAGGAGCCTTTGCTTCTGGCTGTCCTCACATGGCACTTAGGTCCTAGGTAAGACTTCCGCGTTTTCCCGTCCTTTTGCTTCTCGTCGAAAGAGTCGTATCCCTTTAGCTGTTGCTACATGGTAGTGAAGCATCTGTGTAAAACGTTAATTGCTGCTGTTGATCAATGGGTCTTAGTCCATCCGGCTTGAACTCTGGCCACTTTGACAGAGTCAAACCTATGCCATCGTTTTAGGACAATACAGTGGCAGAAGTTATAATAACACCAATGTGCATCGCGATCAATGTTGTAACAATGATAATTAGGGTTTGAAAAGTACAGCAAAACGAACAAAGCTGGTATACGATTGCATTTTGCAATGCTGCCTCAATATTGCCAACGACCACCTCATGCATATAAGCAGCACTGGGCGGGACTAAACGAGCTTGAAGTGGAAAGTAGATGACGAACGTTCAGTTTACAAGTCTGTGGAAGCCAGAGGTTAATAACCAACTGTTTGTGAAATGGCGATTAGTGCGACGTAACACAATTTTGTACTATCCCGTGATTTGTGGACGGTGGCGTTTTGCATATGCAGGAAACCGGTGGCCTATGCGAGCATGTATACTGAGGGGATGCTTGACTTTTTCATACAAAACACATTTTGCACTGCTTTTAATTATTAAATAAGGGGCTCTTCTTTTTACCAATGCAACTAGCTCCGAAATCACAAGGGAACTAGTAGACGGTATGAATTTGCCCTGACTAATTGAGCTTTCTTCATTTGAGGTATCGACGAGAACTGACTGCTTTTGTATTAATCGGTTTTCGCCCACAAATTCCCCCGAATTGAAGGATACTTATCAAGTACTCCTCTGAGCAAGAGCAGATAAATCGTTTCTCTCTAGCTCAAAACCGGCAGAAGAGCACCGTATTTGTGGAACGTGTAAAGCGTTGTGGCGGTATATAGTCAACGAGAACTACAGGATCGAGCCATGCGAACAGGTTTTGGGGAGAAAAATGACGATGGTAAGCGAGCAATAAGTAAAAGTAAAATTCATTCAAAAATCTTTGGTGCAAAGCCGTAGCAACTGACGTTTCCAGTGCACTCCACTTTGGAGGCAGTGTATTCCGACCTTACAACACTTATTCGTAAGAAAGAACAGGTAAAATAGACTTTATTATTGGGAATAACAAAGGATTGGTACCGCTGTATACATTGTCACATAGCACGGATTATAGTGTACGTTCTAACGTCATAAAATTTGTTTACTGGGGATGTGGGAAATTGTTTAATGCAAACGACTAAATGGAATCGTTTATCAGGGAAGAAGCAAGCAGAGAAACTTATTAAAAGCGCGGACAAAAAATACGGATTTCACTTACAAAGTACTTCAGAGAGAAAAATACACCAAATGGCAAAGTATTCAACAGTTAGAGCAAATGACAATCAAAAAACTTTCAAAACTATACGTAAGATAACTTGGCTGAAGAACACGGAGCATAGCATGTCTTCTACTCAGTGGCTCCCTTACGAATATGGTTAAATTAATGGAAGAGCATGTGAATCAATTTTCCTTAACCCACGACGTCATATCTACAGTTACTTTGCCAAAAAATACGTTCTTAATGGTAACCCGAAGAGGGTTACATCAACAAATAGGAATACAAGTGCTTTGGGAGGGAACATCTTTTGCGACTTGACAGACCCGACAGAGGTTTTGATAGATAGATGAGCTAGTATGTGTTTGACGCTTTTGAGTCCGCTGGTAGTGCTACTACTGAGTGCAGCTTCAAACTCAATCTGACGGAATGCGTTGTGGTGTCCCAAAAGCTCAGGTGTCGATCCGACCAGGCCTTTTATGTTGTCTCAAGCTCTAAGCACTGCACTTCATGGCCGGTCTAGTTCAAGTTCGTCCTCTCCAGGCAGACATAGTAGGAGAGGGGACTCAAACTTTTATTCTTGGTCGTCGGCCCAGGCCTTCATTTCTAATCTACTTATTTCCCCGGGGTATAACTTGTTACAAAGATTTCCAATTTGCGTTTGGGCGCAAGAGTACCCTTATATGTTTGGAATGCGATACTCCATTTCAAATCGAGCAGTGGTTTGGCCCACAACAAGCATCAACTGCTTACACTGCTGCAGTCGTATTGATTAGTAGTATGCATCGATACTTCTTGCGCTCGGCGCGCCAGAGTTGACATTCCATCAGTCCCACGGAGAGGAAGGACCGAAATTATAAGGATTTTACCTCGATCCGCTCTATGTCGTAGTTGCTTACAAGTCATTAAAGTCCATCGTCATCGACTATGACCCACATCGTTGACCTGTAAGTGTAGATTCGTGAGATCGTGAGGGGTTCAGGTTTCTAATAGTTCCAATAGTACGAAGCAATTCTCAGGGTTTTCAGCATGTGTAGCAACTGCAGATTTGAGCTGGTTGTGACGAACCCTTATCGACCTTAAGCTCCCATATTATTCTCCACCAGCTCGGTGTTCCTCAATCCCACCACAATTGAAACTCTGAAGCCCGTAGAGTGTGTGCTCCTATGCGGAACGGTGGTATCCGATTCTCAGTTATGTAGTGGAGATAGCCTACTCTGGTGACTGGCTACCAATGAGTAGCATAATGCACGCACAAAAGTGGCCGCAGCACTAAGTAACAAGCTAGTTGCACATTTGCTTGTCGTGCAGCTACGAGCTGTATACATGAGCTGAAGTACTGCTGCGGAGCTCTAACCTAGGAAAGGGGTGGGATTCGAACACGGATCATTGAGTGCGACCAAGATTCCCGAATAATCTGACCAAGAATGTCCTAACGCACCCTAAAATCAACAGAAAGGCAAAATATGGCCATTCTAAGGAGCGTAAGTTAAAACCCACACATAGAACCGTGATGGATACGGGTGCTTTCAGTCAAGTTTAGAGTCGTATATAAGCACACGAAACTCGCAGCACAATATAATTGTGCGTGTGCAATTTAATGCATTCCACTAATCACTGTTCTGCAAGCCACTGTGTTCCTCATAGTTCTCTAACTGAATATCTAAAACACAAGTTCAAGTTCAAGTGGGATTAGAACAGTAGGAAAATCCCGCGAAGCTTCCACCTTCGAAAACGGTGTTGATCCAACAGGGAAACCGGCGCCTTGATGTGCCAAAGGAGAGTCAAATTAACACGCGATTCACATGGTCAACCAAACAATGCCTGCGTGACCTGCACTAGCAGACCCCGCTATGCCGGCCACGTGAAGAATAAAAGAAAACAGTAGTGTCAATAAAGGAAAGGAAACAGAAGAAAAGATGGCTTTGGACAGAAACTTGAGTTCACCCCTATGTTCATGGGTATTTCTCCTTACAGTAGGTGCTAGTAGATCCACAACAAGGGAAATGTTGTTTATAAACTCATTTGTAGCCACAGTAAGGTTGTGGGTTAGGAAAGACGTATTCCAATTCATGGTACCGATAAGTTCATTAAATGCGTTCCAGTCCACACGATGGAGGTTACGAATGGGTTTTAGCATTTTACTTGATCGTTTAGGTAAATCAATAGTCATATCACAAAACACCGTGTTGTGATCACAGCCAGGCAGTGGATTATCAATGAATGTATAAACGTTCGCGATTCCCATCGTGAATACAAGGTCTAAGGTAGTAGCACTTCTAGTTGGCTCTCTAACATGCTGAGTCCAGCCATTGAAGTGGATACATGCAATAATTTCCTCAATCTCTGCCGTGTTTCTGAGTGTAGGCAGCGTCCAGTTAACATGTGGTAGGTTGAAATCTCCACACATAATTTTGGATTTGTATGTGGTGCTGGAAGCAACATTGATCATATCGATTAGCTTTTGGGTTGCAAATTGTGTAGTTCGGGGCGGCCGATAGATACAACCCACTAGAAGACCAATAGATGGGATCACTAGCCATAGTGTATCTTCTAAGTCAATGAACACAGGTTGATCTGCAGGAATGGCAGTCAGGTTATTTCGAAGATATATGGCACAGCCACCACCACGTTTGTGCGAGCGATCCTTGCGGAAAAGCTTATAGCCTAGGATGTTAAGCTGAGAATCACTAATTTCCGACGTGCACCAAGTTTCAGTGATAAAAACAATATCGGGGGATCTCATAAACATAAGTGTTGAAAGTATATCTAATTTAGGCAAAAGGGAACGTAGGTTAATGACAACAGCTTTGAAAGACATTGTTAACATGGAATGAAAGTGGTGGGTAATGTTTGTTTCATCGTCATTGTTTCTGAGAATTGTGTGTTGTGAGGTAGCTGAGGCACACTGAGCTCCAGATGGTACTGGATTGAATGAAGTACATACTCTAGTAGTTTGATTAATCTCTGGTTCATAATCGTACGTGATAGGGGCAGGATTGGTGGGAGAGGAACTGCTGGTGTGCGATAGTCTAAAAAAGGACTGACATCCGTAGTATACAGGGGTGGGGGGATGCTGAAGTCGACGAACTCATTTTGCTTCGGTTTGTATTGTTGCCAATTGAGTAATACAGCGGGTGGTGGTGGGTGAATTTTGAATGTAAGTTAAAATGAGTTAAAGAAGGGTAAACCGTAGTAGACGAGTAAAGTCTAAGACATGAAGGGGAAGACTTTAAACTGCAGACCGAGAGCGTCAAGTCGATGCTCGAAGTCTTTCGCCGTCGGTGCCATCACGACGTCTGCAGGCAGTGCGTTCCAATAAGCTATGACCCTATGCGATAACCAAAAAGCTGCCCAAACCCGGTCAGACCGGGGTTTGTACAACTTTAATGGGTGGCCACCCAGGGTTGGCTCTCGAGTTGGGCGAAACAGTCTAGTCAAATCAGGACCAATCTGACCCATCAGTATACGATATGTGAGGACCAAGTCGCCTCGAACCCGCCTGTAATACATGGAAAACATATTTAACTTATGTAGCCACTCCGGGTACGTCAGCTTCTTTAATCCGTGCACCATTTTCGTCACGGACTACAGGACTCGTTCAACTGCCATCTTATCACGAATCGTGCTTGGAGAACAAGCCTGAACGCAGTATTCCAAGTGCGGCCTTACAAAGGCTGGAAATAGTCTAACGAACATTTCGGTGGTCATGATCCTGAATGACCTGCGGATCATCTACAACCTGTTGGAACTTTTGCGAGCAGCTCTCGTCCAGTGTTCACTGGACTTAAAATCAGATGACAGCAAAACACTGAGATCAGATTGGAGTTGAACTCGCAGTACCTCGTTGCCGCCAAGCAAATAACCCGTCGGTGGGTCATTCGGACCAACGCGTTAAAACTGAACATTTCGCTAAATTAACGGGCAACTGCCACGAAATTGACCAGTCCAAAAGCCTATCCAGAGCCCTCTGTAGGGTCAGTGGACCAATCGGATAGTCTATCGTGAACCAGAGTTTCAAGTCGTCCGCAAACATTAGGCATGGTACACCCAATTCATCAGGTAGGTCATTAACGTATAAAGTGAAGAGAAGGGGGCCACAAACTGAACCTTGCGGAACGCCACTGAGAACACATTGGCGGAAGGACAGGCTTGAACCCATCCGCACACACATTTCCCTTCCGATTTGGAAAGCTGACATCCATCCTAAGACTGGTCCAAAAATACCATAGGAATTCAGCTTGTACAAAAGGCGTGAATGTGGAACGGTGTCAAAAGCTTTGGAAAAGTCAATGAACAGTATGTTCACTGTCTTCCCGCAATCAACGGCTTCGGCCCAGTGTTCACATGCCGGTAACAAGTTAGTAAGGCAAGAATAGCCCTTACGAATGCCGTGCTGAGAAGGATTAAGCAACTCAAAAGCTTTCAAGTGTCCTTCAAGAGCCTACCTCACGAGCTTTTCCAACAACTTGATCAGCACGCTCGTCAAACTGACCGGTCTATAGTTATCAGGGAGGTGCTTATCACATTTCTTAAAAATGGGACAAACAATAGCCTCCTTCCAGTCCTTGGGTAAAGAGCAGCCTCGTAGAGACTTCGCAAAAGTTGTGCAATCGGACGGCAAAGTTCATCAGCCAACTCGTACGAGAGTTTGATATGAATAGCATCCCCACCGGCAGCATTATTGGGATTTAATTGCCTCAGAAGCCTGAGCACTTGAGTCTCCATTATAGAAACCTCCTCCAACTTGGAGTTCTCAGGAACTTTTGCCTGGAGGCTGATATGCGGCGGCTGTGACTCTCGAACATAAACCCCAGCATACTGTCCTCCGAAAAAACAAGCTTTTCCGTGATCCGTGACAACAGCAGTGCCGTCAGGGCCAAACAACACTGGGATGCACGAGTTCATGTTGCTTCGCCTTTTGACATCAGCGAAGAAGCGTTTCGGGTTTGATGAGGCTATACGACCAAGCTCTACTTCATGCTGTAGACGTACTTGGTTCGTAGGACGCTTCCTATTGTAACAATCAGTACTGAATGCTGTATTGTGGGAGCAAGTAGAAATGCGGATATGTACAACACTATAGAAGTATGATCAGAAACATTAAAAATCTGTGACATGTCAACAAACTGGTCGTTTTTCATGTTTTAACATGATATCGTAAAAAGTCAACGTATAACTCACAATAAATTGGGACTCACAAATGTGGGCTATCATTGTCAGTGGGTAATCGTTCTCGGAATCTAACATTGGATAAATTTACATTCAGCAATGCTCTAAACTGCTGCACTAAGTTTTCTTCCACAATATGCTCAGTTAAGCTGTTTTATACATCGACCTCTCGCCGTTCAAAGCACAAGTGATGGGGAACTCGCTTCGAATTTGGAACCACAAGCTTTTACTGTTGCGGTACGCGCAACTGCAGCAGTAGCCTACGCATGGGGAAGGCACCTAGATACAAAATACTGTAGGTGATGGTGAAAGCGACTCGCATCCGACGATAGGCCATGGTATGCGTTCAGTCCCAGCCTCTCGCACCTAGCCTCGTACGGTAACCCTCGCAAACCGGGGATGAGCTTAGTAGCGACGTGCTGAGCCCGTTCAATCTTCTACACGTCACCGCAAGTGATCGGGCAATAGACGGGCGAGACGTACTCTGATAATGGAGCAGTTGGAACGGTGATGCGGACAGAAGAGAACATGATCTTCACGACTGGACTGGTCCCGTTGGTTGACGGTTGTTTGCAAACTGGTGTAAACACCTCATCGCTTGTGATTTGCTTTTCTACCTAACCCAGAACGGCAGTCTCAAGAAGTTTGTGTGCTGTTCGCACAATTATGTTGCAACCGATCTCATTACAGGGCTTCGAGTGACGATATCAGGGACCGAATGCGGCTTCACACAATGCGTATTTACTGAATTACTTTTGCTTTTCTACTTTTAACTCGTTCGCCAAGTGTATGTTTATTTACTTTCTCTAACTCTATTTTCTTAGGTTGTCGGGAGCATTCTTGGTCAGAAACGAGTAAGTGACTTATCTATGTGTACTATTGCCGAAAGTTTGCTCACAATAAATTTGTTTCTATTAATGCTGCTTTCTCGTTATTGCAGCTTTTATTTGGTGCCGTTTACAGTTTCTATTAAATGACGACTGTTAGTTTCCTTAATCCTCAACAGGCTATTGGTAGTAATAACTACCTGGTCCAAAGTATACTTTTCGACAACACATTTTGCGGTCCTCGAGCTGACAGCTGTTGATTGTTTAGATTTAATAACACCGATCAACTCAAATAGAGTGCGACACGATTGAAACAACATGCATGTCTTAGGACAATTTTCGCTTTAAGATTAACTGGGGGTCCAATTTCTAAACTGACAGCTAAGTCCGGAAATCCCTACTTTTTGGTTAAATTTAAATAACATGTTCTTGGTAGCATCAACAAATTGGTAACCTAAATGAAGCAACTAGTGTGTAGAGTGGGCAAAGATTTCTCATCAGGCAGGTTAAACCGAAACTTCGCGAAGTATTGTGACTAACATTTTTAGATGGACAATTTGTGCATTAAACATTGTTGAACAAGAGAGCAGCATGTGCTACTGCTTGGTTGTGTCAACCCTACATGCTGATATTAGGAGAGCCGTTTGAAAGATGGTAGGTCGCAAATGCACTTACAACACGATGTAGTAAAATTGGACAAGGTATCCGGAATTGGATGCATATGATGTAAGAGAGTTGTTGGGAGAGGTGGTAGAAATCCGCTAGAAGAAAACCTGAAGCATAAAATACAACTACTGTGAACGTGAAATATACACAATGGTAAGAACTCACATGAGGAACTAAGCCTATAATTGTAACTTGAAGGAATGGCGGGAAGTGCAGATTCCAAAGTGGGCCAAATAAATTGCGCATCGGTGAATCGAAAGTAATGGTGTAAAAATAATATGGTTGAGGTGCGATGATGTCATATAAAACGGATTAACAAGTTATGGTTAATGCTAATAGTAAATAACAGTCGGATTGCTTACGTTTCTGCAGAGATGTAGCTGCGTCACTGTGGGTCATAATTCCAAAGAGGCTAATTAGCCTGAATATATCCAGAGTAGCTGTGGATGTAACAAAATGTAGGGACCTCAATCCGCTATGCAGTCGCTTTTTGTAAATAGCCAAAGTAAGGGCACACACAACTGAGTTTGTAGGGGTGTTCCGGCCTTGGCAGCTTTGGAGGGAGATATAAGTTCGTCAACTATCCATACGACTGTATTGTTAACTCAGTTTCAGCCTATTGCCTCTGATGTTGCTGTTCGAACTGGGGCATACGTAGCTGGGGTCGCTCAGTATTTGGCAAACTAATCTGAGGTCTCCAAGTAGCACCCTCTGAACACTCCGAGTTTCTTCAATCTTTCTTGTACGGAAGGTAAGGCAAACCCTCGACTTTTTACGTCGTTCGACGTTGCGGGGTATCGAGCGCTGCGAGATCGTGCTTTAGCCAAGGTTGCTAAGCCTGGATAACGTATTTGACGTGGGGACGCACGTAAGCATTGAGCATCAGAGAGAAGATAATGAATGAATCCGAACTCCCGTATACCATCCGCGAGTGACCAACATACTAAGTGCATATATTGAAGCGGGCTCTGACTGTCTAGAACAACTAAGATCGTCCTTTACCAGCACACCGAGGTCATTTTCCAGAGTGCTTTCATGCAGTTCGTGCACCCCAAGCTTGCAGATGTAGGCATGTCAATAGCCGATGTAGGCGCCGCGACACTCGTCCACATCCAACGGTTGTGCGTTCCTCACAGGCCAATTCCAGACCTCATCAAGGTCGCGCTGGATGATCTGGGGCTCGTCCAATGCCGTGGTCGCCGGTCAAACCGTAACGACCTCCGCTAGGTCGTTAATGAAAAGTAAGAACAGGCGAGGTCCAAGCACCAAACCCTGCGGCACACTGCACTTCACCAGAATCGGGTCGGACAGTTATGTTAGGGCTCTAACCTCTAGTTGCCGTTTGCAGAAAGTTACCGACCCATCCTAATACTGGATCTCCGATGTCGTAGTGCTGAAGCTCTTGAAGCGGGATTCGATGCTCCAAGGAATCGTACGCTTTCGAAAGTCCGTGTAGAATACATCGATTCCTGTCCTTTCGTCGACAGCTTCGGTCCGATTGTCACTTCTATCTGTAGATTCCTGGCACATGATCGAAATTGGCGAATCTTGTGGTTTCCACTGACTGTTGAATAGCCTGCCAGAAACTGTTGTGCCGCCTCCAACCGGTTCACCCCGCCACAAAATGAGAATACAAAGATCTGCCGAAATGAGGGATTCGTATTGTACCAGAACATAGCGTAAAAAATAGTTTGAAGGCAACTACTGCTACATTGATATTGGTGATGCTAATTAATGCTAATTAACACAACTCGTACGGTTCAAGTTCAGAGTTCAACTTGCCGCTGACCCCACATTGATTCACGTTTTCATCTCTGCTTGCGTTCAATCTCCAATTGTAAATCGACCGAATATTGCGCCACAGTTCTCAGCCGGTACGCTGACCGTAAGTTGGCTCACTGTAACAGCGAAACCCCTGCTTCTCCGTCGGAATGGTGCCGTAACTTTCCAGGTAGTGAGTCTGCCATGATCACTTCATGTCTTTGGTGAGCACAGGGCGAAACATTACCGGACCTTACTTTGCAGTCCCAGATCGGCTCTATCCCTTGCGAATTGCGGTGATAATATCCCGTTTCCACTTTAACGGATCTATGTTCTCGTCTAGACAACGCTGAATCTGGAAAGTGGTTGGGTTAAGTCCATAGCTGTTACCTTCAGTGCTTTTGGGGTAATTTTATCCACTCAAGGAGAGCTGTGTGTATGCAAGGCCGTCAGCTTTCTCAATCTTTTGTGCAGTGAAGGTGACGCTTAATAAAACTGATGGAGTCACTAAAGCAGGAAAAGCGTGTGAGGCTTGTACTCCATGTAAAGTAGGTGATTACTGGGCCTGTATGACGTTGACCGCCTTTCTCGCTGTACGTCTATACCAACCAACCGTAGCGAGTAGTGGGATTTCGCGCTGCGCCTTACGAAGTCCATTGACTTGTTTGCAAAGAAGCTTGTGGTTCGAACGTACTTGTTTCGTTAGTACCTGCTGGTTCGTTCCCGTGTCCTCACAACCAACTGCACACAGTAGTTACGTCGAACTGCGTATGCTCTCCAAATTTCTGAGTTGCAACTGTTTCTGTAAACACGCCCTGTCCGATCCCTCAGGACCATATATTTTCGCGTTCGGCTTCTCAAAAAAGATTTTGGTTTGAAAAGACGATGGAAAGCTCTTGATTCTGATATTTTTGCAACTAGTGACGTGAGGGTTTTTAAGGATGTTTCTTGGGATGTTTCTAGGTGCATTCAGTTACGAATGCCCAACCAACGTTTTCAATGAATGCGGGCAATATGTGACAATGCGTAATAGATTGTATCTTTTCGGGCTGTGCAGCCATATATTCGACCAAGCAAACCTTATCGAACAGCATTGTCAGTTACTCGCTTCGGCCCAAAGGGCTGCACACATTTAGCCCATTAACCATGGGCCGATCGCTGTTGAGCAATAGATGTAACATTGATGGCTTATTCGTTGTTTTCTATCTGCTGGGAATGGTGTGTTGCTTATACAGGGGTGTGCCTGAAGTTGTCCCCTGCAAACTGGCTTTGAAATGTTCTCTTTCCGTTGCTTGGGATTCCAGATCATGGATCCTGTAACAACCTGTAACAACGATGTTGCTGTACCTCTGATTTATCACAACACGAAAGGCCGATATTGGTCCGTGGTCCATTATCCGGAGTGGATTCGGGTGTTCGTTAAACCACGGACATAAGGCAAATGTCGTCGTCCCTCAGCCGTAGCTTGCATCAAAGGAGATCTTTGATACACGTTTGGGGATAATCTATGAGTCTACATCGATGATTTGTTTTCTACAAAATGATTACTCCCTCCCGTACACGTTCCGTCGTTCCGAATGACATACCATTTAACCCACGTTTCGGGGATCATTATGATATCTCGAGGCTGTGAATTTTGATGATGACGGAGTCCGATCAACTTACTAAAAAGGCCCTGTGCGTTAGTATACAAGTAGGACAATTTCTCAATAACTATAATAATAATAATAATAATAATAATGTGTCAGCCGTATGCCGTAACGGAGTTCCGCTGCCATGCGACCACCATCAGTCGCACACGGGTTGAGTATACCGCGAGGATACCCACCCCTACGAGGATTCGAACCCGCGCTGCAAGGTTGCGAGACAAGGTCGTTACTTTCTAACTAATAGGGGGCTGGCGGATGTTCTATTAAGGATGGAGATGGTGCCCACCGTTGAGCGGTCAGCCACTTGCCATCTTTTGTGGAGTGGTTCGCCTTTGTGGTTCCATTGGGTTATACGACTGATCACAGCTGTCCGGGTCCTGATAGTCTTCCGTATTTAGTCGTATTTCCTAGGATGATGAGGTTGCTATTATATCAATCTCTTCAAAGAGCTGTATGAGGGCAAGATTCCCCAATTTTTCCGTCCCTAATGGGTCTTCAGCCACCCGTGGCCATGTACCCTCTGCCTTTAACCGAATTTCTTTAAGCAGCCTCTTGCGGAATTTAGACCAGTTTTCCAAAATAAGCGGCTTCAGTTGCTCAAATTGAAGCGTTACCTTCATTAGCCTAGGACCGTTACCCCTGTAGTTGGGTGACACCTGAAAGTTTGTCGACCGCTTAGCAACGATATTCTCTAGGGGGAGTTCTGGTGGATGTAACCTCATCGCTCCCGGTCTTGTGTTTCCGCTTCCTCAAAGGTGGATGTTTGAAGCCCAGGAACTTCGTAACCGATGGTAGTCATTTTTTCCTCTGATTTACGAACTTCTGCACGGTTGCTGTTCTTTTTCGGACGTTCCTTCCAAGGGATATGCGGAAGTGTGCGCACCTCACGTGCTGAGTTACGGAGCCGGATCGACGAAATGGTACAGCATCTGTGTCGTCAACAGAATTCAATGTCACAAGGAGAAGTCGAACTTCACCGTCATGCACTGAATTTGGGTGCCATATGATTCGTCTCTCCGTTGTACGCTCAGCCGAAATGCCAAGCGCACCAAAAATGGACTTTCACTGGTTACATTCATCCATCATTTTTCCCTTTATTCTACTAGACTGCGATAATGGAACAGTTGTGCAAGCAACAGTTAAAGCACCGTGATTTCTGCTGGATGCAGCTTTCAAGTCAATTTACGTCAGGATAGGTGCAGATGCATTGAATGATGGGACCAGCCAAAACTATATAACTGCAAATGGAATAATTAAATTGACAAAGATGTACAAATGGCACTCAAGAAGCTGCATGCGCAAGATATTTGTGACTTTCATTGGACCGACGAGTAAACGTGACAAATAAGGTGTGCGTGTGTTACGATACGACGAAGTGCGGGAGAATAAAACCCTAAATTGTGAGTGCGCATATATGCGACAGACACAGTTACTAACAGATTATCGTGTAGTGGATGAAAGCGGTCACACAGGACCTTAGAAGAAAATTTATGCAAGCTTCAAACTGCTTTCCAAAAAAAATCGACCATGGAATCTCTTACTAAACCACTACATCTGGTAGTGTGTTTAAATGATCGTACGGTCAAAGCATGGTCTTTTTGCAGTAGACCAGAGAGGAGTGCCGGGGAACAGTACAATCAGTGAGGTATGGTACATGTAGTTACAAATACCAAAACTAAACTTTGCGGCACGGAA
The DNA here is from genome assembly GCA_944474145.2 of Dicrocoelium dendriticum. Lineage (NCBI taxonomy): Eukaryota > Metazoa > Platyhelminthes > Trematoda > Plagiorchiida > Dicrocoeliidae > Dicrocoelium > Dicrocoelium dendriticum. The sequence continues at coordinate 12,049,734 of OX104064.1, forward strand.
CGCTTTTTCAGTCTGAAGGCCTTAAACGGTAGTATGCTGACCTAGTGAAATGTTCCAAAACGGTGCGTAGACCAAGAGATTTTGGGTCAAACAGACACCGAGATACATGACGGTAGACGACAAAAGCATACCTTTGTCATTCACAGTTAATAGAGGAGAACCATATTAAATTACTCGCAACTTATCAGGGTGGAGGAGTGAAAAGGTTGCATCAGTAAATTTTCAAGTAGTAGGATTAAGGGATTTACATGCTGACCAACACAAGTTCTTCTGAACCACATTGAAGCTTAGAAGATATCCAATTGGAGGACTGGCGGTGTCTTCACATTGGCCGTTGCTGTTTCTTCTCTTTAGAGTACTTTTTTATGCTTTTTACTGCAGATATATCCAATTTATTGTGCGGTTCTCGGAAGTTTGTTTATCCGAACCATTCTAAGGTCATTAATGATATCCTACTCTGCCGAAATTATGAAATCGTTTCGAAGCACCGCACGAAGTACACCTTATGCCGAATGCGGTACAAGGGTCAGAAACACCACCAAACAAATTTTCCCAATACATGTTGGTAAAATTCGAAAACATCACACAGATTGGCAAGTCGGCTTCGCACACTGTCCTTTAAATATAGAACAAATCCCGCTGATTCTGTCCGGCAATGCGCGCTCTCTCCTCGGTAAAATTACCGACCTTACTGTGCTTATGATGCGTAGGGAATTTGCAAATACAAGTGTCGTGGTGCTTTAAGAAAGTTGGCTCAATCCTGACGTTGAGGACGAGGTTATCCCATTCAGTGACAGCTATGTCATAAGAACTGATGAACTTGGAAAGCCGCATAATCGTGGAGGAAGCGTCATCAGTTACCTCAACGAACTCTGCTGTAAATCGACGGCCTTGTTGTTTACATATTCAACATCAAATGTTAGCTGTCATTCAATTAAATGCAAACCAAAGATTTTGAGCGGGTTTCATTCTGTAGTCATTGGAAATGTCTACTTAGCTCCTGACACATCAACGTCGGAGCAATTTGCCGATTACTTTTCCCAAGCCTTACTACCCAAAATTGAGAGCTCTCTCTCTATCGTTGTTGTTGATTTCAACGTGAGTGACAGCATTCATCAATTCTCTCGGTCTAACAGATATGGTGAACTTCGAAACCAGACTAAACGCACAGTTAGATTTTGTCTTCACAAATAAAATTCAGTTATTTTCTACACTAAAAGGACCTCTCGGCAATTCAGATCACTGCATTCTGAAAGTATGCCCGCTCTTGCACTGCAAGACCGTCTGTCTCTATGACAAATAAGCCATTCAAAACCGTCCGATGGTGAGACTCCTCGACAAAAAATATTGCGAAACTCAAAGCCACTTTGGCTTTCACTGACTTTTCAGCATTCAAGAACGAAAATCTATCTTTGGAATGCGACCGCTTGACTGAATACGTTAAATACTGCTTCGATCTTTACCGCCCTGATGAGACCATCTACATACGGATGGATAGATTTTCTTCCCCGCTACTGAAGCAACCTAAGAGAAACAAAAATCAAGCCCATAAATGCAAAATGTAAGCTCAACCATATATTTGACAATCAAATTCGTGATAAAAGGGTTGAACCGCCTATACATTGAGACGCTGCTGGGCTCTCACGATTATCGCGAGCTCTGAAGACTTCTGAAACACCTATATGGATAAAGTTTCTGTAGGCGCATGGATAACCTGGATGTGCACAAACTCAGCGCTCAATTTTGTTCCTCTCAACAGGGTATTAATTCATTTCCCCACTTCACCAACATTCGTCAGGTAGTCAACTTTGGCAAGTTTAATGTTTGCCGAGAACTCAAATAACTGAAATAAGGCTTCTGGCCCTGATGCATAATCACCGCTTTTCCTAAAGTACTGTGGAGAATATCTTGCGAAACCTCTGACCGCAAATTTCAACCGATGTCTTATGGAGGGCACCATCCCTAACATTTTGAGACCTGCTAGGATAACACCGGTTCCAAAGAAGACCACAAAGATATCGTCCAATAGCATATACATCGGTGAGGTTGAAGGTCGTCGAGAAACTGCTTTCTCCTCAGATTTTCGCATGCAATAATGCAAACGATATATATTGGCGGCATCCGTTTCCGCATTTTCTTGTCACTGTGGCCAGCCACAGGACGCCTGCGTATACAGAGGGACCATGGTTGGCTTGCGCTGCACCACCTACATCCCCAACCACGCACCCCATCTCCAGTTTAAACCCGGTCACAAGGACCGTGCACCCCGTCCCCTCCAGCAACGACTAACCTTCTCCTGGAACCAGTATGGATGAGGTAGTGGGTAATAGTGAGGTAGGCACCTTGTCAACATGCACATCAAGCGCAACCGCACGGTGGATATCAAGCAACAGCCAGTCACTTGAGACAACGAGATCAAATAAAATAAATCGAATAATGCATATGACTATGCTGACATATCTCTTCAATAAAAGTGCATACGAAATAAATTGGTCGCCAAAATTATCCGCCATAGGTTCAAGACCTCAGAAAATGTATTGTAAGAAATTGCCAAAACGCGAAAATGTTATCAAGTAACTACAGTTAACTTGAGCGATGTTAGCAATTTGATATAACAGAGTTCATGTAGGCGTTAATAAGACAATATAGCAAACCCACAACCTGAAATAAAGAGACCCAGCATGCAAGCAAGCGGTTAGTTAATCGAATGCAGCGTACCTACAAACGCTGCGTCAGATTTTCCTACGTTCTCTGCAGGACCCGTCGTCGTTTATGTTTTGGCCCGAATGACCTCGCTCAAGACTCACTAGGTCTGCATGACTCAGGCACCCGCGACCGCATGTGCTACAGCACCATGCGCTCAATGTCGATGGTGTAAAACCTATCGGCTTCCGCCGCGTCCGGAATTGTTGCTTCCTCATTACAGCATGTAGTCTTTCTCCTGCGCCTTGGCAACTGCCTTCCTGATCAGATCGCGCCATGCACGCCGATCAACCGCCTTCGATTCCCATGACCTGCAATCAAGATTAGAACGTGAGAGGCTCACTTTGATCATGTCCTGTTAAGGTAAATTTGGTTTCCCCACATGCCACTTCCCAATACTCAGCTGACCATACAATAATTGTTTCGGTATCCACGTTGAATCCATACCGCTCACATGATCGAGCCACCTCAGGTATCTCAGCAAAAGTATGCAGTCCACTGCATACATCCCAATTCGGCGCAGCACTTCCGTGTCCGCAACTCTGTCGCCCCATCCCATGCGCAGAATTCGTCGCAAACACTGTTGATGGAATCGCTTGAGATATCGCACATCCCGCCGGTACATCGTCCACGTTTCACTGCCGTATAGAAGAACGGACAGCACCATGGATTTGTACACCATCAGCTTCGTGCCAACTGTAAGCTGATGTTTGTTCCACACTCGGTACTCTAGCTTCCAGAATGCCGCCGCTGCCTTCGACACGCGGATACGTAGCTCACTGTGTAGCTGCTGACCAGTCGACATCACACTCCCAAGGCAGCAGAAGCGGGAGGTGGTTTCCAATACTTCAGCACCAATGCTGATTCGCAACACGATTGTAGATTGCACCTCCAGTGAAGGCTGAAAGAGACAGACAGTTTTGCTTGCGTTGATGGTGAGCTGGAATTTGGCCGCTGTCGAAGCCAGAGTACTAGTCATATGCTGCAACTCATCCGCGCTGTGTGAAAACAACGCACAGTCGCCAGCAAACAGCCACGTACGGATAGTTGTCTCACAGACTATAATTCTCGCACCGAAACGACAGATGTTCAGCAACTCACCATCAATACGGTGCTCCATGCGTACACTATAAACACAAGCGGCATCAAAAGCACAACACATCATTGCATGAAGATATATATTAAACAGGGCAGGAGCTAAGAGACAGTGTTGCTTCACACCAGTGACAACTGCCATATCATCCGAGATCTCTCCACTCAGCTGCACCCTCGCCCGCATATCGCTTTGCAGACATACAATTAAACTTACAAACTTACGCGAGCAACCAAACCTCAGCACCAGCCACAATTCCTGGCGTTTCACCGTATCGAATGCCTTGATGAAATCAACAAAAAGCGAGTACAAAGGCTAGTGTCGTTCTCTGCACTTCTCCTGTAACTGACGACCCGCAAACACCATATCTATAGTGCTGCGACCCGAAGGGGGTCCACATTGATCCTCCGCCACGTTTGGTTCCACAACCTGACTGACGAGGCGGTTGAGCGGGATTCGGACAATCACCTTGCGCACACAACTCAGCAAGTTGATGCCATGATAATTCGTGCAACACTGCTTGTTCCCTTTGCTTTTGTACAGTGGTAACAGAAGGGCATCCTTCAGCTCAAGAGGCGCCTTCAAATGATATATACCAGTTCGCTTACAAACCTGTTCGCTCCACACTGGATGCGGTGTCCTATTTCGTGTGTCATCTACACCGGATGAAAAAACAGGGCACTTCGTCTCCTGTTTCTCGATTATACAGATGCTTTCAGAAATCTTGACGGATCAATCTTGCTCTACCAGCTGTTTGCAACTGGGGTTCCAACAAGTGTTCGCAGCGTGGTTATAGACTACTTCACAAATCGCACTCAATTCATCCAGATCAATAGAGCGAAGTCCTCTGCATTGCTCTTTAGTCGAGGTGTTTTACATAGAGCCATCATGTCACCCGCTCTATTTTCCTTATATATTGACAAGCTCCCATATCATCTACCTTTTTGAATGCAAGTATGCTGACGATGCCGTGTTGGGATGCATAGCACCAATCGCTCTGACATATTCTTTTCAAAATATTCTAGATAAGCTCATGCTTTGATCCTCATCCCGAACCCTCTTTTTGAACCCTTTTAGATGTCATGACTTAACATTATCATTTCTCCGAGCTGACAAGTTAAACATTATTTTGGACGCCACTTCTCCACTGGCAGTTTGTAATCAGTTCATACTGAGATCGTCAAGTAGTAACTTTTTAGGACGTTTTATTCCTAAACCTATCTTGGTCTATTCACGTTGCCGAAACTTTCCAAGGTTAGACGGTTGTCATTTTATGCTATTCAACTTAAAGTACTTTCGGTACCCCCTGATTTGATTCTTAGATTCATGACTACATGTATAGTAACACACTGGCTCTACCTTTTCCCTGTAATCTTTCCCGGATTACACAAAAAGACTACACAATGCTTTTACAGTTCATAAAGCTTGTTTCCAGATGCAGCGGATTGCCTAGAGAGTCCCTCATGGATTTTATTGTCCACAAGCACCTAGACGCTTGTACCAGATTTTCTTCCAAAATTTTAAACGACCCTCTCCATCCACTATATTGTGACCTAACAAAAACATTATCTACTGCCTATACCCACTCCAAATTTAATTTTTTATTTACACTTACTGCATCTTACCGCAATTCTGTGCTACGGTACTTTTCCCGCTTCCTTATTGATCAAACCAAAACTACCAGTATGATGCTAAAGTATTTGCTCGAGTGATTAGTTTTGATATCTTTATGCGTTTTGTTTTTTTCTGTAACAATAAGTTCATACACATTGCCATCCGCAGTGAGAGTGTAACATGCTGAAAATGCACCTACTCGGGTGCGTAAAGCCTACTATGGCTTGGCTTGGCTAGACTTGAAACTAATCACCCTAAGACAACATCGTCAGCATATTTACATGCGACAAATGTCCATGGTATGGACAGACTTTCGACATATAAAGAAAACTAGGAAGATTGAAATGATGGAGCCCAGCAGAACGTCGCAGTCAGCACGAGACTTGGAAGATCTATTCCCGTTTAACTGAGGAAAATGCATACGATCAGCAAAATAGTTACCCAACAAGTTGCAAACATTAGGCTGGACCTCGTTCGAATAAAGTAGGTCGGGAAGCACTGCTCGCCCAAGACTCCCGAAGGCATTTGAATATTCAAGGAAAAATAAACGAACGGACCAGCACGTGTTCTTCAACGCAGATGCTATTGAGTGCTCGAGGTGCGAGACAGCATCCAGTGTAGAGAGCTGTGGTCTAAAGACGACCCGATAAAAATGATCAGCGTGCGTTACCATGAAAATCCTGGGGACTGTTAGATTTTCAAGGACTTTTAAAAGCACCGAAGCACACTCATTTGACCGATACTTTTGAGGTTACATTTTAGGAACTTCCACGTTTTCGGTAGATCTCCGGATGTCAGAGGTGACACCAGTCGTGAGACATACAAATGAGAAGATCAGTCAAAGGCATTTGACGGAACCTGCTGGCTACTTCAAAACCACCGGTGGTAAAACATCAGGGCCATTAGCTTTCTTGGCTTTAGTCTTTTGAATTCGCTATTGAGGTCAACTTGATCAAAGTAGGCGGCCTGGTCTGAGCTAGTGTAGCAGGCACTGACAAGCTGCTCGACAGAGAGCAACTAAATTTGGCCTCGGGTTTGTTCACATACACTGCTCCGGTAGAACTGATGGTATTTTTACCACTGCTTTGCTTTAGAAGTCTCCGGTGAGCCCTGCAGGTATGGTTTCCGAATGCTGTTACACTGTACTAACTAGTTAACTATGATATTTCATTTTTTATTACCAAAGTTGGGCTTTTAATGCGGGTGCTCATTTTAAGTCGTAAGCACTTCTTTCATTAAGGTTATTATATGCTGCCATTTTAAACGGTTTGCTTGTTTTTGGAAGCTGCGTCACCCTAATGTTGCTAGAGGCTGCTACCGGACGCAAGGAACTTCTCTCTGACGTTTGCATAGAGTCAATGATGCTTATGATGCTCGGCCTATTTCTCTGGTAGATGGACTAGGTCGGAGCTGCAACCATTCTCACTGTCTTGATGTGGGCTGCCCCGCCGAAAGTAGTGGCGGCAGGTACGCTCGAAGCAAGTCCGCTTTTGGGAGGGAGGTAAGACAGTGGGCTTAGAGACACAGACAATGCAGTGCGGTTGGAGCAGCTGGCTCTCTCCTTCGTCCCAGAGGCGGAGCTTGAGTTGGCTGTCTGCGATATGAGCGTGGTCATATTCCCCTCCGGGTGCGTGATCTTAGTATTCGCTAACGGCGCGCTTGTTACGGTCAAACCATCGCGCTTCTTCATGAAACTACATAAACAGTTGCAAATCTGATAAGGCTTTCATCCCAACAGTTCACAAGCTACATAGCAGAGCCTAGTCCGGAAAAGCGCCAGACGCGTTTCGCCCTATTGGGGCTCGTCAGTGGCGCGCATTCCCTCGGTCCTCTAATGAGGATCGAACCCATGACCGCTAGAGGCAGATGCCAACTAGCCAGCAGCTTAAGCCGCTGAGCCATGGGGGACGTTGGCTGGGCTACATAATTTGCAAACTAGCTGGGATATAGTACCACCTATCTACCACTGTCACTGACAGTGCTTGGCCTGCAAGGTGATGACGTCCTCTCGCTAGACGCTAAATCCATAGCATTTGAAACTAGGATAGGCTTTTTGATTTTATAGTACTCATAAGTAGCAGGATTTTATTTGCAAATAAAAAATTCTCTCTTAATTTCAAATGCTTTGGATTTAGCGTCTAGCGAGAGGACGTCATCACCTTGCAGGCTAAGCACTGTCAGTGACAGTGGTAGATAGGTGGTGCTATATCCCAGCTAGTTTGCAAATTATGTAGCCCAGCCAACGTCCCCCATGGCTCAGTGGCTTAAGCCGCTGGCTAGTTGGCATCTGCCTCTAGCGGTCATGGGTTCGATCCTCATTAGAGGACCGAGCGAATGCGCGCCACTGACGAGCCCCAATAGGGCGAAAGGCGTCTGGCGCCTTTCCGGACTAGGCTCTGCTATGTAGCTTGTGAACTGTTGGGATGAAAGCCTTATCAGATTTGCAACTAAAATCCTGCTACTTATGAGTACATAAACAGTTGACAACTGGTTAGACATGGTGGACAAAAACCAAAAAGCCTCTGCTAATTTGTTTATCTGCCTCACTTCTTGAACGGACTTTTCTGTACACCTCGGACGAAACCATTTTATGCAGTATGAGCGCGTTAATCCCATCTTTAGGACTTTACCGCAATTCTGTAACGAACACGCGCCGCATTACTTCATGTTTGGTAGGCTGGCTGTACTTTTCTTGTGGCGTACATCTTTTGTAGGCCACTGCCACTTCCAGGTCCAGCGCTAAGATAATGCTGTCTACACGCGTGCTCACACGAATGCTTAGACATTTTGGTAATCCGATCAGTCGACGAAAGTGGCTCACTGGCGAAGCTAGAGATCAGGATTGATGTGCACGAAACTGAATACGGATGATAGGTAAATATTGGATCACAAAAGGTTTCATAGCTGCTTGGCAAATACCATATATGAGCTTATCCTTGCTTATCGGATACCCCAGGGATTGCTTTATCGAATGCAGCTAGACGGTTGGTTAAGTAACCAAAAGGCGATATGTTTGTGCTCGTAGGTTCGATCACGAAAACTGTAAAACTTCTAGAATTTCTGAAATCGTGATCTATATGAAATATTTTCGCAGAATATGGCTCAGAAGAGCAAAGTAGTGCAATCTTAATAAGTGTAGGCTGAATGTACTGTCAGATGATGAGGGTCAGTAGCTGCACGAAAGCAAAAGGCGAAGAGCGCAAAGGCGATGCGGTTACTCGGCTTCATTTTGACGCTAACCCGACGCTGTGGGCCTCCAGTGCAGCAAGATGGAAATTTTGTTTAGATCACCATCTACCACACACCAACTTCTGGCAGCTGACTATAACCCATTGACGTTCTGTGTTCGCTTCCGGTGCACACATTTCTTCGCAATTTCAACATGATACAGCTCACTATTTTAAGTCGTTACGTGTAATAATTTCTGACTTATCCCAACTAGCAGGTACTTCTTGGCCAGTTGTAAGGAAAATGGTCAAATCAATTAACTTCATTCGCGTTTTTTTTCTTCAATATCATTTGGCGCCTTGCGAGGTCAGGTGATACTTACCAATCAGTTAGCATGCTCAGCTCCACCGCTGCGCTCAAGCCTGGTCTCGTTCCACCTAAAATTCTCATTCGGAGATGTTTGAAGTTGGACCAGTAACCCTGGGAGTGGAAGTACCAGGAGTAACTCTCACCATGACGTCGTCGACCTCCCTGCGTGGCATTATTCTACGATGACCAGACGTTTATTGCTGTTTTTGGAATGTCTGTTATGTAGTCCAAATCCCAACGGCGGATACACTATCTCTTCTTTTAAACGTGGATGATTTTTTCATCTAGACCATTCGATGTGGAGTAGGTTTTCTTGCGAATTTTTGGACCATGCTTCTCATGCTGATAATGTTGATCAATGCAGTAGGTGTGTTGTTCACCCATGCGCTAGATTTTGTGGTGTGGCTATCAGCATTTTCATTATCTAAGGAGCATATCTCAGACATTTGGCCAAGTGTTCTCAAGTGCTACGTCATCTCTTTCCCGAAACTAAAATGCAGTAAAGTCTACATGCTGTGCTTGAGCAAATTTCATTGCTGTGGTCTATATCCGTGCTGCCGTCTAGCTATGCAACAACCTGATAGCACGGTATCCCACAGCAAGCTCGATATCAGGACTACTGCCAGTTTTGTTAACGGTGAGAAATGCACATTTTGGCCTTATCTTACTACCAACTTGCAAGGCACCACTTTGATTCGAACTTATTTTCCATTACAGGAAGAAAGGCTTTCTCTTCTGGTAAGTTAGTACTCTTTCATTTTCACTAGACACACCTTGCCAAGCATCGAGCTTAAATTCTTATTATTATATCCTATCCAGAAGTAATGGCCAATTTTGAATGGGGCACTTCAACTGGTTCGACTTAAGGCAGCCCTCAGCGACCGACGAAAGATCGGAATTTTCTGTAGGTCTCACCTGATGTAAATGTAAATAGGTGTAAATGTAAATGGAATAGGTGTGCCCAGCCTCCTGCGCGATATGGTTCCCTAAATAATGCATACATAACTCAATAAAACTATGTCGGCATTGTTTACAAATGCGTAGAAGTGTACTACGAGGAGGTTGGTGGACTCCTTCCAGGGCTTGTTCACTTTGTCAAAGTTTAACACTTAGAGGCGGTAAACCGATTAGGGGCAAAATGTCAGTGGTGAACGGCATATCAGCGCTAAAGGCGTATAGGTTACCTACTGGTTGCGACAGCACGAACACGTAAAGATCTCGACATGAGTCGTTGTGCAAGTTATTAAGTTGCAAAAGTCAGGGCACGTCTATACCTTTCCTCAACCAATTTTATCCACAACGCTTCAATATTCTGCTTAAGGAAATCGCGTTGCCCCATAGATCACTCATGATAGTCCTAAACGCAATCAACTTGCATCCAGCGGGCGCAAACACTCATAAAAATGCGTGCTGTTTGTTGCGTGAGCAAACACAAAGCAGCCTGTAGTTTAACAGTATAACACAGAGTAGGACGAGCCCCAATAGAACGAAACGGCCGTCTGGTGCTTTTCCGGATAGGTAGTTGACTTATCGGAATTGTCGGCTGATTGCGACGAACAAAAATACTCACCAAAATCCTTCTACTCATAAGTAATACAAATCCGCCCTTACGGATTCCATAAATGCTATGTCGATTCATAGCTGCCGTAACCAGGAAGTCCTGACGCCGGAAGGCCAACCGCTGTCATCTGCATGGCAGGTGCCTGCATGGCAGTGGAGGATACGTCGGGCTATATCGCAGTTAGCTAACAGTTCGTGATGGTCGGCTACCGTTCTCCATGGTGCAGTTGCATAAGCTGCGGGCGAGTTGGCACAAGCCACTAGCAATCATGGGTTCCATCCTCCGTAGAGGACCGAAGGATGCGCACCACTGACGAGCCCCAATAGGGCAAAAAGGCCGTCTGGTGCTTTTCCGGAAAGGTAGTTGACTTATCGGAATTGTCGGCTGATTGCGACGGACAAAAATACTCACCAAAATCCTTCTACTCATAAGTGGGATGTTATTAGCTGCTTTGAGATTTGGCACTCAATAATCAGTACCGTTTAGGGGCGTTCACGCCAGTCGGATACAACGTGATGGCGTTAAAGATCATCTTGAGTGACCTGTGAAAGATAATTTCCTTGCGGAGGAATTTGAAAGCGCTATGGATGCAAATGAGTGCTAAAAGGTAGAGTAACTTGGTAGTTGTGAGTTTACAATTTATAAAGTTGCAATTCGAACTTGTAGTTGTCTGTGTTTTGTCTGGAGAGCATAACACATTATGTGCTTAATCACTGCAGCTCTACATCAACGAAATTTACGGTGAACCGGCTCCTTGCGGTCGGTCTACCAGTGTCTGATGCGAACTTTGTAGCGACGGAACTTAACTGAAGTCAAGCACATCGTACGATGGGTATGTAACAGGCGGACTTTACTTCCTGGACTGAATATGCAAACTAGATAGAAAAGAACTTGCTAAAATTTACAGTTTATTCTTTATCTGTTGTTCGAGAACGCAAAGTGATCTATGGAGCATACATCTTAAATAGATTTCCAGTGTTCTAACATCAGACTGAAACAGTACAACGCAGCAGTAGAATGATCGTCAGGTGAACTATGTACTACCTCAACTTTGGCCTACCAATTGTGTGCTAGTGCTCCAACTTAATAACTTCAGGTGTTTGATGATGTAGGCGTATAAGAGCACACATAACCATTGGTTTCAGAAAGATTTTGGAACAGTCGCTTGGTGTATTTCTGCCGCTAACTAATTAAGTTGTAGCAGAATGTTTTAGCGGACAAGGATGATAACCGCGTTAACACAGACATGAGCCATGTGGTCACTACAACCAGGGGTTGCGATGTCACCTCGTGTTTCAGCAGCAGCGCTATAAATTTAGAAATATCAAAAGTTCTAGCCATCATCATCATTATACACGTTAGCTAGAGACGTAAAACACATTAGCTACTGTGCCGCAATACATAAAAGAAAAAAGGAAATTAAATACAACAGTTGCATGCCAGCTGAGCTACAAGCAACGCATGGGCATCGTTCCGGAAAGCTAGCAGCCGGCTACCAGGCAACAAGAAAAATTATGATCTAAAATTATATTATGCTACGAACTGAGATCGTCGTTGGAGGGGAGGCTAAAGGGAAGATAAGGGACGATGAAACTCACAGCAGGAACGCCACGGAGGCCGGCTCCTAGCCATGTCAGCAAGTGTATCTAGCCAAACGTGTTCATCGTCTTTTTGACCCCAGCCAAGGAGCTGAGACGCTCCAGCTGAGGCCAGCTTTGAAGTGAAGGCTTTCATTCCTCTCGACCAAGTCATCGCTTGGCCACCCCTCCTCTTCTTCCATACACACCTCCGGCGAGCAAACAACACACGTCGCGGGAGTCGGTGGGCTGACATGCGTAACACGTGGCCGATCCATTGGAGCCTGGCGCGTGAAATGATGGTGCTGAGTGGTTCATTTCCTTTTCCTGTGTCGTAAACAAGGCGTCGAATACGCTCGTTGCTTACTCAGTGTTCCCACCAAATGTGGGCCAAACTGCAAAAGCACAGATGGTCGAACGGGCCAGGTTTCGCAACCGTACAGTAAGGTCGAACGTACCGCTGCATTGTACACTCTACCCTTCAGGGCGAGAGTGATGTCGCGCCGCCGCCACATGGGGCAAAGCTTAGCAAAAGTACTTCGAGTTTTGATATGCGGCTTGTGATCTCGGCTTCAAGCTCACGGGCGCTGCTACAACTTCCCGAGTAGTTGAATCTCTGAACGACTTCTATCTGATCTTCATCAAGGGTCAGCAAAAGAGGCGGCCATAATCAATGTTGAAGGAAAGCTTTGCATTTGATGTTGCAAAGCAAAGCCTGAAGCGGCTGACAGCCAGTGCTAATCTGTTCAGTGCAGCTTGGCACGTTTGTGAGCTGTCACAGGTGAGGGTAATGTCGCCTGCATACTCCAAGTCAAGAAGTCGTTCTCCTGGGAGCAGATCCACACCTTCTAAGTCCTGTCCTTTAAGTGCAATCTCCATGACTTCGTCAGTAGCGAAGTTGAAGAGGAAAGGTGACAACGGGCATCCTTGTCTCACCGCGCTGGAGATACTGAAGGGCGGCAATAGCTTGCCATGAGCCCTCAGTCTGTCTGAACTACGCGCATATAATGCTCGGATAATATGTACATATTTCTAGGGCACACCTTTCCTGAGTAGACAGTCCCAAAGTGCACATCGATCAACCGAATCGAAGGCACCTTTGATGTCGAGGAACACAACTACGGTGGGCCGCCAATATGTGTGAGTGTGCTCCAACACTTGACGCAAAGTGAAGATTTGGTCGATGCAGCCACTCCCCCGACGAAACCCGGCATGCTGCTCACGAATCTGGCCTTCACGAACGCCATTCAGTCTGTGAGGGATTACGGAACAAGTAATTTGGAGGCGATGGGGATCAGACTGATTCCTCTATGGTTGCCGCATTCCGATCGCCAGCCTCCTTTGAAAATTGGGACAATAACGGAGTGTCTCCAATCGGTAAGGACAGTTTCCTGCTCCCACGGTTTCACTAGTAACACGTGTAAATCATCAACAAGAGCAGGGCCCCCGACTTTGATGTGGGATGGATGAAGATCATCTGCTCCCGCGGCTTTGTTCAACTTTAACATTCCGATCTCACATTTGACTTCTGAGCGAGAGGGCGGACCCAAAGGGACAGCCCACGGAGCAGGGCGATCATTGGCCAGTGAGGAATTGAACAATTCCGGTCGATTACATTGCTTTTCAAAATGCTCAGCCCAACCCTCCAAACGTTTGGACAAATTGTGGATAGGCTGTCCACTCTCCTCCCGTATAGTTACTCTAACACCAAGTCTCCTGCTACCCTTTTCCCCTATCAGACGGAATAAGTTTCCATGGTTACCAAATACCGCGAGTACTTCCATCTTTGACGCACGAAGAAACCACCAGGATTCGCGGTCTCACTTCCGGTTAGCATGGACTCTTGCCCGGAGCTTTTTGCGAGTTTCCTTGTGTTCGCTCCCAACCGGAATATGCCGGCGAGCATCGATAAATTCCAGAGACCGAGAAGTGACCCATTGTCCATGTTGGCTATTAGACTTACCACATGAGGATTTGCCTGCTGCTAGTAAGGTCTGCTGAACATGCTACCAGTAACCTTCAATTGTCTCCAGTGATCGCTAACTCAACTCGCATGTCAGCGTACTTCTATACGCATTCAGAACAGCTAGCTTCGTCAGTCGGCGGGTGTCAATGCGCTCACAGCGTCGTCGTGGGCGTCCGCCTAAACGCATTCTCATGTCAGCACATACAATTGCGTGGTCGGTGTCCACACATGTGCTCCAAACCGAGCGACAATTCTGGATGCAGCCTCTCCATCGGTAACTGATTACAATGTGATCGATTTGCGCCCAACGCTGATTTGAGGCTGGTGGGCGCCAAGTCACCTTCCGGCGAGTGCTGTGTCGGAAGTTAGTGCTCGCAAAAAATAAGCGGGCATCATCACACAAATGAAGTAACCGCTCACCGTTATCATTACGGGAGCCTACGCCGTGCTGACTACCCAGATGCATTTTATCATCGGACAACTTTCCAACTTGTGCGTTCAGATTCCCAGCCAGCACAACAGTGTCCGTGCTTCTTCTGTGGCGAAGGAGCTCGATAAGTTGACGGTAGAAGTCGTTTTTTACTGAATCATCGCTACACTTTGTGGGCGCGTAGACAGCGATGGGGAATAGACACCTAGTAGTCCCGCGCGACTTCGAAGCTTTGAACGAGCCAGCCAATGGGATCGCACATATCCGGCTACTGACTGGGATCCAAACAACCAGGGCAGCTTCATCCCGATGACTCAAGGCCATGTCAACACCAGCTTGGCCGGTTCTTGAAGGTGCATCGTCACCGGATAGATGCAATGAGAAAATACTGTTTGCGTCACCCGAAGGAGATCGCAGAGTGAGCACAGAGCTCGAGCCTTGCAGGCGGGTCTCCGATAAGCAGTAAATATTGATCGAAAGGGTTTCTGATGTTCGGGAAAGTGCTGCCTGTTGACCGATCTGTAGGAATGTGCGTACATTGAGGCATGTCATTCTGCAAGAGGATCGAGGGCTCCAAATGGAAGCCGATGAACTGGAATGGACCGTTTGGTTGGACATGGGCTTGTCGACAGGACAGACATGACGCTCTGCGTTTGCATGTATGTTGAAACTAGAAGATAAACGCCTAGCAAAGCATGTTGGGGGAGTACCAAAAATGGGACGTTGCAAACTGGGGGGATAAAGTTAGAGCTGCAACGGGACCATAAGGGAAGGCTTGAGTAGTATCATCCAAACCCTTATCCACCCTGCTCGATGCAACAGATAGGGCGCCGTTTATTGTTACCTACGACGGCCAGAGCATCAAAAGATTGTTAGCATGATAGGTCACGGTGTATTGCGTGGGCAGGATACTGTCAGGATGCCCAGGCCTAGACAGGAGAACGATTAGGGTTCTCAGCCAAAGCAATTGGTTCGAAAACCTGACCGCAAGGCAGCGGCTTTGGCGCTGGGCTACAAAGAGTCCGTGTTAAGGAATAAGGAGCCATCCTCATTCCAACCCCCAACTTGGAGAGCCAGGAGGCTGAGTTTGTCTAGCCTCTAACCATTTACCAATTTGGTATGAGTGGCTCTGAAGGTGCAAAAAAGCACTACCCAGCATAGGTCAATGGATCACTAAGGCCCACATACCATCGCACCACGGTAAGGTCCAGCCTCATTGCGATGGAAAAAAGTTCTGGTAAACGGATATATATTTTCGATCATTTATATTCAGGCTTATACAGTAATATGAATTTACAATCCCTAAACAGACATTAAACGAAGACTTCCGCAGTAAACCGGTATGCTGTACCGACGCTTCGCTGCCATGCAACTACCGAATCTCGCGAGTAGGCTAAGGATACTGTGAGGGTTACCCGGTCCCCTATGTAGACTCGAACCTGTAACAAAAATGCAATTTAGACGCTTTAAATTTCGGCCATCGGTCAGCTGTTGACAGATATTATTAGTCCTTACCTCTGGAGAGAGCTACTTGGATACTGACAGTGCGGTCAGTTAGGTTACGACAACCCATGAGCTCGCGGGTCAGAGGTCACCTGCCGTCTGGGCCAAGCTAATCCCAACCCTCTGTTTAGCTTCTTTTGTACACACTTGGGAGGCGCGCTTTAAACTGACACGGTGACTTAAGGGTATCGGTCACAACTAACATCCCAGTGCTCCCGGGTCCGATGCGTTTTATTTCTATCTGATGAGATCAAATGAGTTCGAAACGCGTATTGGGAATGCAGTACTTAAAAGCTGGCCAGTAGCCTAAAGGGAATGATCTTGTCTTCTAATCTGACGGCGCGGGTTTGAGCTTGCGTAGGGGCATGGCAACCCGCGCAGTATCCGTAGCCCACGTGCGATCGGTACAATGGAACAATGGAACAATGGTATATGACGGGTAAAAAAGCATACACCTAACGAGTCCCGCAGGTTGGCAATAGAAATACTAACAGATTGGCAAACCACATAAGTGCTTGAAGTAAGGAGCGTCAGTGAGATAAAAGGTAGAAGTATAACAGTTTTAGGGGGATAAAGTGGTACGACGCAATACTGGCTAAGAAATTGTTATCGTTGGTGATGGTAGCAAACAAAAATGGAGTACTCACCGGTTCGCACAGATTAACGACCGTGAATTTGGGGTATAAATCCAAAGAGGCTGGTCAGCCTAAATATATACAAGCGTTTTCGTTCATAAAAAAACAAAGCGCAGGGGGCTCAGTGCGACGTCCAATCGTTTTTTAAACGCATCTAATGTGGGGCACAAACAACTGAGTTTGGAAGGGCGTTCCAGGGCCCGCAGACCCGGAGGGAGAAATAGGTTCTCCGACAGTCTAGACGACTGTACTGATGGCTCAGCTTTAAACTGTTACCGCGAAGGTTAGCTTCTTTGGAATAATAAAACATTTCGTTTCAATGAAAGGAATAAACGAAAAGATGTAGTCCATATGAGCGAGCATATTGTCAGGTAATAGTTAGATCAAGGACCATGATGGCGCTGTGGCGCGCAAAAACTGTTACGTTAAGATACAAGTGGGGGGTAAATTTGCCATGTAGTGATCCATGAGCACAGGAGCCCAAACAAGGTTTAGTGCAATCAATGACCATTACGAAGCCGGGATGTTCTGTACTTCATTAAAGCATTCTTCATAGTAAAATCAGTTGCACAGGTTGGATGTAGAAGGCTGAGGAGTGCGTCAGTGTGAAACGTATAGCTGTGACTTTATTTTGTGGCGAGTCACATCCGCCACGTTGCAGTGTTGTTAAGCGGACATTTGTGGCTTTTTATAGGGAGAACGCTTGCCAGGCGAAAACCCACCACGTCCTGGAACACTGTCGTAGCTTCCGTTGGACTGTAGTGCTAGTCGGCTATGCATCGTATAGACCGATTTTGAACTCTATTAATCGCAGTCGGTTGAAAGCCAAAATTCTTCCCTCGTTGGCCGAATGGCTTAGTAATGATCCGGCAGTAGTCGATGAAGCCGGTCAATGATGTAAAGGAGCCGCAGAGTCGAATGATAATGATGCAGGTGAGTAAACACATTGTTAATAGAGGCCGGCTTTTTCTATTATATTGTCCGGCTCGCAACCCGAGTCCAGCTATCCATGCTGGACTTGTCATAGGGACGGTGAGTGCAGTTGTTTCTTGTGTCTGAATATGTCCATAACAGGAAAAAATGCTATTCTCCGCAAAGTGGACTAGTAATTTCTTCAAATGTAAGTGTAATTGTCTCCATGGCCAAGTAAAAACTCCATGAAAGATCATCGGAGAAGCTGCTTATACGCGGGCAATGCTATCCGTGAAATGACATCAGAAAGGCTCCAGGTGACTGGAGAATCGGAATGTTTGAGGCAGTGAAGGTAATCACGCCAGAATTGTCTGTCTTCGGTTGTGAAACAGTGGATCCATGTAAATATATTATTCCAGGTGAGTGAATTGTTCTACTGTGAGTACGAGGCGAGCTAAAACCATTTGTTTAGATCCCGTGGTGGTAGCTTCTCCAGAGTGGCGGAAAGAGCTCCATTTGGAACGATGTGTGGGTTCTTCATCTCCAGGAGAAAAGATCAGGCGTTTAAACCATCTGGCTATTGAGAGTGGGTCGATCAGTCCCAACGGATAAACCTTCTTGTTTTGGCGGATGTAACTGGAAATCTCGGGAGAAAACAGGCAACGGACAAGAGGCAGTCAAACAGCAATGAATCAAGAAGCACAAACACAGACTGGTGGCGCGAAACGGTGCTTATGATAATAAAAGTTATGTAACTTTGTTTAGTATACATGATTTGCAAGCGCGTTCTTTACATCACGTCCCTGGTGTCACTCAGACTACAACTACTAGGTAAGAAGAAGGATCTGCACTCGCAGGGTCAAGAGACGGAAATAACAAAGCGTGTTGACAAAGTTAAGCGATTAATACGATTGTTGGAGAAAAACAGGTAAACCGATGGTGATGACAGCAGTCCGAATGCGAGCGGCATCTTATGTGAAACTAAGGACAACTAGGTTGAGACCGAATGCGGGAGCAAAATAGGTAAAGCAACGTTCCAAGAAGAAAAGGAAATTTAAAGAATCAGCTATGAGCGGATGAATGCGGACGGCAGTGCGAAGAGTAACTCGTGAGAGTAATTAGGAGACGATAGTCAGGATGAAAAGGTTTACTACTAAAGTGTGGTGAAGCCAAGGACGCTGTCGTGCGAAGTATGAATCGTTCAGTTCTGAACAATCACCGGTAATATCCCGGTAGTCTGAGAGAACTCTGAGAGCCGGAGACTGAACAGACGAGACTTGAATAGTCGACACATCCGGAGGCCTCGTAGTAGTCTCAGAGAATTTCACTGATCAGATGCTGACAAAGAACGGCATGGCACTAAGCGTCGGTCGTCCGATTGAAGGTTTGAGGGTACAGGTTACTGATGGAAGTGCCTATATTAATCAACGGTGAGCGAGTCTACTCGGCAGTCAATGTGAGCAAGACATAGTTTTGAGTCTATAGAGATTAGATCGGTATATCTTGTTAGTCTGGAAAAGGTCAAAGGAGCATACCGGTCAGATGAGACTAGGTAATTACAGGGCACTGAGAGTTGGCAGCGCCATAAGGAGAGGAGACGGTCCGGATAGAGAGGGGTTTACTTATAAGGTGTGGAAAAGTCCATGGGGCTCGCGAGGTAATGGGGACAGAGCGTTCGGTCTTCTCATCAAATGCCGGTAACGTCACAGCAGCCTGAATGAATTCGGAGAGCAGGGGACCGATCAGACGAGACTGGATTAGTCCGCACATTGAGAGTAAGTCGAACACTTAAGGTAGGAAGATTAATAAAGAGTCAGCGGAGACGGATAGGTTTGGGATGCAAGAGGCTACATGAATATAAGGTATACAAGTCAGGCAGGCTCGCAATGTTAGAGAAGTTGTGTGTTGGTGATACAGAGCCTAAAACTACATTTCGCTAGTTAGGAAGCAGTCAAAGAGGATAATAGGGCAGGGCTCTGAGAGCACGCTATCCACATGAAGAAGAAATAAAACAGACCGCGATAAGGAGAGGACACAGTCGAGAGTTTACGTTTAGGGCTAAGAAATGCGACAGTTAACGTGGCTCTTGAGGTAATGGTGACAGAGCATTCAGTCTTCCGAGCATGGCAGGCAGCGTCGCAGAAGTAGGAGAGAAGAAGACCGATCTGGCAAGATTGGATTTGGTCGGCGCGTTATGATTGAGTCCTGTGGTTCATTTGGGAAGGTAAGTGGAGTCAGTAGGATTGGACTGGTCTGAGATAAAAGTGGTTATATTAACATAGGGCGAACATGTTCAGCAGGATATCAAGGTGAGGGAGGTAGTGCTTTTGGATCGACGGAGCCTAGACCGCTAACATCCCGGTAGCCTGGTAGCAGTCTCATAGAATTTGGCTGATCAGCCGAGGCTGAGTTACGGATGACAGAGACCTAAATCGTCCGATGGAAGAATGATTGAATACAAACGGCGCTCAGTCATCTGAACGATGGTCAGTAATGTCACAGGAGTCTGAGAGAAGTTGGAAAGAACGAGGCCGATCAGACGAGACAGGATTATTAGGCGAAACGTGATTGAGTCGAACAGCTAATTTTTGGCGGGCAAATGTAATGGGTCGAGAGGTGAAGATGCCTGTATAAATAGAGGGTGAACAAGTCTAGCAGGCTGTCAACGTAAGTGCGACATAGCTTGAGTCTACAGGGTCTAGACCGTTTAGATGTTGCTGGTCTGGAAAAGGTCAAAGATGCAGACCGGTCAGATGGGACTAGGTTATTGCAGGGCACTGAGAGTTGGCAGTCCTATTAGAGAAAGAATGAAAGTAGAGAGCGCCATAGGAAGCGACACGGTCCGGATAGAAAGGGGTTTACTTATAAGGTGTGGTAAAGCCCGCGAGGCTCAAGATGGTTTTGGGGACAGAGCGTTCGGTCTTCCGAAGAAATGCCGGTAACGTCACAACAGTCTGAGAGAACCCGGAGCGACCGATCGGGCGCGACTGGATTAGTCGGCACACTTAGAGTAAGTCGTACAGTTGAGGTGGGAAGGTGAATAAAGAGTCGGCAGAGATGAACAGGTTAGGGATGGAAGAGG
>OX104064.1:12070827-12091531 GCA_944474145.2 Dicrocoelium dendriticum
CACTGCACTTATGCAAAATTCCAAATAATCTATGTGGAAAGCCAAGAATAAGCATTTTTTACATCTAAATCACGTGCCATTCTCTCTCAGATGGTCGCGAACAACTCGCAGATTGTTGATGTACAACCACTTTTGCCCCGTAAGCTGGAGTTCGTTTAGGTACACGAAAGTTTTAGGTAACCATGTTTTGATGTTCGCTATAGTCCACAGGAAGATGGCTGGAGCAGAGTGCATGTCAACCGCTAGTCTGTTATACCCCAACAAATGGTAATGGATACTGATCGTCGTTATAGTTCTGAATTCTTTGTGTAGTTCAATCTGCTAATAAGCTTGCAGGAAGTTTAAGGTTGAGAAATGTCTGCTGATAAAAGCCTTTAACTTTCAGAATGGTGTATTGTTCAGATGGAATACTGCAACTGACACCAATTTTGTAGTCACCACAAATACGAATAGATCCACTAAGATTGAGTGCTGAAAAATGGGTGTAGCCTAATCCGAAAATTGCACTGGTGCCGCTGTTCTGCAGGCCATCAAGTTTATTTGCTGGCTTCGGTCGCGTCACATACAATAACGATCGAAACTTGATGTATCGTTGTAGTGTGCCAGGTGGAATGTATATACTAATTTGTCCACCAGTGAACTCTTCTTCCTCCGGCTTCTTAAATACTGGTGCGTATTACTGGAACAGTGTTTGTATCTCCGATGATAACGAAAGATGGTTTATCTGTAACGCTGAAAGCTGATTTATCCAGTCGCGGCCCAGTAGGTTTGGACTATCTTCGGGTGCGTTGTAAACGATTCCTTGGATTGTCCATCCTCTATATGGTACCTCGAGGTCCTGCAGCCCCAGCAGTTCCAATTCACCACTCGCGTATGTACGCAATCGCAGGGACTCCCGACAGAGTTTGGTTTGGCTCTTCGGGCCCTTTTATGTGATGAAGTTCGTTAGTTGCACAACTTTACTGCACTGCCCGTGACAATTTCGAAATGTACTGGAAGCCGGTTAGCTCAAATCTGTGTAAGAAATATGGTTGTGCACCTGGGGTGGTTGTGTATCGCATGCCTTTTTGTGATTCGATAAAAACAAGTTGAATGTTTACCACCAGGGAACACGGGTGTCTACTTGGCCGGCATATATGGGCTAAGTGCTCACCTTTTTGAAAGTTGTCATAAACTGTCTGAGCTTGCTTGCATTCGCTGGGATGACTATGCCGCAAACCGCAGCGATAATAGTTCAACGAGCACGTGGGGTTTTATCAACTGTTTAATACGGCCGGGACATGTTCAGCACATGGCGTTGAATCTAGCTGTAAATTTTGAAGAAGCTGGGTATTAATTGCAGTAGCCTCCATGTCCGTCGAAACAGCAGCGTTATCAGCCAATACGCATCACAGAATGCGAAGGTTTTTCACTCCGACCACCAGACGATGTTAGATCAAGTTGCTTCGGTAGTTGCCGAACTCGCAATATTCTGTCAACTCGGCAACGAAGGAAACTACTGACTGCTTCTCACCCTGGACTCGGGTTTTGAATTTTAATGGTTGCACAGTAACTGATGTTTTTGGGTTGAAAACCAGTGTAACTAATTCATTAAATTGTGTGGTGCATGGTAAACTGGAAGTACCGATTTAATTCATATGTTGTTGAGCCATAGATGCTCATTAAGACATTCAACTGGAGGTTAACGAAGATTTCATTAACCGAGAAAAAGCAAGTTATACGCACAATCTAATGGTCGCACGAATTGAATCCTTCAGTGTACTCTTCCAATTTTCCAATGGAGGCCATGGGTTTGATTAATCTGTCGCCAATATCGTAGAAACGCCAACACGTAAACGCCACGGCTGTGATTTGTACGCACAACCGAGTCACTGTTTTGCATAATTTTTCCACACACGCCACGTGCATTGCCAAACAGTCCGTGGCTTGTGCCGACCAATCACAACACCCGCCCAAAAGCAGCAGTTCAAGACTATTCTCGAAGTTGTTTACTCGCATAAGGTAAAGATTGCGGGGATTGAACCTTAAGCCATTGGGATGTTAGTAGAAACCTCTACCTCTAAGCCTCCGATTCACGACGGGCAACGCTTGTTACAACAGTCAGTGACTGCTTTTAGGGACATTGGGGAGCACTCGTTGTGTGAGTGGATTGCGGCACGCAAAATCAACTGACATCCCAATGGCCTCGGGTTCGATGCCTGTTACCTCTACCTGATGAGATCGAATAAGTTAGAAGCTAGTCGTGGAGTGCAGTGCACTGGTTTCGGTCCAGCAACATCCAATATCTGACTGCTTACCCATTAGTATGTGTGAATCCAGGGCCACTTTGCGTGTGAACGCCGTAAAGTAGTTCTATTGTGTAACATTTGCATTAACAATTGGATTCCTGTTTAAATTGAAAAGTGTTACAGACAGCGTGTCTTTACTTTTTGTAGTTCCCTTCCATGTGCGAAAGACTTCGATTATCATTTTTCGACTGGTAAGCTTGAAACACCAGCACATCTGAGCCTCAATTACCTGCTCACCACCCTGTGCACACACCCACACACACTTGTGGAGATGGTTTGAATTCACACTTGCACCCGTGGCACACGATAAATTTTGAATTGTAGTGGTGGGAAGTAAGTTAGATTCATGACAGTTACGACCAATTTGCTCAATTGATTACAGGGACCGTGCGTCCAAAGACGACCCTATTGGTTCCACCTGGATCAACCTGACCGAAACGGCTGCTCAAGGTGATGAGGGTGAGTTAGATTATTGCCATCGCTTAGGAAAACTTGGTTGAGATAGACGTCAGTTTCAACTGTCTAGACCATTTGGAACACAGTTTCTGTAAACCAGCCTATTGCACACATCATTGTTTAGTGAAGAACTGAAAGAGTTATAATGAAAGTTGATTTAAAACATACGGTTTTTGCAACAATTTGAAAGAGCACAGTAAAAGTAAGGTAACATGGTCACTTGGCCCAGTGTGAAATTGCCCAGCACTAAACTATCCTCGATCTCCGTTCTCTTGAACGCCGTCTATTTCCTTGGTAGACAAACGCGTATTGGTCTCGGTTAACCGGGCATGACTCGATGCAAGGTTCAAATTTTTGGTGCGTCATGCTGATCCGCGCCTCAATCCTTTTGCTGAGGGGGCCATGATAAGCCGGATAGGGCCAAGTCTGCGCGTTTACAAACATTTTTCTGTTTTGAGATACCGCTAAAGTGAGGGCTATATTTTCATCGCACGATATGCAGATCAAAGCCGTTTGGTCATACCCATTGTCAGGTATGAAATCAGTTATTGCTATTGGCATTGAAAAGATAATATGAAAGGTGGTTCGCAAAATTTGCGCTATCCCTTCTGATCAACGTTATCAGCCTTAAACCATTGATAACACGAAGTAATAATAATAACGGGTATATTTATATTTAAGTGAGAAGCTGCGTCCATTTTTAGCGCAATCAAATATCTACACGTAGTACCATGCTCTTGCATGCCCAATATGAATTTGTGGTGAATAGAAAGCAAAGGTATGTCACTCGTCGGTGCAAGGTACACTCCGACTGGATATTACGATTCTTGGCGTACGAGGAGCAGATGGTATATTTTTGAATTTTCCAAAACAGTCCACAAGCTTTTAGACGGACATGGCTACTTGATCTGTTAATTCTTTCTGGAGGATTGTGAGGTTTTAAAAAGTAATAAGCATAAATATATACAACGTATAGGCGAAGTACTACGGCTATTACTGAGACCGCCTCCTGAGGGCATTCTTCCATGCAAGTTATTCACTCGATGGATTTTATCCGTAATGCCATGCCCCATCTGGCCGTGTGTCGTATGGCGTTTAAAGCAGGTAAGCCATCACTTATGTAACTCACCTCCGACTCCAACTTTGAATTCATTTCCGCTGTACCAAGCGTTGCTCACGGATCTCAGTGGCATAGTGTTTATGGCGTCAGCCGTGAACCACTAGGCTCTGATTTCCACCCCAGCTCAGGCTATCTCCACCTGATGAGTCCAAACCAGGACGAAACCGCGGTCGTGGGGTGCCAGTGTTGGGATGAGCAACACCAAAATATTTCCATTTTACATACGGTCCTTGTGATCGGAATGACCGAGGTCTCAATAGAGGTTGCTTGTAGCAACCGAAGCACACAGCGGATTCTCCATGTGCATCTTTAGGGCTGTTTTTCTGTGTATATAGTGTGGGCAGTCAAGCCACCTAGCCCGTACCATCAGCTGATACTTTGTGAGTAAAGCACCTTTTTATCGCCAGGGAATCAATGGCAATGCGCCTTGCATGGGTATAATTATTGGTGTCAAAAGATTAAATCCAGCATCTAAGGAGATCAACCCAGTCGTGGTCGACAGTAAAGTGAAGAAGAACATAACTTATGTAGGCAAGAAAGACCAACCAAAGAGTAAAAAGGAAGTGTCAAAAACGGGTAACTGCTCGAGGTGTCAATGTGCAAGACAGTTCAGAAAACAATTTTCAGATACATCATCCTTTGTTTGCGTTCGAAAAGTGCAGGAATTGACAGCGTTGAGCAATGAGACTTATTCTCTGATCCTGGACTGTCGCCTCCGCGACTGAAGAAGTAATGTGTACGAGTGTAAAGAGGTAATCATAAGTAAAAGCTAAGGTAATACTTTGTCCCCATAGTGCGAGACACGGACCGTTGGGTTAATCCGATCACATTTGCAATTGAATCGTCAAGAATCATTTGCGTTCAACCCGATCCTAATAAAAGTGCTCACGAGTTGATGTTTCAGCTGTTCAACCATAATGGGGCAGCCGAGTTTCGTAGGGAGTGATATCGACGGGTTACGGTAGTCACTTCATAATTTGTTCATTGATTCCTCCGGACAGCAAAGAGAGTTAATTCGAAGTGCGGAACAAGGTTGTTCTATAAATTATATTATATTAGTGCTGGGTTAACTTTGAATCAGAGCATCCTGTCTTTTGTTATATAGCACTCGGCTCTTCCTCATACAAACTGGTCATACTCACGTCTGTGCTGAGCATATCCTTTAATTTATTTAATGTATATTCCTAGTTAGAGTACGAAAAACACTCTTTGAGTCACACGTTCACAGATTCTGCGGTAGTTTGTTCTACAGAACTGCACAGCGGTTAAGAAAGAAATTGATTCTTAAGCCAATCCATACATTTTCGATTTGTAACGTGCCGTCTCTATTCGTTAGATTGTACTTAAACCTACAACCTCAATGTCTCAGGAAGAGACACGTTTGTGGATTACATCAAACATGAAGTTCAGGTTAAGTTTTAGCCTCTTTAAACAAAGTGATTCTATGTTCATCGCAAAGCAACGGTTATAGTAGGTAGGATCACTAGAGTTTCTCATTAAGCGCTTCGTAAAGTAACGCTGCACACTTTCTATTGATGTTCTATCAATTTTTCTCAGGTTGGAGTAAATTATTGAGCGATATTCGAGTAAGGGACGATTATGGGTTTTACACAGCTAGATTGTTGATTCATTCAAAATAAAGGAGGTTAGTATTAGCCCTCCTATTTTACGGATTTTGCAACCGTGTATTGTACCGGTTCGGCGAACTTGCAGAAACTCGAGTAGTGTATCCCAAGATCAAGAATTTTGTGACAGAGCTCTGCATTCTAGCATCAAAGAATTTGGTTCAATACTTCACCGATAAGATATGCAGCTACACTTCTCGGATGAGAGTTTTATTCTTCACTTGCTGCACCAAGTTTCCAGCTCGTGCAGATCCGCTTGTATGTCGGCTAACACGTTAATAAAATTGTCCAGATCGAACTCATAGAAAATTTTAATCTCAACTGCGAATAAATATAGGTTACCATGTTTGATGACATCGAAGACGTCGTTAATATACATCAAAAACAGAAGAGGCGCTAGAACACTTCCTTGCATCACGCCGCTTGTGACTTTTCTACTCATGGAAGTATTGTTTAACATTTCAACTGCCTGACACCAACCAGTAAGGTAAGATACTATCCAAGAGTGTAAATTGCCAGATGTACCAAAGAAATGTACTTTTGATAGAAGATTTCCATGTAGTACCTGATCGGACTGTCCAGGCATATTAAGATATATGGTCATCCGACGCTTACCACGGTCAATCGAAAGAGTAAAGAAGTTTATAAATTGTAGTTGACAAGTAATACATGACCGTTTTCTCAGAAATCCGTGCTGGGAAGTATTGATCAAATTCCGGGACGATAGGAATGCAACAATTTGGCTTTTTTACCCTTTCCATTGTTCTACACAGAATGGAGGTATGGCTGATGGGCCGATAGCTCGTCTGTAATGGACGTGGGGCACTTTTGTGAAATCGACGCATATTTCCACACATCTGGAACCACCCTAGACTTCATGGATAACGTAAAAATATTTTGAAGCAGTATTGGGATATCAGGGTCACAAACTTTGAGCATAGTAGACAGTATTCCATCCTGGCTAGGATAAAAGCTCGTTGACATTGAGTATATCAGAGTTCTTATGTCGATTGCTAAAGTTCAACAATACAGATGTAATCTGCAGTTTTGTTTACCATCGGTACTATGCACGGCTCCGTGAAAAACGATGAGAACTATTCATTGAAATCCTTACACATCTGAGCCGGGTTTGCGGAAATACTGTTGTTGGATAGTATTATGAAAGGTGGTATATCATGCTTGAAGTTACTCCTGTGCTGGAATACTCTGGTCATTTCCCTGAGAAGTTTTACGGACCGATTTGTTTCTAAGGATGACCTTTTTTGATTTTGCTGAATTAATGGACGAAAATCGGTAACGTTTTTAAGTCTATATTGTAGCTTCTTCAGCTTTCGTATGATATTCGACGAGATAGTGGCCTGACTCATTTTCAGGGAAGTACCCCTGGGACGCAGAAGACATGTAGTCACTAGATTACGTGTTTGTATAAAGTTAGCTGCAGGTCGAGGTTCGGGAGAGAGGAAATAGTCATCCCAGTCTAGAAATCACAATCTGATTGCAAAGTCTTTCCAGTTAGTCAAGTGATTGTCACGAAATGATATAATCTTGTTGAATGTGTCCTGGTTGTAAACGGTTCCTTCGAAGCTGATCTCTGCTATCTTGTGGTTACTCCCAGGAAGATTGGGGAAGATGTGTTTGCTTCTGAGACTTCTGTCTTTTGTAAAGATTAGGTCTAGCATGTGTTCACCTGTTGTTGGAGATGAAATTTATTGTATCCATTCAATTGTATGAATTACTTAAATAAAATACAGAACTTTTAATGGTGACCGTGTGGATACCAGGAAATCTCAGTCATATTAAAGTCTCCACGGTCACGACGACTCTGTGAGCGCATTGACACCAGCCAACTGACGAAGCTATCTGTTCTGAATGCGTTCTGAATGTGTTCTGAATGCGCTGACATGCGAGTTGAGTAAGCGCTCACCGGAGACAATTGATGGCCACTGGTCACATGTTCACCAGAACTTACTGGCAGCAGGCAAATCTTCATGTGGTGTCTAATAGCCAACATGGACATTGGGTCTCTTCGCGGTTTCTAGAACTTGTCGATGCTCGCCGGCATATCCCGGCTGGAAGCGAACATAATGAAACTCGCAAAGAGCTCCGGGTAAGACTTCGTGCTAGCCTGAAGAGAGACCGCAAATCTTGGTGGTCTCATCGTGCGTCAGAGATGGAAGTGGCCGCTTCCCATCGTAAGTTATTCCGTCTGATACGGGAAACGGGCAGCAGGAGACCTGGTGTTAGTGAAACTATACGTGACGAGAGTGGACAGCCTATCCACAATTTGTCAAAACGTCTGCAGCGTTGGGCTGAGCATTTTGAAAAGCAATTTAATCGGCAAGAATTGTTCGATTCTTCGCCGGCCAGTGATCGCCCTGCTCCGTGGGCTGTCCCTTTGGATACACCCTCTCGCTCAGAAGTCGAACGTGAGAACGGACTGTTGAAGTTGAACAAAGCCGCGGGACCAGATGATCTTCCTCCAGCCCTCTTCAAATTTGAAGGCTCTGCTCTTGTTGATGCTTTGCATGAATTACTAGTAAAACTGTGGGAGCAGAAAACTGTCCCAACCGACTGGAGCCGCTCCGTTATTGTTCCCATCTTCAAAGGAGGCTCGCGCTCGGAATGCGGCAACCATAGGGGAATCAGTCTGATCTCCATCGCCTCCAAATTACACGCCTCCATAATTCTCCACAGACTGACTGGCGCTCGTGAAAGCCAGATTCGTGAGGAGCAAGCCGGGTTTCGTCGGGGTCGTGGCTGCATCGACCACATCTTCACCTTGCGTCAGTTGTTGGAGCCCCGTCAACCAAATAGGCGGCGCGCCGTAGTCGTGTTCCTCGACATCAAAGGTGCCTTCGATTCGGTTGATCGATGTGCCCTTTGGAATTGTCTACTCAGGAAAGGTGTGCCCGAGGAATATGTAAATATCATCCGAGCATTATACGCGCGTAGCACGGGCAGAGTAAGGGCTTACGGCAAGCTGTCGCCACCCTTCAATATCTCCAGTGGTGTGAGACAAGGATGCCAGCTGTCACCTTTCCTATTCAACTTCGCTATTGATGAAGTCATGGAGATTGCATTTACAGGACACGACTTTGAAGGTGTGGAGCTACTCCCAGGAGAACCACTTCTCGACTTGGAGTATGCAGACGATATTGCCCTCATCTGTGACAGCTCCCAGACGTGCCAAGCCGCGCTGGACAGATTAACACGGGCTGTAAGCCGCTTCGGGCTGCTGTCCATTGCGGTGGTAACCTTTTCACCCGGATTGATGGTAGCATAGGCGCGTGAAGGTCATACAATCGGCTCAGAATAAAGTGAACGTTCGTTGCCGATGAAATGGTACACTGCGATGAATGTAGTGGAAGTGACAACATTGGGACAATTAAGCGGATCGCTGGTAAGAACGCTTGCACATGTGTGACACATGGCACAAAGATATTGCTGGCAGGTTGGATGAACTAACGTCGCCGGTGGGATTCGGTCTGCGGACTTTACTTTGGGGACCCCTGGTCTTGGTTATCGGATACTACTTTCTAAGCTCCAGTAGTACAGGATCGGTGGCCCTCTTCTAAGTTGATTCGCCAACTTTCTACTTCAATGACAATTAGTGGTCAGAGTTCAGGGCTCTTTATCGGACCCCATCCAACTCGAGTGTGCTATGCCGTAAGGCCCAGTTCTAGGTCTACGAGTATTTTGGTATTTATTAATGACCTCGCACAGGCAATTGCTTCAAGTTTGCCGATGAGCTCAAGATTCGGCGCAAAATTCAGATGAATGCCGACTAGCACCTACTTCAGACTGATTTAGACAAGGTAGGTCACTGGCCAGTTCAAAAGTTGCTACAATTCAACGTGAGTAAATGCCAGGTACCTTGCATTCGCCATCGGAGCAACTACTCTTACCAGCTCGAAACCGACGTACTCCAACCATTTTCCGTCGAAGCTGATATGGATGTGATGGTTCACTATGACTTGCATTGCTCCAGGCAATCCGAAAAGACCTCGAAGTCTGGAATCAAACACGTCGGGCTGTAGCGAAGGGCGTTAGGACAAATAGACATTACTATTTTTCCACATATACTCAGTGCATATGTGCGCCCCCCAGGTCAAATACGTAATTTAAGCCTGGTAGCCATGGCAGAAACACGAGCTTACTGCACTGGAGAAGCCCCTGCGTTTGGCATCTGTGTACGTAATTTGAATGCGTAAGCTTTCATACGCGTGGAGGCTGGAACGATTGGGGGCATTCAGCGGAAGATATCGCAGATTACGAGGCGATTTGATAATGATCTACTTGATTCTACACGACTCATATCATGTATGCCGCTCCTTGCTGCAACTCAGCAGCAATACAAACCTAATAGGTCACTCAGTGAAACTCAGCAGAGTTTAGCAGTCTGGAGTGCCACAGGAATTTATTTTCTATTTAGGTACATCACTCTGAAATTTTCTCCTTGAATCGGTAGTCTTCACACCGACCCTAACAATATTTAAAAGGCAGTTAGGTGGTGCACTTATTCACTTCTAATTTGTTGCTTAACACTAGGTCTCAATCCTACTCCTGGAATGTACCTTAAATTTATTTGCTGTTAACTGTGGTTGCTGTGAACCTACGCTGTTCGCAGGACTACAGCGGAGCAAACAACAAGTCCTTCTTTTCATACTTAATGCACTTATTGTTTTATTATCCATTTTTTGATAAACCCGCCAAACTACCCGACGGGCAGTGTTTCTTAACCCAAATAAATTCATTGTTCGTTGTTCATGTCAGAAGTATACTTATCTCAGGAATCTATTTTTGCAGTATATGAGGACCTGCGGGAAACTGAGGTCACACATTCACACTCATGTAGTATCTGGAAAATCCCAAGATGATAGCATCCAGCTACATGGCTTCCGACAAAGTGCGCATGCACTACGAACCTGATAATTGCACGCAATAGCTGGACTGAAGTAGTTGATAGTGGAGCAGGAGTTGCTGTCATTTACCTGGAATTCTCAAAAGCGTTTGATCGTTTAGACCACCGAATTCTCCTCCATTAAGTTCAGCTCTATACCGTTGGTGACCTACAGCTGCGTTGGATAGGCAATTTGCTGCACGAACGTAGGTTAAAAGTGAGAGTACGAGAATATCTGTCCGAAGCAATTGCGGTGGAGTGCGGCGTACCACAAGGCTCTGCGCTCGGGCCCCGTCTAGTTTTGGTTATCATAAACGATCTGGTGAGAGAACTTACTTCCGATTTCCTATTCTTTGATGACGATATCAAGTTATGGCGAGTTACCAAAGCATCGAACGACCACGAAAAGCTCCAGCGTGACCTCGCCACGATTTCAAACTGGTCAGTTCTGGTTGCATTACCGTGCAATGTAGCAAAATATCACGCTGTTCACTTGTGCCATAGGCATGACTACGTGTATACACTTAGGTCACATGCATTGCAAACAACTTCCTAAGAACGCCACGTTGGAGTGCTCATTCAAAGTGACCTTAACTGTTCAAAGCAGTCAGAGACAGCTGCGAAGAGAGCTAACCAACACGTCGGCTTGCTGCGGACAGCAATCGGAAGGTTCGACCCATGCATCTCTCCCATGAAGCACAATTCTTACGTGCGTCCTCACGTGGAATACGCCATCCAAGCTTGGCAATCTTGGTTGAAGCGCGACCTAGAAGTGCTAGAGAAACACAACACAGGGCCACAAAGAACGTTAAGAGCCTACAAAATCTGTCTTACCATCAAGGGTTGAAGTCTCTGGGAGTTTTCAGTGACCGCTACAGTAGGCTACGCGGCGATCTCATATTAGTCCACCAAATATTGTGTGACCCTAATCACGTATGTCGTCACTTGTTGAAATTCAGCCATAACATCAACCTCAGAGGTAACCCTCTGAAGTCTTGTGCACAGTATAGCCACCTAGAATGCCGACTGAATTAGTTTTCTCTTCGGGTTTGCCAACCCTGGAACTCTCACCCAACCTTCTTTGTTTCGTTCCCCACCTTGGACATTTTCAACAAATGATTGCATCTCGCCCTTGGCCCCAGCACTTCGTTGCCTAAACTGTGCTACTTTGGAATATATTGATTCTCCCTTTAAACCGGATTGAAATCTTACATATACCTGAGCAGTCGGTACAGATGGGAGTATTTTCGTTTTCCCTTTTCTCACGGATTACAATAAATATAACTGTCCCATTTGGCCTCGTCGTTCACATTCAATTCCCACTTACACTACTGTTATTCAGCAGCATACCTTCTAGATAAACGCTCAAGCAGATAACTCACCTACCTTTTAATAATTGTAGTTTCGCCTCCACCATCCTGCGGGACCTGTCAAGCAACTCCATTTTTACCCCGCATAAATCATTGTTTATTATCACATCTCTGAGTAATTCCTTCTTTATCCCATCAGAATCGCATAAAACTGACATTGAACGCCTTATTTGTTTCCCCATGAAGCCGGTTTATAGGATTAGCTAACTAGGACCAGTAAACTTAGACCGAACTTTTCCGTGGGCTAGAGAAGAATTGCGGTGTAGTGTGTCCTTTGATATATACAGCACCTTAAAACATTTACAAGAGTTTCCACTATATTTGCCAGACGGAGGTTCACAAGCACTGAGATTATGTTTCATCACAGCCTATCTCATGCCACTGTTACATCTTGTCCCACAGTTCATATCTGAAGTGGAGTGTCTTTACTCTGATGAACATGCAGTAAATCGGGCTACTCACTTGCTTACGAGTGCACTTCAGTTAACCTTTGGTGTCAATCTGCGAGGTTGTGCGTTTACTTTTGTCCCACTTACAGATCCGATTCGTAGAAATGACTTACCCATCATTTACAACTATGCTGTTTGCAGGTATCACTTGGATTTGCAGGGATACTAAATAGAGTTCCCGGTCAAAAATCACATCCAGGTCCAGTGACGTAATTCATAAGCTGCTATTTTCATTAGACTACTTCATTTCGATTAGAGTTGCGATGTTCAAGACAATTTGCTGACAGTTCGTTGCATCCATAACTAACATTCTACTTCATTTCAACTCATTCTCCTCTGTATAGGTCATGAAGGTAAGCCCAAGTTTATAGTTTTTGTAAATGTGTTAACAGTTTTTGGTACGTGTTTCTCACGAGTTGGGGTACTTAGCGTTGTAATACATTTCCCCTTATTGCAAATTTTTGACGTGGCTAAGTTACAGAAACAGGTACAATGTTCCCTTGTTTTTGGTCGTCGTTTTTATGAGTTTGTGATTTCGGCATAGCAAACGGTTGTTTTTTTGTACCTGGCCACCCAGCTGGTCACAAGAACCAAGTATATTGACAGTAATGCTCGCCTTGGAGATTACACCACAGGTCCCAGTTCTCCTTAGACTGACATTTTCCGGTGGACGAGTGAGGTTGTGGATCACTTTTGAGACCCTGTGCTCGCAAAGCGTTAGGTTTGCCAGACTGAAACAGCATAGCAGTTCCAAGTTAGGTTTCTTTTTGTGGCAGTCAGTTTGAAATAATTTCATGACGCACCGTCCTCGCGGTTGAGTGAATCTAACGAAATGTGGAGCATAACAGCAACCAGGTTTAGAGGATATGATCAAGCGGCTTACTAGGCACTGCCAATGCATAATGCCTATTTCAGCGGCATCAGCATCGCTAACTCTATGCAGTGGTCGAAGAACTTCACAGTTGGTAATTGATTGACGGTCTTCAATTGCAAACTTGTGTCACTGTGACTGCAAAAGTTAATAGGGCAGCTGTGTATGCAACACGGCTGTGGTGACCCTACACTGCACTGCGTCAACTCTGTGTCCCAGTAAAATAGATGTTACGGAAATGCGGTTGAAGTCAAGGCTTTTCGTAATTGGTCCACGCCTCATCAAACGGTGAGGCACACACAGATAGGTGATTCCGAATTACAGCACGCCGGCACAAGAAGGCACTTACCTAGGTCGTTTGTATTTGATCCGCAAGTGCTGAGTGGCCCCCATTCACTCGATAACGTATCTAGTATGTGCGGATTGGCGGATGGACTAATGGACTTTCTAGGAATAACCCATGCTACTCCTATCATTCCAGCAAGATCATGGCTTTTAATTCCGTAAGTTCATGGGGCAAACAATGATTGCAAAACCTGGGAATGTGAAACAATCTTCCAACACTCTTTCCGGAAATAGGACGGTTGGCTGACTGAATCGGACTGCTATGAAACCCCCAAGATAAAGGAACATACTATTGCAAAAAGGATGGGTGTCGTGCTGATAGCTTCGACTCCATGATATCATTTGTGGTATAATCAGTTTGGTTTCTAGTAAAAGGTTTTCAGATGATCTGAAGCAACTGACAAGCAGTAAATAATTTAATGCACGCGCCTCCGATCGAGTAAGTTACCTACTCCGAATAAGTTTGCGAACATCGATCTTTGTTGCCCTAATTGTGGAAGGTCCGTTCCGATATCGCTTGCTTGGGTGGAATGAGTTATGGAACATATGTCAGGCAATGGCTGTGGGGAAGAAATGTATTTTAAAATTTGCGGTGAAGGTGATGTGTAAACGTAGAAATATTCTCACGGTTGCTGCAGAAAATTAACTAATTAATTCATCCTAGCAATCTAGTTGGGGCTACAGTATGTGTAAAATCGACTGAAGCACCGAACCCCACAGATAACTCACGTGTACCTGCGTCATCCTGTTGAAGCTTATTGAAGTCTCTGCTTCAGATGGTTAGCAGCATCCAGTTTCGGAGTCGTCAGTCCCTGTTACTGCAAGCAGCTACTTGCATTTGACTACAGGTTGACGTAGGATAGCATACATCATGTCATGCATCGCTTCATCCACATATCCCATGTGGGCTGAGGCTCCAAATGAAGATGCCACACGTTGCTAAGAGCCACGACTGAGTCAAGAATGACACATCATTCTTCAACACAAACAACAATGATGCAAAACTGAGAAATCAGCTCATTAGACAACAAAGAACAGGTGACCCCGCAGCCTGTTCCAACACAGCACAGTTACAAATATCGTTTATTCTTTGTCTCTTTTAATGATTAGCAGTGCCCTCAATCAAGCATCCGAAGTGGCTGAACTGGACGTTGCAGCTTGTCGAATCTCCCACCAAGTGTAGGCAGACGACTTAAGACTGGAGAGGAAAAGCCAGGTGTGGGATGACCCCCCAATTGTACACTTACATCCTAACTGCGATTATGATGGATCACTGTATCACGCTAGCCGCCTCGTCGATGCCCAACCAGTAATTGTACACTGAAAATATATATTCATATCACTAAGTAAGCAAATTCGGAATCGGTGAGATTCACCATTGTGGAAGTAAGGGATACCAAGCCAAACGATGGAAAGTCAATGAGGTGAGCGTGTTGCCGGTGTTGCGGCTAGTATCACTGACGAAAGTAAAGGGTGCGTCAAAATGCGTACAGCTAAAATGGCGGTTGCGTGATCCATCTACCCAATGTATCAGCCGTACTAACTGCAAACCCAACACCAACAGCAATGCCGACCAAATGTGGGGATGGCACTTTAGGCAGACTGTGTAGTAAGGTACTAGCCAAATGCTTAGCGTCTTCAGGAAAACTTGCGCAAGACAGTTCCCGTTGAGGCTTACTAATCATACGTGATATCAACCTTCACAGGCGTTTTCATTACTGACACACTTACATCGTAACGATGCACAGGTTTAGGTCGAATAATGGATTCGCACTGCAGTATAGATCAATAACCAAGTATTTTCTTCCAGGCTTTCTACCAACTTTCGGACCCAGTTTCATCAATTTGTACGGATCCCCAAGAGAATACTCAGACCTCCCGGACAAATACGAAGCCTTGAATCTCGGTAAAGGCGAAGGAGTCGCGTACCGAGGTAGAGTTCTACTTGAGTTAACCACCGAGTTACTCGATGAACCGACGAAAAATGCGGTGAAACCCATGGAACCGGACATAATCGCTCGTATTCAGGTTGGTTGAATACCAACAGTCGTTTGCCACTGATATTTTTGAATGCAGTAGTATAACTATTTGTTTTTCTCACCTGCGCACCTTGCAGAAATCCCTAAGAAGAAGAAAGTATCGCTTATACACCGCGTTTCTGTCAGCCACAATGATATCAGAGGAGAAAGATGCTGCGATCGAGTTCGAAGTTAGTATTGGAAACTATGGCAACCGGCTAGATGATTCAATCCCCCCTTGCGCTTCCACAACACCCCCAACTTATCCTGTGTTCGATGGACAAGCGTACTATTACCTCCCATGGGGTGACGACAAGCCATGCACAGTGGTCGATTCGCAGTGGGAAGATATATCTCATCGATTATGTGCCATCAATATGTTGTCGAAGATCGCTGACCGCTTGGTATGTCGGGCTATAAGATTCGAATTGATTTATGATCCATATTTTGCTCCAGTTGTGAAAGATAACCGACGGCCTTACATTCTAGGTTTTAAAATTCACTCAAGCACACGACAGCTAACGACGGCCGGTACCAGGCACAATTGATAACACAAAAATCTGCGGTGTCCTTATACCTACCATTTCCACAACTCCAACAAGACAATTCAATGGAAAATGCACACCAAATTACTTATAAGGGCGCACGCTGATTGATAGATCTGTGCACTAGTGCCCAAGCCATAGCAACACTTGATACCCACAGGCCAAAGTTTCTACGCGTTTCTACGGTTTGCGTAACAGGACAGTAATTCCGTCGGTGACACTCAACTGCGCTCACGAGACGTCACCATCCCCTCGCCCACTCCACCTTGACCCAACTAATTCTATTGTATCTCCTCCGAATTGCTTATCCTCACTCCAGTATGGTGAATAGTGAGATGAATCGGAACAGGAATGTGTCTAAACAGCGCACTAGTTGTTACAGGAATCCAGGTGAAAAGGGATGTTGTACAAATCAATGGGAGCCAGATGTTTTCACAGCTAGAGCTGTATATCAGCTTGAGTAATATTTAAATACGGTAAATGTACGCAGTTGGTTCGAACGGCACGCATCTATCTTCCATCAGATCAAACTTAAACTATGCGCTGCTCCAAAAACGTTTGTGCCGTGGTTAGCACAGCTGGACCGAGCACTCACGCGTCATATAGACTGTTGCCGTCGCCCGTGGAGGAACGCATGCTTGTTGCTTGGTTCCGAATTGCTAGAGCCAAAGATTGTGGGTAGGTCAAACAGTGCAGTGGCTATCTCTGTGATTGGTTTTCTAAATTCTGAAGCTCAGGAAGAGTTGGGACTTGGTTGAGACGTGCGGCGTGATTTCTTGTGTAGGACGAAATGTGAGGACGAAAATGTTTTAGTATTAGTGAGTAATAGGGGGTTTATAGTGTGTCCGGGATTCGTCGCAGCAAGTCTCAGCCAGACAGCGACCACACATCCGAGTAGGCGTTAGACAGTCATTTCGTCCTATTGCTACTGGTCATTAGTGCGCACCCGCGGAATCCTGCCAAATTAGAACCCACGACCTGAGTCTTACGAGCCAGCGACTGATGCCACTGAACCATGGGTGACGGCAGCGGATCGCCAGGACTGATGTCTAACTGCGATACACCGTGACTCATCCTCCCCTGTTATGCTTGTAGTGAACGTGCAGATGACATGGCCGGCCTCAAGAGGTACTACTACTCACCAACAAGCAGTAATCGATTTAGCGGCGCACATGCCACCTTGATTGGTGGTGGCTTGCAGAGGAAATTTTAGTTGTGGGAGATATCCATGTCCACTGCACGTGTCCAACTTGCATGACAGTGGAAGATTACATGCTCTATAGCGGTTAGATATCAGTTGTGGTGGTCCAAAGCTACGACCCATGACTCAGTGGCGTCAGTCGCTAGCTCATGGGTTCGAATCCTGTAGGATTCAGTGGGTGCACGTTACTGATTAGCACCAGAAGGAGGAAATGGCCGTCTAGCATTTTCTGGTTGTGCGATCGCTGTGTCCGATTCTAGCTGCGAAGAAGCTTCTAAAATTGCTGATTTATTAGGTTTTCCAGCAAAGCTGGAATTTCTGTCACTTTGCAATCCGTTTGTAGGTGAAAGGCAATTGGCGTAAAAAGTGAAGAAAGTACTTTCTAAGGGAGATAAAAAACGCTTACGTAATCGGAAACACTGAACCGGAAATTTGACCTATCTACCACGTCGGTCGATTGCCTGGGATTGAGATTTGGTAGGCAGAATGTCAAGGGGCTCCTTGGTGTAACCAGTGCCGAAAATGCTACTAGAGTTTGGTGTCCCGTGCGGTTGCACCAGATGGGATTTAACAAGGATTTTATAAAAGACGACCTTGAGGCGACCGGCCGACACCATCATTCAGCGACCGTTCTGGTCTATCCTAATGTGTTTCGAAATTTGTTGGAGCTTTCTAACAAAGTCAGTGTAGGCAGGCTAGATCAAACGGCACCGGAAACAAAAACATGAGACCGAGTAGATAGCACGCAGTGTTTCTGCGCATCTCCGGTCTGCTTAGGAGACGAAATCGGACGCATCGAGCGCGTTCTCTGAGTAAGATAGGATGCGAAGTTCGACGGAAGCATGTGCAGGGTCAGTGTGTGAAATTAATTCTAACGGTCCCGTATGTGCCGCATTATGGACCAAGTAAACTGGGAAGCCTCTGAAAGCTAGGTGTGATGCCACTGCAAATGCCTAGAAGGAGAGCCAAAATGTATTCACTCCAGTCAGGGCCAAAAATGCGCAGAATGTGCCTTACCGCTGTATTTGGAATCATTCTACTAGTTCGTCACAGACAGGTTCATATAATATAGTATGGGTACGGTGGTATCTGGAGAAGTTACAGATCATATCAAAGTGTAGGTATTCTGAAGGCGCCCTGCAGTCAGTTGTGACGTATAAACTGTATCTTTCTCGACAATGTGAGAATCCAACCGGGTGGCTGATCATTTGATACAACTGGATCTCAAAGTATAGATTTGGGTACCAATTGTCTAAAGTGGCCCCCACACAGATTTTCGGGGTGTTCGATCAGTACAACTGTCAGAAAGACGAATAAGTTTAGAGCAAAATGTAGGTGGTTATTGAAAAGTTCAAGTGAAGTAATACGGTTTTCTGTGAAACCATCTCCTGCGGACCTGCTTCCATGTGGTGTAGTCAATCGAAACTTTCCATCCGCACTTCCACACCCCATCTAGCATTGTGCCGGTGTGACATAAGAGCAACTAAGCCATCACCATATTAGCCCATTTTCAGGACCGTTGTTAAGTAGTGTGTGGTAGGCTCTCAGAGAGAAATAAGCTCATTTTTCAGCCTCCGTCTTTTTCGAGCCTGGCACTTAGGTCACTCATCACTAGGTGGGTGTCAATTTGCCCTACGTTGCTATTTATTTTGCTCGCTAGTGTGTCCCTAGCAATTCGCCTCACGTGGGTGCATTGATTACTTCCGAAGCTTCACTTGATCATCTCAGGAGATCTGCTCAGTCCTGGCTAACAATGGAAAAAGAGAAATACTAGCATATAGGGGAAATACGGATAAATGAGTGGCAAATATCTGACGGATGCTGCTTTAGGGTGCATATAGGGGTTACAGAAAAATAAAAAGATGCTTGTAACGGGGTTTAGGAAACCGGTCCAGTATGCTCGACCTTACCACCTAAGCGCAGGTTACCGGAGTCAGCAGATCAGTTCGATCGAGAGAACGCATGAACCCACCGGGTGACACAGCGATGGCTGGACAGCGAATCACGAGTGGCACACGTATCCAGAAACAGACAAACCGGATTGGACAATAGAACATAGAGGGCGCACTGGCAACTCGAGAATCGCTATTAACCGCAAGTTTCAGAGTGCAAAGCCAAATATGAGCGGTCCAAAGAAATACGGCCAATCAGATGCCAAGTACGAAAGATGTGATCATTGCGCGAGACAGGAAGACAGCGACCGAGGAGGAATAACATAACCCAATGAAATAAAAGGGGAACGCGACCAATGAGGTAAACCGAAAAACAGAAGACCCACTGAGAAGGCTCGAAGATTAACAGTGTTTATTTCTTTTAAATAGGCTACCCTCTACTGAGTAAACGCCTGTTTTTCGCCCGCCGCCATCGTGACTTTTGATCGTGTTCGTGTCCCATAACAGTGCTCACTGAAGGATTTTTAGGTAGATCTAGCTACTCCAAGTAATTGAGTTATGAAGTAATTAATATCGAAAAATTACCTTCGTGAAGCACCAAGTACTGCTGTGGATAATCGTTTTGTTTTCTCTGCGAAAGTATAGATAACAGTTAGCAGTGCAGAACAAGTGCAAAGAGAGAAGAAACTGTCAGGTTGGCATGGCGAAACGAAAGGTAACGTGATATTGGAATGGACAGGTTCTGAAGAGTTGCACGGAACGAAACGGATACTATTTTACGGTTTGCACACATGATCATGTGATGTTGTCGCTGTGCATCTATACTCTAACCTCTTCATACAGTTGAAAAGAGCGAAAAGAAAAACACCGGTAGATGCATGCATTTCGTATTGTATCCTCAGTACCACTTAGGTCCTTACTCCGTTAAGAATAAGACAGTCCAGATGACCTTAAGGATTCATTCCAACTCATTAGTGACTTGGAGGGCATCATCCTGTTAGACAAGAGCGTGTTCCTTGCATGTAGAATCCGCATATACCAACCTCCCACTACATCAGACAGTTGATTACATGTGTGAATTAGCTGAAAACCCTGGCTGTTCATTACCAATTCCGACTGAATCGCTGCGGAAACACTATTCTCATGCACGGAGAAACTCGGTTTACCATTCGAGAGAACACCGTACCGCCAAATCGATGGCATTGCAATGGGTAGCCCATTAGGCCCTACAATCGCGGAGTTATTTATGTTGATGACAGAATGAAGCATTTCGACTGAAATGGACCATGTGTCCTACCACAAGCGCTACGTTGATGATATTTTGGCTTTTTGCGTCGGAGAAGCAACTCGAGCAGTTGGTAATGCACCATAGCGGTGCACTTGCAAATTTGTAGGTAACCTGCCAAGTAGAATGGAATAATTGTCTACCACACAAGAACGCTATCAGTCGCAAGGAGGAGGGATTAAAGAAGTGATCTGTCTATCGAAAAGCAAGTTAGGCCGACCAGAGCGTGCACTGCACCGGCTTCATACCAGCGCGGCACAAGTGGATA
The DNA here is from genome assembly GCA_944474145.2 of Dicrocoelium dendriticum. Classification (NCBI taxonomy): domain Eukaryota; kingdom Metazoa; phylum Platyhelminthes; class Trematoda; order Plagiorchiida; family Dicrocoeliidae; genus Dicrocoelium; species Dicrocoelium dendriticum. Next base: position 12,091,461 of record OX104064.1, read on the forward strand.
TTGTGAAGACACTATACAATTTTACACGCATGTTAGTGTATTGTACCAAGCTTGTAGCGTGGTGCATTGTC
>OX104064.1:12091763-12147744 GCA_944474145.2 Dicrocoelium dendriticum
CGGCGAAGAATCGAACAATTCTTGCCGATTAAATTGCTTTTCAAAATGCTCAGCCCAACGCTGCAGACGTTTTGACAAATTGTGGATAGGCTGTCCATTCTCGTCACGTATAAGTTCACTAACACCAGGTCTCCTGCTGCCCGTTTCCCGTATCAGACGGAATAACTTACGATGGGAAGCAGCCACTTCCATCTCTGACGCACGGTGAGACCACCAAGATTTGCGGTCTCTCTTCAGGCTAGCACGAAGTCTTACCCGGAGCTCTTTGCGAGTTTCATTATGTTCGCTTCCAGCCGGGATATGCCGGCGAGCATCGACAAGTTCTAGAAACCGCGAAGAGACCCAATGTCCATGTTGGCTATTAGACACCACATGAAGATTTGCCTGCTGCCAGTAAGTTCTGGTGAACATGTGACCAGTGGCCATCAATTGTCTCCGGTGAGCGCTTACTCAACTCGCATGTCAGCGCATTCAGAACACATTCAGAACGCATTCAGAACAGATAGCTTCGTCAGTTGGCTGGTGTCAATGCGCTCACAGAGTCGTCGTGACCGTGGAGACTTTAATATGACTGAGATTTCCTGGTATCCACACGGTCACCATTAAAAGTTCTGTATTTTATTTAAGTAATTCATACAATTGAATGGATACAATAAATTTCATCTCCAACAACAGGTGAACACATGCTAGACCTAATCTTTACAAAAGACAGAAGTCTCAGAAGCAAACACATCCTCCCCAATCTTCCTGGGAGTAACCACAAGATAGCAGAGATCAGCTTCGAAGGAACCGTTTACAACCAGGACACATTCAACAAGATTATATCATTTCGTGACAATCACTTGACTAACTGGAAAGACTTTGCAATCAGATTGTGATTTCTAGACTGGGATGACTATTTCCTCTCTCCCGAACCTCGACCTGCAGCTAACTTTATACAAAAACGTAATCTAGTGACTACATGTCTTCTGCGTCCCAGGGGTACTTCCCTGAAAATGAGTCAGGCCACTATCTCGTCGAATATCATACGAAAGCTGAAGAAGCTACAATATAGACTTAAAAACGTTACCGATTTTCGTCCATTAATTCAGCAAAATCAAAAAAGGTCATCCTTAGAAACAAATCGGTCCGTAAAACTTCTCAGGGAAATGACCAGAGTATTCCAGCACAGGAGTAACTTCAAGCATGATATACCACCTTTCATAATACTATCCAACAACAGTATTTCCGCAAACCCGGCTCAGATGTGTAAGGATTTCAATGAATAGTTCTCATCGTTTTTCACGGAGCCGTGCATAGTACCGATGGTAAACAAAACTGCAGATTACATCTGTATTGTTGAACTTTAGCAATCGACATAAGAACTCTGATATACTCAATGTCAACGAGCTTTTATCCTAGCCAGGATGGAATACTGTCTACTATGCTCAAAGTTTGTGACCCTGATATCCCAACACTGCTTCAAAATATTTTTACGTTATCCATGAAGTCTAGGGTGGTTCCAGATGTGTGGAAATATGCGTCGATTTCACAAAAGTGCCCCACGTCCATTACAGACGAGCTATCGGTCCATCAGCCGTACCTCCATTCTGTGTAGAACAATGGAAACGGAAATAAAAGGCCAAACTGCTGCATACCTATCTCCCCGGCATTTGATCAACACTTCCCATACCGGATTTCTGCGCACACGGTCATGTATTATTTGTCAGCTACAACTTCTAAACTTTGTTACTCGTTCCATTGACCGTGGTAAGCGTCGGATGACCATATATCTTAATATGCCTGGACAGTCCGATCAGGTACTACATGGAAATCTTCTATCAAAAGTACATTTCTTTGGTACATCTGGCAATTTACACGCTTGGATAGTATCTTACCTTACTGGTTGGTGTCAGGCAGTTGAAATGTTAAACAATACTTCCATGAGTAGAAAAGTCACAAGCGGCGTGATGCAAGGAAGTGTTCTAGCGCCTCTTCTGTTTTTGATGTATATTAACGACGTCTTCGATGTCATCAAACATGGTAACCTATATTTATTCGCAGTTGAGATTAAAATTTTCTATGAGTTCGATCTGGACAATTTTATTAACGTGTTAGCCGACATACAAGCGGATCTGCACGAGCTGGAAACTTGGTGCAGCAAGTGAAGAATAAAACTCTCATCCGAGAAGTGTAGCTGCATATCTTATCGGTGAAGTATTGAACCAAATTCTTTGATGCTAGAATGCAGAGCTCTGTCACAAAATTCTTGATCTTGGGATACACTACTCGAGCTCCTTCAAGTTCGTCGAACCGGTACAATACACGGTTGCAAAATCCGTAAAATAGGAGGGCTAATACTAACCTCCTTTATTTTGAATGAATCAACAATCTAGCTGTGTAAAACCCATAATCGTCCCTTACTCGAATATCGCTCAATAATTTACTCCAACCTGAGAAAAATTGATAGAACATCAATAGAAAGTGTGCAGCGTTACTTTACGAAGCGCTTAATGAGAAACTCTAGTGATCCTACCTACTATAACCGTTGCTTTGCGATGAACATAGAATCACTTTGTTTAAAGAGGCTAAAACTTAACCTGAACTTCATGTTTGATGTAATCCACAAACGTGTCTCTTCCTGAGACATTGAGGTTGTAGGTTTAAGTACAATCTAACGAATAGAGACGGCACGTTACAAATCGAAAATGTATGGATTGGCTTAAGAATCAATTTCTTTCTTAACCGCTGTGCAGTTCTGTAGAACAAACTACCGCAGAATCTGTGAACGTGTGACTCAAAGAGTGTTTTTCGTACTCTAACTAGGAATATACATTAAATAAATTAAAGGATATGCTCAGCACAGACGTGAGTATGACCAGTTTGTATGAGGAAGAGCCGAGTGCTACATAGCAAAAGACAAGATGCTCTGATTCAAAGTTAACCCAGCACTAATATAATATAATTTATAAAACAACCTTGTTCCGCACTTCGAATTAACTCTCTTTGCTGTCCGGAGGAATCAATGAACAAATTATGAAGTGACTACCGTAACCCGTCGATATCACTCCCTACGAAACTCGGCTGCCCCATTATGGTTGAACAGCTGAAACATCAACTCGTGAGCACTTTTATTAGGATCGGGTTGAACGCAAATGATTCTTGACGATTCAATTGCAAATGTGATCGGATTAACCCAACGGTCCGTGTCTCGCACTATGGGGACAAAGTATTACCTTAGCTTTTACTTATGATTACCTCTTTACACTCGTACACATTACTTCTTCAGTCGCGGAGGCGACAGTCCAGGATCAGAGAATAAGTCTCATTGCTCAACGCTGTCAATTCCTGCACTTTTCGAACGCAAACAAAGGATGATGTATCTGAAAATTGTTTTCTGAACTGTCTTGCACATTGACACCTCGAGCAGTTACCCGTTTTTGACACTTCCTTTTTACTCTTTGGTTGGTCTTTCTTGCCTACATAAGTTATGTTCTTCTTCACTTTACTGTCGACCACGACTGGGTTGATCTCCTTAGATGCTGGATTTAATCTTTTGACACCAATAATTATACCCATGCAAGGCGCATTGCCATTGATTCCCTGGTGATAAAAAAGTGCTTTACTCAAAAAACCAGTTGATGGTACGGGCTAGGTGGCTTGACTGTCCACACTATATACACAGAAAAACAGCCCTAAAGATGCACATGGAGAATCCGCTGTGTGCTTCGGTTGCTACAAGCAACCTCTATTGAGACCTCGGTCATTCTGATCATAAGGACCATATGTAAAATGGAAATATTTTGGTGTTGCTCATTCCAACACTGGCACCCCACGACCGCGGTTTCGTCCTGGTTTGGACTCATCAGGTGGAGATAGCCTGAGCTGGGGTGGAAATCAGAGCCTAGTGGTTCACGGCTGACGCCATAAACACTATACCACTGAGATCCGTGAGCAACGCTTGGTACAGCGGAAACGAATTCAAAGTTGGAGTCGGAGGTGAGTTACATAAGTGATGGCTTACCTGCTTTAAACGCCATACGACACACGGCCAGATGGGGCATGGCATTACGGATAAAATCCATCGAGTGAATAACTTGCATGGAAGAATGCCCTCAGGAGGCGGTCTCAGTAATAGCCGTAGTACTTCGCCTATACGTTGTATATATTTATGCTTATTACTTTTTAAAACCTCACAATCCTCCAGAAAGAATTAACAGATCAAGTAGCCATGTCCGTCTAAAAGCTTGTGGACTGTTTTGGAAAATTCAAAAATATACCATCTGCTCCTCGTACGCCAAGAATCGTAATATCCAGTCGGAGTGTACCTTGCACCGACGAGTGACATACCTTTGCTTTCTATTCACCACAAATTCATATTGGGCATGCAAGAGCATGGTACTACGTGTAGATATTTGATTGCGCTAAAAATGGACGCAGCTTCTCACTTAAATATAAATATACCCGTTATTATTATTACTTCGTGTTATCAATGGTTTAAGGCTGATAACGTTGATCAGAAGGGATAGCGCAAATTTTGCGAACCACCTTTCATATTATCTTTTCAATGCCAATAGCAATGACTGATTTCATACCTGACAGTGGTTGTGACCAAGCGGCTTTGATCTGCATATCGTGCGATGAAAATATAGCTCTCACTTTAGCGGTATCTCAAAACAGAAAAATGTTTGTAAACGCGCAGACTTGGCCCTATCCGGCTTATCATGGCCCCCCTCAGCAAAGGATTGAGACGCAGATCAGCATGACGCACCAAAAATTTGAACCTTGCATCGAGTCATGCCCGGTTAACCGAGACCAATAAGCGTTTGTCTACCAAGGAACTAGACGGCGTTCAAGAGAACGGAGATCGAGGATAGTTTAGTGCTGGGCAATTTCACACTGGGCCAAGTGACCATGTTACCTTACTTTTACTGTGCTCTTTCAAATTGTTGCAAAAACCGTATGTTTTAAATCAACTTTCATTATAACTCTTTCAGTTCTTCACTAAACAATGATGTGTGCAATAGGCTGGTTTACAGAAACTGTGTTCCAAATGGTCTACACAGTTTAAACTGACGTCTATCTCAACCAAGTTTTCCTAAGCGATGGCAATAATCTAACTCACCCTCATCACCTTGAGCAGCCGTTTCGGTCAGGTTGATCCAGGTGGAACCAATAGGGTCGTCTTTGGACGCACGGTCCCTGTAATCAATTGAGCAAATTGGTCGTAACTGTCATGAATCTAACTTACTTCCCACCACTACAATTCAAAATTTATCGTGTGCCACGGGTGCAAGTGTGAATTCAAACCATCTCCACAAGTGTGTGTGGGTGTGTGCACAGGGTGGTGAGCAGGTAATTGAGGCTCAGATGTGCTGGTGTTTCGAGCTTACCAGTCGAAAAATGATAATCGAAGTCTTTCGCACATGGAAGGGAACTACAAAAAGTAAAGACACGCTGTCTGTAACACTTTTCAATTTAAACAGGAATCCAATTGTTAATGCAAATGTTACTCAATAGAACTACTTTACGGCGTTCACACGCAAAGTGGCCCTGGATTCACACATACTAATGGGTAAGCAGTCAGATATTGGATGTTGCTGGACCGAAACCACTGCACTGCACTCCAGGACTAGCTTCTAACTTATTCGATCTCATCAGGTAGAGGTAACAGGCATCGAACCCGAGGCCATTGGGATGTCAGTTGATTTTGCGTGCCGCAATCCACTCACACAACGAGTGCTCCCCAATGTCCCTAAAAGCAGTCACTGACTGTTGTAACAAGCGTTGCCCGTCGTGAATCGGAGGCTTAGAGGTAGAGGTTTCTACTAACATCCCAATGGCTTAAGGTTCAATCCCCGCAATCTTTACCTTATGCGAGTAAACAACTTCGAGAATAGTCTTGAACTGCTGCTTTTGGGCGGGTGTTGTGATTGGTCGGCACAAGCCACGGACTGTTTGGCAATGCACGTGGCGTGTGTGGAAAAATTATGCAAAACAGTGACTCGGTTGTGCGTACAAATCACAGCCGTGGCGTTTACGTGTTGGCGTTTCTACGATATTGGCGACAGATTAATCAAACCCATGGCCTCCATTGGAAAATTGGAAGAGTACACTGAAGGATTCAATTCGTGCGACCATTAGATTGTGCGTATAACTTGCTTTTTCTCGGTTAATGAAATCTTCGTTAACCTCCAGTTGAATGTCTTAATGAGCATCTATGGCTCAACAACATATGAATTAAATCGGTACTTCCAGTTTACCATGCACCACACAATTTAATGAATTAGTTACACTGGTTTTCAACCCAAAAACATCAGTTACTGTGCAACCATTAAAATTCAAAACCCGAGTCCAGGGTGAGAAGCAGTCAGTAGTTTCCTTCGTTGCCGAGTTGACAGAATATTGCGAGTTCGGCAACTACCGAAGCAACTTGATCTAACATCGTCTGGTGGTCGGAGTGAAAAACCTTCGCATTCTGTGATGCGTATTGGCTGATAACGCTGCTGTTTCGACGGACATGGAGGCTACTGCAATTAATACCCAGCTTCTTCAAAATTTACAGCTAGATTCAACGCCATGTGCTGAACATGTCCCGGCCGTATTAAACAGTTGATAAAACCCCACGTGCTCGTTGAACTATTATCGCTGCGGTTTGCGGCATAGTCATCCCAGCGAATGCAAGCAAGCTCAGACAGTTTATGACAACTTTCAAAAAGGTGAGCACTTAGCCCATATATGCCGGCCAAGTAGACACCCGTGTTCCCTGGTGGTAAACATTCAACTTGTTTTTATCGAATCACAAAAAGGCATGCGATACACAACCACCCCAGGTGCACAACCATATTTCTTACACAGATTTGAGCTAACCGGCTTCCAGTACATTTCGAAATTGTCACGGGCAGTGCAGTAAAGTTGTGCAACTAACGAACTTCATCACATAAAAGGGCCCGAAGAGCCAAACCAAACTCTGTCGGGGGTCCCTGTGATTGCGTACATACGCGAGTGGTGAATTGGAACTGCTGGGGCTGCAGGACCTCGAGGTACCATATAGAGGATGGGCAATCCAAGGAATCGTTTACAACGCACCCGAAGATAGTCCAAACCTACTGGGCCGCGACTGGATAAATCAGCTTTCAGCGTTACAGATAAACCATCTTTCGTTATCATCGGAGATACAAACACTGTTCCAGTAATACGCACCAGTATTTAAGAAGCCGGAGGAAGAAGAGTTCACTGGTGGACAAATTAGTATATACATTCCACCTGGCACACTACAACGATACATCAAGTTTCGATCGTTATTGTATGTGACGCGACCGAAGCCAGCAAATAAACTTGATGGCCTGCAGAACAGCGGCACCAGTGCAATTTTCGGATTAGGCTACACCCATTTTTCAGCACTCAATCTTAGTGGATCTATTCGTATTTGTGGTGACTACAAAATTGGTGTCAGTTGCAGTATTCCATCTGAACAATACACCATTCTGAAAGTTAAAGGCTTTTATCAGCAGACATTTCTCAACCTTAAACTTCCTGCAAGCTTATTAGCAGATTGAACTACACAAAGAATTCAGAACTATAACGACGATCAGTATCCATTACCATTTGTTGGGGTATAACAGACTAGCGGTTGACATGCACTCTGCTCCAGCCATCTTCCTGTGGACTATAGCGAACATCAAAACATGGTTACCTAAAACTTTCGTGTACCTAAACGAACTCCAGCTTACGGGGCAAAAGTGGTTGTACATCAACAATCTGCGAGTTGTTCGCGACCATCTGAGAGAGAATGGCACGTGATTTAGATGTAAAAAATGCTTATTCTTGGCTTTCCACATAGATTATTTGGAATTTTGCATAAGTGCAGTGGAACTGAAGACGACTGTGGCAACAATTTGGCCTGTCCTTGAGGCACAACCATCAGGATATCAACAAGTTGAGGTCGCTATTATGGACGTACACTCACTACTCAAAGTTTGTTCGGCAATCGGCTATAGCGTTACACCCATTGCATCATTTGTTATGCAAGGACACCCATTGGGTGTGGTCTGAGGTGAGGAATTAAATTTTGGATGTTTGTGAGTAGGGTAAAGATTGTAGGAAGTAGAAGTCACGATTAAAATTCACGCACAATAATGTGCCTCGACAGGGAATCGAACCCCGGTCCGCAAATTTCCGCTTCGCTGCTCTACCACTGAGCTACCTACTCACAAACATCCAAATTTAATCTACTATCGCCCATTGGACCTTCGAAGGACAGGAAGGACAGGAAGTCCTGACGCCGGAAGGCCGACCGCTGTCATCTGCATGGCAGGTGCCTGCATGGCAGTGGAGGATGCGTTGGGCTATATCGCATTTAGCTAACAATTCATGATAGTCAGATACCGTGCTCCATGGCGCAGTTGCATAAGCTGCGGGCTAGTTGGCAAGAGCCACTAGCAGTCATGGGTTCCATCCTCCGCAGAGGACCGGAGGATGCGCACCACTGATGAGCCCCAATAGGGCGAAACGGCCATCTGGTGCTTTACCGGATGGCTGGTCGACATGTCTGAATTGTCGGCTGATTTCGACGAACAAAATACTTCAGCCCATTGGGAAGTGACGGGTGAGTGAGCCAGTCTGCAATACCAGGGCAGGCACTGTGAGCCCATTGGCAATACGTCGCGCACCAAGCAGAAGTCATGTGTTAAAATTTGCACACCCAATCGTCAGCCCTCGGTAGCTCAGTGGTAGAGCAGCGGACCGGAAATTCGTGGACCGGGGTTCGATTCCCAGTCGAGGCACATTGTTGTGCGTGAATTTTAATCGTGACTTCTACTTTCTACAATTAACTTTTGTCAAGTTAAGAGTGCCTTGGCCCGTCCACCGATTTTGATGCACTTTGACCCCGAAATATACGTGAGGTTGACATGTGATGCATTACTACGTAAGGTCTAAGCTGCTTCGTTACAACCTGACGCGAGAGGAGTAAGCAAACCAGTTGAACTTACCTGTCGGACCCTATCGCAAGCCAAGGGAAATTACTTCCAAATTGACAAGGTTTTAGCGGTCGTATTTAGGACTGTTCCTTCTCATTAATACCTTTACGGCAAGAGACTTGAAACGTACACAGACCATAAGACAGTGTTGCAAATTATGGGTGAACCAGAAGCGATACTCCAAATGGCCTTGCCCCGTATGCTTCGCTGGGCCCTACTATTCGCTGGCTGTCACTGTCGATTAAGATATCTACACGGGAAGGAGAATCAATTTGTCAACACTCTCAGTCGACCTGTATTACGGGTCAAATGTCTGGCCAGGACCTTGAACGAACCTGCGTTCCAACCGCTTATCTGTGAACACGTTGTTGTGCCGCCGTTCTAATTTGCATTCTGTCATGCAAAACTGTGTTGGTCCTCATTCGACCCAGATTCAGCTGTGCTATCTAGTGCACTTCATCTTTCGGATCTAACTTATGTGGATCGTCTTTTATCTCCACATTGAAATTTTTGCACCATTCCTGCAAAAGTAAAACTGAGGAATTTTCCGAATCATAAACCACACAGAAATATTTGTGGTCTCGAACCAAAGCCAACTGCACTTTTCATCCGAATCAGCAACTCCAGCTGTGGACCGTTCATCAAAGTAGCTATCGTACACCTCGTGTCCTTATCGCTCAGTTGCTCTGGTTGCCGCGTGAACGATTTAGCAGCTTAAACCTGCCCCCGCGAAGGCCAGTCGCACAGAGATGGACGACCTTGAATATGCAGACAATTCAGCACACACGCGACCGGCAGGAAACCATAAGCGCTCGGGCCTCTCTGGGATTACCATCGGTCGACGCAATGGAGCATGTCGACCAATCAAAATCCCATGTTACCGCATCCAGAGCGACAGTAGTTTGTGGCCTTTCTTCATGCCATAAAAATGTACGGATCGGTATTCAATGTGGCAGTTACCAAGACAAATTTCATCGCAAATGTTCCAAGCTCACAGTGAACCAGTCGAAGCTGCAGAATAATAAACCAGATTCACTCTGGTCCTGCTCAATATTTATAGTCATCCCATTGGTAAAGATTGTACATGAACTATCGCAGAAGTACGAAAGACTAGTGACATTGTTTGAACAAATGAGGAGCACCAAAAGCAATTCCATTGTAGACAGCTTGACAGAGCGTAAATTTCGGTCTTTCCAATTCAACACGACATTAAAACCGAGGAAGTAGGCTGGGCAGCGCGCTAAACATGCATCATCTGTGGCATTAAACGCCAATATCACCAGTTACCCAAATGTGCCTGGAACAACCACCGCCAGTCCGGTTGCAATGAGCACGATCAGAGCCTCGTACACCCTCCAAATGGTTCCAAAAATCTAGAAGGACTTTGACACCAGTGGTGGTTTGAACTTGGTTGCTACCAAAGGTGGCCGGAAACCTAGATCTTCGGCCACCCCCACTGGGCCCATTGGAAATGAAGAAGACGAAGCTGTACCCAGACAGTCTACGTCGACTGGTCGCTTGACCTCAACCAGAGTTAATGTTAACGACAAGAGTTCGGTACTTGCAATCGACTAGCCAACAAAACTGGCAAACATACCTCATACACCATATACAAAGAGATAAGCAAAGAGGTGATGGTAGGATCCATGTATCCGACACGGATGAGTTCATCATCACCCCACCCAAAACACGATTAGTTGCGGACCTCCTCCCGGTCGGCACAACATTTTATCCTAAACACGCATCCCACGATTCATTGCTAAAAAGAGAGAAAATTTCTTTCATGTACACCAATGCATAGGGTCTCCTGAACAAGGTTGTCGAACTGCGATTACGTCAAACGGCACACGCCTGGGACCTCATACTCCTTACGGAAAACTGGTTGCACTCAGCAATTACCGATGCCGAAGTTGCGATAAATGGTATGTTCCTTCACAGAAACGATCGTCCAAACAACGACCTTCAGTGTGTGTGATCCGGAAACACTGACCACAGATCTGCATGGGTCAACAAGCCCCTTCGTTCTGCAAGGACACAATCATTCATCCGGAACAGAACTCTAAAACACATGACAGTAAGTGACGCGGCGTGGCATGTGTACAAAGCGAATCCTAGCTCTGGCAACGGGAATAAGTATGTTATGCATCGCAATCACTGTACTACACTTGTGCACGATTACAAATTAGTACACCAGCGGAACCTAGCGGAAAAGTTTTGTGTCAACCAAAACCTTCTGTACAGATATGTGAACAGTCTCCGGAATGTGAAACGTGGTGCTCCCCCACTAATATCAGCGGATGGCTGTGCTCAAACCACCAAGGATGCAGCGAACGTTCTACGGCTACAATATGCTCCAATTTTCCGACATACTCCACATGCCAGACTTTACACGGGTCACCATTTAGTTCAGCGACCATTTTGAGGAAGCTGCCACCGTTGCGCACCCATAGTTTCCCCGAGCTGACAACATTCCCCCGAAATCTCTGCTAGTGGCAGCTACGAGAATAGCTGAGCCATTAATGAGATCATTCTAAAGATGCCGGGAAGATCATCAGGTCCCTAAAATGTGGAAGCAAGGCATCATTACTCCCATTTTTAAAGCTGGTAGCCGTTCAGATCCAGCCAACTATCGCTTAGTGACTCCGCTCCGGGTACTCACAAAAGCGATGGAATCAATCATAGCTAAGGTTCTACTGGGCTACTTTGAAAGGCCTAACATGATAGCACCTGAGCAACACGGATTCAGTCAGCATCGGTCATGTACTACCAACCTACTGCTTGCCCGTGGCAGTTGGACAGAGTTAGTCGACAGTGGGACCGGCATTGATGTTTTCAAAAGCATTCGACCGCATAAATCATTGCCTCCTTCTCCGAAGGTGCAAGCACACAGAGTTGAAGACCCTATCCTTAGATGGATCGGAAAATCTCTTTCAGCGGCGCCTTCAGGTTCGAGTTCGAGGTTCATTTGCTGATTCAATTGGTGTAGGCTGCAGTGTTCCACAAAGGTCAGTGTTAAGATCGTGGTTATTCTTCTACATTAACAACATTCCGAGTGTCATTAAGTCAAATTTCCTGCTTTTTACTCATGACATTAAGATACGCAAGGCAATCGACTGTCAAGTAGATCAGGATATGTTGCGACAGGACTTTTGCTCTTTTAAATGGTCAAATGTAAAGCCACTTCCGTTTAACACGGACAAGTGTAAAATCAGTCATGTCCGCCACAAGTCCACGTACGCATATAAGCTTGGAGAGGATATGCTAAACACGTCTTCATAAGAGCGAGACCTTGGGGTAGTAATCCACAACGACCTGGGCTGTTCGGCGCAGTCCTTGAAGGCGTCCAAAACCGCGAAACAACATGTCTGTCTGTTACGGAGGGCGTTCGGGAGGCTCGATTCCTCCATCTTCCTCCAAATCCTCAGTGCGTATGTGAGGCCACATGTAGAGTATGCGATCCAGGCTTGGCAACCCTGGTTAAAACGCAAAGTGGTGGCACTAGAGACGGCACAGCGATGGGCAACGAAAAATGTGAAGGGTTTGTCCCACCTACAATAACATAGGCGACTGAAGGCCGTGGGAGTGTGCAGCGGAAGATATCGCCGTCTACGAAGTGACCTCATCCTGGCGTTCCAGATTTTGAAAAAAAACGTTCACGCTTGCCGAGACCTCCTGAAGATTAGTTGCAACACAGAATTGAGGGGTCATAAATTGAAATCTGCCATCCAATACAGTTGGTTGGAGTGCCACCGGAATTAATTTTCCCTTCGAATTTGTCAACCATGGAACGCTCTTTCGACTTTTGTCATATCTGCACTCAAGCTACCCATTTTTAGAAACGACTTGACGATGGTTTACATCATTTACATTACTTGATCCGATTTCTGTTCATTGAGTGACAACAAGAGCAGACAAACATTGTACTCACCAACCCCACGAAATGGGGTTAGACGGATATACCTATGTCTTAATGTGAATAACCTGGTGAGTCCAGAGAGGTATTTTTCAATTTTATGTGTCTTTAACTAACTTTATTCCCACAAACCATCCCACAGAAGTTGTTAAGCTTTGGCTTTTTTATCTGTATTATACCATTGTTTCATCGTTCCGAACCACTTACCAGCTTTGAGAGAACTGATGCAAGTAATATCTTGGCTGGATGACCCGCCAGTGACAGCAACAGAGAGAACTCGGGAACAAGGAGTGACCCTGAACTGTAGAAGGTGCGTGCTTATATCCCAACTGGTTGGCAAGATATGGTAGACGAAGATCTAAGAACCTTACAGAATCGCAGAGATGAATTAAGCCTAGAGGACGGTTGCATACTCTGAGGCTCTCTAGTCATCGTCCCCAAACGGCACGGTCAAACGGGAATCTCATATGGGTCACCAAGAAAATGCAAAGATAAAAGCACTCTCAAGCAACTATACCTGGTGGCCCGGCGTTTGTCAGGAGACATCCTCGATCATATGATGGTTTGCTAGTTGCCAAGAAAACAAATCGCACCCATAATCTATGCCAATGTCTCCATGACAATGACCCTTGCGTCCGTGGGACAGAATACACATTGAGTTCTGTAGACCCATCGACAGCCCCATGGAGCTGGCTGTAGTGGACGCACATTCAAAGTGGACCGAAGCTCTGGCAACCACATTAGTGACTGGGTCGACCAGTGTGCACATCTCAAGGAAGATTTTTGCTTCGCATAGTGTACCATGTACGGTTGTTTCAGATAACGGCCTGACATTTACCAGCGACGAGTTTGCACATTTCCTACGTCAAAACGGAATCCAGCATATTCTCTCGGCACCATATCACCTTTCCTCTAATAGTCTGGCAGAGAGAACGGTCGCGACAACCAAACAGGGTGTGGCCAAACAATAGTCCAGAACTTCACAAACCCGCATAGACAAATTCCTATTACAGTATCGCATTACACCACACACTATCACGGATCACCTAATGTGGGAGATGCTCGTGGGGCGACCACTGCGTACTCGGTTGGATCTGCTTAAACTCAATTTGCATCCAACGGTCGGTGAACGTTAGTCTGTGATGAAGCAATGCTACGACATGAAAAATATGGATCATGTAGTTGAGGCAGGCGACAGAGTGTATGTTAAACTAAAGCCAACGGATAGAACTTGGATCCGAGGGAATACGAACTCAACGAGAGGTAGTGCAGTGTAAGCGGAATTGGAAGATGGGCGAATACTCCTACGTTACTTGGACCAAGTGCGACGACAGCCTGTGAGTCCTGCATAGGAACAAGCAAATTGCCCATCTCCTGCATCCCTGAGAATAGCGTCAGAAGCATTGCCAAATGAAGACCATGCAGAGCAATCTATACAGCCATGGCGATCACTTCGTGAGAAGCACAGCGTAGAACACTATCAAACTGGATACTGGAGGATTGGTGTGATTGGTTATCCCGAGCCATGGTCTCTCTAGTCATTCACGCGACTCCTGTATGTGAATAAATGTCCATGATATCAAGCGAACCAGCGAATTGGTCGTGTGTACACATTACAGCTGTGTCCTTTGCGTTTCTGTCTTACAATATTTACTCACTATTAATGCACACTCAATGCGCCTATAGCTGGAAACCGCAGCTGACATTACCATCATCTCCAGCCTGACATGGTGGGCTATCAGTAGACCGATACTGTGCAATGCGGAAAATACCGCATGGAGTGCATCGAACAGTATCCTGCAACTAGATGGGAAAGTTTCCTGTGTATATGTCTACAGAGACGATAAGCAAACCGGAGTCTATCACGTTTTTGACAACCCAGGATTAAACATACTTGGTATTGATTGGAGCAGCGCGATGAACTTGTGAAGTGTCCCTCTTAAATCTGTATGCGATCAAACCGAGGAAAGTCTATCCGGTCGGGACAAGTCATTACAGTGCTAAGCAGCGCTGAATTCTACAATCGCTGACAACATGGAGAAGCAATTCCCAGAAGTGTTCAACCTAACACTTGCCTGTTGCAACAAGTTCACTGTACCTTTGTATTTAAAGATGACACAGAGCCTGATTTTGATCCAAATGATCAGTGATGTATGCATCCTTTAGTTGACAATGAATTGGATCCTATGGGGCAATCAAGGGTGATTTTTAAGTGGCATACTCAGACTCGTCAGTGCCCATGGTGATAGTGAAAAGGCAAACTGAACCATTCGTTTATGTGGAGATTATTCAACCGGTCTGAACGCAGCGCTGAATCTCCAGTAATACCCGCTGCCACTAACGGAGGATCTTATCGCAAAACTCAACGGCAAGCGCATTTTCTCAAAGATTGTGCTCTCGGATGCCTATCTTCAAGTGGTAACCGGTGATGATGCACGGTATCTTCTTACAATTAACGCTCATCATTGTCTGTCTCAGTACAATCGGCTACGGTTCGGAGTGCACGCTGCTCCGGAAATCTTTCAACAACTGATGGATACTATGATAGTAGACATACCATCAGCTTGTGCATACTGGAATGATATTATCGTCATATCAACAGACGGAACCCATCATTGCGATACCACCACTTGCAGGTATTCGAACGCCTATGGGAATTTGGTTTGACTCTGAGAGCTAAAAATTGTTATTTGTTTATGCCTCAACTGAAATAATTTGGTTTTATTGTCGACCGTGACGGGAAAAGACCTGGTATTAAAAAATTGCGCATCATAGAGGAATTATCTGTATCACACGATATACCTACTCTGTAAGAGTACCTGGGCATGGTAAGTTATTATAGCGCATTTATTCCTGATATGCATCGACTTCGCGATCCAATGAATGAGTTGCTGGGTAAAAATCGATCTTGGGTTTGGTCATCCTATGTGAGGAAATGTTTAGTCTCATTAGGAAAGCTCTTGTATCTGACTTAATGCTGGCACATTATAACCCAAAAGCAGATATTGTCACCTGTTCGACTCCTGCACCATAAAATCGGTTGCATACACATCAGGTGCCTTAATGAAGTCTGAAAACAACAACCCACAGATCAAGTAAGAAGCACTAGCTGTAACTTTTGTTACCAAAAGTTTCATCGGATATTGCAGGGTAGAGAATTCGTAGTGGAGACTGACCATAAACCATTAGTAGCCATTTTTGATTCAAAGTAGGGTATCCCTGTGTACACGGCGAATCACCTCTAACGCCGGACGACTGTTGCTCGGATATAATGTTACAATAAATCATGTGCCTACGGCAGAGTTCAGCTAAGCTGATGCGCTGTCGATTTATCACGTAATCCAAACAGCCCATAAACACTGCAGCAAAACAAAAACAAACAAACCCAACTTCAATTTTGTCCGGAAACCACAGACGATAAGCTTGGATAGCATATAAAATGGACGGGAACATTGTACTCGGCAAGTTCGCAATCTGCAGTTGTTCGGTATTTCCTATGGACGTTTTGCCTTCATTTTGCCCACCCCTAATCGGTCATCCAGCGGGACATGTCAAGCTTCGGTTGTTTTATCCGTAATATACCATTGACCATAATCGCAAAACAGCCGAGCATAGAAGAAGACCTGGTGATCTCGTCAGTTGCGCTTGAATCGGACTTGAAACAGCTTCTGTGTGATTCAATCAAAGCTCTCCCGATTACTTCTGTGAATATTCAGGGGCACACCAAACACGGCCCTCTTTTGAAAAACATTCTTCTTTTCTTGAACACACTGTGGCCAGATCGAATTACTGACAGACACCTTAAACAATTTTCTTGTCAACGTGACTCCTTAGCACTGGTTAATGATTGCGTTATGTTCGGTGTGCTCGTGATTGATCCGAAGTCCCTGCAGGCATGGGTATTAAGACATTTACACCTACATCCCCCAGGAATATCATGGATGCAAGTTTCAGCCAGAAGTTACGAATACTGGTCTTTTCTTGATAACGATATCCGTGATTGTGTCGTCACATGTAGCAATTGTGTCTCGGCGGCAAAACTTCCAAGCACAATCATCCAACCTAGGGATAGAATGCACGTTGCTTTGACTGGTTCGGTGCAAGACCAGTGTTTTTGTTTGTGATTGATGCGTATACCAAGTGGCCGGAGGTATAACTGATGAACACAACCACGACAGTGGCCACAGTAGGAAAACTATAACAGTTATTTGCACAGTTCGGTTCAGCAAGCATCTTGATTCCCGATAACGGTTCGCGATATATCTCCGACGATTTTGGTGCTTTCTGTCAGCATAATGGTATCAAGCACTGCCAGTCGTCTCCAGGGCATATCAAGTCCAACGGGCACGTAGAAAGATTTGTGGATACGTTCAAACCTTCACTTCTAAAACTGCAGGGAAAAGGACCGACAGAGATCATACAGCTATTCCTGTTAAATTACCAGGCTACGCTTAATCCCGCTGTACCAGGCGGCACATCTCCAGCGGAAGCCATATTCCGGCGTGAGATACGTCTTCCAATTGATGCAATACATCCTAAGTTTAGGCAACGGCCAATTGTATCAGGCGTGAACACAAGTTTTCTACCAGGGGAGTCAGCGTACGTGTTGGATATCAGGCCGAACCAGCAAGCCTGGAAACCTGCAGTGGTATAAAAAAGAAACCTCTGTGGTGTACGAGGTGTCCATCAACCGTTGTCTCTATTTTACGGCACGTTAGTTACGCAAACGGCGGATCGAACACACAATCACTTCTACTTTTGAGTTGCCGTTCGATATACTGTTGGACACCTTTTGAACTACCAAAAACTGTAGGACTTAGTGAGTCGACGGAAACCTGCACAGAGCCAGTCCACGGAGTCAGTCGGAGCCCTATGTCGACAAGTAAACCGATCTGACGTCTACAGTTGAACCCAGCCCTTCATACGTTTGCGTCTGAAGAACGTGTTTCAAAAGGAGATCCTGTGCCTTAAAAATACGATGTCGTCCCACACACCTGACCGTGAAGTTCACTCATCCACTGGTCTACTGTGATTCAGATGCATCAGGCAGTCGCCTGTCCGACACACCTTAACCTATATTATAGGAAGAAATTCATCACATCTAGGCTCACTCAGACAGCAGTCACACGCCCGGAAAAGCACTGTACGCGCGTTTCATCCTTTCGGGAATCATCAGCAGTGCGCCTTCCATCGGACCCTTGGTAGGGCTCGAACCCGCATCTCGACTGTTGCCAGTCCGTGGTTGAGACCACTGAGCTACGGGGGACGGCAACGACCATCGTGAATAAGTTACTAGATGTGATATAACGCCGCTCACTATCCACAGATGTGATGAATTTCTTCCTATAACATTCAACTCTCCCTACTACTCTTCTGATTAACCTATACTGTCTACTGTTGTGCCTTTTTCATATGACTTGATCTCTGGTCAATACAATGTACAGTGCATTGAAAGTCTTTGTTCTGAAGGCTCAACCCCCTCATAACAATTCTGGCTTTACTCCGGGGTATATCATCTTGTGCAGTGACCCAAAAAGTAGTGGGTGATGAATCCGTTCAGAAAGAACGGTGTTTTAACTATCCGCTACCATGTAGTCTGCGTTGCATACGCCGCATTCATCGACACACTTTAGTGACCCATCCGTCTGTCAAAATGAGTGGTTGACTCTGGGTCAAGCTGAGTAAGTTTGATTAAATAAACGAAGAGATCCAGAACGACGAGAGTTGATGCGATGGTACTTAGGATCACTTATTTATCAGTAATGTCGTGTGGAGGATTTTATACTTTGAAGTTGGGAGCTGCGAGCAACTTGCTAAGGTGTGCAATTCTCTTAATTGTCATAATCTGCAGCGCATCTGCATTTGCCGGCTGAGGCCCACAAAATGCCATTCCAGCTGCATTATCTGCACATGCAATAAACTAGCAGAGCCTGAAGCGTCAATCTTCACAAGCTACCGCCACACTAGTTAGATTATTGACGCGAAACTAACTGACTTGCACATAATTATAGGCGCATATGCAAACCGGGTGACCGACGGTTCAAATTACTCTTTTCCGGTAGGCGTTATGGATTAGACAAGGTTCTCGCCAATTTTCGACAACCAATTCTACTAGTAGTGTGTGTTGCGATGTCATTCAAAATGTAACATGTCGTACGTCTCGTTGCATATAGATAGCAGACCAAAGGGGAGATGATTTGAAACATCAGCGTCTTCTGCATATCCCGGTTGGCTGCACGCTGCTCACTTTTCTTTACTTCCCAGTTAGAACCATATATCCTTGAAGAATCCAATTCATCTTGATTATAAACTTAACGAGCACGAGGCTAGCTAGATCATCTACTTCGCATCCAGACCGCATCCAATAGGTGTCCGATGCAAATTATCGGTAACCGTAGAGGTGATCCTTTATCTCTTCAGAAACTAGGACCGTTGTGCATAGTATGGGTTTGTTTAGGTTCTCTGTTCATCCTGTTAGCAATTTGCCTCGTCTAATAGCGACGACCATGTCACCCACCGGCTTGACATTAGTTAGTGCAATCACATATTGGTCAAATTACGATTCACTGACACATTGCTCCCGAATGCTTTGTTTGTCTTGATACCATGTTCACGATGTGGTAATGAACCGAAGACACCCGTTCAATAACTCGAGTGAGAGTAATTCCCCGAGTATCTATCTATTCAACTGCGTGAAACATTTTTATTTACACTGTAGTGGCATCATCGCCTTACTGACTTTTGTAGTGATATCTGGATGCGTGCTTGGTTCATAAACTGGAGTTCGGAAAATGTTGCGTTTTGTACCACGTCATGACTTCATTTCATAGTTTTCCCCTATTCTAAAGCCACTCGTCCCTTTGCTTTGATTATCCCACTCATCATCGACTGGATATCATTCAGCGCGTGGATCACGTCTTACTCCGGTCCCTACCATTTGCTGTGCTCCTGGGTGCAGTTCTTTTGGAGAGATGCCTCCACATATGATTGGTATTCAGAGCGACTCTAAGCCTAACTCAGTGGACTGTATGCGCAGATTTCCACTTCCTTATTGTGTTTGTCTATTGCCGGGGTGCACGTACCGTCTACAGTACCGTCCCAGGCCCGAAGCATGAGCTGGCATACTAGGAGCGGCTTTGGAGTGTGCAAATATTACACCTGATGTTTTCTCCATAGTTAGGTTTATAGTTGAGCAACTATCGAGACAGCCGCGTTCAAAACAATTTCGACTTATCCAACATCTTGAAATACACTTAGAATAGATTAAGAATTTCAGTCACAAGCGCCTACAGTGCAATTGGGTTACTCCTTGAGATACTCGTGTTACTCCATCAGGTCAGTCAAGTTTGTCCACAGGGCGGTCAATTGCATCCAGTGTTTGTGCGTATGTACTCAGTCGTGGGGCCAGGGTGGGGCCAATTCCTTACCAGCCAATAGCATATCGGACAAGTATAGTTGGAGGCATCCGGTTCAGGATTGGCCTGTTAATGCGAGCTTCATAGGACAGCCACAGGATGTCTGCGCATACAGAGGTACCATGGGTGGCTTCGCTGCAGCACCCACAGCTCCATCCACGCACCATCCAGTGTAAACTGGAAAGAATAAAACCGGGAGGCGTGTGCACCGAAGCCACGTTTCCTCAGCAGAGCTCCACACTCCTTCAACAAGCAGAACAGAAGCATTTCTCTCTATCTATGTCGGGAATCGTGCGTACCAGACGTACACGAGGAGGTGGCTGGGCCGTAGTCTTCTCCACACTGGGTGGGACATCTCTTTGAGCCTAGCAAGGCCACGAGGATCGTGCACCCTGCCCCCAGCAAAGATTAGCAGTTTCCTGGAACTGTATGAAATGCCGGCATGGCTGTTCAACCCATACCTACACACGGTTCAGAACAATCGCGCTTTGGGAATGGTTTGGCAAACAGTGGTTACACTGAGGCTAGTCCTAAGCGAGATAGGAGGAATACGGTCGAAGTCAAGTGGACAGCAGTTGACGTCTCTACATCCGGTCCTCAGTCATCGGCTCGTCTAGGTTACTAACAGGTGAGTATTGTGTCCGGCCCTGCTAGCATTGGAGGGCAAGGTGTGAAAGCAGGTGCTGGTTCACGAAATCGTCCAAATCACAAAACCTGAGACGTAGAAGAAGGCAGAGTCAACCCAGCATTCGAGTCAAGACAGATGCAGACGCGACATTAAGCATATCCGGAACACGGGACGAGACCGAAGACAAACAGCGCATCCGGAGTAAGGGGTGATCAATCTCGCTGTGAATGAACTCCGAACAGTCCAGCATAGAGGGATTGAGGGAACAATCGCGATGTTTGCGACGATGGGGTGGGTCAATCGTGGAGAACCAGAGTGAAAAAGGTTGAGTTGGTAAGCCACGGTGCTGTTCGCAAGAAGCCCATCGGTTTCCTCATTTTGATGCCGTCTCAAGATCTGATCTTCTCGTAAGAGTACTCCGAGACCGCACCTCTGGGATCATCAGACCACAACGCAAAGGAGCTGATGTGTGGTTGACCGCTTCACTTTTCTTTGGTGAATGATGGTGCATTCTGAACCAGTCAATCAGGTCTTTTTGATTTTCTGGCTTACAGCTATTTTACCGGTCTTCATGGCACACTAGTATCCATGAAAATCAAATGCCTTGGAACGATTACTCTCGTACAATAATTTGTAAACGATAGACATAGACGTGTATCAGACACTGCGTCTTGTGATACTGTTCACTAAAGTCAGCTGTGGTGGAGCAGGAATCCCGATTTCCCTCGCGGTTAGAGGCACAGTTCGAGCTACCGTTCAATCTCGGAACTAAATTGACAATACTGTAGTAGAGACGATGTTCCGCGCAACGGAATGTCTGCAATGCGCACAAGATGAGCTTTTGCGTGATCCGATCGATATCTTAACGCATCTCGAACTAAAAGCCTTACACTTTGTTACATGAACGTCTATTCTAGATATATTCAGGATAACTAACCTCTGGAATCATGGTCCACGGTGATACGCATAAATCTATGCAGAAGGTGAGCAAGCTGCTCGTTATATCTAATGAGTATTAATCATAATAATTTGTTATTCGTTTTGCCCGGTACTCCTTCAATACGCCATTACTAGATCGCATCACCCACTTACGTAATGTTTGGATTTCAATTTGTTCTATTACAACTTACGGGACATTTTAAGCTTGCATTTTTACTCATTGGAAACCATTGTTTCACTGTTCCATCACCGTGGATAATACATTTTCCGGTTGACAACTCTACTCTTTTGAGTGATATCGTATCAGCTGTGTGTCTGTCCTGAAGAACACCAGCTCACGAGCCGACGTCTATTGGAGCAAATAGGATGCGCTTAACCTAGTTTAGTGCGTATCTGTCGCAAACATTAAAGTTGAATGTATTTTGCCATCTGGCAATCAGTTAGTGTGCTTCAGGGGCTACTCTATCTATTGCGTTACTTCTATACAGTAAGTGCGGCAGTGGGATTCCGAGATGCTTCCATTTGTGTAACTGTGAGGTCAGATATTATGTCAGTGGCTCGAATAAGAAACTTGCTTAAACATGATCAACTCAGTCCGTACATCCGCTATTATGATATCCACCTTTGAAGCGGTGTCGGCTGTTTCAACACCAAGTTGCTTCACACAGCTGGGTGATTTCAACTTCTGCGAAGCTGTTCGCTTCAACACTGTCATTACGAAAAGCAACTTCTTACTATTATGTGAAATCTTTGGAGCCATAAGAGCGCTATTTAACTCAACTGTGACTAAATTGATACGGTAAGCCAAAGTAACTAGCACCCGTATTGCTTTCTGTCAATGATAAATGGCGGCAATGATGGTTGGGGATCGATTCTTTCTAGAATTCCTTTTTCGCAGCTTTAGATACCACAAGCGTGGGCACTGCACCAAACTTGTAACGGATCATGGGTTAGTGGTAGTTTACATTTACTGGTCAGTACGCAATCGCAAGGGAACCTTAATTGACTGACCGCTTACACATTGAAGGCTTATTCAGCCCCTTCGCAATGGGGATTGTCATGCGAGTCGGTAGGGATCATTGTAACTGTCACAACCGTACGTACTAAATACTCTTCACGAAATGGCTCATCGTAGAACGTCGGCAGCTTTGTCTGCCTTTGTCACCGTCCTTTCTCCCACAACGTTATTTGTTCCGAAAAGCTGAACCACTTCATGCCAACAACCTTATGTTAGGCTCACTTGGTGCCTACGGTAGTTGCGCCTGCATGTTCTGTTTCAGCAACATCAACAGCACTCAGTTTCTTATCTCACGACCGGTTGACACGTTGTCCGCCAACCCACTCAGCACTGCAGCTGCCATTGTTTTTGGTATGGGTGAGTTCATTGAGGCCGATCATGCATGTGAGCGGCGTACACCACAGACCGCACGTAGGCGGAGTATGTGAATCTATCCGCGGGTTGATCCCTGAGGTCAACAACGGCGGACTGCAATGGAACGGGGGGTCCGCGCTTGATCAAAGGCATTGCTGAAGCATGGGGTCAATTGGCGAAAAATACTGGGGTCACTCTTACACTTGGATGGATACTACCAAAAGTTCTGAGCACCCGCCCTTACAAGTGATAATGGTCGCGTGCTGTGAACGCAGCTTGGAACGTTAGTGGGCGCAATGCGGCGGTGTATTAGAGCATGACGTGCTGGTTGGCGCGCGACCTTGGGGTATTAAGGCAGGCTGGCCTGGGTTGCTCAGACCAATCTGCGAAAACGGTTCATCTGCCTGCCCTCAGATGTGCAATATACTTGTGGCCTCACGTGGAACACGCCATTCAGGTCCGGCAGCCCTGACACAAGAAAAATTTGGCAGTGCTCGAGGCTTCACAGCAAGGAGCCACCAAGCACGTCAAAGGATTGTTTAACCTACCATATCCACGGGCTGAACAACTTACAAATGTACAGTGACCGATATCAGCGCGTCTGACTACTGTGCGTAACCGGGCAGTCGGAAAAGTACGTAACGTCAACTAGCCTACTGTGTAACGTAGCAACGCTATGCCAATTAGTAGAAAGCAAGTAGATGCGAATCGAAAAGGGCTCCAGTCGAAGGGTAAATGTGGGTCCGCTGAATGTAACCGATTAGTCAAATTCGGTTTACCTTGTACACATTGTCTCAGAGGGTACCATCCAAAATGTGCGAATCTTTCCCAACAACATATGAGAGCTCGAAATAGCGTCGAAGGCGGTAGCTGGTTGTGTACTGCGTGTTCGCCAATCCCACTAGTCAAGCGTATACTTTTCTTAGTCCAGAAGTGCGAGCGGTTAACAGAAGAACTTAAACAACGAACGAACGCTAAGGTTACATCACTGGAAGCGAGTACGCAAGATGATAACACATTGGCTTCAAAGAGAAGCATTGGTGTAAACTTTGCTTTGCTTGGACCACGATTGACAAGGTCCTCTTTGCCATCATTTTCTTCAATTGTGGACGAATACCAAGCGAAAACAGACAGTAGCTCTGATGGACAAGCGGTACTCAGGATCCCAAAAACCAGGCACCACTCGAAATGCGTGATCGATCAAATGCAGCGGGTCTTAACAACTTGCAACATTAACAAGGATGGGACAGCCGAATCCGAGTCTACTGCATTTGCAACCCAAGTATCTCTGGTCGAGTTCAGATCCCTTGAGACTCCAGTCACCTATGCAGAGATCGTTGCAAATGTACCTCCGGCTGCTACCTCTAGTGTCTCCCCTGCTGCAAACATCGCTAACACCAATAGAGTGACAAACAGTGGAATATCAACACTTGGCATAAAGCCAGGACCAACGAGAACCCGACCTTGCAGTTCAACAAAAAACTGCTTCAGTAATAACTTCCTGACTGTCGTGTGCACGAATGTCCCCGAATGTACCACCATCACATTATGGGGTAAGTTGTCTGACGACCAAGACCAGTGGAACTCAGTGTGTATTTTAATGAACGTAACAGTCAAACCCACGAACCTAGTGAGGGTTACTCGTCATCCGAACTCTGCACACTATGGCGAACCCATAATTAGTAGAGCAGCAATGGAATCGGCCATTGATGTAGAAAACGTTTTACTCTCTGTAAGTGCGCTATAACACGGACCTTTTAAGGTTCGCATCTATTCTGAGGTCCCTTAGAGCACGCGACATTCGAAAAGCAACCTCACAAATAGACAAAGCAAGCTGGACAATGGCAGTTCTTTCCTGAAACACTTTCCTTGGACAACATTGTGGCGCGATCGCTCAAAAGGCTACTTCTCTCACCGAATTATAGAGGAAGAGGGCCAAGAATCCTAAAACTCCTGGTCCAGGCAAAGTAGACAGCAACGGAAGTGTTAGAACGTCGGCGGAGACATCGTAAAAGCTTTCCATCTGAACTTCGGTTAAAAGATGTTGAATGCTCGCGAAGACCAGACATGAGCCTACCTGAAGAAGCATTCCTCCTAGCGATCTGCATCAGCATCACTTTACCGCTCGAGCACGTGATTCTGCAGCATGTTCGGATGAGGAATGCGACGTACCTTAGCCAAATCAGTTGGTGGACGACGTGTCATCATCATCCCATCTAAAAAGACGAATAACGGCCGACCTCGCACCGGTCGGCATTCTACAACACTTGACCTTTTTGGCTCTCTATGAGCTCCTAGAAATCGAGAAACTATCCTGCCTTTATACCAATGCTCAAGACCTTTTTCGTAGGCTGACCTAACTGAAGGATCGCCAAATTTCAAACCTATGCGATATTATCGGCATCACAGGGACATGGTTGCCCACTGAGATGACAGACGTTGAAGTCTCGCTGCCGAGCATGTCACTCATGCGAAAAGACAAGCTTACGAAAGGAGGAGTGGTAATTCTGTATTACCAAAACGACCTACACTGCGAGGCCGTTGAGGATTCAGACTTACCGTTCGCCGATTCTCTTTGGTGCCGCCTGCAATTACATGGCAGAGACACCTGCATTATAGCTTTGGTATACCGCCCCCCCCAAACCATACCGTAAACGGACTACCAACTTGCGACGGCATTATCGTGCATCCTAGAGCGAAAGCCAACTCACATCCTTAACATGGGTGGTTACAAGGTACTCTGTTTGGAAACACCTGATACAATCGGAGAGCCATTCAAAGCAGATCTGCAAACGCTTTTAATAAGTGTTCCAATTTACAATCAAGTCATTACACCCACGCTTTTCAAAACAGGTAATAGACCTTCTTTGCTGGATCCTGTTTTTACCAACCAGGAACATGTAAATGATGTATTGATCATAGAATGCCCTTTGGGGCGCAGTGTTCATGCACTCATCAGTGTCGCTTAATTTGCTATGCTGAATATCGCAACCAGAACCCAAAATTGGTGCGCACCATTAAGCGCTACGACTGTTTAGCCAAGCTCGTCAGTGCCACAACCTGGTCGTTTCGCGCTGAGGGACATCCGGAAGTCGCTTGGCTTGAATTTGTCAGCAAATTCAATCAACTGGTTACGGATGCCTCAGAGACGGGTTTTCAACAGACCTAACACCGCTTCTTTCGTGAGGAGCAGAACTAGAAAATGGATGACTATACGCAACGCAGGCTAGCGAGAGTAGAGATCATCACCAACGCCAGATAATTGGGACAGCTACGTAGCTTATCGTCGCCACTAAACACAGAAGACAAAGTCGCACGTCAGCAGAATATGACGAAAACTTTCAGTGTTAATCACAAACTGCTGTACAGGCATGTCATTGGACTTCCTAAGGTAAAGCAGGGAATTCCTCCTCTCCGAACGACTGATGGTCCAACTAGAATAGCCAAAGAAGCAGGAAACGCGTTGCGGACGTCATATGCTCCCACATTTCAGAGGGTCTTATCATCAGGCTATCTTCCAACTTATTCCCCGCCTCCAGGACTCACCCACATATCTTTTAGAGTCGAAGCTGTTTTGCGGAGGCTAAAGCCTCTGCGCAACCACGGCTCCTCAGGAGTCGACACCATTCGCCCAGAGGCGTTGGGAGCAACTGCAAGGCAACTGACAAAACTGGCACAGTTTTTCCAGCGCTGCTTAGACCAAAACCAGATTCCTGTGATATGGAAACTTGGAAAACTAACTTCGATTCACAAAGGCGGAAGCAGGATTGAACCCTGAAACTACCGCTTAAGGTCCCTTGTCCCTGTATTATCCCTGGTCATGGAATCTATCGTTGCCGTTGCGTTGGTGTGTTACCTAGAGAATTGTAACATTATTGCTCGCGAGCGACACGGCTTTCCTCGACCGCGATCATACCCGACGAATTTATAAATCGCGCAAAGTAGTTGGACCCAGTCATTTGACGCTGGAGAGGCCCTTGATTCGATCTACTTGGATTAATAGAATGCCTTCGATCGTTTAGACCATCGAGTTCTCCTTTCCAAGCTCTCATATTACGGGATCGGTGACCCTCTCTTGAGCTGGATCGTCAAGTTTCTCCTGCAACTACGATTAGTGGTGAGAGTCCAGAATTTATTTCTTAACCCCTAACAGTCGAGTCTGGTGTGCCCCGTGGCTCAGTTCTAGGTTCATGATTGCTTTTGGTACTAATCAATGACCTTTCACAGATTATCTCTTCAAATTTCCTGCTGTTTACTAACGATTTCAAGCTATGGCACCGGATTCAGACGGATGCCGATTAGCATTTACTTCAGTGTAACCTAGATACCGTCCATGTTTGGTCAACCCGAAAGCTGTTACAGTTCCACTTGGACAAATGTAAGGTGCTCTCCAGCCAACACCAGGGTACCTATTCTCACAAGCTAGGAACGCAAGTACTGCAGCGGTCATCTGTTGAACGCGACCTTGGCGTCCTTGTTCAGGATAACTTGGATTGTTCCAATCAATCCGCAATGGCTTCGAAAACTGGTAACAAGAACGTCGGCTTGTTACGACGGGCGTTCGGACAACTGGGCATTACTATGTTCAGACAGATGCTGAATTCTTATGTTCGTTCCCATGTAGAATACGCAATCTAGGCCTGGCATTCTTGGCTGAAGCACGATTTTACTGCACTGGACGAACCTCAAGGTCAGGCTTCTAAACGCGTCATTGGAATGCGCCACCTTCCTTAGGAGTAGAGGCTGAAACCTTTTGGAGTATTCAGCTGGCGGTATCGTCGACTACGAGGCGACTTGATTATAAGGTATTTGATTGTACATAATCCAAATGGTGTGTACCGCTCTTTACTGCAACTCAACAGTAACACCAAACTTAGAGGCCACTCCTTGAAAGTAGCAGAACAGTAAAGCGGCCTGGTGTGCCGTAGAAACTTTCTTTTCCATTCGTGTGTCAACCATGGAATGCTCTCCCCGAATATGTTGTTTCAGCACTCACGACAGTCATAATTAAAAGCCGGTTGGATGACGCAATCCACCACGTACATTTTGTCACTTGACGCTACACTCCATCCTACTCGCTGGAAATAGCTTGCATTTACTTTTTTCGTCTGTTGAAGATATGGAAACGCTCGGGGTGCGGGGATACTGAAACAAAAACGATGCGTCCATTAGTTAGACAGTAAAACTAATAACTGCTTTTTTCATTAACCTTTTGCGCTAACCCATCAGTCTCCCCAATGGGGTTTGTATAGAAAAGCTACTTAACCCATATAAAATCATTGTTCATTGTACATAAAAATAACCTACCATTTTTTGAGGAACCTCATTCACGTCTGCCACCACCTACTACAACTCAGTCACAACAAGAATTTGAGGGACTAACAGTTCAACTACGCAATACAGTCAGCTAGAGTGCCAATGAAAACTTTACTTTCCTGCTGTGTCAGCTCTGGAGCATCCTCCCTAAGTACTTGGTTTCCACCCCACATTGGCAGTTTAAAAATCGACTTGACGTTTACCTAACGCAGCTGCATTTCGGAATGTAGTCCGTATACATCAAGAAACGGTGTAATCTAACAAACGCTACACCGAACAGCATCACTCTAAACAATAAAGCAAGGCTCCTTTACGCATGACTCAATAGGAGCAATATGCGGAGTCCAGCAAAGTACTTCTCATTTTATCATCACATTTGGCTACGTCAATTTTGTACTTCTCATTCTGTCCATCCCACAGGACTAGTCAAGTAAAGTGCTTTTCTATCCTCAATAAACCATTGTTCCATCATTTATCCCGTCGACTGTGACCCGAATGCCAAATAGCTTAGTAAAAATATGTCATATGCTTGTCAATAATTCCATACGAACGTACTTGTATATTCATTGTCAACGCCTCGTACCATTCCGGGTGGTCTGTTCCGTACTTAATGGAAGATTTGAGCTAATAGCAGAATGATGGTTAATGAGCACAACCAATTAACTCACAGTTTTACCAGCAAAACTCAGCACCATGTATGGATCGACATATTTGTCGTCATCGGTTTTAGACACCAGATTTTTTAGTGCTTTAAAGTTTTCGGGGTCCACTGCAAACAAAGGTATTGTACACAATAATGATGAGAGGAGCCAACATGAGAAAAGGCAGATAAAATGACGGAGAGAGAAATAAGAGAAATACCGAAACTTAAACTAGAACCTGGCGGTGTTAAGCAACGCGGTGGTGCAGGGATGCAGCGGTGAACAAATGGAGCAGTTATCGTATACTTATGGAAGTATAAAAGAAAAATTTTTGCGCAAGATGCCAAATGATGCGAATTTCTGGAACATCATTCTTGACTCAGTCAAACATGCACCTGAGGTTAGGAACGGCGGCAAAAAGTCATTTTGTAGTGGTACGAAATCAGGAATCACAGACGGAACGGACAAAGCGCGAAAACTAAGGAACAGTAAAACTTACGAGAGCACCAGAGAGAAAAGTCGAGGTCTATCGAACAAGCCGGAAATGGTTTACTAGAACAATTGAGATCAAGGACTTAATGATGAACAGCCCGATTTTCCGGGGAGATGCGTCTCCAGAACAGCCCCACGGAGAAGGACACAACTCCGATTAAGCAAGTAAAGAGCATTAGGACAGATCCAGCCCAGTCAGAATACGATAAGCGGAAGCGAAGATACGAGGGCAAGTCGGTCAAAAAGGACCTCGCGGATTGAATGAAATCGGGGCATGAATGTGATGCCGAGCCAAAGGACGGTTGTGGTGCGTGGTGGGCTGGAATTGTTCTTCTTATGTGCGCGTGTACGTGATAACCTATGAACCCGTTTATCGTTTGTAAGAAAGACTGTGCCTCCCTACCTCCTCGTTCTCTTTGCATTCTCTTTCTACTGGGACTTGTAAAAGATCAGTCTTCCCTGGTGCTCTAAAGGCCTTGTGCCAACCGCTGTCGAACTCGTAGGGTAAGGGCTTAGGTCGACGAGCTGTAGGAGATTGATAACGGGTCCCAACATTGTGAACTGGTTACCCAGCCATTTCTTTGGAATCAAAATGATAATTGAGTAACCATAGTAAAAGCTAGTAAAACATTGCTATCAAGTTCCCAACCAACTGGTGCATTAATAAACTAGTCGCCGGTGGTGGTATCTCTGACGACTTTCTCGATTCTGAGAAATGTAAGTTATTTTTATTTTTATTATTAATATGATACTAACAATTCTTATGGATGGTGAGTTCATGGAGTCGACTTCGACAATCACCCACTATCCATGGGCCTCATTACTTCCCTGATGTTGTAAGATGGATGGCTTAAATAGCGCATAGTTTCAACGTGGTATACCATACTGAGAAGTCCCAAAAAATTAAAAATTCGTCCAACGCTTTGGTGTATTTGATGACTTTATAACTCGGCCTAAAGTAACTGAGGATGTCACTATCCTGTAAACTTTCCAGTGAGTGAAAATGGTTGGCCCAAGGAAAAATTTCACGTCAAAAATAATGTTTTGAGTCGTAGGATAGAGTAAGCTACATGGTTATCTTGTTAATCCTCCAAATCAACGGGTACGAGTCCAGGCCCAATCTCCAACCTGATCGAGTTGGAATACCGTGACATGCTGGGATCAGAGCCCGCGCTTGTTCCTTCTCTTTACTAACTAACTTTCGCGTGTACTCGTCCCCAATTGAGTATTTTCCACCCATGATATCAGTGGAGCAATGGAACGATGGTTTAATACGGGTAAAAATGTTAAATCTCAACAGGTCCCGTAGAATGGTCATGGTGAAATTTCAAAATATAGAACAGTTGTCAGCGAATTTGGGTTTGCACTGGTGGACTCACTGTAGTATTTGTAGTATAAACTGTAAATCTAATGTTATCCACAAGGAATGACGACAACTGAGTGGTTGATAACAAATCGTATGGCATTCTGATGGACGCGTAAGGGAGGTGAAAAAGTGCAACGGATCCAGAGGGTTGATCGGACCCTTGTGTTTATCCGTGGGTAATGATACATGGGAGATGGTCAGCGAAATCGGTGAACGATCAAATCGGGCTTTGAACTCTGTCAGCATGGGAGCAGAGACAACAGGTGCCGGTAGGACACTCCATGTTTTGCAATCACGCACAGAATAGAAATTCCGACGGCATTCCAAACGACTGTACTACTCTGCCAGCTTGAGACGGTTGCCTTTCAAATTGTTGTTGTAACTGAGCTCTAGTAACTAGCGGCACGTGTGGTTGGGCTCTCACAAAAATTGATAAGTCAAAATGTGATTCGCGCAAATTCACCGATATTGTCTGCTGAAGACCCCGAGAACTCGAAAGCTTCGATTATACCGCAAATTATACAGACCTTTGACATTCTTCGTTGCCCGGTTTTGGGGAGTCTCCAAGGCGGTGAGATCCCTCCTCAGCAGTGGCGTATGGCGTACTCCACATGTGGCAAAATCGATGGGTCGAATTGTTCAGATGCAGGTTTACGGCGGCCAACTGTTGGATGCCTCTTCTTGACATGGTTTCAGCCTGACTCAAACATCCAAGGTCTGCCTGGACCAAAGCTCCCAGATGGTTCTCGCCAGAAGAAGTATGAAGCTCCTGCTTGCCGAGTTTGTAGGAGCACACTACTTGGTTCCGTATGTGCAGCACCCTACATTGTTCCACCATGCATCAAAATAGATTCTGGGTCGACAATGATAATATCTTACCCAGATCAGCGTTTTGTACTGTGATTTCATCTGGTATTTTGATCGCCCTCCACTTTTGATGTCATCGGCATAACGCAGGCAGTTTGGGCTTATGATGAGTGTGATATCATTGATATCCGTCAAAATAACTGCCGTCCTGTTACCGATCCCTTTGGTACTCCGCATGTAATTGGGATGGGCTCTGACAGGGATTCACGCACTCGTACTTCCAAGTGCCGGTGTAGAAGCAAGCTTCTGATCCACCCCAGGAAAGGATCATCAATACCAGAGATCTGGAGTTTGTAGAGCAGGATGTCGTGGACTAACTGGTCCAATGGCGTTGAGAAGTCGAGATAAATCACAACAACAGCTGTACCAGAAGTAATCCTCATTCCAACTGGATCGCGATGGTAGTAGATTTGTAGTACACCATCGATTCCGTTAGAAACCATGCTGTTCCGATGCATGGTAGTTAATCTCCCCCAAGTAGATTATTAGCGCGTCAAAAAGAATAACTTCCATGAGCTTTGAAAATATCGGTAGTCGGTAATCGGTTGGATCGGAAGGACTGTCTCCCTTGTGAATAAGAGTAACCCTCCCGTACGTCCACATGTCAGGCACGTACATTTCGTTAAGTGTTGGAAGAATCGAGACAAATGCTTAGCTAAGTTCTCTCCTGTAACTGCCATTGACTTTTGGTGTGTGCTAGCAACTTCAGGAAAGCTGTACTTGCGCATACTCAACAGGTATTTTAATACAGCTTCCGCCGTGAAGCATATTTGAGTGAGTTCTTGGGGTGAGATAATCTTTTTCATGGAATAAGGCGGCCAATGCTTGCACTGAAATGTCGCGGCATAATGCAAGCGCAGAGTATTCGCCTTCTACGTCGGTGTCCGCGTGGTTCCGTCCACTGTTTGATGAGGAGGAATTTACCGTTTCATGGCGTACCAACAGTATATATGAAGAGTACGACCTATTTCAGAGGGTACTGACTGGCGCTTCTGGATGGTCAAAGTTCAATCGACTATCGTTTTATATGGAAAGATGTGGCTCCTGTATAGAAACTATATATATATATATATATATATATATATATATATCGTGGTAGTAGGTAATAGACAGGTAGTCACCTTGTCAACATGCACATCAATTGCAGCCACCCAATCACTTAAAACGACGATAACAAATAATATAAAGTGACTAATGCGTACGGTGACATAAATCTTCAATAAATAAGTATATGAAATTAATTGGTTACGAAGCAATTCGCGATAAGGTCAAGACGTCAGAAAATACTTTTTAAGAAAATGCCACAAACACCAAAATGTTATCCAAGTTAAGCTAAGTAGTTTAGAGGACGTGTGCAAGTTTATAGAAGATAGTTCAGGTAGACATAAATATGAGATAAAAAATGGTATTGGGACAATATAGCATACAAACTACCTGAAATAAAGAAACATCACACAAGCACGCGGTTAGTAAATCGAATGCAGAGTACCTATCAACGATGCGCCGGTACTTCTTACGTTCTCAGCAGCACCCGTCGTCTTTTCGATGCTGGTCCTTAGTGGCCTCGCTCGCAGCTCACTAGGTCTACTTGACTTATGGACCCGCGATCGCATGTGCTACAGCACCATGTGCTCGATGTCGATGGAGTACAACCCCTGGGGGACTGTCACTTACGCAATTGCCGCTTCTTCTCTGCATGCATGAGAGCTTTCTCTTGCAACTCGGCATCGGCCTTCGTGATCAGAGTGCGCCATGCAGGACGAACAACCACCTTCGATTCCCAATATCTTAAATCAATATTAGAACGTATAGAAGAAAGGATGGCACCATGGATTGGTACACCATCAGCTTCGTGCCAATGGTAAGCTGATGGTTGTTCCACACTCGGTACTCAAGCTTTCCGAACGCCGCCGCTGCCTTCGATATGCGGCTACGAAGCTCATCTTGTAGTTGCTGGTCAGTCGAAACCACTCTCCTAAGGTAGCAGAAGCAGAAGGTGGTTTCCGATACTTCATCACCAATGCTGATTCGTGGCACCATTGTAGATTGCACAACCATCGAAGGCTGATAGAGACAGAGAGTTTTGTTTGTGTTGATGATGAGCCCGATTTTCGCCGCTGTCGAAGGCAGAGCACTACTCATGCGCTACAACTCATCCGCGCTGTTTGCGAACAACGCACAGTCATAAGCATACAGCAACATACGGATAGTTGTCTCACAGACTAGGGTGTTCGCACCGAAACAACGGATGTTCAGCAGCCCACTATCAATACAGCGCTTCACACGAACACCGTAAGTACAATCCGCATCACAAACACAAGTCATCATGACATGAAGGTAATATTAAGCAGAGAGGAGCTAAGGCGCAGTCTTGCTTCACACCAGAGAAAACTGCAGTTAACCATGATCTGTCCACTCAGTTGCACCCTCGCCAGAGTACCACTGTGTAAACATACAGCCAAACTTAAAAAACTGCTCGGACAACCAAACTTACTCAACACCAGCCAAAATGCCTCGCGGTTCACTGTGTCGAACGTTGTGGTGAAATCAACAAAAGCGAGTGTCGTTCTCGACACTTCTCCTGCAACTGAGGATCTGCAAACACCATATCGATTATCTTGCGACCCGAAAGGAATCCCCACCGCTCTTCCGCCACGTTAGGTTTCACAATCTGACTGACGAGGCGGGTGAGCAAGATTCGGGCAGGCATCTTGCCCGCACAACTAAGCAAATTGATGCCACGATAATTCGCACAACATTGCTTGCTCGCCTTGCCCTTGTACAGTGGCAGCACAAGGGTATCCTTCAGCTCAGGAGGCACCTCCACTTCACTCCACACGCGTTGCACCAAGTGGCGCAGCGCAGTCAACAACGCGGGTCCGCAGTGTTTCAATACTTCTGGCGGGACCCCGTCGATACAGGCACGTTTGCCGTTTCGCAGCTGAGCAAGTGCTCTCTGCGCTTCATCCAGTGTCGGCGTGTCTGCCAGACTCACCTTCATATCGGAGGGCTTGAGGCCGTTTAGTGTACGCCAGTCAACTTCTTAACGGTTGTTCGAGACAAGCAAAGTGCTTTTGCTAGATCTGCATTATATCTGCGATCTGTGTGCGGGTAGAGCCTGCGCCACTATCGATCAGCATCCTCAGCGGATCCAACCTCGCTCCATACACCACCTTCAAGGAGTCAAAGAATTCCTTGTGTTAGCGGCGTTCGCCTTAGCATTCCATCTGCTCCAACTTCTCCGTCCCTCATGTATCTTCAATGCTACTGAGCTCTCGGGTCAGTCATCGTAAATTCGCCCAAAGTATTTTTTTCTTCCCCATCTCACTGTGGACTGTCACATGTGCACCAGATGCTGCGTTCTTCCCCGAGATCGATGCTTCAATCGTCGCATTATTCTCATCAGACCAATCGGGCCGCTCATGGTTTGCACGCCCAATGGTCTCCTCGGCAGCAACTGTCACCTGTACGCGAAGGCGGTGCCACAGGTCGCCTACTGTGACTAGGCATTTCACATGACACATGCGTGCAGCCATGGCCTTCTCCAGCTCAATACGTTTCTCCACAGTACCGAGGGAGCGAATGTTAAATTTACTCCGATTCACCGCGGGAGCGCAAGAGAGATTTACGAAAATATATGTAGAGTTTGGTCCGCACCCATTTGTGCTCAGTGCGACACTCAGCTCCGCGCAATACGTGTGTCAAATGCACGTCGCGTATGTTACGCTGACGTACGATGACATAGTATAGAAGATGAGCGTGACCACTCCGTGGGTGCGTCCAAGTTGCTATATCACTCGCACACAGTGCGACCCGAGTGTTCGTGATTGTTACACAGTGAGGGGCACACAGTGAGAGCAACCTGTCACAGTTCGCATTCGCTGAACATTGGACCGACGAGATTTATCCACACCGAAGCATCACGCCCAACGCGCGCGTGGAAATCACCCAGCAGAAATAGTCGGTAACTCTTCGACACAGACCGTATCAAGGAGGATAACTGAGTGTATAATTGAGCACGCGTGTCATCAGAATAACACATAGTCAGACCATAAGTGCTTATAAAAGTGGAAAACTTCCCTCTTCCGAGTTGCAGGCGAACAGTCATCAGTCGCGCTCTGATGACTGTTGATTCACTCACCAGGTGGCCATTTGTGCGATCGGATAGTGCAAATCTGACTTCATGTTCGCGTGGTACTGCGGTGGCGTTGCCCACCTAGTAGAACGTGTAGCCAGCATCTGCTTCATGCAACTTACCTTGCTCAGCGAGACGAGTTTCACTGACCGCCGCAATATCGATGTTGTAGCGCGCCAGTTCCATCACGACCATTGCAGTGCGTCGCTCAGGACGATCACTCGAGTTCCGGTCGAGCAGTGAGGGCACGTTCCAGCAGCTGGTACTGAGTGCTTCTCACGCACGCATATCATTGCATTTTTAGGCAATCGCACGCAAAGTGGTGTTTGTGCTTCGGAGATTCGTTTGAGTGACTCCACGCGGGGTCTTTGGCTCAATAGACCGACTCACAAGGCAGTGGGAAGCAGGTCCATCTCGAAAATATGATTTCAGAGACAGATTGAGCTCTGCTTGAGATCCGTCTCACGCAGCCTTTGGAGATCTGGAACAATTCATATATGTTTTGCGTCCGTAGTAGAATAGGTAACTGCGATCAAGGTTAGACACACGTGGGTTTTGGCGGGTTTGCACCAATTTGATCAGGGGCTGTCTGGCTTGAGGCGGACAGTAACAAACGATTGAGCACCCGGAGGTGCCCCCACCGTCAGAGACAATGTGTGGCGCTAATTCTCTGCGCCAGTCGAGCGGTGTCCTTATAACCAGTAAACCTGTTGTTTCTCATGGCTAGGTTTTACGGGAACAGGGCCATCGACCACTTCCTAACCTCCGGAGAGGATGGACTAGGATACTGCCAGGGCGCCCACATCTGACAGGAGAACGACCGGGGTCGTCAGCCAAAGCCTCCGATTGACTGTACACTCTAAAGACAGTGGGTCTAGCATACGGTCAGTTCACTGACTCATGCAGAGTGGTGTTCTGGATCTTAGCAGGAGAAGGGCGTAAGCAACTGCTATCCAGCGGTCACCATTAGGAGGCATACAGGACATGAGCCCATGGCACAGCAGTGGCAGCAGTGGGTTTACCATTTGTCAGGATCTAGCCACCACCAGCCTCAGTGCACCATAGGCTCTCCTGATATATATATATATATATAAATATATATATATATATATGCTGGAAGACCAGCAGTCGCAGACTGTAAAACAGGAGTGCGATGAAAACGCGAAACCTGGAGCACTCTGTGTGATCATGCAGCCCGACTGAAATCCAAAAACCAACAGCTTCGCAAGAAAACTATTGGTGGCAAACCACCTAATGGCCGGTTTAAAACAAACCCGGAATTTGACATCCACGAACGCGCTTGACATCCGAGAGACTATTCTGCTTTTACACTAATGCCAAAGGCATTCTTAGTAAGCTGGTGGAGCATAGATAGCGCCAAGTCTCATAAGTACGAGATCTTACCATAATTACAAAGACCTGGTTAATCCTTCGGAACGGTAGATCTGAGAAGACGTCATGAGGCAATTCTTTATTATGAGATTAACCGATGTTAACTCGTTGCTCATCCGAAATCCGAGCTCGTAAATTTTCTTTGGTGACCGCTATGGCTGCAGAACGAGAACACATGTATAGTGGCCGTAATTTATCGTCCACCAAATGAACTAAAGCATGTTTTGCAGATTGCGCTGAACAAGCCATACAGCTACATTCTCATCGCGCGAGTCGATAATGTGCATTTCCTGAAAATGCCAGCAAAGGACAGCGCACAGTTTAAAGCCTGCTTTAGAGAGCCAATCTCTAGTTACCCTCTGCACAACCACGTCAGGTCTACCACCGGATTTTGGACGGATAACGGACCGTTGTGCTCCCCCAACGAAGAACTCATGGTCGCCAGAATAGCCGTAAGCACACTTCTGGGTCATAGTGGCTATGTTACCTTAGTATTGACTACATATGCCAGACGGAATATCTCGAATAAAAAGATGGTGAAGTCTTTGCTGTTATACGCAATTGTTAGATTGGATCTCTGTAGATGAATACCCCCAGTACTCGCCATGGAAATGTTCAAAACGATGTTAAACACACCTGTAATGCACGGAACAGAAATCTCGCTGTCATCAAAAAACCAAGAACACCTAAATACATGTCCTCAAGAGCTTTAGCATGGCGAGCTCAGAATGACTGCTTGAATGCCGAAATCTAGACTGCATGCGTGACACTGCGTAACTTTTATGTGAAATTTATCCTTGAGCTCAAGGTGAAATGAAGCTAAGTAGCTTCATACAGACACGTTAATGACCTTCGTAAGATGCAGTGCGGAAACCCAGCACTGGTTACAACTGGCGCGTATACACGAGCAGCGATGGTAACAGCTGATATCTTGCGATTGCAACACTCTCATGTATTCTAGGAGGCCACAAGCCCAAATAATCTACGCTTCTCTACTGCCAAACCATCTGGCTTATCAAGTACCAGCTTTACTGCAGAATCCATGTTTAAAAAGCCATTATTTCTCTGTACCGCGAGTTCTCCTGGAATTGATAGCATTCGGCTGAAGGTACTGCAGTGCGCAGCCAATGTTTGGCGGTACCACTGGTCATGTTCCATCAGCGCTGTCCAGACGAGAACCGAATTCGAACAATATGGTAGCCAGGGATCATCAATCCAAGTAGTAAGGAAGTTAGTGGCACTGACCATGTCAATTACCATCAGATAACGCTGGATCCTTTGCTTTTCTAACTTATAAAAGCAATCAGCGCACATGCGCTAATGCACTGCGCTGAAAAGCACAACACACTAATCCCGGAGCAAAATGGCTTCCGCCAACGTCCTTCTTATACTACTCAAATGTTACTTGCACGCAGTAGCTGCATTGAAGCAGTTCATGACGGAGCGGGAGTCGATTAAGCTGTACTAATCAACAGCGTTTGACAGGCTAAATCATCGAATTCTCTTCTATAACATACGAAGCTATGGCGTTGGCTACCCAATCATGGGTTGGATAAACATTGTGCTTTATGCAGATTGAGTAGAGGTGATAGTCCTGGAATCCTAGTCCAACACAATCGAGGTTGAGTACGGTGTACCACAAGCCTCAGTGCTCGGGACTCGCCTATTCTTAGTTTTCATAATCGATCTAGCGAGGATAATTGATTCCGAGTTCCCATTCTTCACAGATGATGTCAAGGTATAGCGAGCAATCGGGGGAGCGGACGACCACGAGTACCCCAGCGTTATCGTGGCCCGATTTGGACACAGTCAGTTCAGAATGCCATACCATTCAATCTTTAACAATGTCGAACTCCTCAATTATGCCAATGACATGACTACATGCACAGACTTGAGGTATCAGATTTCTGACCAGTTCCCAAGACCGTGACCTTGATGAAAATGAAATGAAATGAAAAATGAAATGTGTCAGCTTATACGCCGTAACGGCGCTTCGCTGCCGCGCGACCACCACCAGTCGCGCGCGGGCTGAGTATACCGCGAGGACGCCCACACCTACGCGGACTCGAACCGATGACCTTATGTTTGGAAAGCAAACGTGCCAACCACTCGGCCACCGGCCGACACCGTGACCTTGATACGCACGTACAAAGTGACTTTAGCTACTAAAAACACTCTGAGTCAGCTGTGAAAAGTGGTAGCCAATCTGTGGGCATATTGGAAAAAGCAGTAAGGATATTTGACCTATCAATCTTCCCTCATGCCCACAAGTTTAAAACGGTATCCTAGCCTGGCAACCTTGGTTGAAGCACGACCTCAATGTATTAGAGATAGCACGACGCAGAGCAAAAATGCATCAGGGTTCTACCCAATCTCTTACCAGCAAAGGCTGAAGTTATTGGAAGTTTTCAGTGGATGCGGCCGAAGAATACATGGTGATCTCCTTTCGGTGTTCCAAACATCAAGTGACTCCCATCAAGTATGCCGCCATCTGCTGAAACTCGACCACAACGATACGGCCGTTTAAAATGCCAGT
This sequence comes from Dicrocoelium dendriticum, assembly GCA_944474145.2. Classification (NCBI taxonomy): domain Eukaryota; kingdom Metazoa; phylum Platyhelminthes; class Trematoda; order Plagiorchiida; family Dicrocoeliidae; genus Dicrocoelium; species Dicrocoelium dendriticum. The sequence continues at coordinate 12,131,736 of OX104064.1, forward strand.
GGAAATACCTTTCTCTTCAGGTTCGCCAACATTGGAACTCTTTCCCAAACCCAATTGTCTCCTCCCATACTTTGGATATATTCGGAATTCGATTGATGTTACCCTCAGCTCCCAGCACTTTGTTACTCAGGCAGTGCTAGTGTGAAATATCGTTAACGTGTCCTCATGCCGCTCTCTAAGCTTCTAGAACCGATCAGAAAAGTCTTGTCCAACCACAGCCTCTGTGATACATTCAGCTTCGCAGACTGCATAAGCCATATGAAGTTAAACGGAAGGAAAATGTTTTCTCTCAATGTAGTGTCGCTCTTCACCAATGTTCCGCCGGCCGAGAGGATAGACTATCTATGCGATGTTGTTCGATTGCACCATGTGGATGTCAGCCTCTCGAACGAGGGCGTTAAACAGTTACTTCTGATGTGTACCAGAAACGTACAAATCCTGTTCGACTGGAAGATCTACAGATGGAACGACGGTCACAATGGGCTCTGTTAAGACCATTGTTAACGGACGTATTTATGAGTAAGTTAGAGAACAAAACTCTGAACAGAGTTATTAACAAATTAGTCTACTACAGATGGTACGTGGATGATATATTCTGCATCACAGATAGTCATCTTTGCACGGAAGAACTAGTGAGGCAATTTTACGCAGCCCACGTAAACCTAAAATTTACCACCGAAGCTGAGTGCACCAACTCAAGGTCGTACTTAGACGTCCATATTAGTCGAAGGTTTGATGGGTCTACCCAGCGCAGTGTCCATAGAAAGAGAACGTGTAACGGGCAATATGCTCATTTTGCCAGCTTTGTTCCGCTCAGCCAGAAACGAAAAGTTGTTCGGTGCCTAACCGTGCGAGCAGTAAGGATATGTAGTGAGGACATGCTACCGGACGAGTTAACTTTATACGAAGCCTATTCGAATGAAATGGCTATCTGGGGAGGTTCGTTCGCAGAAACATGGAGCTAGGAGAAGCAAAAGCGAAAGTGCTTTTAGTAGGAAAGAAACCGATCTACTTATCGTTACCGTTCAAAGGGGACGAGATAGCTGAATCGACGTCCAGTAGACTTTCTGACGCCCGCTCAAACGTACTACGCATCAAGCCTACGGCTAAGCTTCTACTCAGTGCCGACTCTGAGTCAACAGCTTAGAGACAAAATTCCAAGGTCAAGTACTTCTTTCTGTGTGTACTCTTTCTCTTGCTCGTGTCGATCAAGATATATCGGAAGAACTACCAAGAGACTGTCCGAGAGAACTAGGAAACACTGTCCAGCTTGGGTGTATAGCGGCGTGTCTAGATCACTGGCAAGCGCAGTGTCTGCACACCTGGTCGATTCGAACCGCCAGGTCAGAACGCATGAGGCGTTCCAGCCCATCAACCGCGGATCCAGATGTCACACTAGAGCTGTTAGGTGTCGTCTACTGGCAGCGGCCGAGGCAGTCGTCATCAGGCTACATGACTCTGACCTATGTGCGCACAAGAAATGTGTCTAGGCACTAACTCTACCCTGGTCCCCTGTAATAAGGACACAGTGTGGTCAACGCCCCACACAAACACTGTTGATCGCCGTGGGGCCAATCACCTAGCTTGGTCGCTCAGATCATCTGGGTTTTGAACATTTACCCTTTTCTGTGGTTTACGTTCATGTCGTTCATTTGTGGTGTATTATCCTGATGAGGAACCACTGCAAAGGCGCTTGTTCGCGAACAATGTTTCTGATATCTGCTCCCGAAAACTATAGCAATCGATCGCATTTTTGGCTCATATGCCGTTGTATTACTTATCAGTCAGCTTTTTGCTGTTGTTCCTTCGTTCACTTATCTGGATTCGGTTGGGGCTTTTGAATTAACATTGTACGTTCCCTATTGTTGGTTGTTTTAGCAGAAACGCGATTACACTCGGGTATACCTTCCTCACCAGACGTTACCAGTATTTTTGCAACGCTGGTGGCAGGCCATAGGTATAATGAATAGTAAGTGAAGGACAACATGATTCTGAATGTCACATGGCATACCTTCGAATATCTGCGCATGCCTGGCTACAGCAGGTCTCAGATGACAGCACCTTAATTGGGTGGAGCAATATTGCGTTACCTTCTGCCTTAGCACATATATCGTTCAGGAAAGAATCCTTCAACAGCAGTCGGGTCTGTCCCAACCCTGGCTGCCCAGTCTTGAACTTGGCCAGCAGCATTAACACATATCATTTGCATCACGAAGCATTCCGCCGTGGATCACTTACCTCGCGCTGTTGCAACTGGCCGTACTTCTGTTGGTTAAACAAATGGACAGTGTCACTACAGTGAGTAGCGTCTAAATATCTGGACAGGCTTATGTACATCTCTCTAGTGTTACAAACATACTGTACTCAATTAATATGCCACTGGTTCTGTAGGCATTCGTGTTTATATTCGAAAATCCTTGGTCTAACCCTTTCATGGGTCCCGTTGAGAATTCGATTTGTTATCCGTAACACAGCTATAGTTCTTTGTTGCATTTTATTTACCAGTGACTTAATGATCAACGAACTCGATGGTTAAAGGGACCTTCGGATAGGAAATGGTCGCAGTTTCGGTGGCTATCATTATTTAAGCTCATGTTCTTGACTCGTCCATCCGCTGATTTTTGCGTCTTTTTATTGGGTCATTTGAATTTGCCCTTTTGGTTTGCTTTTGCTTCATTTACATACCCTGTATGAACACTATTGTTACCGGTACGTCAGTCAAAGCAAATGGATCCGTTGGTTCCCAGTGCACTGGCTGGTTGATTAACCAAGTTAGAATGATTTGAACACATCGGGTAAACTCATATCAGTTAAGATCAAACTAGTGACATCGTCGTGGTAGTCAGATTCCCGCCGAAATCCGAATCCATCTCAGAAATGGCGCGGCTGCCGCGAAAGTCCGAAATAGGATGGTCAAAGCAATCGACTGGCAGATGTGGCATATTTCTAGGACGCGGGCATATCATCTAGAGTTCAGCAGAAGGTTCCGGCGCTTCTGTTTCAATTTTGCGATGATACACTAGCGTTGTCTTTCATTTATATTAGCGCCACACGCGCGTCCTTACATCTGTTTAATTATGTGACCATCTTGCACAATGAACTTTTAACGGACACAATACGTGCACAAGTACGTCCCGCTGCTGTAACGAGAGGATTGTTGAACCGATTGAAATGTCGTTTCCAAAATCACCCCATTATCAGCTGTTATTGTTCACAAGTATTTACCACGAACATCTTGTGGACTTTTGGAAACAATTTCGTAACAATCCAATGACGCTTGTTTGATAACGATCCTTTCTTGCTCTTAAGCATGTCAAATACAGAGCGTTAGTGTTAAGGGTACAGTATGTGCGTGTACTCACAGGTAGTGACGGAAGTGCTTGCTAGGCTGGCACATTCTTTTTCTGCCATTACAGACAAAACATGGCTACTTACGAGGGTTGGGGTTGTCTTACTGAGTAACGAAGACTCTGGCAGACCGAATCTGGGCGATTTGTTACCAAACTTCATCGGAGAAAATCTATCATTACTCGTTCGGTGCTCCCATCTGATATTAGTAATAATTATGCAACATCGGCGTTCAGAGACTGCCGGTCTCCTAAGATCTTCAGGATGTACTGGGTAGACCTCTGATCTACGCTGTTATGCTGACAGTAGTGTAGCCTTGTTTGCCCTTCGGTTGACCCATAGATTAGCAGCAAACCTTCTACATTCGTAATTAAGGATCTAAAACACCAAATGAGCTTTTCCGACATACTTCCATGCTTTGATCATCAGAGAATAAGCAGTCAACAAGCGAAATCATCAATCACGCTAAGGTGATGAGAACAAGCAGCATGTTGCTCTTGATCTGAAACGGCACCAGTTATAGTGACAGTGCTATTCACAAGCTGCAGCGTGTAACGTGTGTGGGGAGGAGTAGCTGGAATTAAACACAGCTGTGTTATCCACTTATTTCAAGTCAACTGGCGGTTTAGATTTTTATAAGTTCATCGCTTGAGAAGAAGCTTAACCTGTCCTCTGCGCGGCAGTAACATGCAAATTAGTGGTTAGTGAGTGGCGCTATATCATATATAATAACTTGGTCACGACGGTCGTAGCTGTTCCCCGTAGCGAAGTGGTCTCAAGCACAGACTGGCAACAGTCGAGTTGCAGGTTCGAGCACTACAAGGGCTAGATGGAATACGCATTGCTGACGATTCCCAAAATATGCAACAGCCGTGCAGTGCATTTCTGGGCGTTTGATGTCTGTCTGATTGAGCCTAGACGTGTTGAATTTCTACCTAAACCAGTCAACTCCCCTACTACTCATCTGTAGACAGCACACAGACCAAACGGCTTATAATGCCGTAAGCTAACTGTCGGCTTAGGTTTGCTAGGTACATCGCTTGCTAAGGGGGCTACCTCGTCCTCTGCGCAGTAGTAACGTGCAGGGTAACGGATATTGAGCGGCTCTATATCACATTTAGTAACAGTCAATGTGGTCATTTCCATCCACTGTAGTTCAGTGGTCTTGACCACAGACCGGCATAAATCGCGTTACTGGTTCGAGTTCCACAGGGTTCAGATGAAACATGCACTGCTGAAAATTTCCGGAAGGATGCAACAGCCGTGCACCGCCTTTCCTGGAATGTATTGGCCATCTGACTGAGTCTAGATGTGCTAAATTTCTACCTGTATCATTCTAAATGTTTTATTTCATCAGCCAGCAGAATATTCGCTCCAGCAGGAACGGATTATAAAGTGCGATTCGTGAATTTTGTGACCATAGATGCGGTGAGAGTGTCCAGTACGTTCAACCAGTTCTGAAGCGCTAAAAATGACGCTCAATTCGCTATGGAAGTTGGGTTACTCTAACATGAGGAATGGCCTTATAAAGGTCTAGCCAGATGGAATGTTTAAGCAACCGCGCAAAATTACACAACTAACGCTTACTTCGGGGCAGATCCTCTCCCAAAAACAGTCGAATTGTGAAAAGTGCGGGTCGAAGTTGCACTCCAGCAGGACGCATTAAGTTCCTAAATACGTTTTGGTCCTTCATTTCAATCAAACTTCAGGACTTACGCTTCGATGTCTTCATCAGCCTCTGAGTCTACAGCCTTCATGCTCTGCAGAAATATGGAAAAATATACGTAAATAATGAAAATGTTGACAAACTGGTGGATGCTTGTGAAAGTTTATTACATTCGTTAATAGTGACCGCGGCTTCGAAATCGCTAGTGGTTGGAGTTGCATATGAGATTCTGAGCCATTCTGGTGGAGGTAATTGTAAGTTTAATGATAAATAAGGGCCGTAATTTGTTGTATGATCACAAGTGTAGGTTAGAAGCGTGTTCCTTCCCCAAATGAAAGAATGATATTAATGCTTTTATAAATACCTATGTTTATCTGCAACGAATGCTTTCCTCATCTGGCAGTAATACCTTGAACCGTACATAGTACGACCGTAGTCACCCATATTGGTCCCGTGGTCTAAATTCTAATATGGCCCGCAAAAGATAACGAAGCTCTTTATAAAGCCGGAAGATTATTTTGGTGCACACAAACGTAAGTTGCATTCAATACCTTACAGCTTAATGATTTATTTCTTGACGGCATGTATCGCGTTAGTTATTCATGTCTTCAGCAAGTTTCTCTACTTTGATGCACAAAGCCTGCCCCTTGATTGTGCGGTCGACAATACTTAGGCTAAATATTCGAGTGTTTATATGGAGAGTCCCGCGTTGCTTTTATTGCTAATAAACATCTCAAAGCTTGCAGCGTTGCTGCACATTGTGGCGGGGCATTCAAATCGGCGTCCTCCTTTTCGCTGAACATCATGTTTTACGTTAATTATTGTATATATGTGTATATATATATGTCAGTTTTGCAAGCATAAACTGACAGATATTTTGTTCAATCAACGCCCAAGGTCACTGAGACCCTCCGCTCCATCGAACATATGAATAAGACCATTGAGATGTCTCGTACGATTTCTGATCAACTGTCTTTGGACACGAAAAGTTTACCACATTTGAAACCAATTCTGACGAAAGGTTTTAATGAAACCTCCGTTTTGAATAGCTACAAATCTTGAGCATTTAGTTCAGCTTTTTGAGATTATTGCGCCATCGATCCATCCATGCATCCTACCCATATTCCTACACATTTATGAAATTAGCAGGTTAAGTGATAACCCCTTGTTAAATTTACAGTTAATAATGTAAAATGCTGAAAATGCGCCCGCTGGGGTACATAAAAAATGTACTGACGACTTAAAACGCTATATGGTGTACTAAGTTGGATATATCGGACCTGTACTTGTGAGTGAAAATAACACCCCGAATTCCCTAGTCAGGCCGAAGAAGCCAGCCAAGCTTCCCAACCTTACCCCAACAATTCAGCCTCCAGCAGTATCAACTCCATTCTCTCCCCCACCTATAGGTAAAAACATTGCCTGCAGCGCGCTTGCCTCAACTTCTGTACTATGTGCTGTACCCAGTAGTCTGTTCGCTACACACGAGACCGTAAGCTACAGTCAAACAGCAATAGTGAACAACCCGGCAACGTACGCATCAGTTGCCGCCAAGCAAACACCGGAAATAGCACCGATAACCTTGGTGCCCGGACTAGAGAAAACTACAGTGCGCATCACGGATGGCACTCATCAGTGCCGTTCACAAATCCATCAAAAACACTGGATACTAAGGCTCCAAATCCAAAAGCAGTAGCCACCAGGCGCAACCATGGTGCCTTAAACCTTGTGTGCACAAATGTCCCCGAATCCAAATCCAATACAATTAAGGATAGGTTGACGGGTAATCGAAATCAATGGGGTTACATATGGACGTCGATCGGTGTCCATGCTAATCCCACGATATTACAAAGAATCTCGCGTCACCCAAACGCGTTGTGCTACGGTGAACCCCACTTACTTCGGGTAACACTAAACTCGGCGGACGAGACTGAGGTCGTTCTGCTGTCCAAATCGCCTCCGCAACGACTCAAGTGGAGTGCGCATACTACCTGAAATCCCGTGGAAAGAACGTTCAGTGGATCCCGCTAACAGAGAGAGGTACAGAACAAGTCAAGATAAGAAAACCTTCCTTGTTCACAGTGCTCCTGAGCTTACTGATTCCTCTTCCAACGATGCGTAGATTCACGACCGCGAACAATGGCACTACATCCGGGAGGCTCTTTCTCTCGAAAATGTCGTGGCCACCTCAATATCTTGGAACATATTTGGAACCGGTCGGGAAGACATGAAGCATTTGTGTCAAATGCGAAACGTTGTGTATCCTCATAAATACATTAACCGGTCGTTTACCAAGTTTTCTGAAATGAAGTCGTGGCCACCTCGTTGACAAGTATCCCCATGTCACCAAACCATAAGGGCTGCGGTCCCAGGCTGTTAAAAATTATGTTAGCATCAGAACTAACGACACAAACCCTTCTACAGAACTGGACTAAGTTGCGTTGCAGATTGCCAACAGAAATTCCTTTGAAAGCAGGGGGAACACCAGTACCTTCTAACGACAATTCAGTAGAGGCACAACTCCTAATGAAAATGCCAACTGCAGGACCCGACTCGGGGACGGTTTCAACAGGAACCATAGTATCCGGAGGGACACAGCAGAGCACGAGGAAACACCGGGATCTAGGCATCTGATACCGGGCTATACACTAAATTCGTCTCGAGAGTCTGCAGCCCATCCAATAAACGATTAGTCGCTAACCCTTTATTGGTCGGCTTAAATTCACTTGCTTCAACCAACCAACCTAACACACTTTTGGTCTCCGAGAAACTCTCATGCATTTACACAAATACCCAAGATCTACTCAGTAAATTAGCTAAATTAAGACTTCGACTCGTCAGCAGCTTAGGGCCTCATTGCTGTCACCGAAACGTGGTTGCGTTGTGAGATAACGGATGCTGAAATCGCGCCAACAGGCATGTCCGTTGTCCGGAAGGATCGAGCCAGCAAAGGTGGTGGGGTAGCCCACTACTTTCGTAACAACATGCAATGCGAACCCATGGATGATTCGGAAACCGACGTACCTGACGCCATTTGGTGTAATTTCCAGCTGAGAGGGAAAGATCTTTGCCAATTGGTTGTTGTTTACCGCCCACCATCGTCTACTCCTGAGATGGACTGCAATTTGATGGCTGTGTTGAGGCAAGTGATAAACAGGAGGCACAGTCACATTCTAGTCACCGGTGACTTCAACTTACATGCTGTAGAATCCCAGTCCACACCAGGAGAGCAATTCAAAGCAGACCTTCAATATCTGGTTTCAGACTTCGCGCTGTATGGCCACGTCACTACGCCCACCAGATTCAGGGGAACTAACAGGCCATCCATATTGGACGGAATATTCACCAATGAAGAACTGATGGTCGAGAGCGTGATAACCGATACTCCGTCGGGCCGCAGTGATCATGAGACGCTAGTGTTCCATTACATGTGCTACGCGAATTATCCTAAAGAGCATGCCGAGAAATCTCCTGTCGTGATCAACTATGACAACCTGTCCGACCTCATTGATGCAACCAGCTGGTCGTTCTTAGCCGAATTAACCGCTGAGAAGGCCTACAGAGAATTCGTCAACATATTTATCAAGATCGTGGCAAGGACATCTGAAACAAAAATCTGCCGGCCTAAAAGGACGAAGTCTTTCCTATGGAGCAGGACACGTAAATAGAATTAAGTGACTTGACATGGTGTACCTACATAGCCTCCCCGAACGACGATACCTGGGATGTCTCCTCAATACAAGGGAACCACTGTGTCAGACTCGTCCAGGAGGATTAACTGAAGAACCAACAAGGTCTAGTGGAAAAGTTTTGCTCTAATCCTAGTCTGCTATACAGACTCGTAAACAATTTGCGCCTTGTTAAGCGCGGTATTCATGCTCCGCACACACCATGCGGGTTAGCCCAAACCGCACAAGAGGCAGCCAACCTTCTTGGACAACATTTTGGCCGTACCTTCCAAAGTACGCAACCATCATACATCCAACCTAAGCAGATAATACCGCCATCAGGCCTTAATAGCATATCGTTTAACTCTGCAGCTGTACTGAATTGGCTGATACATCTGCCCGAACTCAGCTCTCTGGGTGCGGACGGCATTCGACCGAAGGCATTAAAAGTTGCTGCCATGAGTTTGGCAGGACCACTAGCAGTTTTCTTTCAACGATGTCTGAACGAGATGCACGTCGCTACGATATGGAAGCACTGAATCATCACGCCAGCCTACAAAAGAGGCAGCCGTGCTGAATCAGTAGATTATCGCCCGATAACACTACTTCCTGTGATCTCCAAGGTTATGGAGTACATTGTAGCTGAGGCTTTGATGGGGTACCTGGAGAACAACAAAATTCTCGTTCCGGAACAACACCGATTTAGCCAATTCGCTCCTGTACCACTGATCTTTTGATTGCTCGTGCAAGCTGGACGGAATCTGTGGACGCTGGTGTAGGAGTCGATACGGCCTACCTGGATTTCTGAAAGGTATTTTACCGTCTAGACCATCGCATTCTCCTCCACGAACTCCAGAAATATGAAATCGGCGATCCTGTTCTAGGCTAGATAGGAGACTTTCTCGTGCAACATCACCTGAATATGAGGATTCGAAGCAACCTGTCGGAATCCATCGAAGTTCAGTGCGACGTACCTCAAGGCTTGGTACTTGGGCCCCGCCTGTTCCTGGTTTTCATAAATGATCTCACGAGCGTGCTATCTAATTGTTTGTTATTTGCTGATGACCTAAAGGTATGGCGTACTATAGCTACAGTGGATCACACAGCGTTACAGGAGGACCTGGACAAACCGTACATATGGTCCATCGAGAACTTGCTGCATTTCAACGTCATCAAGTGCAAAGTACTCAGCATACGGCACAAGAGTATGCACAGGTACCGCCTAGGACGACAAATTCTAAAGCGGAGATTTCAAGAGTGCGATCTCGGCGTGCTACATCAAGATGACATTGGTTGTTTGAGGCAGACTGAAAAGGCAGTTAAGAAAGCAAGCCAGTACCTCGGCCTTCTTCGCAGAGCTTTCGGGAAGCCTAACCCTTCAGTCTTTGTAAAAATGCTTGGTGCGTACGTGAGGCCGCAGGCTGAATACGCTATTCAAGCATGGCAACCCTGGTTCAAGCACCATCTCACCGCGCTCGAAACTGCACAACGTAAGGCGAAGAAGAGCGTCAGAGGTTTGGCCAGCATCCCCTACCCACTCAGGCTGAAGACTATCAAAATATGCAGTGAATGTTATCGGCGTCTAACGAGCAATCTCACAATGATATATGAAATCCTGAGAAACCCGAATCATTCATGCCATTCCCTTCTAATACTCATTGAAAATAACGCGTTAAGAGGTCACCAGTTTAAGGTGGTCACGCAATACAGCCGACTAGAATGCCGGCGAAACTTTTTCTCCCTTAGAGTGTCACAGCTTTGGGACGCTCTCCCAGAACATGTAATTAATGCTCCCACCCTATTCCTTTTCAAAAAACGCCTTGACGAAACTCTGTCACTTTACACCTACCCATGACCACCAGATGCTGGCACTAATGCACAACAGACAGTGGATAGTGCCATAACCCTAATCGAGAACCAGTCACCCCGAACCCTTTGCACACAATTTGATAAACGCTACTACTATAGAAACTAGATTTCTGTATCCCGTCGACCCAAGATAGTTGCACACGAGTAAGCGTTGTTCTTGCTACTTTTTTCTCGCCTATTACGTGATCAAAAACCACTCCCCTTATTGCTTTGTGTGCATACATTCACATTTCAAACTCCCTTTATACGGCAGTGCAGTTAAATCTGTAATCGCCCAAACCTACGATTCTAATTATCCCTTTATTTATCTTTGCTCACTCTAACCACCCTACGGGACATGTCAAGCACCTGCTTTTTTACCAGTTATAAATTATTGTTCATTTTTCATTGCTTCGTACTATACCACATAACAATCTCATCTTCTACTATCTGTCACGTTGATGTTTTTACTCAGTTATCCGTACGACCCTGCAACTGTTCTGGTGATCACTATACACGAGTCACATTTTGCTCTTCAATTATCGTATGTTGCTTGATGCCATCCTTTCTTTACACAAGCATTGCTAATGTAAACGTGCTTTTTCTGATGTATGCAGTTTAGTTCGACTTAGCTTAATTTGCCTAGTTGCGGTGCTGTCTCTGAACGCCTATCCTGCCTTTAATACGAGTCTGGTTCAGAGACGCATCAGCCTAGCACATAAGAGTCAGTGCAATACTCCACTCTCCTCAAGATTCGGGGCACTTCGAGGTTATCTATCCCTTAATTCGATTTAGATAGACTGCGGTTCCTTGTGCTTAGGGGCAGGTATTACATAACGCTTACAAATGAGTAACTTGTCAGGAAACTGTTGTAGTCATTTTCACAGCCTCTTGGGTGTCACACCAACTTTGATGTTCTGTACACACTGGACAACACAGCATATGCAAAGTTCCGAGACAAAATGGAACTCACCGGTGCCTCATCTCCTGGACCTAGAATAACGATAGAAATTTTAAGATATCCTTTTGCGCCAGCCATCGGATCATCGGGGTTGCTCAGTAGCAACCATTTGTTCAGCATACAGTGCATAGGTTCTTCGTACGCCATAGAAAGATCGAATTTGAACGACCCTATGAACGCATCTCTTCTCAAGTGGCGTGAATTGTACACCACGAAACTGATCGACTGATCCAAGAGATTGGCTGGAGATTCATTGAAGTTAAAGAAGAATATTTGATTCCAATAAGGTGAATTAGTCGAGTTTTTGACAATGGTCTCTTCTGTTCTGTTCCAGCATGTAATTTTGCATACAGGGGACACGTTCCCTCCTTGAAGCTGGCGAGCTTCGACAACTTTTACCCTGATCTGTGTGGAGAAAACAGACAAGAGAAAAAGTGCATATATTCCTTGTGACGAATAGGTGATTGAGTGTTTCACAGTTGGTCGCCGTGATGGCAGTTGAAGCACAGTGAATATTCATGCAATCTGATTGGTGGATACTTCGATCCTCTAATACTCTCTTTGAGAAGAATTGCATCTGCGATTATGTGCGCACGTAACAATACCACAGATAGCCTTGAAATTATCAGGTATAAGATGCTACGAGCTTTGACGTATCTTACTTTGGTACCGACCTTCAGTGGTTTTAGTATTCACCAGTAGCGTACGAAACCCGTGGAGTAATTAAAACGAAACTTTTCAATGCGCCTCATTATTTTGTTCAGCTTGTACTTCGTGCTCGTCTGAAGAATTTGCACGGTTTGTGCGTGATTTCCTTGCTTTCCTCCGAATAGTCGGTTAGGGCAAAATGTACTAAATCATTACTTATGCACTTAAGACGTAGGTATACGTAAACTGTTTACTACCAAAGTTTACTTTTTGTTATCAAATGTGACAGCAAGCGGCTTCTCCACCACCTGCTTTGCTTTGCTAAACCCGTGCTTAAACCCTGTGATTAGAGAATTGACGTTTGTCTATGATTGAGCAAGGTAATATGACAATATTAGCTTCCACGTGGACAGATTGTGTTCTGAAACAGTTAGATCACTTTAGCACTTTCACTAACGCGGTGACAAAACGAAAACAAGGAGCTGTTGATATTTATCATTGTCTCGTCAGGACGAATCCAGTCACAGAAAAATCTGTATACTTACAGATAGGGTGTGACTAGGTAAGATGGAGACAGGGTGGAGGACAGATGTGCCACCCCTACTTCCATGAGAGCTTTAGGCTTACGAAGAACTGATTTTGCATAGTGTCGGTATAATCCGGCTGATCATGTCAGTCGGAATCTGGTGTTGGTATGTTTCAACAAAATCGTGAACATTCTGACAGGGTCAAATGGAGGACAAGTGGCCAATATGTGTCTACCTATGGGTGAGAGAGGTAGTAGGCAAAGCGGAAGATGGGATAATTTCACGTTACATCAAAAAGTTCATATTTCTTCACTCCGAAATTACACACCCTATCAATACCTCCGACATAGCATGCACAGCAATCACAAGTGAATTGTTAAATACAGCGTGAATTAGTGCGGACAGATTGATTTTCCTCCGTTGGAAGAACAGGCACTTTGTTGCTTCGGCATAATTACAACTAAAAGTTCTATTTCCATTTTCTTCTCGACCACTATGAGACCTTTCTGACTCGTCTCGTTTCTTTGGCTGGGCTTTAGGATAACCCGTTTTTCAACAGTATATTAGCCAACAGCTCCAGTTTTTCTTACAGGCAATAAGGGTGCAGTTAAATGAGTAGTGTCCGCTTCTATCGCAATGGACTGCAGCTGATGTAGTACAGGTACAATTCGGACCATGTTGGTTTTAGATAAATAGTTCTCTTGACGATACCGTTTTGTTCCCGACTAATCACCATATCCAAAAGAGAGGCAGTTGTTACCTACTACTTTGCTGAGTACTTTCAGCAGGGTAATATATTAATAGAGAGTTCGATCCATTATCTGTTTTTGATGAACAGACCAAAACATCTTGCATTTAGAGTTTGTAGTGCGCAAGACGAAAAATTCTGCGCTCATGTTTGTCTCCACCATGGATATAAAGAAACCCGCGAATACTGGACCCGATGGATCATCCATCGCCACTCCATCAACCTGGTGATATTGTACGTTTCGGAAGTGGAAACTGGCAATCTCAGTGTTCTCATCAGCTCATTTGGTATTAGAGGAGATAAAGTTGTGCGTTTCACCGAGTACCACACCTAATCAGTGGTTTTATGTAGTGGAACATTTGTAAATAGCGATTGTACATTTAGTGCACCCAATACAAGGTCGGATAAGTTAATCATATCAGGTTTCGATGAGCTCAAAGGAGTCCTTGATACAGTGTGGAATGGCATGATTCTATTCCATTTGTTTTTAAAAATGCACCACAATGCTGAGAGGCTGACTGCTGAAAACTTCCACAACTGTGCAAGATTCTGACCATCTTAAGGGATCTCGGATCGATCGAAAACTATCCTGTCTTCGAATCTGGTCACAATGGAATGCATTGTCAGCACATATGATGAATGCACAGAACATGGAGACATTCAAAGAACTACCAAGCTCATCCACGACACAATCTCACTCTTGTCATCAGATGGCTGCAACACAACAGACCCTGCTCAAACTGGCGAAATGTTTAATCAGTATCTTTGCTCTTCCTTCAACGTGGATAATAAACACATATACATGGCCTTGTCACCAGTCACAGTCGATCAGCTAAACTGTATCAGATTTGAACTCTACACTATACACGAACACACAGACACAAAATTATCATATCACTGAGGCCCGACACTATTCCCTCTGCAGCTTTTGCAACTGGGATAGACTGACATCCCCTGCTATTGCTGGGTATATTCAGGTTATCCACGAACACCGTGCCAGCTCAGTGGAAAGAAGCCATAGTTGTACCGCGACATAAATCTGACTCTCTCTTCGAGCCGAAAAATTATCGCCCTATAAGATGCATCTTTTTCACTAGTGGGGTAACACACCAAAGCTAAAGCTATCGAATTTCTACTGACAAAATCTCATAAATAACTCGTATTGCGGCTTTTCGGATATTTGCTCTTGCATTACGTGCACCTGGAATTGTTAAACTAAAATAAATAAATAAATTTTATATTTACCGACAGATGGTGCTCGGCCCCATAAGTGGGAGCCATCATTTGCATATTGAATATGTTTCATAATAGTAAAAAAAGTTTATTAATAGCATTTCGGATCATTATTTTTTTTTCTTGGGTCCTAGGACATAGGTTAACTTTACGGATGTTTGTATCATCAGAAGTAGATAATAAAGGGAAGGACTACTAGGCTGCAAAGATACAGGATTTGGTATTGTATGTAATGACATGTAGTGGGTAAGCTAGCTGTAAGCGAATATCTGCCCATATGTTGTTTATACCAGCTTCTGTCAATGTTTCTAGAGATTGCTGTGAAGCAAATGTCTTCAACACATTTGGTATAGGGATGAAGATTTGAAGGACATTTCGAAAGGTCATACGACTTGTACACACGCGTATCAGTAGGGGTAGTTTGTTCCACAGATCAGTGTATCTCACTAAGAAGAAATTAGACCGAGTCTTATGACTTGAAAGGTTTGTATGTATCAAGTGGCCGCCATTACGTGTGGGGTAGACTGCAATCTTCCGTAGTTCAAGTGCGGTGCTGTCTGCGTAAATTCGTTTGTTTATAAGGTTGTTCTTTAAGCGTCTCAGCCAAAGTGGATCCAGTTGGAGTTTTCGACAGCGATCATAATAAGTCAGGTTTGAGCAGCGCCCCATGAGCAGCTCGGTAAGTGATCGTTGGACATTTTCTAGAGCCGTTCTGTCTTTCTTTCTCAATTGGTTGTGAACGATAGTACAATATTCCGGAGTCGGTCGTACAATTGTCTTGAATGATTCAAGTCGTACTTCAGGTAGGGAGAAAGTTCTGGTGATATATCCGCATAGCTGCCTTGCTTTCGCAACCTGATAAAGAACATGTTCGGAGAAATTGAAAGAGTTGGAGTACCTAATTCCTAAGTCCCGAACTGAATCAGACGTTGGGATCAAGTTTCCGGCAAGTATAATGGAGCCTTCTGGGATGCGGCATCTGTACCCAAGTACTTGGGATTTCACTGAGGAGAACTTCATTACTAAACGCTCACTAGCTATATTTAGTGCGGATAGGTCTTCACAGATGTTCCCCAAACACATATGTAGTTGGTCTGGATGAAATGAGTAAACCAATTTGACATAATCTACAAACAGAAATGGGTATCCATGTTTGATCTGGTCACATATATTGTTTACGTAGATTAAGAAAAGTAGTGGTCCGAGCACACTTCCCTAGAAAACACCGCTGGTTATTGGCTTCGGTGTAGAATTTTGCTGACCGATTTTAGCTACCTGAGTTCGACCATTTTAGGTATGAGTCGAACCAGTTAAGCAGAGGATTTCCAATTCCACATGACTAGAGCAGACAGCAGTGGTTTG
>OX104064.1:12147958-12307958 GCA_944474145.2 Dicrocoelium dendriticum
GAATTAACCACCCAATACAGCCAACTGGAATGCCGCCGGGTTTTTCCATCCGAATTTGTCGGCCGTGGAACACGATCAAATTTTTTTCATTTCGTACACATGTGATCTATCTGTAATAGGCGACTCGACAATACATAACATCGCTTGCATTGTGCTCAATGAGTGTCGATAAGATATAGACATTTTGCTCGTCAGCCCCCACGAAATCGGGGTGGACGGATAACAAGCGCGCACCGTTGAAATTGTGGTAAATTCACAGGCCTGTGGTTTATCTTAGTGACAATTTTTTTTGTTTTAGAGTTAGGAATATGGTCTAGACTCCTCGATGATCCAGGAGACTGAGCATAGGAGCCGGGATTAAATGGGCCTATGTGATTTCTGGGTAACTTCCCTGTTCAGTTGAGTGCATTGTGCAACCATGGATATATTTTAAAGCGATAGACATTTCTGGTTGCAAGTTGCAGTGAGAAGACGAATAGTGGTAGATGCATGCATCTTTTACCTTTTCGTCAGTGGCGAAAAAGGGTAACTTGAACTACGACAAATCAGACTGCACGTCTACGCAAGCCACTGGCAACTTCGACTGCCAGGGACCTATTGACCTCGGGACACTTGATGGAGAGCCAGCTAGTTAACATTTTACTACGTCACACCAATTCACAGCTCCTCCGATTCGCTGAGGCTCTCGCAATAAAGCGGAGTAAACCGGTACTTTGCGCTCTGAAACAGTTCTCCGTCAACCTCAGAGTCCCCTGCATGTAGTGGTACGAATTCCGTTGTTTTCATATCATCTGTTTTCAAGTGTGTTTGAACCAAGTTTCCGTTTTCGGCATTGACGAGACGGTAGAAATGCGTGTGTGTAGATAATTATCTTCCCAAGACAGTATTCAACTTGTTGCGAGGACCTAGTTGTGTTTAATTTTTGGTTTTGTTATGTGTGACACCTTCCAAGTACAGGTGAATTCGTGCATTAGCGTGATTGCGGATGAAGGACCTGGGTTTCTGAAACGCATCAGATTACAATTTACAAGAAATAGTTGGAATACAAAATCTGCTGTTCAGAATCTAGGTCATGGATAGTATCTGTCTAGAAGTTGATTAACTTACTTTACAATCAACTTGCTAATCTACCATCCACCACCTACATTCAATCTATTGTTTTGGTGTGATGGAGATACGAGAAGTAATTTGCTTCGCCAGTACTTGAGTAGCTCAGAAATCGGCCTCCATTAGACCATGTGACAGGCAAAGCTGAAGGCACGATACTGCATACATTAATTATCCACACAATGGGTGCTTGAGGAGAATTGTTCATGTGTAGTGGCAACAACGTATCGGTAACCGTGAAATCAAACCTCGTGTCTTAGGGGATGCGAGTTATCCCCACACATCAAGCCAGTTAAGATGGATCGGCCGCGTTCTGCGTTTGTAAGTTGAGTGTGTGCCTCATCGCGCTTTGCTCGTTTGTGCAGGACACGACTGGAAAAAATCACACGGTGGTCAACTGTGCACCTAGCGACAACATATGAAATTATTAGCTTCATATCTTGATGCCGTGGGATCCACATGCCTCCCAGGTTGGGACCTAAGTGCGATGGATCAAAACTATTCAGGAAGTGGCGCGTAACAAAAATCACTGGGAGGTCTGCGTATAAACTTGTTTAGCTTAAGATACTTAACGCCCAGCAATTAAAAAGGTGAAACAATGGCGTGTGAAAAAAGAACAAAAATGTTTTGTTCTTCTTGTGACACTGTAGCTGAAATATTTTGTTCAACTTCAAGTAATGTGCCATAATGATTACGCGGCGGCTATTCCACCTGTCGTCCATTAACTCTCACGGTTTTTGTTTGGCTCTATTTCTATTTATTAGACCGGGGAGTTTACTACTACTAGTACTACCATACTACTACTACTACCATACTACTATTATTATACTACTATTATTACTACTGCTACTATCACTACTACTACTACTACTATCACCACTGTTGCTACCGCTACTTCTACCAGTAAAACTATTACTAATTACCCCACACTAGTAGTTCATTTCCATAGTTTAATTTCAGCATTAACATCAGGGCATCAATACTTTGCACTACTACTTGGCTAACACGCGTTCTTAGCTACCCTACGGATGGGGAATGATAGGAAGCATGAAATATAACATAGTAGCAAACATATCTAAGTAAAGAAACATTTTAACTCAAACTGCCTTCCTCGCAACATCACACCATCACCTACAGCTGGTTATCGAACCGAGGCAAGCCGACGTCAACGAGACACGCCTTTAGTTTGAAATATTGCGCATCATGATCAGCCTTACTCTGCAGATACTTCGACAACATATACACTTTAGAAAGTTAATCCAATTAGAAGAAGACTGTAAATGCGCTCTTAAGTTCTTTCCTACTTGGTCTCATCATCCGTAGTAGTACACCAGCCATTTTTAGTGATGCTTCGCTGCTATAGATTGGTGGCATCCGGATCCGGATTTGCCGGTCACTGTGGCCTCCATAGGGGCAGCCACAGGACGTCTGCGCCTACAGAGGGACCTTGGGTAGCTTTGCGTTACAGCACCCACAGTTTTACCCACACACCCCAGCTGCAGTGTAAACCCGAAGGAATAAGACCGGGAGGCATGTGGCTAAGAGCCACGGTTCATCAACGGAGCCGGCCCACACTCCTTCCACAGGCAGAACAGGAGCACTCCGGCCTAACTGGGAAAGCATGCACACCAGACGTACACAAGGGAGTGGCTGGGCCGTAGCCCGTTCCGCACAGGTTTCATGGAATTACTCTTTGAGCCTAGCCCCGTCACGAGGACGGGGAACCCCGTCCTCTCCAGCAACGATCGACTGTCTCTTGGAGTCAGCAGTCAAGGTGTATGGTGTTAGACAGGTGGGTACCTCGTCAACATTCACATCAGGCGCAGCCACAATGGGGAGCTCAAACAATATCTACTTCCGAAATGTAAGATTACTCATCACGCAGGCAAACCTACCACATACGCCGCTTTATTGGCCTGGCTTAGTAAATCGAATGTGAACGTACGCCTCATGCTTCTATTCCGCGTGCAATAGTGCCTTCTCTTGCACCTGGGCAACCACCATTTTGATCGGTCCACTGAATTTGCATCGATGAAATTTGACTTGTATTCGAAGTACCTGAAATCGTCATTAGTTTGTCATGAACTCACCCTCTTCATGTCCTGGTAACGTTATTATCGGTTTGCCCCAGTTCCGCTTCCCTTCACTAACTTTGCCGTGCAAAAGCAGTATGAGTATCCTCGTCGAATTAATCGGTATACATATATACATGGATTGGCGTCATCCCTGTCCAATGGCAGTTCAAATACACCATACGCGCATGCTTTTGTCCAAACTTAAGTATGGACTGTGACAAAGTGGATAGCGACACATTAGACCTCGTGAACAATAGTACTACAAGCGTAGATTGGTTTCGTTTAGAAGTCAGACTAACAGCCACTTTTGTAGGCATGAGAATAAGTACCCAATACGAACTATTGGTGTTTTCTTTAACATTTATACCTGACAGTCTCAAATGTTGGGCGTCCATTTTTTGAACGAACCTGATGGAGGAATAGCGGAGCAATTGCCATAAGTACGGTTGCTAGGTAGACTGATAAACAAGCAAGTGGTACAGTAAAATAGTGTGTACTTAGGTATTGCCGTCTATATATACAGTCTGGCTTACCTAACTGATGGGGGAGATCACACAGCGTGCGAATGCGATGGAGTGTCCATTTCAGCCTCTCCGTGTCGCCGAACGATCCGGTCATCTGCTGCCCGAGGTACGTGCAGATTCTCAAAGAACGACTGTTGCGTAACTTTGAGCATTGACAGGTGTCAATAGAACATATTCGCCATTTACGGCTTCGTTGGCACGACAACAACCGCAGTACTACATCAACTAAGTCCCGCTGCCTACTGTCAAATATGCGACTTTCCAAACAGTGTTCGCATTGTTTTGTAAATGTCCAAGTACTCAACCGTTTGTACATACCGATGTGTACGCTGCTGTGGCCATAATCTATTTGGTAACGATCTGCATAGTACTTTCGTGTGCAGCCATTCGGTGCCCCTAAAATAAACAATTGCCACTATGCGTCAATTCCTTTCCGAGGTAATATACTGGGATACTGACGTACCATTCCCGTTGGGCTTAACCTTTTTCTTAGTCCATCCAGAAGATTGGCCATGTCCAATTCAACTTCTGGTAGGCGTTTTTGCGGTTTCACCTTCAATCCGCTTAGCACTTGCGTTTTCATAAGTCCCGGTAAATCCAGTATGGCTGATGAACAACTGGAAATATAACTATGCTCACTCTCATGGGTAACCTGTGGAGCGGAACATGAACTGTCGACATCGTGATAATCGCTAGTCGGTTAATTGTCGGGATTGTTTACTTGCCACAGAATTTCCAGGACAATTTCCCTTCGGATGCATGGCCCAACGTGGTCACACGGGGGACAATCGTTGAGCACTGTGTTCCAAATGTCAAACTTTATGCGTGCTGTACGCGGCCAAGCGCTGGTAACCTTTTGAGTAAAGCGTAGCCATCGAACTGGCAACATACTCACTAATTTGCCACCCTAGCATTGATTCATATCAGCCACACAATTCGTTCGGGAACTCTGCGCTCACATCAAATACGAATGAGCTCATGGATGGACTGAACCATTATCCTACGATGCACGGATTCTCTAAACGTCATGCTAGTTAGCATTGGACTGCTGGTCAATCTACAAAATGATTTCAAGGAGCAGAATGTAGGTAGCATAGTCCGGTGTGTAATACCATGGAGCTTACATAGTGGTGTGAATCACGGCCGAATAATAATACGAAGAGGAAGATGCCGTAGCTCACCGTCTCGGTATGTCACTGTACTAGACTACACTTGAGAAGGTGGCAAGAATAGCATAGGTCATAACGAGTACAACAGTGAAGCAACAAGTGAAGCCATCGCGAAAAACAACCGAGTTAAGTAAGCCCAATAGAGGTTGTTTACATGTGGCTTATTCGTTCTAGGTAGGTGCAATAAACATACTACATTGCACCAAGTCAGTAGTTAATCATTCTAGAGTGAAACTGTACCCAAGCACGACTTGCATGCGTGGTAGAATAACAATGACAAAAAGATGACGGAGATGGAGTAAGCAACTTTTCATGTTGGCAGGCAAATGAGGTGATTAACTCCATTGCTATTCATAAGCTCAGCTAAGTTAAAGTCCTCCGTGAGAGAACGGGATTTATAGCCATGATCACTTTAACAAAGAAGTAGAAGCACAATGGAACGGTGATGAGTAATCGTTGGTGTGTGCTGTGAATGCCGTCTCCTATAGTAACTGCAGACTATCCGTGTCGGAAGGTAACCAGAGCCGGTCCGGTCGTCTCTTGTCTGAGGTGAGCGAGAATCAGCAGGTATGTGGAACCACCACGCAGTCCGTTGTGTGTTGCTATTTATTTCTCCTTGATCATTCGTTCTGACTGCTAACATATCTCGACCAATTCACCAGTGTCTAGATTGCTACCTGTGCCCAAGCATTTCGACTTGGATGTCCCATGGTGTTGACGCTGTTCCGAAATCAACCTTGATGAACTGTCTGAATCTCAGTGCATTTACCTGAAGGAGGCAGCGGTACAAGGGGACATATAGAGGAACTTGAGATGGGATACATTGACCTCATATTGCAACCCGCAATAAGTCACAGTATCACACGAGAAGAAATGTACTAAGATTCATCTGTCAAATCAGAATGTAGCAAGACACAAACAGATGTTAGCGCGACTTGTTATTTGGGCGAGCCCCATTTAGACATCGAGTCAGTAAATAATGACCTCGCGAGTGAAAATGCTATCAGTCTGTCAAGCTGAAGTGTGGCGCTTACAAGTATTTCTAAATGGCTTCCAGAGTTTTCAACATGAGCTCTCAGTTGACATACCAAAGGTCCCTGGTTCGAGTTGCAGTGCTGCAGTGTTGCGAGCGGGCATTTGTTCACACTTGTGTATGGACTACCACAAACTGGATAGAGAAACTATAACCCACATGAGCGATAACACAACGAACGTGTACGAGTATGGATTGTAGGTAAGAATAACAGTCATATTCATCTAGTGTTGGAAGAACTCACTTACCACCATAAGCAACCAATACGGCTGCCGGTGGTTAGTTAACATTTAATCGTGAACCTAATGGTAATCATAACGTTAGTCAGAAGTGTGGGTCTCAACAACAGATAAAGACAGATATAGGAATAGGGAAGCAAATGCCATCAATACGGTTAACAGGTGGAATGATGCACGTATAAGAGGTACAGTAAAACTGATGTCAATGCATGTGGCAGATTCCATCTGCTATATGCGTTAGAAGACGGTACTATCACACATTCTCTGATAACCGCTATGATGGAATCACAGGAATAATACATCTAGTAAATCCCACTTTGTCCTGTCCTACATTCGGCTTTCGAAAAATTGTTCAGACTTTTTTAGCCAATTTACAAGAAATAGCTTGCATAACATCCAATTACCCAACAGGTGGCAGATGTGGCTGTATGCCCTACTGTGGTGATAAGCTATTTATGTAAACAACAGACTCGCTTGGGGTTTGAGTGACACATAAAATCTCCAGGGTCCAACCAAAAAGTAAGCCGAAACGTTAACTTAGTCCGGGTCTTTACTGCCCTACATCCATGAACTAAGGATGCTAAGAAGGAGAGAAGGGGGACCTACGGTGAAATTTTAGTTCCCTAAACAAACACACAGGTTCGGGGCGCCTACACCTCATCAACAACACATCACAAACAGCTGGCTATCGTGCAATGACATGACGGCATTATCGAGACAAATTTCCTGCATCCTTCAGTGCCGCGCGACGTAATCAACCATTGCCACTCAGATAACTCAGCACCAAACAGATTTTAAACAGGCAGTCCCAATGGGAGACGACAACAGACACGCCACTGGAGCCGACTACGCGCCATGTCCTGTAACGTCTTGAGCCAAGCACAAGGCGGGTCACGTGAACTCCAACCTGGAAGACGAGACGGACCAAGGGACCCCAATTCAGTAGTCAGTAACTTCATTTACCGCTGCCAAGTCAATTGTTGCTCACCTCGGGCTTTGCGCCACCCTGCATCTGGCAAACCAAACAACGCTGTCCTCGGTAAGCGGTGCCCAGGCATACGTAGTACGTGCTTAAGCCAACGCAAGTTGTTCAGGGCTGTTTTTTCTCCTAAGGAACTAGCATGATAACCGATACCTAGCACTTCCTTACGCACATCTTCGTTATGGACATGCCGATGACATCAGACACCAGCAATGCTGCAATGACAACGACGTTCAAAGACTTGAATACACCGCAAGTCTTCATATCGGAAGAGCCAAACATCTCTCCCATAGAATAGGACGGCCCTCACTGTACCCTTGTAAACAAGGCATTTTAGACGGAGGGAAACCCCTTTATGACGCTACAGATGTCGCAGACTCAAAAAGATAGTTCCGGCTTTTGCTATGCGTGAATTGACTTCAATACTTATGCGCCCATCCTTGATGATGCAGCTGCGAAGGTAGCTGAAGTGATCGAGTACATCGAATTCCTCTAGGGTCAAGGCCTCATCAAGTGGTTGTTGGTTCTGCACCTGCACTTCGCATCACATCGAAAGATTATTCAGGTTTGATCGGCTCGCCCAAATGTAGTTAAAAAGCAGGACAGTACCATCCGCATAATCAAGATCAATTAGCCTTTCACCAGGCAGCACTTCAAACTTGCGTCGTGAGACTCCGCAACTGAACTCACCATGATGCAGTCCGCGACAAAGTTGAGCTAACATGGGACAATTGGACAACCCTGACTAACATCTTAAAAAGCCTCTTCGATTAGAATAAGGTAGTAAATGCGTCGATGGTTCCAATCTTCAGTTATATCCTGCTTTGTATGGCGCACTATGCATGATGGAACTCATGTGCCCAACAATGACAGCGGGACAGACCAACAGAAATCAAAACTAGCCTTCTTTGGCGTCACTTTCCACTGTCAGGAGAGAATTTACATCCCCACAACGTTGAAACATCCTACGTCCAGCATTCTGTATACGAACTCCGACACTAAGTGCTGGGCAGAATTATGCACATATACCAAGACATACGCAAATAACTCATTCTCATTTGTCGATGTGAGAAGCCGACCTGTCCACCGTTGTCCAGCACTCACAAGCGCACCTGATTTTTATCGACCCTATGTACCTAAACACGAGCGTCGGCTAAGGATTTCTCTACCCCTTACTTCTCTGAATATATCCCATAGTTTCACCTTGCACGTGTTTCCTAGGTGACATGTTGACATCCCACTTGTTATAATCCATCGTTGATTTACAGTGGACTTATAGTTTTTAATGAGTACACCTTGGTGAGTCTACCGGTGTGAAATTACTTCTTGCTGGCACCCTTTATGATATTCATCCTGACCATCCTACGGGACCTGTTAATATTTAGCTTTTTTAGCTGTATTTAACTATTGTTCCCTTGTTCCACTGAATTCAATCGTTTTGTGTATTCATGTCAGTAGCATGCGTACACCAACGGGGAGTCATAAATCTAAATTGTAGTCAGAAAGTGCGCACTAAATGTTCATCAGGTATGGGGAACTTCCTAAAGGCGGAGCGACTTGTTTGCAGACCTTTCACCATCAATCAAAGTGGCATCCTCAGTGCGTAATAGCAAGTAGCTTGTTAGCTATGACGGAGCTTTGAGAAAATGCTAGGTGGATCTGGATTCGCCAGCCCGAGTTACTGATATTCAGACTCTTTGCAAATTTCCTAATAGTCGATAAATTAGAGTTGGTAGTGATTGCGTGCGTGTGATGAATGGTTCCTCGTTTGGATGGGTCTGGCTTGGTCAGAGTGGAAGTGATACTTTTCTGTGCTATAGAATTATTGTTATACTATTTTGCATATGTTAAGATGAGCACGAGTATTGTCTGATCCATTTCGTCTAACACATTTTACTACCCAAGGTACAATAATCATTCTTTGCCTCATCCCTCTGTACTCCCAGTCCAGCCGGTATGCCGCAGCGCAAATGGAAGCTGAGACTTTAGAAGCGTCCCAGAAGTCAATGAAGTGGAAATTTACCGGTTTTAAGAAAACAAGACCAACAGTTGAAGGGGTTCGTTTTCGCCTTCATTATTTTTGTTATGCAGATAAATCATCTATTCGAACGCCACTGATGACACACTGCTAATTTAAGCAATAAAAAGTATTTCGTTTAATTTACCGTCATCCAGTACACTGTGTCAAACTATATGATGACACTGATTGAAGCCGATGGTCTCATAGTGTGTTGGGAGCCTTATGGGTTACAGCGACGGTAAAGCACAATTTAGACGGTTTGAAGTAAGAAAATATAAAACCACACAGGTATATTGTACCACATCCAGATAATTACACTGGTACCCTGATAAAAGTTCGACGCTGTTTCTAAGTTGTTTTTGCGAACGTATGGATTGCACAAGCTAGTAATATGATGACCGTTAGAACCAGTTTCGCGATTTCACCTCTTACGGCATCGGCAGTGAACAACGATTTGGTACTCGTGATAAGCTACTGTGTATTAACCAGTAGTAAAACAGTTAAATTTCTATGAAAAATATCGCAACAGCAGCGTAAATATAACGTACTGTATCTGTCCTTTACAGGCGAACATGCAGTTGGTAGACGACGACATTGATTGGTGGTCAAAATTCTACGCTTCATTGGGCCAGTGGGACAAGTGCTTGAAGTACAAAGAAATGGCCTATGATACAATGGTGGTAAGTTGCACTTGAAGATGTGTAAGAATGGAAGCCCGGTTTTGAGTCCTGAGTTTGAAATATCATAATGTGTGAACTATCGAAAGCTACATTACGTGCCTTAAGGGAGCATAAGGTATTCTTGCTCTCTTATAGAGCCAAGAACGCTGAGAGCCACAGCAGAACTGAAGGAGAGTACCCTACGTCCATTCACCTCTACAAACAAGACTGATATAACCACAAATTTAGTTATACACCACTAAAATCGAAACAGCAGAATGTGCATGGTTTTCGGTCCACCAGAGCTTGATTAGACGCGTGTATATGTCTACAATCAAAGTGCTTCAGCAAAAGTTTGGTTACATTATGGTAGAATAAACGATGCACGATGATCATTCTATAAGCGGATCCACAAATGAACTAAATCTGTCTCCCCATCTATGTCGATTCAGCACACTTTCCTCTGCCGGATTCTAGAGGTACAGATGTCGGTATATTGCACAATCAGGTGTGTAGATGTAAGAAGCCATCCGAAATTAAAGCCCAAACGGTCAGACATCTCTTCTGTGTCGTGTGATACTCCTTCGTTTAACGAAGGCTGCTTTAAATATGCCCGCCATTCAGACGAGCGGCAGGAGTAGTCCGGTCCGTCATGAGCCTAGCCTCCGAATCGGTTGATCACTTCTCTTGTACTTCCCATAACTGAACTGCATTCTAGAGATATCTTGTCTTTAGTAACTGTCTTTAGTTCTATTGCCGCTACAGCTCACGGTTTAAAATAAATCCCAGTTTCCTGATAAAGCGAACACTACAAATCTGACCCAGCTCATCCACTTACTTTAAACTTGGGATCTAAATGCCATGGCTGATGCACTTCCCACTCGCTCGCTACAGATCCATGTTCGGTCAAGGGTTCGTTTAACTGCTGTGCGGTGCAAGGAAAAGACATCTATCTCTGGATCAGAGGCTGTCTGCATGTAACTGCTGGAGAAGGTTCTGTTCCACGTGACTGACATCTTGATACCATCAAGTTTTGCGTCCATTTGCCTAAGCACCAATTTAAAACGAATGACAGCAAAAGGATTCCGTGATATAAGTCAGTACCACACTACGCCAATGCATTCAACCCTTTCAGAAATGCAAAAAGCAAGAGACACAAAGGTTGCGAAACCATCACGGAATTAGAGTATTCACTGCCTGTTTACCCCAATGGAAGCTCTCTGTTGACGGTAACATATATTGAAATAGACTGCGGTCCATTCCTTTCCAGATATCACATCCAAATTGGTAAGATGGTCAGGAATCGCTCACACATAGTTTATTCCGCGATCGGTTTCGGACTGATATAGGTAAATAAATAAATAAATTGTATATTCTTCGACGATGCGAGTAGCTGTCCCCTAGAAGGAACAGAACAAATAATGATACAACCTTTCCATGACATTGCATCAATATTTTGCACAAATAAACATGGGCGCAACTTCAACTTAGGTAACACAAAGTAATCAGAATCGTTCTGCTGTTGTTTCCTTGCCATTGAATCAGGATTCTTCACACTCATATGACAGATCTTTGGGCTGAGAAAAAATGTAATGAAAGGGGCTGTTGTCCGAAATGTCATGGGTATGTGTTTCGAAAATTTATTCAGGCACCTTGGATACCGTGTTCGAATGCGTTATCTAGGGACTGTGATGTCCCGAGCATATTAATCATGTTTTGGACGGTTAACTGCTTACCAATCGAAAGCTAAAAATTGCAGTGCATGGCATTTTCTGATATCACTTGGAAGTTTGTTCCAAATCTTTGAGTAGTGGGTTAGAAAGAAACCTTCTGATTGTCGAAGTAAATTTTGAAATCATGACATTTGCCCCTTAGTTACGGATTGGAAATCTGCTGTTTAAAGATATGTGAACACCGTTATCGAAACTGCGAAGTTGACAGTTTCTAATTCTGTAAAGAAAACATAGGTTCAGCTTCAGTATCCGAAGCCGAACTGGGTCCAATCCAAGTTTATCATATCGCTCTCTGTATGTCTACCTGGAGGGATATCCATATTGCTTTTTCGTGAAGCGTCTCTGGACCCTCTCAAGAGCACAGTAGTCAGATTTTCACAGATTAGACTGGACCAATGCACAGTATTCCATAAAAGGCAATACATATGTTTTGTAACACCAAATGCAAGATTCCGTGAAGTAAAAATGGTGGCATATGTATCTGATAGCTTTCATGGTCTACGAAACTTGAAAGTCACAAGGTTCAGAAAAGTTAAACGTGACTGAAAATCGCAAGCACAAGTCGCGAACTGCCTTGCATTGCGAGATATATGCGCCTAGTAGTAATAAGCTGTCGGATGGTACTTAGCATTTGTACGACAAAATATTACACCTGTCCACGTCAAATGACATCTGCCACAGTTGGCACCAGGAGTCAAGTGCAAATAGGTCATCCTGAATGAGACGTACGGCTTCCTGGGTATTTGCACATGGTTGTAAAGAGCCAACTTTAATGTCATCAACAAAGATAAATGTAACACTATTTCCTATTCTCTGGAATATATCGCTAATACAGATTAGAAAAAGAAGAGGACCAAGGACACTCCCTCGAATCACTCCACTAGTGATTGCTTTCGGTTTAGAGAAATGGTCGCCTATGGGCACAACCTGGACTACCAATTAGATATGAAGACAACCAAAAGAACATCGATTCTCCAATGCCTATAGACTTTAGTTTGTTTAGTAACCTTCTGTGAGGCACTCTATCAAGGGCTTTTTGCATATCCAGGAACAGGAATACAACACTGTTTCCGCTGTGTATGGCAGCCGTTGTGTGGTTTAAAAAGTCTGTCTGGAATGTTGCGCAGGATCGACCTTGCATGAAGCCGTGTTGCGAATTGCCGATTATGTTAGCCTTGTTCAAGAATACAAATAGTTCATCTTTCAATACCCTTTCCATTATCCTAGAATCGATGGGTGTGTGATTGATGGGACGAAAGGTTTTAACCGCGTGGGCAGCGCCATTTTTGTGTCGCCGGATAACGACAGAAGTTGTGCATTGAATAGGGTATACTCCGACGTTAAAAGAGAGTGTAAAGCTGTTGAGCAAAAGCAGAAAGAAGTCACTACCGTTACATTTTTATTAAAGATGGGGGCTCCCATCATGGCCTGCGCACGTTGAGGATCATAAATGAGAGACTTAACCAGTGATTTTCGTTTTAGTGAATTTCACTGTGCATAGCCTTTCAATGTTGTGCGGCGTAATAAGTGACGGTGTGTCTGATGATTCTTCGACCATTGATTCTGCAAAATGAGCACTGAAAGCTTCGCAGTTGTCACTTGGTGCGTCGTAGTACGTTTCATCAGGCGTGATGATAAAATTGCAATAGTTGATGCAACGCGACCCCCGGGCAAGGAATAGTCTGGCTAGAACAGCTGTTTTTCTAGGGCCGTTCAGAGCTTCACAGTTTTCTAGAATGAGAGTTTTGTTATTTTAATGCCTCTGTTCTTCGACGAGCTTGGACTGCTGTAATAATAGTGCAAAGTCAACAGTTAACCAGAATTTCTGCCGAATCTTATGAAGCTTTCGCGCTGCCTTCAACGCCTTGCGATCGGATTTATGTTTAGTTTAGTAAGCACATTTTAGTGGTACTGCTGAATCGATGCAGAAGCCAATTATACTATAAAACAGGTCCGTCGCAAGTTAAGGACATGACGAGAGAAAGAATTTATCCCAATTCATTGAACGAACCAGGTCCTTGGAAGAGTTCCAGTTAACGGGACTGAATAGACTATAATGAATTGTGTTCTGTACATCGGCCATGCATAGTTTTAGGCGGCATTTGATCACGCGATGATCGCTCTCCGGAAATTCATCAAGAACGTTAACACTGATTGCAGGTATGCTCAATGAAAAAATGAGATCCAGAGTACTTTCATCTCTAGTAGGTTGGGAGACGGTTTGATATCAGCCCTTCATTTGAACACAGAAGATAACATTTTGGTATTTCAAAGGAGCGATTCCTATGGGCCATGAAATCGACGGCAGATTGAAATCACCTCCAATAATCTTGTGTATAAATGGTGGACTAGCGGCGCAAGCGTCAAAAGTTCTAGGTCTTCTTGGCTGCAATTTGACCCGCTGTATACACATACCATAAGCAGCTGCTGCTTATAAACAAATATCGTAAGCCATAGTGATTCCTGGACATCGTGCAGCACTGAGTTCTCGAATGTTGCTGTTGCGAGCGATTTTTCAGATAAATTACACAGCCACCACCTCGACGACTAGGCCGATTTCTCACAAACTTGTCATATCCGAAATTACTTAACTGATTGTCAGACATGTTATCATGTCATTAAGATTCAGTACTAAAAATTAAATCAGGATTATTCACCAAAACAAATGAGCTTAGTGTGTGTATGGACCATAGAGTGAACAGAACGAACGTTTATCAAAATACTGAGATCAATGTGAGATATGAGGAAGATTGTTTAGGTTGTGTTATAAACACTGGGGTGTCAAGCCGTGTGCCTGGACCCAGACTAGAAATTGTTGAAAAAGTACGTGTATTGCAAACGGTGGAAAATGATTTGATGGTGGCCATATCGGAAGGGGTTGCGACTGAGTATGGTCCTCTGGAAAATGGTTTGAGGAAAAGAGCCCATGATTGTTGTAATAGCTTGTGGGAGTTCGAGAGTTAGGTTGCGTCCTCTGCATCATGTCACTAATAGGCTGTTGCTTACGCAACGCATTGATAGAAGTCACTGGGTTGCTGTCATTTCCATCTATGGGTAAAATCCGCTTACTTGCGCCTGATATACTTGGCTTCACTATAATCGGTGGAGGCACAATGGTGTCAATCCATACACCACCATCAGCATAATCCGTGTGGTTCGTGGATGGAAACGGGAAGTCGTGGTACCAAATTACACCGTATGTAAGGTGCAAAGATGGCAACACGTCTTCCATAACTTAATGACCAACAGATGTACGTCTGTCCAAACAAAACGACGATACAGAGTCGCCCAATGACGCTTGTGAAAAATCTAGATCAACTGTCCTTTTAGTATCGATCAATTGAGCTGGCTCCATCGATATTCTCGATGAGCTTGGACAATGGCCAAAGCAGACTTTAGGCGGGATATGACAGTTCGAGGCTTGAGGTAGCAGTTTCGCAAGCAACTGGGATTTAGCAGGCAACGGTTGTTATTCGCTGATCCACATTATTGTCCTTTCGCATGCAGGAAACAGCATTAGAATACCCTATGTGACTGCGAGAACTGATTATCCAAGAGGAAGCACTATCCACATCACTAGTTTTGGGGATTGTAGTCGTCTTGGGCTTGGCCGGCTTATCATGCTTAGCCGTGAATCTGCGGCCTCTAGTAACCAAATTGCATTTGATGCTGAGCTTAACTCTGAAGTGCGAGAATTAGGAGTTTTACCTTACACAGCATCTAATGCAATAGAGTGGCCCGCCTATTCATGTCATTCCTTGTTAATTTCAAAAATCACTTTATTATTCACCTCTTCGCCCCCATTTGTAGCAAGCAGTGTATTACTGTCACATTTCTGGTGGCCACTAAGTGGATCAATATCAAATCCATGCGGGGCGCCAGATGGTTGTTTGGTGTTCTGGTTTACCTCCGACTTTTGCCTCCTTATTTCTTATTGTTGCGGCGTTTTGTCCTCCATAATCTTCAGTCGCTTGAGAGTCGTATTAAGCAAAATGAGATTGCGCTTTTGATTGAACTGCTAACCATAAGTTCATTTTGAAACTGTAACGTTATGGGAAAAGCGTAACGCATTACATTTTTACGTAGTCTGATGCAGCTAGACCAACACGCTTGCATACTGCATGCAGTGAGAAGCACTTTCTGAACAGTAATGATAACTTGTCTGGCACATTAAAAACCACCGCATTGCGTGAACGGCATACTCGATTGTATAAGTCGTTCGAATTGGAGTCTATCAGTACACTGCACTTCACGAGGTTTATTTTATCAATATTTAGGGGCGATTTAAATAAAGCAGCTACTCTGCAAAGGTTCCAATACCGATGTGAGCATGTCGACTTTTAATGCAAGTTCAGCGTATGCAGTTTCAGCTGCGGATGGACATTTTCAGGTATCTTTCTCAGGGCAACATATAGTCCATGGGAATTTCCCACCGGGTATTTTCTTCACTACTGCTTCCAGCCGTTGTGAGGAGTCCCTTAGTTCGTTGTCTCTGCTTTTGAAAACATCCTGGCCGATAATACTTTTCTTCCTCATCCAGCATGTCCTTATTGCAGACGTGATAATGAAACCGAAGTAAGATACACTGAAGCGAAATCAGAGGAGCTAATACAATGGGTGCTAGCTTCTGATCTTTAATTGAAAACCCACGTCTAATATAATGCTAGCAAAAATGGCAATTCCAGGAAACTGGGTGATTTAGTTAGGATCAAAAAGAACGCACTGCCGTGAACTATTTGAATCTCCGCCTCCGAGTTGCGCACGCCGTTACTTTGGAAACGCGAGCTCTCCACCAATTCGAAACATGTTGTTGTCTCACCGATCCAATAACACACCGGTTAGCACTGGCGTTCCTGATTTTCTTCGTAACAGGTCACAAGCGGTTACAGTGAGTCCAGACGGGCCTCGGAACGAAGCACAGGCTATCGATCTGGTCAGAGCGCCCCTTGACTTGGCACTACACCATTTCCCGGACAAGCTGTCATCTTGGGCAACGGAAATAATCTGAGGGGTGCATTCGACTTGAGTCTACGCAATTAATTTGTTCCGTGTGTAGGAGCTGAAGGGTCCCACCTGCACCCCTATGACTTAGTGCGTCTGAGGTCCAATTGGCTGAAAGCGACGGGCTATACACACACACCTACACACCTGCACAAGTGACTGGCGTACGCACGGAACAAATTACTTGAGTAGACTCATGTTGAATGCCCTCTCAGCTTATTTCTGTTGCTCCAGAGGACAACTTGGCCGGGAAATGGTAGAGTGGTGTTTGGCCGGTGGGCTGATCTTAGGGGGCAGCCACAGTGACTGCGACACAATCGAAAAATTAGCGGTAGATCCCTAATATTGCCGCCTGTATCTGCCTTACGCAAATACCGATAAAAGCAGTCGTGTAGTTGTTAGAGAGCCGTTATGTTGGGCTTCCAAAAATGGACACAATTTGTGGTGTAGGATGCAGACCGAAAAAATTCCTCATGTATACCTAAACAGCGAAAACTAAAAATGTAAAAATCGACGGGAGATAGTTGTCTGTAGCGTGGATTCGATATACGCTGCACGTTGGAAAGAGCACGTCGATCCTGATCAAATGACTGCAGGCTGAAGTACGATGAAAATTGGAGGCACGGTAGCAGGTAATCCAAGAACGCTAGCATTTTCCGACCAGCACGTCACGTCACGTCGCACACGAGACGAGACTGGAGCGCAGGAGCAAATGTTCATTGGTATGTACTTTCGTCACAGCAACGGTGAGCTGTGAGAGCCACCTCTGTCACAGAGACGCCGGATTCAGTGCTGATTTATCTTGAAGTATTTGTTGTGTGAATGGTTTTGCGACACCTAATCACATGTTTCACCGGCTTTTATTCGGAAGTGTCCCTCGGTCCCTGCGCTTCAACCACTAGTGTTTCCGTTCTTACTTTGACACATGCTGGGAAAAGCGGTGCTGAGAACCAAAACCTAAGCTCGGTGCTACTGCATGGCTTTTATACTGACACAATGTTCTACTTTGTGGCGATACTTAGGAATCCATTATTTCGCCGAGTTTACCGATCACATTTCGAGGTTGATGGATCCTCTTACTTTTAATACATTCCCATTAAATCAGTCTTTATCTGACTTTGTGGATCTTGTCGACCGATGGCGCTATCTGCTATATTTTGCATTCGCCTAATTATCAACTATTGTATGACGTTGCTTTTAGGGGTGAACTATGCACGTGTGTGTGCGCGCCAACCAAGTTTTCTCTCGAAAACAGGTGTCACAAAACATTTTTCGCAGCGGGCTGGCTACTGACATATTAGCATTCTGCACAATTCTCGCAGGCCAGTACAAAAATGCTGGGTAAAAATAAACAAAGAATGCGCGACAACCGATATCCACTTGTCTTTGTAGCCACAATGAAAGGTGAAATAAACTGGATTTGAAGATGGAAAATAGATTAAATTACAACAATATAAAATAGCAGTTGGGGTACAATTGATCAGCTTAATGTAACTGAAACGAAGTAGTGCGCCTTCGCCGCGGAACCGAGCATCGGTGCGCCAAACAGGGACATGCTACCGACACTGACAGCTTCAGTACTCAGTTCCCAAATCGAGTGCGCCTGTGGCTCAAACATTGCAACATCGAGGGCAAACTAATGTGCTCCTTCGACGACGTCTCGCTTTTCACCAAGGTTCCGCTGCTGGAGACAGTTGAGTACATATGTGGTCATGCAACGAATTCACAAGCAATACTGTCTCCCGATGCGGGAATTGAAGAGCCTCTTTTTGTGGTGTACCTGGAACATGCAGTTTCATTATACCGGTAACTACTACCGGCAGAAGGATGATGTTGCCAAGGGATCTCCACTCGTTCCACTGTTGGCTGACATTTTCATGGCAAAATTAGAGAACACTAAGCTGCAAACGGAGATAGACACCAGTACATGGATGATATTTTTCTCGTGGCTGATAAGTTCATCAATTTAGATAAAGTTCTCGACAGTGATGCAATGTACATATAAGAAGGAAACAGTATTTAAAAGACGGTTGGACGATGCACTCATCCACTTACACTTTGTTATTTAACACTACGTCTCCATCCTACACCTGGAGTTGACCATGGAATTATTTGTCGTTAACTGTTGGTGCTATGAATCTAAGAGGATCGCAGGACTACAGCGGAGCAAACGACAAGTCCTCATTTTCATATTTAAATTATTAACTATTTTACTATCCTTATCATCATTATGGTTATGTTGATATCCCCACCAACTATCCAACAGGACTTGTAAAGCAACGCCTCTTAACCCGTATAAATTCATTGTTCATTGTTCAAGTACTCGTTTGCCGTTTCTTGAGACGCTGCTAGTCAGAAGTACAGACGGCTCCATCCGAGGTCAGGTCTACTGGAAAAATACGTGGAGTGTACAATATACCAACTTCTACAACTTGATTCCTCTGCGGTAAATGCAAAACTTGATTCCCTGTCCTTCATCAACGCAATATAAGATCTGTGCGGAAGACACGCTGAATGATGAACTTGTATTCACTCAGAATATGCTACGTGAAAATAAGTACACTGACAAAGTGAATTCTAAAAACATTCAGGAGAAATCCAGCCTGCTACCGGGTTTAAAAGTCGCGAAAAATGATCTATTCATAAGTTTACCATTCATAGGAGACTCGGCTGCAGAACGTTTAACTAACAGCCTGTTGTCTGCAGTTAGATCTACTTTCCCAGCGACGACACTGAAAGGCACGTACTCCACAGAACCGCTCATCGGTGCACAAAACAAGGACACGTTGCCGAGGCTGACCGCTTCAAGGACCAGTTATCAATTAGAGTGTGCCTTTGAGCAACATATATCCGTCGAACGGCGCGGCAACTACCAAACCGCGTCAGTGAACATCACCCAGGTTGGTTACGTCAATGTGGCACTGGGGCTATTAATAGCTCCATTTTGGCTCATCTTGTCGACACTGGACATCAGGCAGAAGTGAATCGTGCCTTTCGGGTCACCTAAGGATGCCCCGTGGCAATAGACACGCTGAGGCCTCCGTATGTTTGCAAAAGCCGAAGGAATCGGTATTCGGTTTTTTCAACCTCTGTTACGTACCCAAAAGCAACTAATCCAGGCACTGCA
Organism: Dicrocoelium dendriticum; assembly: GCA_944474145.2. Lineage (NCBI taxonomy): Eukaryota > Metazoa > Platyhelminthes > Trematoda > Plagiorchiida > Dicrocoeliidae > Dicrocoelium > Dicrocoelium dendriticum. Next base: position 12,167,628 of record OX104064.1, read on the forward strand.
GCTGCGTTGGTCAGCGAAAGTGGAAGACACTGAAGCCAGTTGCGCTGGATGAAAAAGGAAAATGCCCTAGTCTAGACTGCTCATCGGTTTACTAACCTGGAGGTTGCGTGATTTGTTTCACTTAAATTAAGCTGATCAATTGTACCCGCACTGCTATATTCCTTACGTGATTTTGCAGGTCTGATGATGAATCATTGTAAACGATTGTTTACTTCCGGCCCGTGTTCTTGATACTTAAATGGGGAGTTTTAAGTTGCTAAAATATAAAACCCTATTAAAACACTAGGGAAACGCAGGACTAAGGGGCATTCGTATGATTGCGTCATAACATAGGCACCTATAGTGTTCGTATGCACTTTCGACGATAGAAGATATCACATAAGTAGATCAGCAGCGTATATGGTTGGTGGCATTCGGTTCCCGATTTCCCTGTCACGGCGGCCTCCATAGGACAACCGCAGGACGCTTGCGTCTACAGATTGACTATGGTTGGAATGAACTTCATAACCCACACCACCATCCACACAGCCCATATCCAGTGTAAACCCGAAAGAATAAGACCGGGAGACATGTGGACACTTGCCACGTTTCCTCAACGGAGCTGGCCCGCACTCCTTCAACATGCACAGCAGCAGCATTCCTATCTATGTAATTTAGGAATCGAGCCTACCAGATGTACACAAGGCGTTGGCCGGGTCGTAGTCCGCACCACACTGTATACATGGAACCACTCTTTGAACCTAGCACGACCATGACGACCGTGTCCCGCAACGATTAACATTCTCCTGGAGCCAGTAATCGAGGTGGAGGCTGTTAGAGAGGTAGGCACCTTGTAAACATTTGCATCAAGTGCAACAACGCCATTGATATCAAAAATCAACACACCATTTAATGGATAATGGACAAACGAAACAGAAACGAAATATATAGCCGAATAACAGAATTGAGAAATTAAATAAAATGGCAGTCTTTAACCATATTGAAAAAATTTAGTTTGTGTGTAATCGTAAGTCGACCTCTTCGATGTCAGTAAACACGGCAAACAATGTGAAATCCCCGATAGCATCGGAATGGTTCAAAAGTTCGATTTTGGTAATATTAATAACTCGAAAAGCACAATGACAAGACGAAGGTCGGCCCTTGCAGGTTTTCATATAAATTCTTCAGTTCCGAAAGCGATAACTAGGAATGAAATACAACCGGTAATTGATGCGAAATTGCAAACAAAAGAAAGGAAGAAAAAATGATTATCTCCTCTATAAGAAGAGGAATTTCGGCAGATGCATGCATTTCGTATCGTCTCATCAGTGCCCATAAGGATAACCGGTAATTTTATCTAACAGTTTGTGGGTACAGACATACATACAAACAAACGAGAGCAAAATGGGGTGTCTTTCTTCTACAACCAGGGCAGCCTGAGGCTGACCGATAATTGTTTTTGAACAAAAAGCACTGGCTTAATCCGATTAATGGCAATAGCCTCGACAAACCGGAGGAGCCGGGAATTAGTATGGCGAAGCAGGATTCTAAATGCCTTGTTGACCTCAATTCGGTGACCCGATGTCAATAAGTGACTGCCGATCGAAGATGCTGGCGGCCTGCGTACACATGTAGTCTGAGCTGGGTTTGCTTGCTGAATAAGTCCGCACTGAACCTATTTCGGTGCATGCTCCTTTATTCGGGAACTCAGTGTTCTATTGGTTCTGCCTACATAACTATCCCGCAGTTACATACGAATTGATATACGCAGTGGGAGTTGGCGACAATGGGCTGAGTTTCCCTTAGTGGAGGCAACGGTAGCTTATGAGTTCGGTGGATGATTACAACTTCGGCAGCACAGAAGATGCTCTTTGTAGCGAAAATCAGACGTCTTCTGGTCCTCAAAGAAGCAATGTCAGCCCTTTTTTCGGATTGCATTCGGATGCGTCATTATCCTCGGGCGATGTGGTAACTGTTACATTGAAAAAAGTTTAAGCCTTCTGCAGCTAATCTCAGACGTGTCGCATCTGCCCAGTTGGAGACCGCGCGAGCCAGACTTGATGGCCTACTGGAAACTCATGCATGCCTGTTGCCCGGAGTCGCAAACTTGTCAGTCTGCTGTCGGATTCTAAACACCCAATTTTGTAAATTCAAAATCGATCGTCACAAAATAAAGGATCTAGCACGGCTTGAAAAAGCATTGATGAACAACCAAAATTAGGAGCCATGTACTCGGGACCCCAGTAAGTATGTGGTGAATCTGTCAAATGTGAACCTTAACGCACTACAGTTAGAAGCATTGTGTTTCGGGCTAGATTACAGAGTGCCTCCTAGACGATTGTTAGGATTCTTCACTGAGGCTCAGCTTGAGAACTTTCTTGATCAGCTGAAGGACCTTCAACCAATTAATACCAATGTGCTTATATAGTTTAGAAACAAACTGACCGATGTTGCTTATGAAGCAAAAAATTGTGCCAATAAAAGGAAAGTGTGCGCTTACGAACAGACACCTACGAGCGTTACGCGAATTACGCGATAAGGGTGTCGTTGAAATGAAACCGGATAAGGGTTCAGGAGTTGTAGTCATGAACAAAGTTGAATACGTCGCTAAAATGAGCATCATACTCAATGACACTAACAAATGTAAACGACTTGGGAAGGCAGGGGATGTGACTGCATTCGAATCCAGAAACATTCGCCACTTAGAAATGCTTCATCAGTATTACGTTGTCGACAGCGCTACTTATAATAATTTAAAGCCGCGTGGATCAACTACGCCACAGCTATATGGGCTTCCAAAAACGCACAAGAGCGGAGTGCCGATCCTCTCGATGACGAGCGTACCCCAACATAAATTAGCTTGCTGGTTGGTTAATGTGCTTTCTCCGCTAAAAGCTCAGTTTAATCTATATGGCCTCAAAGATTCCTTCGAGCCTGTCGATGACCTCGATAAAATGAACTTGTCCGATAAGATGATATGTTCCTTAGATGTGAAGTCTTTGTTTACTAACGTGCCGTTACACCAGGCCGTTGACTACTTCTGCGAATTAGCAGAAAGTTCCGAATGTCCGTTTTCGATTCCAGTTGAATTCTTAAGAGAATCATTACTTCTATGCACAGTGAATGTCGATTTCCACTTCCGAAACATACCGTATCCCCAAATTGATGGGGTAGCCATGGGCAGCCCACTAGGCCCCATACTAGCGGATTTCTTTATGCTGATGATAGAACGAAGCCTATAGGAAGAAATAGCGCAGTTACCCTAATACTAACCTTACGTGGACGATATCTTGGTGTCCAGTTCAACAGAAATGCAGATCGCACAACTATACCATTTCTCGGCCAAGTTGTCGTCTTGGGCAACAGAATTAATCTGAGGGGGCATCCAACATGAGTCTACTCAATTAATTTGAGCCGTGCGTACGCCACTTACTTGTGCATATGTGTAGGTGTGCGTGTATAGCCCGTCGACCTAACTGTCCACGACCAACTGGACGAGGCAAGTTACGGACTTTGGTATCCGATGGCAACAACCTGCCTTATGTACAGGAGACACTGATAAGTGTCGCAAAATCCTGTGCTATGTTGCAAGGGTAGTGTGTGACTGACGTAACACGGAAACAGCAAATTCCTCATCCTTGCTACTTGGGGATCGGGCTATCGTGTCATGGCGTTGTAACGAGATGACGCAACCAAAAACGCAGACATCTCCAAGTCCAGTTGGTCGTGGACAGTTAGGTCGACGGGCTATACACGCACACCTACACATCTGCACAAGCAAGTGGCGTACGCACGGCTCAAATTAATTGAGTAGACTCATGTTGGATGCCCCCTCAGATTAATTCTGTTGCCCAAGACGACAACTTGGCCGAGAAATGGTATAGTGGCGAGGTTTAACCCTTCGCAAGCTAATTTGAGGGTTTCCTGTAAAGTCGAACCACAGAACTGTCTTCCATATTTGAATGTTCTTATCAGCCGCAGGGAGAACGGACTTGTAAAACGGTCTGTCTATAGAAAAACAACGTGGTCGGGACAGTATCTGCATTTTAGCAGCTTTACACCAATGCGGCACAGGCGAACGCTTGTGAGAGTACTGTTTAGTCGCGCCAGACAAATATGTTCGAGTGATTGTCTAGCCGATGAAATAGAATTTATTACCAACACGTTAATTGCCAATCGCTACCCTCGAAAATTTATCCGGAAGCACAACGAAATTCGTGAAATGAAAGTTGCCATACCTACTGTGCCTAAGAAAAAGGTATTCTTGGAGCTGCCCTTTAAGGGTGACATTGCTTCTTTGAGGACCAGAAGACGTCTGATTTCCGCCACAAAGAGCACCTTCTGTGCTGCCGAAGTTGTAATCATCCACCGAACTCATAAGCTACCGTTGCCTCCACTAAGGGAAACTCAGCCCATTGTCGCCAACTCCCACTGCGTATATCAATTCGTATGTAACTGCGGGATAGTTATGTAGGCAGAACCAATAGAACACTGAGTTCCCGAATAAAGGAGCATGCACCGAAATAGGTTCAGTGCGGACTTATTCAGCAAGCAAACCCAGCTCAGACTACATGTGTACGCAGGCCGCCAGCATCTTCGATCGGCAGTCACTTATTGACATCGGGTCACCGAATTGAGGTCAACAAGGCATTTAGAATCCTGCTTCGCCATACTAATTCCCGGCTCCTCCGGTTTGTCGAGGCTATTGCCATTAATCGGATTAAGCCAGTGCTTTTTGTTCAAAAACAATTATCGGTCAGCCTCAGGCTGCCCTGGTTGTAGAAGAAAGACACCCCATTTTGCTCTCGTTTGTTTGTATGTATGTCTGTACCCACAAACTGTTAGATAAAATTACCGGTTATCCTTATGGGCACTGATGAGACGATACGAAATGCGTGCATCGGCCGATCTTCGTCTTCTACTTGTGATTTTCAAGTTGCTAATGGGAACCAACTGTTTTAAATATCTCCTCTGTATCAATTGTAATCTGAGTCTGACTGATACTTGCTTACGATTCTTTCGCCGCCAGAGTGTGTGATCCAAAATTGAATAAATTTAGAAAAGCGTGTGGCGATGTATTTACTGCAAATTGCGCGTGTACATATTGTTTGACTTTGTTGTCCTGTGTCCCAATATCTTGGGTTAAACCATTTAATGCAGGTGGTGCAGTGTGTCATCAATTCGAGTTTGAATTCGACTAACGTGGGAGCGGAGATGACAGAATGCAGAAGTAAGTTCAACGGCTGAGGTGGAGGAATGGAGAAACGATTCTGACTGCACTGCAACCGGCCATACTGTGGCACCAAGTTCAAACGGTGACTTTTCAGTGATGTGGCTGAGTTTCAATAGCGGTCGGCACAAGTGTCTAGGATCCTTGAGGATCTGATACACAACTATGAGATCGCCTTGCAGAAGATTCAACTGTTCACTAAAATCTCCTGGAGTCTTTAGTCTCAATTAGTAAGGGAGGTGGAACAATTCATTGACAGTTTTGCCACCTACCAATGTGGCTTCGCAAGAGCAGTAAGGTCACCTTTTGGTTAAAGGTGCTACACCTGAACAGCGTATTCTATATTTGGTACAAAGTGCACGTTGAGCATTTCTGAAAAGAAAGTAAGATCAAATCAAGCAAAAGTCCTCGGCATTAGACCCAAATTTTGGCTTGACTTTTCACTGCCTTCTCAACTTGTTTTATGCATCCGAGGTCGTCCTGCAAGAGCACCCAAAGATCGTTCTCCTGTGAAGCGTGTTGCAGAACGTGTTCTCCAAGTCAATCTTCACATGTGGTCTAGTGACACATGATCATTATTTTGCACGAGATAGCGTTAAGCAAGTTCTGAGTCGACCACTCTTAAGCCCTGCCGAGATCATCTTGTAATGCCTTGTGATCGTCCAATTCATGAGATCGTCTATAAAGAGTAGTAAGTTTGATGCCAGCACTCCCGCGAGCTCATTTATGAATGAACACATAAAAGATAAATGGTGTCTTTCTCGACTGTGAGACACAGACCGTCTACATGACCTGATCACATTGTATAACATAATCACAGATTGAAGGAAATTGTCTAAATGTAACGATGTTCCATCTGAAGTGTTGGGAGTTTGCTATCAATTAAAAGCAGTGCAAGAAAAAGCTGTTGTAAGAACAAGTGTAAGAATCGTCATCAGTTCAAGTAAAGTAACACTGCTATCCATGGAACACCAGAAATAGTTGTGATCCTAGTTGAGATCATTGAGGGACGCCACAGTAAAGCTCTATCGGGTCGGACATTGCGCTGTGAACTCGCATATTCAAGCGGCGTCGGAGCAGGAATAAATATATACAACCCAGGATCGGGTCACCATTGCCACAGCTACGAAGCTTGTACAGCAGAAGCTGGTGATTTGGTGATCAAATCCCTTCGAGGAATCAAGGTAGGCACGTCAACTTCCCCCCCCCAAGCATCGACGGATTTCGTCTAGCTGGCACGGTCTAGCAACTGATTCGTAGCACGTGAATGAATTTCAGGTGTAATCACTCACGGAACTGTTCCAGTTGTGTGATGTCATTAATGGTACAACATTATGGTGTCACATGTGACAACCATGAGCTAATTCGCGCTAATCTGCAAACAGTGTAAGGTCACAGACAATAAGACAGTGTCGAATGTAAATGGTATCACAAGCACTCGTGCACCATACGCTTTATTAAATAAACTCGAGCGCAAACGGCCATCAGGATCCAGCCCCGGGGGCCTTTGTTTTGTGGCGTCTGCTATGATGTATCGGACCCTTCCAGATTCTTGAGCGATGTGTATAATTCAGTTGAGCAACCTTGATCGACGCATTCAAATATGGCGATTCTAGTTGGTTCAACCCACGAAGCTATGCCATCAACAGTAAAACTACACGGAGACTCAACAAGCTTAGCCCGCAAAAATCAGACAATTGCTACTTGACCAAATAATAGAAAGTCAAGAGCCAGCAGAGATGGACAGAATACTAACGTGCCAGTGGCTCTTTGACGACAATGTCTAATAAAGTCTCTACTGATGTAGGTAACCAAATCTCAGACTGTCATCTAGGAAGATATGAAACATTAATACAAACTCAGTAGATCCTATGTCACAGTATTGTCTGACCACTCTGAGATTGTACTCCACTGAGCACTGCACTGGTTACCAGTGCATACCCGCACTTATTTATCTTGAAGGGGATCTCGGGAAAGTGCAGCAGCTGACCCAGTCCTTACTAGTGCGACAGAAGGCTTAGCGCAGCACCAGAGGGTCTGATAACAATTATCAATTAGCCAGCACCAATAGTACTCCGCCAGTGACCCAGAAAGTGTGTACGAGATCGGCGGACATCAACAATCAATGATGTTTTCAGCGGACACTTGTAAGGTAGGATTACAACAAGTAGTCTCAATCTGGATCGAAAATATCATTAATGCTGAGCTCCTTCTACTCGGGCACTGAAATGGTATCTATACAAACAACGAACGTACTGAAAATCTAGAGCGAAGGTTTCCTAACCGTTTTAAAAATTGTGGCTCGCGGAGCTGGATGTTATGGTGCTTAACTCGTCTGCACCTGATTTCCAAGCCGGAGAAACAAGTCCATTCCTGGTTTTTTCAACCTTAGGCTTCCAAACAAGTATCAGCCTACCGCATCATTTGTTGTTAAGATCGAGTAATTCCTATCAGTTACTCGACTCAATGTCCTCCAGTCTTTCAATTTCTTCAACATTCAATGGTGTTGATATCGCCGTACCTTAACACAGTCAAAAGATGTCCGCTAAACTGACACCTACCTATCCCACGCATGGTTAAGTCCACGGTAAATTCATAATACTCCATTATTATTTTTCAGAATAAAGCAGTGGTATCGATACCGCTCTAGGTTCTTAGTAGTTCGCATCAGGTCTCATCCAGTACAATGTATTGTCTGGTGACTGAAGTAATCAAAAAACGCTATACTATTTCGGGACCTTGGCTTCTACTAGGCAGTTGAAGCCTGAGCCTTTATATGCTGCGTCCCCTGGATACATAGTATTTCTAAAGAAGGGCTGCGTCAGCACACCCACAGCCCCAAGGGTAGCTGACGGGTCTCCATATCCCATAGCTCTTGTTATAAACATGGAATTTGTGTCACTGGTGCAGACTTACCGTCCGTTTCGTTAGCGATATAACACTGCAGTAATCAAGGACTAGGCGTACGACGTTGCACTAAAGCTAACGCTAAGGCGTGAAGCAAGACATTTAAATTTTCACACTGGAAACAGTAGGTGACTGTTTGTTCTTCTTCATCGAAGTACATTAAATCCAGGTCGTATTCACTGTAACGATGACTGATTTCGTTCCAAGTTCACCACCTGGTATTTGACATGGATTTTCTTGTGCTTCCCTCTACACGCCACGTCATCAACATTATTTTCGCTGGTTGAGTGGTTTTCTTTATATATCCACTTCTCATCGGTCACGGCGTTTTTGGCTGTCGCTAGCTGCCTTGAAAAGTTGGTGTGATTAACCTTAGTGAGGCACCGAGTCCACCTGTCCGACTGTGGCCTTGTGAACAAGCGCACGGTATGTCATATAAGTCGTGATGATGTTTCACTGAAAGTTCGTTTATGTAACAATGAAATATGGCACTCGGAGAATATTTCAACGGACAGTGCACTATCATCTAATACGAATTTAGTTCAACACAAGAGCAATTTTGATGCATAGAAACGGATAGTGATTCTTGTCTGATACGAGTATCCTGAATAAAAATCCGACATTAGTTTCTCTGAGTAAGGTACAACTTTTTGAAAATCAGCCAAGGATTTTACTTCTCACACCTTTTAGCTGCTTTTCTATTCACCATGTTGTGCAAAGGTATAGGGCTTCAAAGAAATTAACAGTGGCTCTTATATAATAGGAGCGTGCTTAATTCAAATCTGACATTAGCTTTTCTGTAAGCTACAAATTTTGGGAGGTTGACTTTTAATAATTTGCTCAACAGACGAACGTACTCACTACAATGGTCTATGATCCGATGTATCTTACATATATATAAATTGATGCAAACACATATCCTGAGCGCGACATTTTGATTTGGCATGACATGAGCACAAAACTAGATGCATGACAGGCAGTAATCAGGCAAAACGTTGTGTGTAGCTTTCGTTTCGAAATTTTTTAGTGCAGTCACGTTTGATGCTCCAGCAATAGTCCATCATCTTGTCCAAACGTCTGTGATAACCTTCCGTTGTCATCATCTATTGCTGAAAATCCTCCCCTTGTTCGTCAATCACTGCCCCAAGATTTAAGGGAACTTCATCAAGATGACTGTTTAAGAAATACAGCTAAACGCTCGTGTTACACCCAAGATGGCAAAATGCCAACATGGCAATAAACAAACTGCATGCCTTCTGAAAAAAGCCAAGATACTTTGATCATGTGCTCGAAAGAAGGAAACTGTTGTTGTGCAGTGAAATAAATATTTTTCACGAAGCCTGGAGGTTAACAACTGAACCACTCTCTTGGAGAATTACAAATCCCGCACTGTCATTCAATTCTGCCTGAGTGAATTGCTGGGGCTGATGATAGTTCAGCATCAGTTGTAGATTCTTCACAAGTTAAAGCCGATTCATGAAACAGGCCATATCTTTACGCCCACTGACTTTATCTTCTGATGAAGCAAAACCTCCAAATTTTGGAACCGGAAGCTCGCCAGAGTGTGTGTCAACTTGCAGAGGAAATACTGGGATAAGAGATCTTATGTAAATTTTTCATTCCAACACCTTCGTACTAACCATGCAAAAATAGCAGTGTGGTATGTGGTTGGTAGATTCTTGCCATGGGAACTCCAGATGACAGGCTTTTGCTTTGCCCTTCTGTCCAGCTACGAAGCATTTCCTCACAACGATGGCGTAGTGTGTGGTGCCTATTTTTTGTCTTGGCCACCAAACGATATTTCAAAGTGAGCTTTATAGACACACTTCACATACGAAGTGATATTTCTCCTTTGATAAATAAAAGTATAACATCAGCATATATAACAAAGTGCAGCAGGTTCATTTACACATTCACGCCGACCCGAATGATCCATGGACATATCTGAAACCAACGTGGATTGGTAAGTATTTTTCTATTTATAAAAAATCTCAACTTGCATGGAAACTACAGCATGTAGAAACAACGGGCTTTATATTTGGAGTCAGTATTATAAGTTCGTGTAGAACCCCATTAAAGACCTTCTGCACCTGAAAGTTGACAAAATTTTCTTTCAGTGTTAAGTGTGTTTAAATGAACTTGATTGCTTTGCACCATGTGATGTCGTTTTCAAATTATTTTTGATTCTGTCCACTCTTTCACATTCAAATATTGATACGTTTCCAGATTTACAACTGCCCTTTAGAAAAAGTGAAGCACTTCGAGGGCTTCAACGACTTCTGTGACACGTTTGTGTTGGCAAAAGGCAAAAATGTGGACGAGGACGAGGATAATTTCTCTGGGGAATTCAAAGGAACCTTCCGCATCTACCCACTGCCAGAGGATCCAAGCGAACCTCTGCCATTGCGGTATTTCGAAAAGCCTCCCGTCTCATCCGAAGTGGAGGAATGTTTGGTACGGGTTTACGTAATCAGAGCGATCGACATCCAACCAGCGGACAGCTCGGGCTTAGTAAGTCCTGGAACACAGCTGAACTGCTTGAAGCAATTTTGTGAGCTACAAGAATCTGAGTAGTTGTCCTCACTTAGAACTAGATGGGCTGAAGGGTTGGTAACTTTTGTCGTTGGAGTGCTTGTGTGAACATGGTTGTTGCCACAACTATTCATCAGCAACAGCAGTACATCAGCCATTTGAACTGATGCTTCGCTGCCATACAACCATGAGGACCTGTGAAATAAAGAATAAGAAGAGGGACAGAAGGGGGACTTGATTAATAAGGTTTAAGTACACTACGGTAAACAACAAACTGTTATGAGAAATGAATACATTCGTCTTCCGTAAAGTTTTGGAGGGCAAAATGTACGACAGATTCATCATCGCAAACTGTTTCACCCAGAGAGCGCAATGAAGAGAGTCATTAACTGTTTTAACTGTCATTTCAGATCCGTCGTCTGTCTGCTCAACCTAGATCCGATCGGTGACGATGAAATAGTGGTGGCAGATCACTTTTAGTGTCTTCACATTACGTTTTGAAAATGTACACACTTTGAACTGGTGCAATATCGGGTACCTTCTCGAACACTGCCAGAGTCGCGGCAGATAAAACTGTTACCGTTCCCACGTTGTGAGGTAGATATAAATGTGAAAGGTAGGCGTAGAACCAGTGAAACTGTTTTCTTCACTTACTTCAGGTAGTGGCCTCTGTAAGTATTTATGAGGCTAAGTTATGGCTGGGCAACGTCATACGTACTGTAACTATATCGTGGTTTAGGTAGCAATTCAGCACATCTAGTCTCAGTCAGACAGCCCTCACACACCCGGGAAAGCACTGTATGGCCGTTTCAGCCTTTCGGGAATCACCAGCAGTGCCCATTCTATCTGACCCTTGTGGGACTCAAACCTGTAACTCTGCTGTTGCCAGTCCGTGGTTGAGACTACTGAGCTACCGGTGATGGCAACGTCCATCGTGACTAAGTTACCAGACGTTATATAACGTCGCTCACCATCCACTGACTTGAACGTTGCTGCCGTGCAGAGGACAGATTAGTCCCCTCACCAAGCGACGAACTTAGCAAACTTAAGCTGCCAACTACCTTATGGAAGTATAAACATTATAATCAGTACCCAGACCAAACCGCTTATAAGCTTAATGTCAGTGGAGAGTGAGCGGAGCTATATCACATATAACAACTTGATCACAACAGTCGTAGCTGTTGCCTGTAGCTCATTGGTCTCAATTATTGGCCGGCAAAGTCAAGTTGCGGGTTTGACCTCTACATGGGTCAGATAGAAGGCGCACTATTGACGATTCCCGAAAGGATGAAACGGACATACATTGCTTTTCCCGATATGTGCTGACTAGCTGCTTGCGTCTAAATGTGATAATTTGATACCTATGTCTTTCGATTTCCCCTGCTACTCGTGTATTTCGTGGTTTGACATGTTAAGGCTGTTTTCCCACAACCGTTGAGGCCCTGTGGCAAAATCGCAGTGCACTTAACATCTTCTTCCAAGAACGACGATGGTTATCCTCTAAAGAGGTAGCTCAGGAACAATGATCTTACTGTACTACTAACACTGACACGCTTGTATGGAGTATTCATTATGTGTCTTCACGTATGCGTTCATCATATATGGAAAACTAACAGATCGATTTATATGTATACACCTTATGAGTGGTAAGATTAATGCCTAGCTTCTGTTGGTGGCTCTACTACTTCTAACAACCTACGTTTTCCTACAAGAGAATCCTGAGATCACACTCTTTGGACACTTAGTGTAAAAGCCATTTACTTGGGGTGGGCTTTGAATACGCTGCTTGGTCTCGTCAACTTAAAGCATTACCCGAGTTCTCCATAAGTGGGCTCTGGTAAAGTTGAATTGAAGCGTTGATAACCATCCAAACCAAGAGGGAGTCAGAAAAAAGCAGAAAGGTTGATCTCCTCAGTCTCTCAACAACGCTTATGAAATCAAGTATATGCTTGCTCAGAGTGTTGAGTCTTGTGGCCTGCCACATGGAACAGCTACTAGATCAAAATGCGGGTAGCAAATTCCCACCTTCCGATGTTTCTGTTGGAAAAGTTGACTTCGTATTGTCAAACCTAACAAGAAGGGTTTTGTATTCTAAACGACCGAGTGCTTTCAACATAACCACACGTACGACCCCAACAGATGCAGCCCAACTTGTATAGGTTATCAGCAGGTAAGTGGCGCGAACCGATTTTGGTAAACAGATTGCTGCTGTGACAAACTGCGGTCTTCCACCATCCCGGAAAGGGTCAACAGATATTCAGTAAAGTTAGTACGACTACTATTTTAATATGAGGGAAGGGCCCATGCTTCTACACTGGTGGAAGCAACACTCAGTAAAGCGTTGAAACAAGATGACTAAGTTCAGGGCAGTTATTTTCAGTCCTTGAGCAAACATCGATTGTACCAAATGAACTCCGCTCGCGACAACAAGAGTCTCACTTCCCTCGTGTTTGTTAACCGAAAGCCATCAAGTCCCGCTGGTGATTTAAATGTGTGGGGAGGATTTAAAATTAAGAAGAACTCTTACTGGTAGTTGTTTATTGGTACCGGAGGGTATTGTCAGTCTTTGATTACAAGACGCGAGAAGGATTAAGTTCCACGCTGCACTACGGAGTCCGGTGACGTTATGCACTTCGGATCTTGAGTGCATTGTGGTTATGAGATGCTGTTAGTATTGGGGGACTTGAAAGCATTTGGGACCCAGTAAAATAACTGCCAAACATGTGGAATATCATTGACTTACCGATTCGTCTCATAGTCGCCAATTTGCAGTACGTACTCTCTTTTTCAGGGACCTGAATTCCCAGTCTTTCTGAGACTGAGACTGTATTTAAAAACAAGTATAAACGTTTTTGCAAAACTCTAGCAAATTATGAAAAAGTAAAAGACATTTAGTTACGAATCATCAGCGGTAGTGTTTGGTCAGTTAATCGTTTATCTTTGTTCGGTTAGGAATTCGTGTTAGTGTCATTATTTCTGGGTACACGATGTATTTTTTGCATTGTTTGTGCACGGTTTCACAAAAGCACAGGTTTCCGAAATAATCACCGATACATGTTTTAAAACACCATAGAATCGACCTTTATTAGTCCTTGTATTAGTATATTTTATAAATAGGCTCGGAACAAATATATTGCAACAACCAGCTGTCGAACGTGACTTGGGTGTCCTGGTTCAAGATGAATTTGGTTGCTCTATGCACTCCAAAAAGGCCTCGAAGTCTGGAAACCAACATGTCGGGCTATTGCAACGGGCGTTTGGACAAATAAACAGCTCCCTATTTCGACAAATGCTCAGTGCGTGTGTTCTCCCCCATTTTAAATAAGCAATTCAAGCCTGGTATCCATGGCTGAAACACGACCTTAATGCACTGGAACAGTCACAACGTCGGGCATCTAACAACGTAATTGAAATGCGTAATCTTTCACACCAGGTGAGGCTGAAACGATTGTGGGTATTCAGTGGAAGATATCGCAGGCTACGAGACGACCTGATTATGGCATACTTGATTCTGCAAGATCCCCAGCATGTGTGCTGCCCTTTACTGCGACTCAGCACCAATACAACCCTGAGGGATCACTCATTGAAACTCGCTGTACAGGATAGCCGCCTGGAGTGCCGCAGAAATTATTTTTCCATTCGTGTTTGTCACCCGTGGAATGCTCTCTCAGAATCGGTCGTCTCTGCACTGGCACTAACAGTATTGAAAAGACGGTTGGATGACGCACTCATCCACTTACACTTTGTCGCTTGCACTGCGTCTCCATCCTGCACCTGCAGTTTACCATGGAATTGTTTAATGTGAACTGCGGGTGCTATGAATCTAAGCGGATTGCAGGACTACGGCGGAGTAAGGGATAAGTACTTTATGTTCATATTTGAAGTACTAACCGTTTTACTACCATTATTCTCACTATTGTTAGTTCGATATCCCCACCAACTATCCAACGGGACTTGTAAAGCAAAGCTTCTTAACCCGCATAAATTCGTTGTTCATTCATTGTTCAAGTTGTCGATTCTTCGTTCTACACAAAGCTGATGTGATACCTTGTTCATGCAGGGGCCCCTGAGTTTGTAACGGTGTGCTTCGGTGTTACAGGATTCCTGCAGGTGAAATATTTGTCGCAGTTTGGGTAGGTGATTTAATTGTAGTATTCGATGGGTCATAATAAAATTAATTCTTACTCCGCGATAGGATAATGTGTAGACTACGAGCCTTTCACAATGTATTTCCTATGGCAGCTTTCGGAGGCTGGAAATTATTCTAGTTGTGTTGTGTTGTAATTTCTCCAGCTTTTCTGTTTCCCACTGGGTAATCTGATGGTAAGCTAGGGCGCCGTATTTAAGGATTGCTCGGATGAGCGAGGTGAATAGGCGAGGGACGGTTTCTTCGGACCATGTTGAGACATTACGTCGTGATGCCCAGCGCATTCAAACTCCCGCACGGTATCATTTCTCTGCATTTTCTAATGATCTCATATCATGTCTCGAGAGCGCTCCTAATTCTCTGACAGATATGTTAGGGTAGAGCAACTGGCAGTCCGTAGTGGATGATCGAGTGGTTTGACGTATGGCGATACTGATGAACTCCGACTTGCTTGCGTTAAGATGGAGTTGCATTTCAGTGGACCATGTTGACAGTCGAGCTAAGTCATGTTGGAGGTGAGCGCAGTCGTCCTGGTCCTCAATGATCTTACAGATTTTTAAAGCATCTGCAAACAGGGCACATGTTGACATGGAGCTGCTGCAGGAGATCTTTTGTATGAATAAGAAATAATACTGGCCCAAGTACAGTTCCTTAAGGCACGCCACTGGTCGATGGGATCCAGTCTGTCAGGTAGTTATTGACCTGTACTCTAAATTTTAGTCCCACAATAAACTCGTGTAACCGCTGAAAAAACGTGCCACCGATTCCATAGGTCCTCAGTTTACGAAGGAATACCTCGTCGTTCACTCCGCCAAACGTCTTACTAGTCGATGTACACCACGTCTACATCCTTCCGTTCGTTGAAAGCTCGTACCCACTGGGGGTTTGCGTACATCAAGTTGGTGATGCAGAATCGTCCTTTCGTAAAGCAGTGTTGCCCTGGCATCCATACATCCATTGATTCGAAGAACGACAGCAGACACTCTTTCACAACCTTCTCAAGAACTTTGGATAAAGTCGAAGTCAGACAGATCGGTCTATAGTTCTCTAATTTACTGGGATCACCACCCTTGGGAAGCGGTCTCACTATTGAGTGTTTCCAGTAGTTGGGGACAGATCCTTCAGAGAGTGATTTCTTGGATAGGTTTGTCACCACTATTGAGATGACATTCGATAGGGACTTGAGTATTAGTGGGTGAAGTCCGTCTGGTCCTGGGGGCTTTGCATCATCGAGATTGACGAGTAACTAATAAAGTTAAACTGTATCACATTGTACGCTCTCAAGCAAGACGCAACCTGAGCCGGTACTGCAACAGCCGCCGGTTTACAAGAAAATACTGTGAGGAAGTGCGAAGCGAAGGCGTCCGCGCACTCTACGCTTGAAATGAGCGTCTGTCCTTTCATTTGTCGTTTCAAGTAGACAAATATTCTATTGGGTTCAGTTGTGGCTGAGGCGTTTCTTGATTTTTGCGACGTCACACAAGATACGCTGTTTGTTGTAAACCGTGTAATCTTCATCACAACCCGAGATGATGTATCTATCCCAAAGTTTGCGAGGCCGTCGCGCTAACTGTTTACATTCCGTGGCAAACCAATGTGGTTTGACAGGTCCGACTTTTGAATACTCCAGGGAACGAACCGGGTACACAGCTAGTTAAGCTTTCCCTTCATTAATGACCAACAGGCCTCAAGCGACGCATCCTGTGGCAGCGTCCAACCAGTCTGACTTGCGGCTTGGATGTGCCTGTTGAAGTCCGTCTTCCAATAGTTGAATGTCGGCTTCCGTTGGTTGTAATGCGGTAACGATAGTTCTATGCTTGCCACAATGGAGCAGTGGTCACTGTTTGCCAGAGGTTCGAGGACTCTGATCTCGTTCAGCTTTTGCTCGCAGCTCGTAAACATTAGATCCAGATAAGATGCCGAATGCGGAGTTATGCGCGCCGGTTGGATGGCATGTTGCGTTGCCCCGATTTCCACAGTCATTTTAGCGAATTGAGTCTCAACGTCGCCATGACCGGGAAGAATCCGAACCTCTAGCCAGAATATCTTGGGTAAATTTAGATCCCCTATCAGTAAGAACTGAGTGCGACCCATGATCTTCTGTATATGTGGTAGCCAATCGCAACAACCGTTTACTGGTCTACGGTGGTTCTGCGCGTCTGACAAGGATTGTGCACCCCAGTTGCTCGCATAAGTTGTCCTCGCTCCGATAGGTGCTGATAAGTTTGCCAGATAGTGACAAGTTGAAGAACAACTGAGCACCACCGTGAGCCTATGCTTTTCGGTCGCACCGAAAATAAGAGTATCTTGCCAACGCGACTCCTTGGGGTATGACATCGGAGTTCAGAAAAGTCTATGCAAGTGCTGAAATGTCCGGCCGCTTCGAAGGGGCAAAGTTCGTCACATTTTTTCATTAAGCTGCACACGTTCCCCAATGCCACACAAAGGCCCTTGGAGGTACCGCGGGACTTGCCTAAAGATCGAGCAATCGGTTGATACGGGTTCATACACCCTTTTTGATCACCAAAAAATTTACAAGTTTAAGTCACTCTCGCCTTCTTCAGTACGGCATTTGAGGTCAATAATCGCAGTCTTCAAACCATGCCCGTTTTCGGGTTCCAAGTCTCGGCGGATGTGAAACGTTATACCTTTCAGCCTTGACAGATGAGACAGTATGAGCTGCGGCATATTGTGATTTGCAAAGGTGATTCTTAAAGGTCGAGACGACTTGTTAGTTTTCTGGCCAAGTCGGATTACTAGTTTAATCGTCATACTGTCTTCATACACCTTCATACCTATCGATGAGGCCCTGGATGAACTCAAAATAATGATCATAACGTATCTGAGGGTTTTCATCTTCTGACTCTGGTACGTGAATGATCATGAGATTATGATGCCTCAGCGAAATCGGCGATGAACCTGTGGGAGGAGCACTGGAGACGCCTATCGGTTTGGGTTATTGTTTATCAGCAGGGGACGCCTGAACTCGATTACTTGTCCCTTTGAGCTTTTAAGTTGTCCATGGATCCTTGGTGTTCAGGGGTTCCCAGACAGGCTCTGAGAAATTAACGAACCGATCAGTGATGCGGTATTTCGTAGGTTCCGAGTCTGTGTCTTCATTCGGTGGGGAACATTGAACCTGAGGCTCCGCCGGCGTCGAAGACGCTGTTAGTAAAGCAGATCGCGGAGTGACAAGGGAAGGCAAGGTGACAGAGTTACTTTCACGAGAGCAGTTGATCCCAAGTAGTGAACGGTTTGTTTCTGCCTGTAAGAGAGCTTTTCCCCTTAGCTGTTGGCGGTCGCTGCGTATTCTGATGTCTTGCACTGCAACATTTATCACATATAAATAGGCAAAACCAATGTCGGATGTCGAGAAACGTTCAAAACACGTCCACGGATAAGCCAGTGCACGAAAGATGGAACCAAAAATCGTACCGAAGCACCGAAATGCATGAGCCTTGTGTCCAACGACTTCGAACACGAACCACATGTAACTTGAGACGGTATCACAAGGTAGAGCAAATCCAAGATTGCGGACACCGAGGACAGTTGGGCCAATCAATGAGATTTCCGGAATTAGCCAGAGAATATCCACCAAATTAGCACCGATCGGAAAAGACATCAGAAGAATATTGGTACATAATTCACACAGAAAAAGCACTTTAACCCGATAAGCAGAAGCAAAAGTAATATCCAGCGCATGGTGAGGAATCGGTTAATTGGCTCTCGGCCCCTTTAAAGCTACTCCTACCAGGTTGATCAATGATTAGAGGTCAGACGAACGCAGTCTTCTAGCTCTCCGGGTTGACAGTTAGAAACGGAACGAGGCAGTTTCTGTAAAACTAACTCATTGCCACCTCTACGCTGCCTTGCGGACAGGCTCTTGAGCCGAAGTCATTGGTTGAAGACCCTAATTGTTCTCCTGTTTATCTCCGGGGGCTTGGCAGTATCTCAGACCGCTACAATTATGACTATTCCTTCAAACTTCAATCACCTCCTGTACCGGCCGTCGCGCAGATTATCAAGGGTTGTCTTATCTACTACACAAAGCAGGGTGCATAAGCGGAAACATGCAACTACTGTGTTTCCCGTCTTTCTTTTCCACCTGTTTCTCTTACTCCCCTCCCAACCCACATTAATGGTATTTTATAGTTCCCGGCTTAATTGAGAGCGGTCGCATTGCCATTGCAGTTCTATCATCCACAGCTATTTTTACACACCATCACTGGACACCACTCATCAACAGCTGCTTATAAGGCCACACAGTCCTGTTTCCATGACGGCGTTCAACCTTCGTACTCCGTCAAATAGGTCAACAGGCTGCATTCGCACGCACATTGGACACACTGGGTATTGAAGTATGTTGCGTATCCGAACCCAGGATCAATGCCACTCGAGAAGTTGTTGAATTAACTGCACGCCCTTTGTATTCACACTATTAGTTGCACGCATCCAGAGGGGCTGACGCGTCAACCTCATCCTATCGCTCAGCTCTAAAGCTGAGTCATCGTTAATTGACTGTATTCCCGTGAACAGCCATCTGTGTGCAGCACGTTTGACGACAGCAACTAGGGTTTATTCACGGAGAAGTACTAGACACTGTGTTTGTGGTTTCGTTTATAGGCCGACCGACGGCAGTTCTGATGCTTCCAAAGACGCCTTCTACGACGAACTGAACACGCTACTACGCAGTATTTCCAGTTCAGATATCATGATTCTTGCAGGGGATCTGAATGCACAAGTGTGTCTTTTGGGTTCCACAGAAGGTCAGCTAGGTGGTAAGCATGGACTTAACCGGCCGGACGGACTATTTTGAGCGTCAGTTACAACTGTGTTCGGAGCACCGATTTAGGCACAGTGGGCGTCCAAGTGTCACTTGGTGTCCACCTAGAGCTGACCAACGAGGGACCCAACTAGATCACATTTCTATAAATTACAGGTGGCATGGTTCCATCCTGGATTGTCGTGCTTTCTGTGTTACTGGTTAAGCATCTGACCATGCCTTGATACGATGTTTTTTTCTACGAACTTTACAGGGAAGCATACCAAGAATCCCCTCGATTGGCGACGGAGGACTTAGCTCAGTCCTCGCTCAAGTAAACCTACCAGGATACCCTGCGTACCGAACTTTTACTCTCTTGTCCTAGTGACATGAGCTTCAATGGAATAGGATCTTGGCCGCCATACAAAATGCATGAGCCTCTGCTTTCGGCACTAACAGTCGTCACTGCATCAGTCGCAGGATATCCTAAAGGTCGGTGAACCTGTTGGAATCTAGAAGAAATCTCCCGGCTGACTCTGAACACAATGTATAGAGGCGTAATATTAGGTGCGGACTAAAGTGTTGTCTGGTTGCTTACAAGGAAACCTGGTAGACTAGTAGGACCCAAGAAATACAGGGAGGAAGAGCAGTAAAGCAATCAGCGCCAGCTCTTCCAAATGATCCGCACTCTTAGGCCCAGGAAACCAAGAGTCAGGGAGACATTCCGAGGGCGTAGTTGCCCTGATTCACGATAAGGAGCGCCGTGTGACGCGCTGGGAGGAGCGCTCTTGATGTCAGTTCAGTTGGCCTACTGTTCCTGCAACTGTTGCCACTCAGTTCGTGCAGGCTGAGCCATGGTCGGTTAGTTTCTTGGCTCTGTCGGAGGCTGAGGTCCGAAAGGTGATAACAGCTCTTAATTGTTTTCGTGCTGCTAGCGCAGAGTATATCGCACCCGCGCTATTTAAGGACGGTGGTGAGAACCTATGTAACACACCGACCTCCCTGTTTTAACAGGTCTGATAGGATGAGATCAGCTTGTCTAGTTGGAGTGAGTCGATTCTCGTGGCGATGTACGAGAACGGCAGTCGCACCGATTATGCTAAGCACAGGGGTATTAGCTTGACGTCGGTAGTAAAGAAAGTCACCGACCTCCAGTCTTGTTCGTCGCCTCACTGCGGAATGGGAATCTCAGATTCGGAAAAAGCAAATACGCTCCCTCCCAAAATAGGGCTGTATAGACCACATATGCTTTGGGTAGCGCATGTTGGAGCAGCGCCACAATTACCACAGGCCAATGTTAACTGTGTTACTCGACTTCAAGAGTGTGTTACTCGAATTCAAGTGTGTTCGATTCAGTCGATCGATGCATTCTGTTTAAACTACTTGTGCGGAAATGTGTTCCCACGAAACATGCGAACATCCTATGCGCTGTACACTGGAACACCACATGCCGCGTCAGGGTCTACGATGACCTATCGCATAGCATTTCGAAAATAACTGACGTTCGTCAGGGCTGTCCGATTTCCCCGTTTTTGTTCAATATCCTATTGGGCTGCATCATAGAAACTTCCCTTACGGAATCTCACGATGTAGGCGTTGAGGTCCTGCTTGGCAAAAGGTTAGTTGATCTTGATTATGCGGACGATACTGTCCTGCTTTTAGCGATGTTGCGGCAGCACAATCAACTCTTAATAGCCACTCTAGAGTGGTCCTATTATTTGTTTTGCGCTTCGCATCGTCAAAGTGCAAAGTGTTGCTGTAGGACCACCAATCAATTGATGAACTTATGACCCTTGATAACGAGGAACTCGAGGTGGTTGTTCATTTCACTTATATTGACACCTGTATCAGCAATGATGGGCGCAAAACAACGGAAGTCAGTTTACGTATTACAAAAGGCAGAACCGTCTTCTTTACTCTGCAAGCTTTTTGGCGACAGAAAGGGGTTTCCCCCCCCCCCCCGTCTGAGTGGATGTGTTTACAAGGACACAGTGAGGACCGTCCAACTCTATGGGAGCTATACTTGGCTCCTCCGATCTTAGGAGTTGCGGCACCTCCAAGTCTTCGATCATCATTGTCAGCGGAGTATTGCTGGTGTCGGGTGGTAACAGTGTGTACGCAATGATGATGTGAGTAGGCGAGTGCTAGGCAATGATACCCAAGTTAGTTCGTAAGAACAACAGGTAGCACTGAATAAGTTGCGCTGGCTTGGGCACGTACTACGTATGCTCGGTCACAGCTTACCAAGGAGGGCCTTGTTTTGCTTGCCAGCTGCAGTGTGGCGCAGAGTTCGTTGGGGACAAAAGTTGACTGACGGCAAAACACGGTGCTGTCGGTCCGTCTCGCCTTACAGACTGGAGTCCACGTGACTCGCCTTGTGCTTGGCTCGAGACGTTACAGAACATGGCTCACAGTCGACAGCAGTGGCGTGTCTGCTGTCGTCTCCTAGTCGGACTGCCTATTTAAAATGTGTTTGACGCTGAGTTAGCTGCATGGTAATTGATGATTGTGACACGGGGCAGTAAAAGGCGCAAGAAATTTGTCTCGCTGATGCCGCCTTATCTTTGCACGATAGCCAGCTGCTTTTGACGGTATACAGTTGACACAAGGTGAAAGCGCCTTGACCCTGAATGTTTGTTTAGGGCATTAATATTTTATGCTGGGTCCCCATTCTATCTGTTATTATTCTTCGTTCCGTAGGTCACCGTGGTTGTGCAGCAACGTAATATCGGTTCGGCTGGCTGAGGCACTGTTGTTGTTGATGATGATCATGATGATGACGATGATGATGATGATGATGACGATGATGATGATGATGATGATGGATGATGATGATGATGATGATGAGAACTGAGAACTGAGAACTGGTGCGAAGCAGCGAGTAGAGGTTTCTCTGTGTAGCTGCATCATTCGTCGTTTCCGGACATGCACTTTTTATTCATTGTTTCGCTCTCTGTACTTTGCCTCTGCAAATTGCTGGTCTAGTAGCATCTTGAATTTAGACACTGTGTGCGCTTCTACTATATGCTGAGGCAGGTCGTTCCAGACATTCACCACTCTGCGTTCGAAACAGAGTTGATAGGCGACCCGCTTCAAATCCGGGACGATAAGTTTATACCGGTGTCAATCCGGGACGATAAGTTTATACCGGTGATGACGATGACGATGATGATGATGATGATGACGACGATGATGATGATGATGATGATGATGATGACGATGATGATGATGATGATGATGATTGATGATGATGATGATGATGATGATGATGATGATGATGATGATGATGATGATGATGATGATGATGATGATGATGATGATGATGATGATGATGATGATGATGATGATGATGATGATGATGATGATGATGATGATGATGATGATGATGATGATGATGATGATGATGATGATGATGATGATGATGATGATGATGATGATGATGATGATGATGATGATGATGATGATGATGATGATGATGATGATGATGATGATGATGATGATGATGATGATGATGATGATGATGATAGTGGTGGCGGTGATGTTGTTGTTGCTGTTGATAGTGGTGGTGGTAGTGGTCAGTTAACTCAGCGGATCGGGAATGGTGCATTTAGCGAAAGTGCTCATATGAGCTCGATTATTCAATCACTTCCTTGTCTGTTGTCGACATACGATAAACAAAGTTGGTGCACCAAAGGAAACGGCTCGTTAGACTTATGCTTTACTAAGTCGAAGGGATTGTACTTGGAGTATCCAGCCAAAGTGAGCGATAGACGAAGGGGACTACCGGACAACCAGTAAGAAGACAGTCTGTTAGATTCGTTCATTATATACGTCAGACATGATTGTGCATCAAAGGCCCCGCTGTTTGACTGCTTTTTGGTTGTTCAACAGTATGGCGTTCAGTGAAGCTACTTGTGCTCCACAGCATCGTCATTGATGGAGCTAGACGCTCAATACATCGGTTAAAGATGAAAGTTGCTGCTACAGATAGAAATTGGGGGTTGCCTACACAAAAACCCTGTTCTCCTAAGATGCGTTTCGAGTTCAATTGATCGCCTCAGATAGCAATGGCGGGCATCGAACCCCCAACCATCGGGATGTTAGTTATGATCATATGGGACTTTGGTTATCGTCAGGTTCTTTCCGTATTGATGATTCTAAAGGCCATGTGCCACGTTTGTGAATTTCTACACCGAAATTGTGGGGTTCGATCAAAGTAGGTATCAGACTCTTAGGGACCTTCATCAAAGCTAGCAACTAAAGATATACTAACCGCGAAGTGTCGAAAAAACCGGATCTTACTATTACTGCGTTTGTTGTTATCCTCGATGCGATACCGACTTGCGGTCAGTCCACAATAAAGGGTCAAAAAGCCAATATCGAAGATCATAATACACAGTTCGTCTTTTCTCTTTACGCCGTTTGGTGTTGCTACCGAGTAACCATTTACCTTACCCCCAAATGTGACGAGCTACAGCAAACACTTCGCTATTATGACAGCCGATGTAATCAAATGATTCCGACTACAAGTTTGAAGATGCTAGTCTGACGACTAATGAAGTCTCACACCTAGATCTGTAGCATTCCGTGTGAAACTGAAACTAAGGCGCCATGCAGCCAAATAGTGTCCACACGAAAACTATCATGTACTCACTCACACCCGGTTAGACTTGGCGCTGAATTGTGTAGTTACGTTTGCACTCTGCTTCTTGCATTACGCAACCGCATTGGATATGCATATCAACGTTTCACTTAGTGACAATATACGGTTGCTCTTGTGTGACAACATGTTGGAATGAAATGAGGACTTTGGCTATTAACACGGCTGACTACATATGGGTGCCAATTTCTCGGTGGGTGTCGTTCACCAAGTTGCTCTTTTCCTTATTATGTACCGACTATCTCTCTTACCGTTGTGGTCAGTCCACAACATTACGACTAGATGAACGACCCAACCTAGTTCAGAAACAACATCGGTGAATTTTCCTCATCCTCATCCTCATCAGCATCAGCATCAGTGAATTATGATGATTAATCAAGGGCGACCCTGGTTGGTTGTGTGGCTGGTCCACTCGGCGTGATGTTCTCGGCTGTTGATTCCATTTCAAGCTAACCTGGCTTTTCAGTCAGAACAATGGAACAATGGAACGATGGTTTATTACGGGTAAAAAAGCATTGCTTAACAAGTCCCGTGGGATGAAAATTATTGCAAAAATTAACTTGCATGACAAAGTGAAAAGCGTTTTGGTGGACTCACCATAGATTTAAGTAGAATAACCGAGATGTTCGCGTATTACACGTATAAATCCGTAAATCCATTGGTTGGGAGTTTGGCAAGACACCGTTTGATTGCGTTTTGTAGCCCCTGACTAACAAGTCATAAAATGAAATGTAAATGAGACAACGCATCGTCAACTTGTTTTTTTAAATATCGCCAGATTGGGAGCAGAGACGACATAAGTAGGGAGGTCGCTCCAAGGGTGGCACACGCGGAGGGAAAAGAAATTTCTACGGCATTCAAGCCGCTTATACTGTATTGTCAGTTTCAGATAATGACATCTTATGTTAGTGTTGTGGTTCAATTCCAGCAGCGGACAGCAAATGTGATTTGGGTTCTTCAGAATTTTGTAAACCATCATGAGATCCCCCGCAAAAGGCGATATCGACTACTGTACATTCTTAGAGATTTCATTCTAAGCTGATAGGGAAGATGAAAGAGGCACCTGACGTTCTTGGCTGCCTTTCGTTGAGGAGTCTCGAGAGCAACGAGCTCCTGTTTCTGCCACGGCTGCCACGCCTGAATGGCTTATTCCACGTGCGGTCGCACTTAGGTGTTAAACATTTGGGGAAATATTGAGGGTTCAAACCGACCGAAGGCTCTGCGAAACAGGCCGAAGTGTTGATTTCCGGTTCTCCTCGCCTTCTCTGTATATTTTGAACACCCGAGATCTTCCTGTACCAATACACCCAGATCACGCTCCTGAGAGACCTTCTGCAAGGTGTGATCTCCAATCTTGTAAGCGCTCACGAGCTGGTGACGCAGCTGCATCACATTGCACTTAGCTATGTTAGATTGAAGCAGGTTCCGCTTTGACCATTTATAAATGCAATCTAGGTCATGTTGGAGTAGATCATGATCTTCATTGTTACTAATCACTTGCCATATATTGACGTCATCGGCGAAAAGCAGGGAGTTTGAGGAGATGACTGTTGCCAGGTCGTTGATAAACACCAGGAATAAGCGCGGTCCCAGCATTGAGCCTTGTGGAACACCACATTCCACATCAATCGGGGTAGAGTGATCACCTAACACGTACTTGAAGCTTCCGTTGGTGAAGGGAGCTGCCAATCCAACCAAGTACAGGATCTCCGATTCCGTAGTTCTGTAGCCGTTGAAGTAGCATGCAGTGATCAAGGCGGTCGAAAGTTTTGGAGAAGTCCAGATAGATGACGTCAACTCCCACCCCATCATCAGCCGCTTCCGTCCAACTACCTCTTGCAATCAGTAGGTTGGTGGCGCGTGACCGGTGTTGGCGAAAGTCATGCTGCTCCGGTGCCAAGGTGTTGCATTTTTCCAGGTAGTGCATTAAAGCCTCAGCGACGACTGCTTCCATCACCTTCGCGAGCACAGGGAGGAGAGTCACTGGACGATAGTTAGCAGGATCGGAACGGCTACCGCCTTTAAAAATAGGGGTTATAATGCCACACTTCCACATAGTGGGGAGTTATTGTTCATCAAAGCATCTTTGGAAAAAATGTGACAGTGGTTCAGCTAGCTGTTGGTCACAGCCTTCAGTGCTTTTGAATGGATGCTGTCTGCTCCGGGAGAACTATGATCGCGCAAAATTGATGGGTTGAAAATTACATGTGTAAACAGTGAAGTCGGCAATTTGAATGACATTATGGGACAAGTAGAGGCTGCGAGTTCGAAAATTGGGGTGCACTGCAGCCGCAGGTCATTAGCTGTTTCTCCGGCGCTTTGTACTCTACCACTTGTTGTGAGAAGTGGAAGGATTCCATATTTCACATTATGAAGATTACTGACGTGCCTAGATAGCAGTTTGTTGTTTTCCATGAATTTTTGATTAGCCAATGTTGATAAGTTACTTTGTCCTCACGGACAAGTGCGGCGCAATGGTTGCGATGGGTCAGGAAATTGCCCCATGTTTGAGTCGGGGTTAATCTTCTAGGCACGCCATGCGGCATCACTTATCGCCAGGCATTTTGGAGTCCTGCTCCTTAGAATTGAAGGCATTTTTGCGGGACAAACGGGTTTGGTCTCTGATACTCTGTTGACGATGTCGCAGAGTCTATCAAGGAACTCCGTCCAAACGTTTTCAAGGGGACTGTTATTTGTAAGTAGTAGGGGGAATTAGTAGGTTTTTGTGTAGTTTCGTCGCAGTTAGACACAGGCAGACAGCCACCGCACATCCAGGAAAGCGCTAGGCGGCCGTTTCGTCCTATTGGGACTCGTCAGTAGCGCGCACCCGATGAATCCTGCTGGATTCGAACTCATGACCTTACTCTTGCGAGTCAGCGACTTATGTCACTGAGCCATGGGCGACGGCAGCGGACCGCCATGACTGATATCTAACTTCGATATAGCGCGGCTCATCCTCCACTGTCTTGCATGTTGTGAATGTGCAGAAGACAGGGCTGGCCCCCAGGACAACGACTTCCTTTGCAAGCCGCCACCAACTACCGCCCAGTAACCCTTCTTCCTATACTCTCCAAGGTCATGGAATCCATAGTTGCCGATGCACTGGTGTGCTATCTGAAAAACTGCAACCTCATCACTCCTGAACAGCACGGTTTCCGTCGACAGCGGTCATGTACAACTAATTTACTAATTGCACGCAGTAGTTGGACCGAGGCAGCCGACGCTGGAGAAGGTGTTTGTCGTGATCTACCTGGATTTTCCAAGGCTGTTGATCGTCTAGACCATCGGATACTACTATCCAAGCTGCAGCATTACGGGATCGGAGACGCTCTTTTAAGCTGGATCGCCAACTTTCTATTTCAACGGCAACTAGTGGTCAGAGTTCGGAGCTCTTTATCGGACCTCATACAAGTCGAGTGTGGTGTGCCGCAAGGCTCGGTTCTAGGTCCACGTTTGTTTCTGGTGTTTATTAATGACCTTGCACAGGGAATCGCTTCAAACTTCCTAATGTTTGCCGACGATATCAAGATCTTTAGCAGGATCCAGGCGAACGCCGACCAACATGTGCTTCAGAGTGATTTAGATACGGTGTATCGATGGTCGACCTCAAACTTATTGCATTTCAACGTCAGTAAATGCAAGGTGCATTCCATCCGATATAAAAGCCGCTACTCATACCGACTCGGAACGAATGTACTGCAACAATCAACTCTCGAACGTGACTTGGGTGTCCTGGTTCAAGATGACTTGGGTTGCTCCAGGCAATCCGAAAAGGCCTCGAAGACTGGAAACCAATACCTCGGGCTGTTGCAACGGGCGTTTGGACAAATAAACAGCTCCATATTTCGAAAAATGCTCAATGCGTATGTTCGCCCCCATGTTGAATATGCAATTCAAGCCTGGTATCCGTGGCTGAAACACGAACTTAATGCACTGCAGCAGCCACAACACCGGGCATCTAGAAACGTAATTGGACTGCGCAATCGGTCCTACCAGGTGAGGCTGCGCCGATTGGGATTGTGCAGTGGAAGCTATCGCAGACTACGAGGCGACCTGATTATGGAATACTTCATTCTGCGAGACCCACATCATGTGTGCCGCCCTTTACTGCAACTCAGCAGCAATACAACCCTGAGGGGCCACTCATTAAAACTCGCAGAACAATACAGTCGTCTTGAGTGCCGCAGAAATTTCTTTTCCATCCGTGTCTGTCACCCGTGGAATGCTCTTCCAGAATCGTTCGTCTCTGCACCGACACTAACAGTATTTAAAAGACGGTGGGACGATGCACTCATCCACTTACACTTTGTTATTTAACGCTATGTCCCCATCCTCCACCTGGAGTTTACCCTGGAATTATTTTGTTAACTGTGGGTGTTGTGAATCTAAGTGGATCGCAGGACTGCAGCGAAGCAAACGATCAGTCCTTATTTTCGTATTTAAAGTGTTAACTATTTTACTATCCTTTTCATCATAATTATTATGTTGATATCCCCACCAACTATCCAACGGGGCTTGTAAAGCAACGCTTCTTAACCCGTATAAATTCATTGTTCATTGTTGTTCAATCGAGATGGCAGGTAAGCTGCTAAGGCGACTACTGATTATTTGTAAGTAGTAGGAGGATTCATTAGGCTTTGTTTAGTTTCGTCGTAGTTAGACACAGGCAGACAGCCACCACACATCCACATGGATGTGTGGTAGCTGTCTAGCGCTTTCCTGGATGTGTGGTGGCTGTCTGCCCGTGTCTAACTGCGACGAAACTACACAAAAAGGGGACTGTTGTTTGAGAATTCCCAAGCAGCTGCGTCGACGAGTTCTTTCAATACGTGTTAGTGTGTGATTGTATTGGTTCCGAGAGTTCAGATGAATACTCTGCATAACACACATAGTCAAAAGTTATTACTACATGGTCACTGAGACCTAGTGGACTATCCATCAATAACTTGTCAGCCATGAGCTCTTCATTCGTGAGCACAAGGTCCAATATGGACGGTTTGTTTGCTGTCCTGAATCTAGTGGGCGTGGTGACATGATTGTACAAGGGAATATTAGCGATCAGTTCATGCAAGCCTGCTTTGAATTGTTCACTAGGTGATGTCGATACCTTCAGATCGTGTAGAGTGAAGCCCCCGGAGATGAGAATGTGGCTGTACCTAGTGCGTGTTACTCTGTTCAGGCCACGTATCAAGCGGAATCCATTTCCGGAGTGGACGTTGGGGGGCGGTAAACGACAGCTACGAGACATGTGTCGTTGTGTCTTAGTCGGAGACGGCACCAGAGTGAGTCGGTAACGTGTGTTTCCAGATCAACAACTATTGCACATTGCAGATCGCTGCGGTAGTAGAGTAGGACCCCACCTCCTCTGCTTGGCCGGTCGTTTCGGATGAGTGACATTCCGGCTACCTCAACCCCAGCTTCAGTCAACTCTTGATGTAACCAAGTTTCGGTAATAAAAATTAGGTCCCACGCATTCACAATCTGACGTAGCCTAAGTTAGGTAACTTTGCTAAGGAGTCCTTGGGTGTTAGTGTACATACATGAAAGTTTCTCAGATTTAAGCAATGTTTCAGAGGTTGTGCAATTCATACGTGAAGTTTCGCCGACTAGTGAGTGACCGGCAACTAATCGTTTTTTCGATGTGTACTTGGTGAAAGGTTTAACGTCTTATTCATCGCCCGTGTAGTTAGTCCCGTGTCTAATCTTCGACGTACAGTGTAAGGTGTCTGGTCGATATCGTCTTCTACAGGTTGTATGGGCTCATTCGACACACTACTGGTGCATTGTTCTTTCATAGATCCCATCGTGTTTGGTTCTTTGAGTGACATATCATCTCTAGGAGGCACATCGCTGACTGTCTTCAGCCGAAGCTCAGATGGTAGCCTGCAACGGAACATGTACCAGCATTTTAGCAGCCGTGTTACCATATGTTTTGACTGAAGGACCACCTTCAACACTCTCGGGCCACTTCCTTTGTAGTTCGGTGAGGTACGCAGCCGTGACACGGATTTCGCTAACACATCATCCAAGCAGAGTGTTTCACGAATATAACACCACTGTTCTTTATCATGGGTTGTTATTTAATACTCATCACATGCTTCAGTTTCAGTAACCCCGTGAAGAAGTGTGATTCTTTTTGAAGTTTCCATCCGGTAGTCCTCTAAGATGCGGTTAACTCGATAACGCTCACCTCATCGGATGTCTGGAAAGATACGGATGTAGTAGTGTTCATTTCTGAGACTACCTGTCGACAGTAGTACTGATTCTACTTCAGTGATGGAGTTCAGCACAACGCGCAGAAGTCTTGGCTCTCCGCAATGCTTAGAGTTGTGGTGTCGCGTAATGCGCACTGCGTGTACAGGTTTCAGTACAACTCCGATTAGGTTACTAATAATATCCCACTGGTTGAAGTCATCCAACTGCCTGCCTCTTATTGATGTCGACTTTGATTCTGGGATATTGGAGCACAGTGCGCTCAGTACAGGTAGTTGTTTCGTTACACCTTTCGACATGTCGCGGTTAGTGATTGAAGTACTCGGAGATGTACCGCAGGAAACCGGTGGTGCTTGCACTAGGAAAACTCCGCTACGCTCCTCAGTTTCCGATCCTTTTGGGGGTGATGTTAATTTTAAATGACGGCTCTTCTTGGAAGCAACCGTAACCCAACTTTCGCTAGTACCGGCTTGGTCTTTTCCTACGCACTCCGTCGGGAGTTTGGAAGTAGCCTTACGTGCAGTTACTCCGATCGAACTGGGAAACGCATAAGTCAAATGTGAGCCACGTTTGGTCCTGGGACAACTGTTGATGTTCTGGACTCTAGGTATCGTGTTGCTTACGGTGTTACTAGCAGTTCTTTGCGGGATAGGAACAGCACTTACGGGGGAGGATTGGGTTGCACAGTCCGCTATGCTTACCCCAACCATAGTGATTTTGGTGATCACCATTTCCTCAAACTTGGCTAGTAGCTGGTCATACTTCTGAGATAATAGGAGCACGCTTTTTATCAGTGGGATAGATGTGCATTCCAGGCAGAACCATAGAGCCTGCTTTGTTTACTAACTTGGCATGACTAGGTTTAACTCGGAGGCATCTCGCATGGAAAAACTTGCAACAGTTACGGCACAAACTGCCCCCTTAACAAGTTTGGTACATGATCCACATAGGTCTTTAGACTGTGGCACAATGGGCATCGCGCTTGTTAAGGTAATGTTACGAACCATTTGAATGACTCACCCTCTATGGTAAAAAGTTATTCTGTTATTGACGTTGTCGGTAAGGTCACAGTGTTCACGTTGCAGTTGTATGCTTGCAGACTGTCCTCTCTGGCGTGCCAGTCGAATGTGTCAGCTTGAACGTGGAGCAGCTAACACGAAGGTGTGATTGAGAATTTTCGTGCTTATGCCCATGGATCGCACCGGGTGAATTTGCCTTGAGACCTGTAGCTGCACCAAGCAATGTTGGATTTGAACGAGTGACAGTTCGTTCGAAAGCCGTTGAAATGGTCTATCGAGTGAGACCAAACGATGTCTCCGATGGTTAGAGTTAGGCAACTTTTGGCGCTTGGATATCGGCGAAACACTGCCCGGAATTTAGAATTCAGGGTAAATGTAGGATGTACTGGAGTGTACTCGAGAAAATAGTATCACAAGGTGGAGCTTTTAAAAGCACGACGAATGAGTATAGATCCAAAGGTGTGCGACAAACTGCCGCTGAGCCACAGTGAAAAAAACCACGAGTGCACAAGTGAGCGATTTGCACGCACATTCGCTCAAGGTCACAACCTATCGAGAGGGTACTCAGACGAGACCTAACCCGAGGCACTTTCGCATTACGTTTGTTCATTCGTCACTGGTTCCATGGCGGCTTGCT
Source organism: Dicrocoelium dendriticum (assembly GCA_944474145.2). Lineage (NCBI taxonomy): Eukaryota > Metazoa > Platyhelminthes > Trematoda > Plagiorchiida > Dicrocoeliidae > Dicrocoelium > Dicrocoelium dendriticum. The sequence continues at coordinate 12,199,714 of OX104064.1, forward strand.
GTCAACAGTCAGTCAAAAGCGCGGAGTGAAAATCGACCACGTCGGCGAAACGGACCAGCGTGCAACGGGAGCTGCATACTTTCTGGGTGTATGTGGAGAAATATGTAGCCGCTTTGTAAGTATCACAAACAGCACTAAGACGTGGGAAGTGACTATTAACTAACTATTAACTAATTAACTATTAACGAACAGTTTTGAAATCTAACACGCGCCTTTAAGCCTTACTTGGTGCAGTCAAACCTGTCTAAGGCGACCACTCATGGGATCGACAAAATGTGCTCGCCATGGACAGGTTTATACATAGGGATATTACTCATAGGAGAAAAGGTTAGAGTTGTTTTTGGCTGGTCGCCATAGCACGTTGGACTGTACCGCCAGATGTGCGGAGTAAATTAAGTCAAACATTATCCCTATCCAATTTCTCCAGGTAATGCCGTCAGTGCCATTCAGTAATTTGAAGACAGCCAGTTATTCCTTATGCGGCGCGAAATCTTGCTATGCCCAAACAAACTCGTCCGAGAATTATTCAATCAACATACGCCATTAAATCTCTTCATTCAATATGTACCTCAAGCTTGTCTAGTCAGGACGACAGTTAGGCATGTAGTTGCGTATTATTTGTCGTTGCTGCTGTCGCAAAAACAATAAGCAATGTATGCATCTACCAGTTTTCCTCTCCAAGAATGACCCTTATAATGGAACGTTTGTGATATTTACGTAGCAGTTTGAGCCCCCTGTTTGGAAACAGGTGCTTTTCCTTAGATGGGAACTGCCTAGCTCGCTGGAACTAATGTCCATTTTCCATTTCCTCTTGCTCATTGCAGGCAGACCCATATGTGGAGATTCGCTTGGGTGACAAGTGCGTGAGTTCGAAAGAAAACTACATACCGAACACGCTAAATCCGGAATTTGGGAGGTTAGTAATGTGTCCTTGTCATCGCTTCTGCGTTATCGATGAAAACTTTCGGGTTCATTGTTCGCAGCCGTTACGAAAGTTTGTACCCAGTTATTCTGAAACAGTTTTATTCGATTAAATCAGTTTGCTCAGCATTATACCGAGCAGTTTCATCAGCGTCAGATGCTTTTCTTGTGGAGTACGCTTTTAACTCCAGCGAACGCGGTTGGTTGATTCTTGGTGGTTCAGTGCTGGCCCATATCGTGAGTGTAAGTTCTGCACAGAGGAGAAGTTGGTCCACTCAACTATTTACACATGCGGTTCATGGATCAGCATATTGGTTGGTGAGGACTAGAAGGCAGTTTGTCCGGTTATGCAGTATTATATCTGTTTGCAAAACCCAAAATCCGAAGTAATACATTCTTGGCGGTTGTGTGAACTGTTGAATACTGAGCTTGGTGGCCTAATAGTAATGACTTGGACCGTCAGCCAACACCATTCTGGCTGCATCCCTAAGTGCAGATATCTCTACCCGAGTAATATTGTAATATTCCTCCGGTCCTGCGTTCCAAGATCTGCCTTGTCCAAATAGTATGACGGGCCGCAGTAGACCCTTAGAGTTGCAACGCAATATTACCTCGTAGACGGCAGGATGCTCAATGGCCTTGTAGGTGGCCGATGTAAGGCAGCAGCTAAGGAAGCACGGAAGATGGAAGTAAAAGTGTCGGAGAGGAATAAGAGGGCAAAGCTAACCGGCAAAACCGATCGACCCCTAACCTGTTAACGTGTAATCATGACACCGGCGGACCGGCTACAATATAACCAAGGAAGGATCTGGTTGGGGATTTCAGTGCTGAAATAGAACATCAGCATAAAGGTTCACACAATTATAGCAATCGAAATGAAACCTATAGTCCAATTTGAAATTGCTTTTCTGAATTAAAACGGTCATCCCCGCATTAATCAGCCACAATTTCAACTAAGTTTTGGAATTCGGAATACATATGGAACGATGGGAAAGTGCTCACATAGAAGATGTATTTAGAACCGTTTCAGATATTCATATAGTGCTGCATTTTAGTGGGATTTTCTACAGTCTGGATGGTCTCCACCGTTTTCGAGTTAAATGGATTACAAATTTGAGCACTATTATCCCTGAGTGGCTGGCTGCATTCTAGAAGTTCCAGTGTAGTCTTCGTCACTCGAGGACACTGGATGCTGCTGAATAGGGAACTGCTCGGCAGTATTTAATGTTTTGTTCAACGGCAGTCGATTTTACTACATATCCTGGCACCAACTGTGGCATTCATAATAGTACTATTTGATGTATGTTTTTCTGGACTTGAATTTGACAACCTTATGCGACCCGATTCCACTCTAACCCTTTTGTCCTAGAATATTACAGAAGCGATTCCTGACCCTATTTCATTCATTGGTATTGAATCTGTTCATCGTTAGAGACAAGTTTACGAATTCGGTGAAGCCCATGGTGTTCGTTTAACAACTGAAGTTTTTGGTAATAGCAGAAATATTGTGCTAGTTAATTTAACTTATCGATATTCCTCTATCACTCCTCAGATGTAGCTATCTAGACTTTTGAAGTTCAGAATCCAAGTGAACTTTACAATAACCAAGCTTTCAACAATGCTTCAGTGGATATGAGAGAAAGAGTTGACTCATATAATTAACTTGAAGCAAGTCTGCCCGTAACTTATTTAGTAACTTCGGGAACGATTGTAACTGGCTGCTACGCTTTCCCATCTTTAGTCGCCAAGGTTGTCCAAAGAGACCTGGTGTGGTAATCGTGACACTAGCTGCTAACAAACGCAAGTGCGCTCCCCATATACAGTTCGGATCATAAGGACTGCAGAATCCATGTTGCCATTGCTACATAGGTGAACAGCTACAGCTTATGCTTGCAAATGCCAAAGTTACAGTGACAGTACCCACTACGCATGAAACTGCGCATTGACTTGAGACATCTGTACTCACTGCAAGAGAGTAATGGGGGTTGAATGGTATAGCTGGACGTCCATCACATCTAGACTCAGTCAGACAGCTATCACACTCCCGGAGAAGCACTTTGAGCCTTTGGGAATCGTCAGTAGTGCGTATTTCATATGACCTTTGTAGGGTTTGAACCCGCATTTCGACTGTTGCCCGTCTGTGGTTGAGACCACTGAGCTACGGGGGACGCCAAAGGCCGTCGTGAATAACATACTAGATGTGATATAACGCCACTCCCTATCCACTGATTTGAACGATACTGCCGTGTAGAAAACATGATAGCCCACTTCCCAAGTGACGTATTTACCAACCTTAAGCCGCCAATTAACTTATGGCAGTATAAGCACTTTGCTCGACGTGCTGATTACGGAATAGTAGTAGGGAGAGTACAAGGTTGTAGGTAAAAGTTTATCACAGCTAGACTCCTTCAGACAGCCAGTACACGCCCGGAAAAGCACCGTACGACCGTTTCATCTTTCCGGGAATCATCAGCAGTACGCCTTCCACCTGATCCTTGTGGGGCTCGAACCAGCAACTCGAATTTGCTTGCAAACGCCGAAATTACGTTTACACTATCCACTACGCTTGCAACTGTGCGTCGACTTGCTACATCTGTGCTCAATGACTGAACAATGATTTACCACGTGTAAATAAGTAAGCGTTTGGCAAACCCCCTAGTAGGGTTTGGGGTGACAACGACAAAATCAAAAGATATGTGGCACATCAGTTTAAGTGGGTGCCGATTTAAGTGCGTTGCTGTATTAATAATTGCGTGAAATGGAAACTGAGTGCAAACATACAAAGCAATATGGAGGACACCTGAAGATAACACACTCTGCCAGAAAGATAGAAATGCAAACACACGTTCATGTACCGTGGGTCTGTGTGAAAAATAAATTACGTATGAATAACTCGTTGTCATATTCCATAATAGCACAGTTTATTTAAAGAAGTGCAGGGAGCCAGGGCAACATCCAACCGTTTTGTGTGTGTGAAGATATTCAATGCAAAAGAGGAAACAACTGAGTTTGTTATAGTGTTCCAAGTTTGACAAACACCAAGAGAAGAGTGATTCCATCGACATTTTAGAACGCTGTGTTGTTCATACAGTTCCAAACATTTGCATCTAAGGTTGGGGTTGTGGCTAAGTTTCAGCAAATGGCGGCATAAGTTATTGGCGTCATTCGATATGTGATACGCCAGTATGAGATCACCGTGCAATTTCGTCCACTTTGAACCCCCGGTAACTTCATCCTTTACTGGTAAGAGAGATTGCGTACACTCTTGCCGTTCTTTGTTTCTGTTGTTGTTAGTTGTCTCTAGCACCTTAAGCTTGTGTTCCAACCAAGACTACAAAGCTTGGATAGTGTATACAACGTGAGGACGTACGCAAGAGTTGTGCACACTTGGGAAGATGGATGGGTCAAGACCTCTTAATGTCGCCCGCAGTGGGTTGTTTGAATCTGTTCGCAGCTGCCTCAGACTCGTTTGAACACTTGATGTCATTCGGTATGAGCACATCAAGGTCGCGTTCCTGAGAACTGTCCTGCAAGCTGTGTGTTCCAAGCCTATAAGTATAGGTATGCCTGTGACATAGTTGAACAACTCGACATTGAATTACAGGAGCTTCAGAAATGACCAGATCGAAATCGCGTCAAGATTGCGCCGGAGTTTTTTGTGGTTGTTCCGTCACTCGGTCGCTGGTCATATCTTGATATCATCTACGAAGAATAGAAAATCGGAAGCAATTGCCCTCGCTAGATCGTTTACGAAAACCTAACATGCACGAGACCCTGAAACCGAGCCTTGTTATACATCACACTTCACCTCAGCTGCCTCGGACATGGATTCCAGGACTGTCATCTCTAATAGAGGCTCGTGCAGAAATGTGCTATCCAATCAAAGATTGGGTCACCAGTGTCATAGCTCCGTAGCTTGTGGATGAGTTTCGGTGGTCTAAGCGATCAAACACTTTTGAGAAGCCTAGGTAGATGAAATCGATCCCCACTGCACCATCAGCAGCTTTGGTCCAGCTAATCCGCGCATGTAACAGGATGGCTTCTAGTGAAAGCCGTGTTACTCCGGGGGTACTGTACTGTGCTTTTCCAGACGCTGTACCAGTGCATCTGCGACGATTGTTTCCATAGCTTTAGAAAGAGAAAGAAGCATCTTTGACGGTCGAAGATTGATAGGATGGGTGCTGCTCACCAACTTGTGAATAAGACTGATAATCGCTTGCTACTAGATTGACGGAATTTTGTTTTTCTTTAGATAACGCTAGTAAAAATCGCTGGTGGTTCTGATAGCTCACTGATTGCAGCCTACAAGGCATTCAGCCTTTTGTTAGTGACTCCAAGGGAACTGTTGTTACGCAGGGACAACAGCTACATTAGCACAAATTCTACAATGATGATAGTGGATAAAGCTGGTGGTGGAGCGATAGAAAATAGAAGATTTAGCGTCTTCGCAGCCTGTGAAGTATGGGAGCAATAAAGTCGTAAGGCATCGACTGCTTCTCTAGCTTTTCGCTTATGTCCGTCGATCGTAACCAGTAGTGGGATTCCCCGCTATTGATGTGCCTGTAAAAGAGTTTGCAGTTCTTACAGAACGCGGATGAACATGCGGACGTCATGCAGATGACATATTGCCCTCACGGATCAAGTACACACAATTGTTACGGTGTGTCACGTATGCAGTCCAAGCTTCAGCATTGGGCCAGTCCTTGTGAGCTCTCTATGCCAACTCCCTCTGCTTAGTAGAAACACCTTGGTCTTGTTTTGGACAAAGAAAGATCTCAGCTTCGATGTGTGCGCTAACAGGGCGAAAAATATCTTTGTGAACGTTTCCCAGGCGAACTCAAGGGCGCATACAGTTAATGCAGTTCGAGATGTCTCCATAACAAAGGCAGATAACATGTAGAAATGCGTGACAGTATATAATTAATCATATTTTCTTTCAGGATAATCCGTAATCTCATAGTCAATACTGGCAGAGGGTGTGCGTGCAACTATTCCGTCCCTCATGCGTTATTCGTAGGTGAGCGTAAAGTCATATATTCACGACCTGTTAGAGCATCGAAATCTGGTGGTAGAGGTAACGTGGCAGTGAAAGGTAAGCGGGAAATTAGATCGGGCAAAATGCCTTTAATCCATGCCCCGTCGGAGGCTCGTATTTCCCAGTTGCGCACAGTGCAGTCTACTACGATGAGTGTGGCTGTATGAATTTTCAGCACAGCCATCAAAACGTGGTGCAGTTTGTAATCCATATCCGAGCTAGATATATGCATTTATCCTCCAGCAATAGCTGGCACCTAATCGTATCAGGAAACATTTACTGCTTCGTCCAGCTGCAAGCCAGCAGTGCAACGCCGATTTCCGCAGAATCCATGCTACTCTGACATTGTCAAAACATCTCAACAGCTGATGGAGTTTCATGCATGATTTTCCCTTCACATATTTCAAAATAGCAAGGGGAAAATACATTGCAACAGGATACGCTGAATTCAGGTATTTCGAGTGTTCTTGTCAGCTGTTTACACACATTGGTGAAATTATCGCGTTGCGTACAAAAAGTGAAGCAATGCACAAGGTCATCCATTTCAAAGGAAAACGTCACTAAGGTGGGGCGAGGCTGGTCGTAAGTTCAGCCTGCTTACATAAATTGGACTTAAGCCTCCGAACAGCTGAGGCTTCGGCAAAATGAAGCAATCAGGCATCGCTCTGTAGGTTAATTACTTGAAACAAATCGCGAGGAGGTTGGCACATTGTGCAATCCAGGACGTGCAATAGAGCTAGCCGGCAGTTTGGAACCGTTACATTTCGTGGAATGTGCTCTGAAATCCTAGTGGATAGCCTCCGCTCAGTTCGGCCAAGGTACTTGCTACCACAAGTACAGTGGAATAGATAAACACAAGAGGCGGTAACCTGACGGTGTGGCTTGTCCAGGTTGGATTTGCAGAGCAACTTCCTAACTTGGTGCAATAACACCAGTTCGGCCGCGTAATAACATTTCCCAATTGCCTGGCGGAGACGGTGCTGGAATCTTCTATCGTTTTGATCGCCTTTAAATGGCAGCGCAATGAACAATTTTTTCTTGGGGACACTTATCAAAGGCTTCTTACTATTTTCTGCGCTTGCATACCGAGCTATGAATCTTGCGGTGTATCCGTTTTCCTGTAGTGTTTATGACACGCGTTCTAGTTCACTGTCGATCGTATCTTCAGAACAAATTTTACGAGCTCCTGCGAAGGCAGACGGGACTAATGCACGTTAATAATTTATAGGACAGAAACTGTGGAAGTTCAGATATTGTCCTGTCCAAGTAGGTTTTCAATATACAGATCGAGTGAGTGTGCCTTATGCATTCCTCTTCAGGTGTACATCCAAGAAGTGGAAAATGTTGTCCACCTCGTTTTCCATTGTGAATTTGATCGCAGGGTGGCATTTATTTAGAACCTCAAGTAACATTTCTGCGTGTTGTGGGCTATCAACTACAACGAACGTGTCGTCCAGATATCTACTGTGCATGTGCACCTTTTGTATGTAAGGAAGTAGTATCATGTGCTCCAAGTGGCCCAGGAAAATATCAGCCACGATTGGGTCATGGCTACGCCATCGATCTGAAGGTATAATGTTCCGTTGAATTGGAACTGTATGTCCTTGGCGCACAAACGGAGTAAAGACTTGAGAAGATGTGCTGGAAAACCTACTTTGTCAGCATGAGCACTGATGGTGTCTAACGTCTTTTCCAATGAGACGTTGGTGAAAAGTGAGCATACGTCATAAGAGACCATGTATTTGCCATCTACGTTTAAACCCGGTATTTTATCGATGAGCGGAAGCCTATCTATGAGGGTAAACCCGGCTAGCTCACATCGGATAGGTTCTATCGGCTCTATTAACCAACGTGCCACCTTATGATATGGTGCCTTTACCATATCATGTCACAGTTAGACATTTCACAATGACGCAGTCCTCCGCCTTCTACATCCAACCTGTGCAACCGATTTTACTATGAAAAATGCTTTGATGGAGCACAGATCATCCCGGCTTCGTAATAGTCATTGATTGCACCAAAACCTTGTTCGGGCTCCTGTGCTCATGGATCACTACATGGCAAATGCACCCCCAACTTTTATCTTGACGCAACAGTTTTTTGCGCGCCACAGCGCCATCATGGTCCTTAATCTGACTATTAACTGACCATATGCTCAGTCATATGGACTACATATTCTCGTTTGTTCCTTTCATTAAAACGAAATGCTTTAATATTCCAAAGAAGCTATGCTTGTGTGCATATTTGATCACGCCTTTACAGGTGTGTCTCGTTTTACAGAGAATATATAATTTATTTATGTATTTATTTATTTATACGATCGAACACATTGGAATGCTCTCCTTGTGTGTATTCGGCAAACCATACATATGGGAAAGTCGAGCCCTACGCGGGCGCAGTTGTGTCATGGCCTCTGTATCAATCAATCCAGCATTCAGTAAGCTTTTAAGTTCACAAACCATGGATCTTTCAATGTGTTCGGTTCTATTGCGACCCGTTAGTTCGCGAACGAAGCGGCTAGTGTCTGCAAGAATCGCATGCGTTTTTTCAATATAATCAACTTTTTCCATAATGACCACTCCTGATCTCTTGTTAGGTTTCATTAGAACCAGGTTCTCTTTTTTTGCGTAGGTTCTCCAATGATTCTCAGTGTTGTTTTGCTAAAATTCGACATCTTTCAGTTACAGCAATGCAAAACTGGTTTGCTAAATCCACTGCCTTAGACTTAAACCAACCGCATGTATCGTCGGTGACTGATGTCAAACTGGATAATTGCTCGGACAAATGTCGAACTGTGCTTCAATCTTTATTCTGTAGCCCTTCTTCAGTGGTACTGAAAAAGTGAGCCCTAAAGATAAACTTTCAGTTTTTGAGCGACTTAATGAGATGGTAGGTGGGTTTATCACATAAATCTCAGGCGCCATCGGTAGCTGGTCATTAATGAATCCAGATGATATAACGCTCATAAGTTGTTGTCTCGTCCTTGACTGTATTTTCATCATGGATGACCGTATTACTTTACTTGCACTTTCCGTGAAATCTAGCTTTATCATTGTTCCCAGTTTCTGTATCTCTCTACTTTTTCCAAACTGCTAATTAATCCAAAAACCCATATGGGAACCATTGATCAAAAGACGAATAATTAACTATATTACGCGAACAGGTTGTACATGTTGGTAAGACAATCCAATTGGTCTGTGCCTTGACTGCTGAGGAATAAAACGTATATATATATATATATATATATATATATATATATATACATATATAGCTTGCTTGTATTTGTCTGTGAAGGAGTGTGGGCCGGCTCCATTGATGAAACGTTGCTCCCATCCACATGCCTCCCGGTTTTAGTCCTTCGGGTTTACACTGGATATGGGGTGTGTGGTTGGAGCTGTGGGTGGTGCAGCGCAAGCCAACCATGGTCCCTGTGTAAGCGCAGGCATCCTGTGGCTGGCCACAGTGACAGGCAAATCCGAAACCGGATGCCGCCATCCATATATATATATATATATATATATATATATATATATATATTTGGGAAATCAAGCGCACACAAGGCGGTGGCTGGACCGTAGTCCGCTCCACACTAACTGCATGGAACCACTCTTTGATCTTAACACGGCCACAAGGACCGTGCACCCCGTCCCCTCCAGCAACGACCAACTGTCTCCTGGAGCCAGTATGAACGAGGTAGTGGGTAATAGACAGGTAGGCACCTTGTCAACATGCACATCAAGCGCAGCCACACCGGGGATATCAAGCAGCAGCCAACGACTTGAGAGAGAGATAAAAAATAAAATAAATCAAGTAATGCATAACGAAACGCGATAAATATCTTAAATTAATGAACATATGAAATACGTTGTTAACAAAGGATCTGGGGTGAGTTCACGAGGTCAGAAAGTATAGCTTACGAAAATGACACAAACAGGAAAAGGTTATCGAAATTATCTACAACTGGCTTAATCGACGTGTGCAAGTTTATAGAACAGAGTACAGGTAGATATTTATATGAGGAAGAAAAGCATTAGGACAAAATTGAAAACCCACCACCTGAAATAAATAGACTTAGCGTGCAAGCACGCGGCTAGTAAATCGAATGCAGCGTACTACAAACGCTGCGCCAGCTCGTCGTAATTCTCTGCAGCACCCGTCGTCGCTTCTGTAGTGGCCCAAAGGACCTAGTTCATGGCCCGCTAGACATTTATATAAGAAAGAAAGGCATAAGGAGTGAACCGAAAACCCACCACCTGAAATAAAGAGACTTAGCATGCAAGCATGCGGTTAGTAAATCGAATGCAGCGTACTACAAACGCTGCGCCGGTTCTGCCTACGTTCTCTGCAGGACCCGTCGTCGCTTCGGTAGTGGTGCCGAGTGGCCTCGCTCATGGCTCACTAGGCCTGCCTGACTCAGGCACTCGCGACCGCCTGTGCTACAGCACCATGCGCTCGATGTCCTTGGAGCACAACACATCGTAGCTTGCTTCTTCCGCACTTGCCGCTTCTTCTCTGCATGCATGAGGTCGTTATCCCGCACTTCGTCAACTGCCTTCGTGATTAGATCGCGCCATGCACGTCGATCAACCGTCTTCGCTTCCCATGATCTGCAATCAAGATTAGAACGTGGAAGGCTCACTTTAATCATGTCCTGATAACGTAATTTTGGTTTCCCCACATGTCGCTTTCCAGTACTCAGCTGACCTTAGAATACTTGCTTCGGTATCCGCGTCGAATCCATACTGCTCACCTGACTGAACCACCTCAGTTGTCTCAGCAAAAGTATGCAGTCCACTGCATACATTTCACTTTGTCGTAACACTTCCGTGTCCGCAACTCTGTAGCCCCCAACCGATGCGTAAAACCCGTCGCAAGCAATGCTGATGGAAACGCTCAAAATTTCGCACATCCCGCCGGTACATCGTCCACGTTTCACTGCCGTATAGAAGAACGGACAGCACCATGGATTTGTACACCATCAGCTTTGTGCCAATGCTAAGCCGATGGTTGTTCCACACTCGGTACTCAAGCTTCCCGAATGTTGCTGCTGCCTTCGACACGCGATTACGCAACTCAACGTGTAGCTGCTGGTCAGTCGACATCACACTCCCAAGGTAGATGAAGCGGGATGTGGTTTCCAATACTTCAGCACCAATGCTGATTCGCCGCAGTATTGAAGATTGCACCTCCAGTGAAGGCTGAAAGAGACAGACAGTTTTGTTTGTGTTGATAGTGAGCCCGAATTTGGCCGCTGTCGAAGCCATAGCACTAGTCATATGCTGCTACTCATCCGCGCTGTGTGAAAACAACGCAAGGTCGTCAGCACACAGCAACATACGGATAGTTGTCTCACATACTATAGTTCCCGCAACGAAGCGACGGATATTTAGCATCCCACCATCAATACGGTGCTCCACACGAATACCGTAAGCACAAGCCGCATCAAAAGCACAAGACATCATGGCATGAAGATATATATTAAACAGGGCAGGAGATAAGACGCAGCCTTGCTTCCCACCAGACAGAACTGCAATGTCATCCGAGGTCTCTCCACTCAGCTGCACACTCGCTCCCATACCACTGTGCAGACATGCCATTAAACTTACAAACTTACGCGGGCAACAAAACTTACCCAACACCAGCCACAATGCCTCGCAGTTCACCATATCCAATGCTTTGGTGAAAGCAACAAAAAGCGAGTACAATGGCTGGTGTCGTTCTCTGCACTGTTCCTGCAACTGACGAGCCGCAAACACCAAGTCTATAGTGCTGCGACCCGAACAGCATCCACATTTCTCTTCCACCATGTTAGGCTCCACAACCTGACCGACGAAGCGGTTGGGCAGGATTCGGGCAACTACCTTGCCCACACAACTCAGCAAGTTGATGACACGATAATGCGCTCAACATTGCTTGCTCCCTTTGCCCTTGTACAGTGGTAGCACAAAGGTATCCTTCAAATCAGGAGGCACCTCCTTCTCAACCCATACACGTTGCACCAAGTGGTGCAGCGCAGTCAACAACGCGGGTCCGCCGTGTGTCAATACTTCAGGCCGGATCCCATCGGCTCCAGCACACTCACCGTTTCGCAGCTGAGCAAATGCTCTCTGCGTCTCATCCAGTGTCGGCGTGTCCACCAGACTGGCTTTCACATCGTGCTGCTTCAGGCGCTCCAATTTAGGCCAGCCAATCTTTGAACGGTTGTTCAAGAGACAGTCAAAGTGTTTTCGCCTGATCTGCATTATGCCTGCAGTCTGTGTGCAGGTAGCGCCTGAGCTACCGTCGATAAGCGTCCTCAGCGGCTCCAATCTCGGTCCATACACCACTTTCAAGGAGTCAAAGAATTCCTTGTGTTGGCAGCGTTCGCCTTAGCATTCCATCTGCTTCGACTTCTCCGTCCACCATGCATTTCTTATGCGACGAAGCTCGCGGGTCAGTCGTCGTCGGTTTCTGCGAAACTGGCTCCTCTTCCCCAAGTCACTCGGTCTGCCACAAGTGCATCAAATGCTGCATTCTTCCCCGACACTAATGCGCCAATCGTCGCATTGTTCTCATTAAACAAATCAGGCCGCTTACCGTTTGCGCGCCTGATGGTCTCCTCGGCAACGGCTGTCACCTGGTCGCGAATGTGCTGCCACAGGTCGCCCACTGTGGCTACGCATTCCACATCATACAAGCTGCAACCATCGCTTTCTCCAACACAGTACCTTTCGCCGCAGTGACGAGGGAGAGGATGTTAAAGTTACGCCGACTCACGGCGGGAGTGCAATACATAGATTTACGAACACACATATATATATATATATATATATATATATATATATATATATAAGAGAGAGAGTTTGGTCTGCACCAATTTATGATCAGTGCACACTCAGCTACACACAGTACACGTGTCATACGCAATTCACGCATATCACGCTGACGTACGATGACATAGTCGAGCAGGTGAGCGTGACCACTCCGTGGGTTCGTCCAAGTTGCTATATCACTCGCACTCAGTGCAAACCGAGTGTTAGTGATCGTCAGGCCGTGAGTGGCACACAGTGAGAGCAGCCTGTCACCGTGCGCATTCGCTGAACCAATGCCATGCGGACCCATGCATCACGCCAAACGCGCGCGTTGAAATCACCCGGCAGAAATAGTCAGTCGCTCCTCGGCACAGACCGTATCACGGAGGATAGCTGAGTGTAGAATTGATCACACATGTCGTCAGGATAGCACATGGTCATACCGTACGTGCTTATAAAAGTAGCAAACTTACCTCTTCCGAGTCGTAGGCGAACAGTCATCAGTCTCGTGCTGATGCCTGTTGGTTCACCCACCAGCAGGCCGTGGAGGCGATCGGTATTGCAAATCCGACCCCATGATCACGTGGTGCTGAGGCGGCGTTGCCCACCCAGTAGAATGTGTAGCCAGCACCTGCTTCATGCAACTTACCTTGCTCAGCGAGCCGAGTTTCACTGAACGCCGCAATATCGATGTTGTAGCGCGCCAGTTCCATCGCAACCAGTGCAGTGCGGCGCTCGGGGCGCTCACTCCAGTTCCGGTCCAGCAGTGTGCGCACGTTCCAGCACTTGATGCTGAGTGCTTTGCGCGCAGGCCTACGATTGCATTGATGGGCAATCGCACTCGAGATGGTCGTTGTGCTTCGGAGGTTTGTTTGAGGGACTCCGCCCGGAGTCTTTGGCTCAATAGACTGGCCCACAAGGCAGTGGGTGATTTGGAGGTTTGCTTGAGGGACTCCACCCGGAACATTTGGCTCAATAGCCTGACCCACAAGGCAGTGGGAGCAGATCCAGCTCGGGAACGTGGTTGCAGAGACAGTTTGGGATCTGCTTGACAGCCGTCACACGCAGCCTTGGAGGTACTGGGACGATTCCTATGTGTTTTGTGACCGTAGTAGGATACACCTACGACTACGGCCAGATGCAGGTGGGTTTTGGCGGGTTTGCACTAATTTTACCAGGAGCTGTCTGGCTTGGGGCGGGCGGTAGTAAACCATTGAACACTCGGAGGTGCCCTCCCACCGTCAGAGACAATGCGTAGCGCTCGTGCTCTACGCCAATCGAGCTGTGAGCTTATAATCCGTAGACTTGTTGTCTCCCATGGCTAGGTTTTAATGGAAAGAGGGCCACCGGCCACTTCCTAACCTCCGAAGAGGATGGACTAGGATACTGGCAGGGCGCCCACACCTGACAATAGTACGACTCGGGTCGTCAGCCAAAGCCTTCGGTTTAATGAACACCCGAAAGGTAGCTGGTCTAGCACATGGTCAGTTCACTGACTCATGCGGCATGGTGTTCTAGATCTTAGCATGGAGTAGGGTGAAACCCAGCTCCCATCCAGCAGTTGCCACAAGGAGGCGCTCAGAACATGAGCAAATGGCACAACAGTAGCAGCAGTGGGTAGACCATCAGTCAAGAGCTAGCCACCACCAGCCTCAGCGCACCATAGTCTCCCCGCCATATATATATTCCCATTAACTTATATATATATATATATATATATATATATATATATATATATATAACACCGCCATAGGGCCACAACGGATGGAAAATCCACTAAACAAACGGTGGCAGAGGGGATGAAACGGTGTTCATGGGAACAGAGAGTTACAACACATTTGTATTTCGCACGGTTTCTGGCCATGTCCGAGTGTTTACAGTCATGCGTGTTCGAAATTCTTCACACTCCAGCCAGGGAGCCGGGAGCGCCCGACCACGGCTAACTTTGTCGTTAGCTCCTTCATGCTGCTGGCACAAGTCATACATTGGCCACCAAGCTTTCGCTTCTGGCCAACTTCTTCGCGCGCGAAGTGGGCACGGCGATTTAAGTGATTAGTAGACATGCGAAGCACATGTCCAAGTCACTGAAATCTGCGCAGAGAAATTATGCTGTTCAGTGGTCGCCAAACTCTGTCTGATCTGAAAATCCTCCGCCGAACCTCTTCATAACTAGTTTGACATTGCCGTCGTAAACCAGCAATGATCCCAAGGCGGCGGTGATCAAAAACAGAGAGCCTATCAGCATTCTTTGAACGGACAGGCCACGTCTCGCCCTGACGCCAGATGGCGGAGATTGGCAAAAGCATCCCGAGCCTAGGAGACTAGCAAAAAGACCTCATCCGTTAAACCATTAGCGTTGAACCAGCTTCCTAGGTAAACGAACTTGTCTGCCGCTTCCGGTAAATGTGCTGAAAGGGTAAGCGTAGGAGAAACGCCTAGCCTGTCCTGCAGGAAGATCTTGCTCTTCGATGGTACGAAGGTCATCCCAAACCGGGAGACACCAACCTTCATCCTACACAGGACATTTTAGGCTGCCTGTGAGGATTCGCAAATTACGGCCATGAGGTCTGCATACTCTTAGTTCTCCAGAATGCTCTCCAGCATTTCGTCCATAACGAAACTGTACAAGAAGGGGATGGTGGGAAATCCTGTCTCACTCCACTGTTGACACTAAAGTGTGGTGAAAGTCCGCCGCACACCCGCATTTGACCAGAGGTTTGAGAGTAGTTGGCTTGAAGTAAGGTGCCACATTTCTCGGGCACTCTCTTCTCAGTAGACAACTCCAGAGAGCAGCTCTGTCGACTGAGACAAATGCGGCTCTTGTGTCTAAGGAGATACGGATCGTTGGTAGGCCAAATGTTTGACGATGCTCGAGTATTTGGCGGAGTGTAAAGATGTGATCGATGCAACTCCGACCTGATCATAACCCAGGTTGCTCTTCACGTATGCCCCGCTCAGGTACCAGGCTGAGCAACCTTAAAAGCAGAGCTGCGAGCACCTTGGAAGCAACAAAGATGAGACCAATCCCTCTGTGGTTGGCACAGTCAGATTTGGTACCCGTTTTGGAGACGGGCACCATATCCGCTAGACTCCAATCAGGTGGAAGAACTTCAGTGACCCAGCTCTCTAGGAGAAGCAAACTCCTGAACTAGTGATGGGTGGCCATCTTTGAAAAGAGCCGGAGCGATTTCGTACAGGCAGGGGGCGTTGTAGCGCTCTAAGAGGCAAAGCTCATGGGCAACCTCAGCCTCAGACGGTGGTGAAGCGTCTACACACCAGAGAGCACTCTGGACGCCAGCACGGGAACGCATTGGGGCTGCTGGCCAATTAAACTGCTGTTTGCAATTCTCAGCCCAAAGCTCGAGTCGGGGTTTTTGACAGTGGATTGGCTAGCCATTGGTTTCAAATAAACCTTCGCTTACAGTCGGCCAGTAGATCGGATCAGGAAGAAAAGCTTTCAGAAATTCCCCGAGGTTGCCACTTGCTCCATCTCACTGACCTGCTGCGTCCACCAGGCCTCGCAATCTTCCCGGAGAAGCTGTTTGGGCTCAGCGTTAGTAGTCATTCGTAGTGAATGGTATTTAACGCTAACAAGAATCACTCGATCGGCTTCGAGAAGTTGGAGGGATCGTACAGAGATTCAGTGGTTGTCAGGAATACTGGTGTAGCCACAAGCCAGGATTGAAGAGTTGTACATGGCGTCGCGGACGTGTGTCCAGTGTGATTCAATGTCTGTGCATGGGGCAGTCTTCACGCTTGAGGCTGAGGCATCCTGAAATGCTCAGAGAACATTTGGGGCAGAAAGCATGGATACGTCAATGTGTTTCTGAGGACGCTGCTGGGAGCCACCAAAACGTGGCTCGACCTTGGCACGCACCAGCGCGTGATCCGAAGTGAAATATGTACTCCAGATAGATTTGCAATCCTGTATGCAGCCCCGCCAGCGATAGCTGATGACGATGTGGTCAGGTGGTGTTCACGGCTGGCCAGGGGATGGGAGTTTCTAGGTTGCTCCGTGGTGCCAGGATCTCCGAATGCCAGTGCTCGACAGAAAGTGGCAGTGCTTGGCGCAAAGCTGAAGTAGTCGAGCACCGTTGTCATTTCTGCGAGTGTTATTAGTCTTTTTGACCATCAAGTTCACGTTCGTTAACTTCAAGTCTACCGACCTGCGCATCCTAGTCCCTAGCATGCACTACGATGTCGGTACCGCACGTTTTACGGAGGAGTTCGGCCAGTTGACCATAGTACTCGTCCTTAACTGACTCCGGGCTGCAATCTGTGGGAGCGTACGCTGCGACTATGAAAAGACAGCTTCTGCTGGCTTCACGTCTGGACAGTCGTACTGAGGTTTTAAATCGGATCGCGCATAGTCGACTGTTTGACTGGGATCCAGTCTAGTAGCACGGCCTCAGCATTCGTGCTTAACAGAGTCCCCAAGCCAGCATAACCAGCTGCTTGAGCGGTTGAGTCTCCAGATAGGTGCAAAGTGTAAATGTCAGTGGAATTCGCAGACAGTGAAACTAGTCGCAGCGTCGTGCTAGAGTCCGGTAATCGGGTCTCGCTGAGACAGCAGACATAAATGGCCGTAGTTTCTATAGTGCGAGCAAGGGCTGCCTGTGATGCACTCTGCATCAGCGTCCGAACATTGAAGGTTGCCAGTTTGAATTGGGAACGGGGCGCTGGAAATGGCTTGTCAGCACGACTTGGCGCATCCTTGGACCTAGGCTCCTGATCCATATGCCGATAAAGTTCCTCCAAGGCCGCCCGGTGTTGTGAACTTGAAAACGGAGGAGGAAGACCAAGAATGGGTAGGTTGAACAAAAGTGGAATAAAGGGATTCAACGGTGGTACGGTAAAATTTGGTTTGGCACGTTCAGCCGCCAGCACCTCGGCCGAGGAGAGTAGTTCGAGAGAGTGAGAGCAGATCGAGCGAGAGCGGAGAGAGCGAGCGAAGAATTGTTGCGACATGGATCCATAGATTGTGTGGGAATGGTGCTTCCCGGTTGCCCAGGCCTAGGAAGAGGGTTGACTTAGAGGACCCCACCAGAACCTTGGGTCATAAAAAACCGTTGTGAGCCGGCTATTTATGAGAGGATAAAACGGCTTTCGAATAGAGGCAAACTACTCAGGGCGCCCAAACAGCCCGAGTAAAGCAGCAAGGTGGCCAGGATTAACTGGACTACCGAACTCGCCGCGAAACACGAAGGCTTTTGACAGCCTGGTGACTCATACGCTTTCATAGAAACCGGTGGCCATCGAGATTGTTCATCCGTTCTCCGTTAAGTTCTCACTTTTGTGACCAGAAGTGAGTGGACAATGACCATATAGCTGGTCACATTGGTTTGACACAGCGTCTTACGAGCTCTTGTGGTATTTACTGAGAAACCAGTTGACCAGCCCAGAACGCCCAAGCTCTAGGACACTGCCGCTGATTGTCCGTGACTGATTATTCATCTCGCCAGCGAACAGCCGAGACTGATTCACAGTTACCTTCGCAAGAAAGACACTCCCCGATCCTCAACCTGGGGACGCGCCCGGTGGCGTACAGCTCCGCCGAACCAACCAAAGTCGGTTCACTTCCAGGGCCAGTGTATCAACCAAGCGCTAACAGCGAGCTATCTACACACCAGCTCGAAATGGCCCTGGGGCCTGTGTTGTTGGTTCTACAAACATTATGACTGGCAACTGACTCACTAATTGTCGTCATAAACCCCCATCTGAAAACCGCATCCTCGAACGCACTTCTAATATCTCAAGTCCTCAGCCGCTGGTATACCAAAGCATAAAGTCTTCTCAGTAAGTCACCCAAGTTTCGTACTCGCCAGATTTTCACTCCTTGGGATAGCCATGGTAACCGAAACATGGCTGAATAGTGAGATCATCGATGCTGAGATAACCCTAACAGGTATGACTCCTAGAAAACTCTCGACCCAGCGGAGGAGGGGGCGTTGTTCCTATTGTCGACCCTACCTGCATATTGATCTCATCGACGATTTAGAAAAGCGTTGTGATGTTTTTTGATTCTGTCTACACCTAATACGGGGCGGTGTGTTTATTTGTAATGGTTTACCGCTCTCCAGTGTTCACCCTGGGAATGGATTACCGCTTAGCTTCTGCCGTAAAGCGACACTTGGTACGAGCATCCCGTCACGTATTTCTGATATGGGACTTCAGCCTGTACGCAATAGATTTCCCTGCTCACCAGCCCTCTCCGCTACGTAGCGCTGAGTAGACAAGCATATGTGTTCATGTGAATGACACGGTGAGTCATCTTAAACCAGTATTTTCCCTTTTTCCTGTTATTTTAAACCATTAGTTTAGAATTTTCACTACGATAATCCTACGGGACTTGCCTATCAATCGCTATTTTGTCCGTAGCAAAGCATTGTTCATTATGATCGCAGGACACGTGGAAGCAACTGCAGTTTTATTTCTCCGTTCCAACATCAAGTTGCCACATACTGTTTTAATTATTTGGTTGCATTACAGCCTGGCGGAATAGGTTGTACGTCCGCCTGATTCATTTAGACGCTCGAAAACCGCTTCTTCCTGGAATCACGAGCTCAGGATATTAGAGCAACCTAGCAAATTGTCTGATCCGCTATGGACCCCTCGTTTGTTTCTCGAGAGCAGACTGGAGGACGCCTCAGAGTTGGATGCGGCAGTCAGTAAACCTGGCGTTGCAGGCATACGACTGGAATAGCTAGTCCAAAACAGACAGTGGCGAATGCTGCTGTTGCATCGTTGTAGAAATCGCGGGAACTAGTAAAGTGAGATCAGCACCACAAATGAGAGCCAAGTGTTTGTACGCGAATTAGAAAAGTTTCGGCATTGTGCACTGCCAGTAATAGCGATAGCCAGAGGCAGAAGCGAGTCGGTGAGCTTGCCACTAGTGTCTGAGGCATTCACGCTTCGCAAGTGACACCTGTCACGGCAGTTAGTGAGTCACATTTTGGTATTGAAGCACACGCTGCATGTTCGGATCGCGACACATGCCCTTCAGTTTGAGGCAAACCTCGTGATATTGAGCACTGGGTTACTCGAACAGATGTATCCGAAGCTGAGAGTGTAACGCCGTACATAGGCGCCGAGAGCTGGCGCCTTAACCATCAGCACACTGAAATCTAACAAAATACTCATCACAGTGTTTAACAATCAACATTTTAGTCTCAGGGTGGAAGCGTTATCTAGCCCAACATTATTATGGGGACCGTGTACCGCGTCTCCGCCAAGAGCATAAACCTTCAGCCTCCTGAATCAGTAAGTGAAGAAGTCCCACCAGTATCCAGAGTATGCGTTCAGCTACCGCGAACATATCGGTTGGGGAACACTATGGAACATACGACAGCCTGGATTCATTCCCGAAGGCACAGCCCAACTATATCGAGGAGAATGGAAAATCCTGTCCGAATTTGTCGGGTAATGCAGAAAATTTGTGCCCACCCAGCCGCATGAACTCATTGGTTTAAACTACACAGCATCCACTGTCGCAACAAGACGTGACCTTCACGTGTTGCCATGGTTTGCACTTTTTGATACATTGAGCTGTGCTGCATGGTGCTTTCTGCACTTTTACAACCACGCACACCAGAATGATCAATGGTCAGTGGCATATTGTGGTTAAAGAAGCCTGAGCTTAATATGTCTCGCAGGGTGGTTCTTTGAGGTTTTAAAAGAAAACGAACAACTATAACCAGTGAAACCTCAAACAGTGGACTTTAGGAGCAATATTTTGTCCGTATGGTTTTATGCAATTCGATATTTTACCGCTCTTGGTTTTCCAAGAAACACAAAGGTGGACTGATGCAGTTTTGCTACCTGACTGTGCGTATGGTTCATTTATGTTGTTTGAAGTGGTGTGACAATAGCAGTACATTTTGAACACGACATTTGAACACAGCTAATGTAGGGGCTGAAATAACAAGTTCTGGGAGTGAATTTCGTATGCGGCAAACACGTAGTGAGAAGAAATTCCATCACCACTTCAGCCGACTGTATTGTTCTGTCAGTTTGAGATGCTGGTCTCTCAGTTTGGTGTTATGGACAAGCATTAGAAGCTGAAAGCACGAAGGATTATGATTGTCTAAACTCTGGTAAACCATGATAAGATCCCCACGCAAACGCCGATAGGGTCCACTGAAAACTCCCAGAAGATTCAGGCGCTGTTCGTAAATCAAATGGTATAAAGCTTTACCGTTTTCGCTGACCCGACGTTGAGGAACTTCTAGGACCATGAGATCCCCCTTCAGTCATGGCTGCCATGCTTGAACTGCATATTCCACGCTCGGACGCAGGTGTGCAGAAAATAGTTAGGGCGAAATGATTGAGTCAAAGAGACCTGGAGTTCTCTTTCGAACGTCAAGATCTTGATGCTAAGTCTGGTTACCCAAAGTCTTCCTAGATCAAATAACCGAGATCTTTTTCACGAAAACAGTGCTGGAGATCCTGGTCATCTAGCTTATAAATGTGAACTATTTGGTGTCATATATGGAGTGCTGGACGTTTACTCACGTCGTACTGGAGATCATACTAGAATGAGCATTCACATATCTCGAAGAGACCGTTTTGAAGCTTTATGCAGTGGTCTGGAGCTTTGATGGGCCGCTGAACTTTATTGTCTTCGGCATAAGGCGAATAACGTGAAGTAATTAAGTTCACTGGGTCGTTAATGACAATCAAGAACAGACGGGGCTCTAATACCGGAATTTGTGACATACCGTATTCCCCTTGAATGGGCTTTGGTAGAGATTTGCAAACTTCATTTCCAGAAGATTTTGCTAGGGATCCTACTGATCCACTCAAGTAGGACGCCCAAAATACATATACCTGAGGCTTAGTAAGAACGATGCAGTGGCTAAACCAGTCAAATTCCTTAGAGAACTAACTTGTTATAAAACTGCAACTCCCATACCAACATCCACTGCTTCGATCCAACCATCTCGTGCCAACAGTAAATTGTTAGTGCAAGATCGGTTACAATGGAGGCCATGATGTTCTTACGCGATGGGGCCAAGTTCGTCAATGTAAGACATGAGGGAGTCAACAATGAAAGCCTTCATACCTTTTCGTAAAAATGCAGGAAGAGTCACTGGATACTTGTATAAGCAACATCCCCATGTAACGTCAGCTAAATCTGAGAGTCCGCAGATATATATCCGATTCAATGGAAGTCCAGCGTGGTGTGCCCCAAGGATCGGTACTGGGTCAAAGTTTGTTTCTAGCATTCATCAACAACGTTGTCAGTGTGCTGCAAAAATACCTTTTGCTATTTGCAGACGACGTCAAGGTCTGGCATGACATCAGGACTGAGGACTATTACACAGCACTGTAGATTTTAACAGGGTTTATATGTGGTCGTCCGAAAACCAGCTCCAGTTCAACATGGTGTAATGCAAATTTGGGAGTATATGCCATCAGTGTACTTTTGAATATCGACTTGGGGGCAGCTAGTCCAACGTTCTTCCCGGGAAAGTGATCTCGGGGTAATCATGCAGTATGACATTGGCGGCTCGAACAGGTTGGAAAGACATCGAATATAACCACTCATACCTCGGCCTCTTATGGAGGGCGTTAGAGGCTTTCGAGCCATCTATCTTACCACAAATGCTGGACTCCTACCTGAAGCCTCATGGGGAATATGTGATCCAAGCCGGACGTCGATGGAGCGCTCACCATTCTGATGCCCGTGAAATGCCACAAAGTAGGGTGACGAAGCTTTTAGAGGACTGTTTCACCTCCCATTTCTACACAGACTACAAGCCATGAGATTGTTCAGCGATGAATAACGGCGTCCGCGAGTAAACCTTACTATGGTGTACTAAATACTATCAACTAACTGACCCTGTCGCGATTTGTTTCAAGGCAGCCACAATACCGACCTGAGAGGCCACCAGATCAGGCTGAGATGCAGTAGTTTTGACTAGATTGTCGACAAAACGTTTCCCCTTTCGGGTTTCCAGTACCTTGGAAGTTATTCCTTCTCACTTCATTTTGCCGCAACATTAACGCCCTGAATACTCGACTGGACTGCACTCTATCCCATACACAGTACCTGACATGTCATGAATCGTTTGCAGGTTTATGAATTCTTTTAATTAACTCTTTTCAGACTGAGGCATTTGCGTAGTGCGGAGTACATGTTTTATGTGCCGCACTATGTAAATGTCTGAAACCTGCGCGATTTGTCGAAAGGAATTCTTAACCCAGCACTCTGATTCATGGTTTTATGGGAATTTTTGGATTGGTAAATATATGCATTTCCCGTGATTTACACAAGTTTACATGATACAGTGGGTTACCATCGGAAGACGACATAGCACAAGCTAAACAGTATGCTCACTAGCCCTCTTCGCTACGGAGCGGTGAGGAAAACAGGAAATCTTTCTTGGGATTAGCTTAGTGATTCAACGTAACACCGGAATTTCCTTTGCTTCCACCATTTTAAACCTATTTGTAATCCTTAATTCCGTCATCCTACTAGACTTGTCACGTAATCGCTCTCTTGGTCCTTATATATCATTATTCTGGTGCAAAGCATTGCCTGTTTGATAGTGTAATATCTAAGTTATAATGTTGCAGAAGTTCCTGGTTAGGGTGCAGTATGCGCACGTATATGGTTGTGTAATGAAATAGTACACTGGATCATATGTGTAGAACCGTGTGGATCTGATACAGTTCAACTCAAATATTAAACAGCCACAAGCCAATTTGTCTCCCACATTTTGGCGAAGATTTAGGAGTAGATCAAGAAGTAGGGTCACCTACAGCTGCACCAAACAAAAGACCTATTGGCGCCCATGCAGCACGATTTTACGCTAGGAAATTCTTGTATTATCGTGTTTGTGACGAGGCATGTATGGTTTCCGGCAGTAAATGAGAAGAAGTTTATCGACGTAAGCTACATCGATGTTTAGAAAGCGTCCGCCAAAGTAAGTCCTGGGGTCCTTCTTCACAAGATGAGTGTACGCAGTTTTGGTGATTCATTTCACCAGTGGATACAGGACTTTCTCGTTAGATGAAAGCGGTGGGTACAGGTGAACGGATTTCCAGCTATCCGGTATCACTTTCCTATTGATGTAACCCAAAGTACGGCGCTGGGGTATACTCCCACCCTAATCCATGTCAAGGATCTACCTCAGCATCCTCGGTCATATGTTTGCGGACGATCTGAAGAGCTGCAGGCTGATAAGCACACAGGACGATCGCTATCCAATTCAGAAACACAACCGTCTGTTCACGTGGTATACAGAAGTCCGCCCCGCGGTTAACCCACGCAAGTTGGTATTCATGTGAATGAAGAAGGGTGGTGACGGCCGAAATTACACCAGTGACGATTAGTTGATACATCATATATCTTTCAAGAAGGACCTAGTTGTAATCTTGCGCTGCGATTTGAAGTCCATGCTCAACACAAACAGGTTACACCCACACAGATTGCGCACGTATTGGGCGCTCATAAGCAAGAAGAAACCGGTCGTGGGAAAGAGCAGGTAAAAGGCTCCACTAATAGCTGTTATTAAGACAATTGTCTATACGTGCTGACATTCCAAAGCCGGTTCTAGTTGACATTCTTGTGTCTACTCATACCAGTTCTCGCAACAAGCACGCTTCGTGAATGCTCACAGATGCAAACCATATCATGGTGCATTGTCTGACTGCATACTAACTTCACCGACCAGACAGAAATTCAAAATCATTTATGCTAGCGAAATGTTCTTCCTACTCATCTGTCGTCTCAAACCAAGCGAGTTTTGACGCAACCATACTCCAATCATTCCGGAGATTACTAACAAGTTTGCATTGTTTTCTAATACTACCTGTGATGTTTACTAACAGCGTCAATGTGTCCGCATGAATAAGCCTCCATTCTTCATAAAATGCTACAGTACGTGCAAAAGTAAACTATCTATACTCCGGTGTACAAAATACTGCATTTTTGGAGCAAGCAAAAACCTGAATCTGAAAAAGCCATCAGCAAGTACTGCCACTTGTCACAGTCCAACCGCTAGTTAAGTTCTTCCAAAGCATTAAAAATATCTTAATTGCAGTTTCGCTCGCGTCACATGTGCAAGAAGTCATTGCTAGTGTCCGATAGATCTCTGAATCGAATGGTAGTGAAAAGTAAATCTAAAAGAGTTGAAGTGTGCACAGGTTTGGCCTCCACGACTTGTTCCGGCAAACCGTTCAAAACTTTCAGTACTCTTCACTCAAAGCACAGCCAGTGAAAAATTGGATTTACAGCCTGTGCGGGAAATATCTACCGGTTTTCATTGACGCACCGTAAATTGCCGCATAGTGCGCGCCCTCAGAAAACCCCAAGGAATTCTAACGGCAGTCCGGATATCCAGTCAGACCTCACACGATGCACCGACGCACACAATCGCGGCGCCTGTCTACCACAAATTCCACGGCACTGCATGCTTCTCCGCGACGAGACGCAGACGATCCACATGTAAACGATTGATACACGCTGGTATGTGTTTGAGGTCAAACGTTTCGTGGAAAACCGGATGCCTGTGGACTCTGTACTGGCCGATGTTTAGCCGTAGCACTGAAGTAATCGTTACGTACAGGGTCTACTGTGGCAAAAATTGGCCATCGCGTTGTCGGATGGACGTACACGTGATGCACAACTGCCACACACCTGAGAAATAAGTTGTCGATGAGCCTGTATTTGTAGCAAAGGTAATGTTAAAACCTGGTTACGGTGGGCACGCCGGTAGACTGAAAACAAGCTTCCAAAGAACCACTTTCAACTAGGCCTTTCACATTAGGAGTAATAACGACTTGGTAAAGGAGTATTTTCTCGCCTTTATTACTCCTTTACCAAGTCGCTATTACTCCTAATGTGAAAGGCCTAGTTGAAAGTGGTTCTTTGGAAGCTTGTTTTCAGTCTACTGGCGTGCCCACCGTAACCAGGTTTTAACATTACCTTTGCTACAAATACAGGCTCATCGACAACTTATTTCTCAGGTGTGTGGCAGTTGTGCATCACGTGTACGTCCATCCGACAACGCGATGGCCAATTTTTGCCACAGTAGACCCTGTACGTAACGATTACTTCAGTGCTACGGCTAAACATCGGCCAGTACAGAGTCCACAGGCAACCGGTTTTCCACGAAACGTTTGACCTCAAACACATACCAGCGTGTATCAATCGTTTACATGTGGATCGTCTGCGTCTCGTCGCGGAGAAGCATGCAGTGCCGTGGAATTTGTGGTAGACAGGCGCCGCGATTGTGTGCGTCGGTGCATCGTGTGAGGTCTGACTGGATATCCGGACTGCCGTTAGAATTCCTTGGGGTTTTCTGAGGGCGCGCACTATGCGGCAATTTACGGTGCGTCAATGAAAACCGGTAGATATTTCCCGCACAGGCTGTAAATCAAAATTTTCACTGGCTGTGCTTTGAGTGAAGAGTACTGAACGTTTCGAACGGTTTGCCGGAACAAGTCGTGGAGGCCAAACCTGTGCACACTTCAACTCTTTTAGATTTACTTTTCACTACCATTCGATTCAGAGATCTATCGGACACTAGCAATGACTTCTTGCACATGTGACGCGAGCGAAACTGCAATTAAGATATTTTTAATGCTTTGGAAGAACTTAACTAGCGGTTGGACTGTGACAAGTGGCAGTACTTGCCGATGGCTTTTTCAGATTCAGGTTTTTGCTTGCTCCAAAAATGCAGTATTTTGTACACCGGAGTATAGATAGTTTACTTTTGCACGTACTGTAGCATTTTATGAAGAATGGAGGCTTATTCATGCGGACACATTGACGCTGTTAGTAAACATCACAGGTAGTATTAGAAAACAATGCAAACTTGTTGGTAATCTCCGGAATGATTGGAGTATGGTTGCGTCAAAACTCGCTTGGTTTGAGACGACAGATGAGTAGGAAGAACATTTCGCTAGCATAAATGATTTTGAATTTCTGTCTGGTCGGTGAAGTTAGTATGCAGTCAGACAATGCACCATGATATGGCTTGCATCTGTGAGCATTCACGAAGCGTGCTTGTTGCGAGAACTGGTATGAGTAGACACAAGAATGTCAACTAGAACCGGCTTTGGAATGTCAGCACGTATAGACAATTGTCTTAATAACAGCTATTAGTGGAGCCTTTTACCTGCTCTTTCCCACGACCGGTTTCTTCTTGATTTGAACTAGTTATGTTTAGGTAGCCTGCGAGTAGAATCCGAATCACAATGGTTAATGTCCGACGTCTTACGCACTAGGCCTGAGCTCTGTGACCGCTCTTTATACAGCGGTTAGACATTCTTTGTTACGTCTTGGAGCACCCCTTGTTTGCGTTTGAGATTCATATGTAACGAAAACAAGAAACGTCATGGAGGAAAATAGCTCTATTTAGGTGGCACACTGGTGGTGTTAATTCTTGACAAGAAGTGGTGAGTGATGTAGGGAGATTACGGACCAGTGGTATAAAAAGAAAGCTTCCTGACTTTGTAAATCCTCCAAATACATTAATGGACCAGGAAAGATCTTGGCTAAGTGTGATATCTAGATGCCTTACTTTGTTCAACTGTTCGCCGAGCCTCGCATTTGGTATGCAAACGTTTCATCACCACACGAGGTGACTTCGTCAGTGCGCTGCTGGGTCAAACGTAATCCTCTGACTTGGTCGTCGATTTGTGATTGCTTAGCAAGTGACTATTGAATTGACCCATCGATCTGTGTCCCGTGACCATCCGCCCGTCTAACTTCTCTGATAGACACGGGCATTACGTGGGGTGGTTTAGCCCCGGCAGCTGCGACTCTGTTGTTGACCGCTCATGTAGCTGCTCACGACGGTTTCTAAGTTATTTTAATTCTCTCCGTCCTAGCGTTTCATAAACTGCGTCAATCTCGACGTGCATATCTATCGAGTGCTTCGTCGAGTATCACGCTTCGGGAAACTCATTCTTTTCGTATCTCTCCTTGTGCTAGGACCTCTACGTTCTTCCAATCGAAGCGATGTCCTTCTTCGTCTTTATGTGTTGAAACCAGTGAGAGAGCATAGTGGTTCTTAAAAGCTCTCTTATGCTCTTATATTCTTGTACACAGTCGTCTACCTATCTGACCCACATAGTTCATATCGCAATCTTGACACCGTAGCTTGTAAACAACATTTCGTCTTTCGTGTGCTTCAGGTCTAGTTTTGAGTTTTGACAGGGTTCTCCTCAATGTGGCAGTTGGTTTGTGAGCCACTGTAAGACCTTGCTGTTTGAGTAATGTTGCCGTCATCTCAGAGATGTTCATTACATAAGGTAGAACGATACTTTTGTAGTCGTTTGAGCAGGTTGTGAGGTCATAGCTTTGTTATGTAGACATCGCCGAACGAAGGTATGTGGATATCCATTTAGATGAAATGATCTGAACAGGTATATCTCTTCTTTCCGCTTCGCCTCAAGAGTGCTACAATGTTATAATTTTACGTATCTTATTTTGACATTTCGGGTGATTGCTGTACCAGGTTAGACTCGGGTCGGTGTGTGTTCCTTTCCTGTAAACCGATGGTTGTAACTACATCAATCGTCCTGGTGCCTAACACATCCAAGAATGGCAGCTTGTTTTTACCTCCGATTCCGTCGTAAAATGAATATCTTCAATGGCGTTATTGAGTAACTGGTATGCAGCCTCTACTTGACTATTTTTCAGCATCACGAATCTATCATCAACCTATCGGACCCACAAATTCAAGCTTCTGCATTACTATCTTTGCAACGGGCCCTGACACAGGGGATCCCATCGGTGCTCTTTTCACCTGCTCAAAGATCTGTCCATCAAAATCGATGTAGGTGGAGAGGCAGAGGTCAAGTAGCTTGCACAGATTCTCAGTCATCAGCTTTCCGATTGTTGAACTCAGGAACGATAAACCCGGGCTACCAGTGCATCAAGTCATTTTAAACCTAGATGCCTCATTGGCACGTAGGAGTGCTGCTTCTCAACGTCTGTATGAAGTTTGTGACATTCCATGAGATGTTGCAGATATGGAAAACCTTTTTATCGTGATAAAAGTAGGTGATAGTATTTTGACGCATTGAGCGATAAATCACGAGCTTCAGACCGCAGTGTAAGATTACCCAACTGGGCTTTTAATTTGGTAGATGACGCAATGATGGGATGACTGATACCCAGAACCAAGTCGTCTGTATATTCCAGCTGTATTGATTTATCAAGAGCAAGTAATATGTCGACGTAGGTAGAGATAGAGCGACAATATGGCTACCGGAAAACGCGTGGTGGTTGTGGCGAGCGGTGGAGAGTTTTATCTCTAAATTGAGTAAACGGGATAAATCTGGTGAAATAGATCACTAGCTAATGGACAGTAGAACGTATTTCGTTATCATGTTGATCCACATTAACAACAGTCAAAAAATATGATCGCATGTTTTGCTTCTGTGGTCGGGAGATCTTAGCACGGAATGTACGAGGCAAGCCAGAACACCTTGTGTATACCTGGAACTACGCAAACTGAAGAGAATCATCTACACGCGTTTGTCACCATGATTTCAAGAAAGTTCTTTGAAATCCTCCAAGTTCACTGGAGTGCAATCAATAGGTCGACATTAATGTGAACCCTACTTTGGCACGTGTATAAAGTTGGCACCTCTACAACAATCAGTAATTTTAGTTCCTTTCCTGCATAGCGTGTATAAATAAGCAATAGCATGTGCTAAGGAATTAACGCATGCATTGTATTTTTGTCAGTGAGAGAAAATGAGGTTGTAGATTGGTCCAATCGATAGCTCGTATTTAAGCAACTATGATTATAGTTCATGTCATCCATATCCACGTCTGAATTGGACACTTGGTGAGAGACACCGCTTAGCCGCTTCAGCCTCCATCAGACCTCTGACAGCTATTATATCCACTTTTGTCGGGATGTACATACGCGAAACTTTCACTTGATGAGAATGGAAAATATTCTTACTGAAGCATTGTCTACAATATTAAACTTTTTATTCTTGAGTCCACATGATCGTTTTGGGGGTTGAGATGGGAACCGATTCGCATAGGTGAAAATAGTCTCCCAGGGACAATAGATATTAAAACAGGTTGATGGAGCTCTTTAAGTGATCACTGCACATATATACTACAATGGTTTCTAGCAAGTTACAAGGTCATACTGAATACCGATACTTCTGAGTACTATCCCATTGTTGGTTAAATCCTGCTACCGGTACATACAACAACGCGTTCTACAGAACAAAGAAAACTTGGCGCTGGTACTGCTGGAACTAAGAACTTATAGTAAACGCGCTTTCCCAGTTGCATTCTATTTTGTGTGATACGGCCGCAGGTGCCAAATGGAGTACAAAACGCATTATAGCACATCCTGGCGTTCTCATAACTGTGTACAATACTGCCAGTGACATGTAACCCGACTGATAAGTCGTGTCTTACCAGCAATTAGTTGTTATTCTTTCACATGAGCTAGATTCGAAATTCATTCGGAGTGCTTCTGACCGGATTGATTTTTTGGAGGCGTTCTGAAGGTCTATCTCCTATGCTGATCACACTTACTAAGTAACATGACCTATGTATTTCAAGTGGAACAACTTGTCTTTGTGTTCCATATCATTTTGATGCCTGGAAGTTCGACCGAATGAGATGTGAACTCAAACACTCCGTGGCGCTAGGTGGACTCATGTTATTAGGTTGTTGTTACCACTGTAATTGTTTTTGCGTCCTAAAGTTCGGACTAGTTGTAGTTCTTACGGATGCAGTGCTAGCATAAGTTGCCTAAGAGTAGTAGTTCGAGTAAAACCAGTAGGTGCGAAACTATCTCCGGAAGAGCTATTCGTTCATTAGTGCATCGCTCTCGGAATGTCCTAAATTGTCTCAGACGCAACCTGATGGATCATATATGGCTAACATTGACGATACTTATAATGCGTGTTGGTCGTTGGCAAGGCTCGGGAAATACTGTACTTTTCATTGATTGCGAGCGGAACAAATATGTGTCATACAGTTTTTGCTCCCAATCCCTCATAACGTGCAAATAGTAGTGCTCTTTAGGCGGGTACTTGGCTGTAAGAACAGGAGGCGATAGTATTGGCTCATTTTTCCGTTTTTTCAATAGACAGACATGTTCTGTTGGTTCGTTTTGGATTACCCCGGTTTCACATTTCGGATAGTATTACGTCATTCTAATCCGCGCTTCTTGCGGTTCTCCGAGGCCATGGCGGTAAGCCAGCTAAGACCTACCCCGTGTGTGCACATACAATCAGTTGCTAACCTTCATTTGACCTAGTCCTAGGACTATAGCCGCCGTTGACCTCGCCGTATTTGTATGGTTGGTAACATCATTTGAACTGTATTAGTTAACTACTTGTTATTGTATTGGTACTGATGAGATAATAAGAAATGCGCGCATATATCAGTGTGAATCTTGCCATCGTTTTATTCAAACTACTGCGGGGAACTAGCTGTTATAACTTTCAACACTTCACTAAAATAAAGAGGTGCAGAAACAGAGAAGAAATCACCTGCATCATTGTTTGAACGACCGGACATCTAGTCATATATCAGACATCAAACCCACCAAAACGCAAGGGCTGGTAGGCCGTTTCGTAGATTCGCATACTCTACTGTCAGTTTCTCATTATGGAGCGCTATCTCACTCTTCAATTAAATGGAATGAAATGCTTGCTCAAAGGTTCGTAGGTGCGCGAGCACTCACGCTGTACGTTCCATAGCGCGACTGTGCAAAGTTGCTTTTCCGTCTCATTTCCACTTCTACATTTAGTAATAACGCCAGAAATTTCACGTTCGCCAAAAATAACCAACATAGTTGATAACAATAATCTTATTTTCAAGCCATATCCGTTCGGCTGGTGACCGATCGAGTGACGTCGCAGTATTCCAACCCGCCACCGACTTTTGTTAGTCGCGCGGCCGCGGAGCGCCGGTACGACGTGCCGTCTTACTGCTATTGCCTTTCTTTTTCATTCTCATGTAAAATCATTTTACGGTTTCTCTCAGTATGTTCCAGGTAAAATGTGCCCTTCCAATCGAGAAAGACTTGGTCATACGAATCAAAGATTTCGACTTAATTGGGACGGATGAGATTATCGGAGAGACATACATCGATCTGGAAAACCGTCGACTGACCAGATACCGAGCAACCTGTGGTCTGCCTCAGAGTTACTGCCTTTCAGGACCTAATAAATGGCGAGATTCAAAGAAGCCCACTGAGATATTGGCTGATTTCTGTGATTATCACAGCTTGCCGCCACCACAGTATGAAGAATCAAACGAAGCCCACAACTGCATCTCTTGTCGTGTTGGTCAAAAACATTTTTTGCTAGAGCACTTTGAACGAGGCAAGCACAATCCGCACTGGGGCGAGCCGAAGGAAAGATTGACGTTGCATATTCTTAATCAGATGCCGTTGGTGAAAGAACATGTTGAAACCCGTTTGTTGTTCAGCCCTCTGCAGCCAAACATTGAACAGGTGAGAAGATTACTGAAGCCATTAAATCTATTATGTTGGACTGTGTATAATTCCGGAAATGGTTACTGTTGGTTACAAAGGAGTATTATGAACCTTCCAACTCACAGTGAGTCGATCACAGCATCTTGTATCTGAGAGTAAAGTGGATCTTGTTGCTAGGTTTTAGCTTGACGTCAAAAAATGAGTGACGTAACGAAGAACCTTAAAGTCATAATTGTATAGGAAAATTTGAAAATTCCACGTAGTCGTTAAGCTTAGGCAGTAAGTTTTCTGCTTAAAATTGAGATAGTGTTACGGAATTACTTGGGAAAGTGTGATCGGGTCGATATGATAACCAGTTAATATGCTCAGATGCTACCTGTCCAACGCACAATACACGTGAGAGATTTGCTAACAAGCATGGGACAGATTTTTGTCCCCATTATTGCTTTGTTGCTCCCGTTTCCTCACTCGAACAGACTCGAACAGAAGCGATACTTCAATTGTAGATGAATAGAAGCCAGTATTCTTCTACCGTCGCATTCGTGTATTCGAGCAGTACTATCACAGCCACACTGAGTGATCGGACTTAGACACAGTTGCCTATTTGAGTGGCTGGTACCTGATCTTGTTTTGCTGGACAATTTTCCCTGGTTCTCATCTTAGTTCATTCGACGCAAGTGAAAGAGTACCCGTTGAGGCTAGACGCATATGGCTTATGTGGGATGCCCAGTTCTGACTCTACAGGTCCTATCCAGCGGTATACCATGACTGACATGGCAAGTCGTTAGCTAACAAAGTTTGACCTTCGGAAAGTAAGCGGTACTGCAATCTCCGCGCACCTGTAACCACCTTGTTTCTCCTCTCTTTGTTAAAAATAGTCAGGCATCACACCCCTCGCGGTTGTAGTTACTTGTAGCGCACAGAACGAGTAGAGTTTAGAAATTGCGATATTCATTGGTGGTAGCCGTCGAGTCTTTTCGGAGAAAAAGTAAATGCTACACCCTTTGCTGTGCGAAACACCTGTCTAGATCGGATACGAACTTAACGCTTGAAACCACCAAGGTTCAGTATAGACCAAATGATGGTACAAATTGAAAATGGGTTGCACATCTGTCACAAGGTTCCTCCACCAAAGAAGCCAGCAACAGAGCGTTGTTGTTATACTGCATTTTCCTGAGATTTACTCCACGCTAAGAATGGACTCACATTCTACGGTTGCAGCTATCCGATAGATGCTGTGCCACTACTTCCTAGACAAGATATCAATCGTTAGGTGTTCATAAGTGTGACCACTAAGGTAATTTATGATATAAGCATCCAATTTGCTTACGTAGTCTGTTTGAGGCTCAAATATGCTCCTATGTTTACCTGACTCAGAACAGTTCTTGATTGGCGGTTGGGCGCGGTAGTTAGAGCGGTTGAGGTCCTTCGCTGATATTCACTGTATGTATAGTTCCACGGCAGAAAACCTCTCAAGTCTTGTTGTGCGAACAAGAGAGTCAACAAATTTTACTTGATTGCATGCTTATGCAAGCTTACGTGGCAGTTAACAGCTTTTTTGTCTCGAACTGTTAAGTATCAAGCAATAACCGCGTCGCACTTTTGAGCTTTGATATCCGCTGATGAGGTGAATGTGGTGGGCTGGGCGATGTAAGTCACATTAGGAGAGTACCAGTGACGATCTGATATACTATATTCTGGTATTTTACATCCCGTTATGAAATTGAGAGGAGTACTAAATGCATTCTAATGAAAATAATGAGAGGTAACGTATCGCCAGTACGATCATATTGTCCGCACACAAGACACACTGTTACGCACCTCTATCCTCGGAAATCGTAGTGCTGATCACCAGCTGAATGAGTAGTGTTTCCATAACGCACAAAAGGACAGACTTGCAATTGCATATCTTGACAGGGGATGACACAATAGTCAAACAGCCTAAGATAAATGTGTTTCCCGTAAGATGATAACTTGTTGGTTACCGCTGCGTCAAGCTCCATCTAATAGAAATAAAGTGTGTCCCGTCTAAACTATTGCGCACACCTGGTGTACGCACATGATCTGGCCTGAGTTCAACAATCCAGGGACCAACACTGTTTTCAAATTGAAAGTCTAGAGTAACAAATGTGATGGATATAATCTTAATCCTCTGAACCTTACCGAATTTCACAGTGGTAATCATGAAAAAAGCTGGGATCCGAATCTGAGACTTGGCGATCACCGGTAGGATCTTTTGCCGTTGCGCTACGGATCCCGTCAATAGCGTATATTATACTGCGGGGATCTCGAAGTGTTTTGTATGTGTTCATAACGCAGTACACATATTCTGGGAACATCATCTTACTGCGAACTGAAGCACAGTCCTATCGACTACTGGAACTACTGACCTCAAGCTGCGAAGCCTGTTTTATGTTTCAGCACCGTGAGAACCACGCGGACAGTTCTAACGAAGGTAAAAGTGATCATTAAGTACAGCTTTCGGTACGGTCAGTAGCTGAATTTTATCCATTTTGTATATAGCTCTTTTAATAACTTCACCTAGGTCTAATCGATCACAAATGCTGGTCCGGCTTCACAGTGGTGCTCATAGTTCATTCACTTAGTAGGAACAGAAAACCTCAAAGAGCGAAATACATAGTAGGTTTAACGAAGGTGGACCTAGTAAATTCAAATGTACCAGCCGTTGAAATGACTAACTAGCAGCCGATTTCAACATAGTGATCGGAAATTTTTTCAATCCGAAAGTGTCTTTTAATTTGATGTCATGTAGTATGAATAGCCAGGTACACTTTATAGCGAGACGCCATATTAGTAAGAAGAAAAAACGAAATTGTGTGGGTGGAAAAGGTAGAAGCAATCGGTCAGAGTACAAGAACCGGAATTTCGAACTCCGCCTGCTTTTGTAAACAGTGATTGGATTGCATACGTAAGGTATCAAGTGGTTCACCGAATCTATTGAACCTGCTAAAAAGGAACTGGCTTTCAGGATCTACTAGCCCCGTTGGCTGCATAGAGGCCTCAGATTGGTGCACTGAAGCGCTAAAGTAGAACATGGTCATGTAAACTTGAGCGATTGTTATCCATGCGATCAGCTACTACAAGTCGTGCATGGACCAACTTCCTCAGTGCAGGACCACTAGAGGAAAGCTCATTTGTTCCAAACTCGTATTCCGCGTCGGTTGCTGTTAGGCAGAACAAGGTCTAGTTCTTAAGAGGCGCCAGCCC
The DNA here is from genome assembly GCA_944474145.2 of Dicrocoelium dendriticum. Lineage (NCBI taxonomy): Eukaryota > Metazoa > Platyhelminthes > Trematoda > Plagiorchiida > Dicrocoeliidae > Dicrocoelium > Dicrocoelium dendriticum. Next base: position 12,235,128 of record OX104064.1, read on the forward strand.
TATTATCCTTCTGGACAATGTGGGGAGACCAGAGGATGAGTTGTGGGTAAGAGCTTGAGTTCGTTAGCAGGGCACAAAAAGTAGACATTCAATCCATCATATATCACTCGTGAATCCAGGGAATAGAACAATGTTTGTGATACCCAGCCATTTGATTAGTAATGGTGAGTACTCATCACACTGATCATAGATTTATTCGAAGAAAACCGTGATCCCAGTTTCGTACGGTAGCTTCATAACTACACAGAAATTCCACAACACTCTCCTCTTGCAGAGGATCCAGCTTTCAGATGGAAAACAAAACCTTTCAGCATCTTGGCTTACCTTATCATTTGCTTGCAAATAGCCAACTTATACGTGATGCTTACCGTACAGAACCCAGATATTGGCTTTCAGCGGACGACAATATGTGGGATTCTCCTCTTCCTGAACCCAAAATAGCTACGAACTAATTTTTTGTTATTCCCACCATGATTCTCAATGACTGGATAGGCAATACTATTGCAGGTTTTTTGAAGAAGATCCCTAACCTTTTACATTTTAGGGAAAACTGCAGATGTGGGTGGATATATTTCCGTTGAAACTTGGAGAGCCTGGCCCATCTGTGGATATCACACCACGCCGACCAAACGAATACGAGTTACGTGTGATTGTCTGGAACACGGTAGAGGTGATCTTGCAAGAAACTTCGATTACCGGAGAAAAGATGTCAGATATCTACGTAAAGGTGAGTATCTTGACTCCCATTTGTCAGAACAATATGCGGTTAGGAATGAGACATTGGCCAACATTGCTTGTGTTGAGTAGCTGACTCTCGAGCCATGTGTGTGACAACAGTCCGTGCTTTGGTTCTGTGAGGTAGGCTATGGCCGTACACAATGATGCATCCATTAGGGAAACGTACGATATCGACAATATCCTGGCGGGAGTAGCGTCTAGTTGCCAAAATATCTTCTCATTCACGAGGTCTGAACCAGAGTTAATGCGTGCATCTTGATACACCTAGCAGATGGTGCATATTGGTAGTGGAAGTGGTGGCCGTGTTCATGACCATTTGAGATAGTTCAAGTATGATAGCTTTAACGGCACATCTTAAGATATCCTCTGCAGCAACCGAAGCCGATACAACCTCTTTGGTCAGCCAATTTTGGTAAAAATTCAAGGGCAGTTTTCAGAGTTTGTTGCATTACATCCGTGTGAACTGCGGAAAGTTTACTTGTGGACAGATTATCCGAAAAGATTATCCGATACTTCGGTACTATAAACATGGTTAAAACCCCCATTAGCGCCACTTATACACTTAAGGAAATAGAACTTACTTCCTTAATACGTCGTCGAAATCCATATAAATTTACTTTAGCTTCCAGGAAGCGCGTCCCACTATCACAAAACATAAAGATGGTGGGGGATTAAAGCTCACGGTTTTTCTTTGTTCGAGGTAGCTGAGAATTTCTCTCCTATTAACATTAACTCGAGATTACTTGTATCGTATTGTCTCTGCCGAAAAATGGAGTTTAGTCCAGAGCGGTATGCTTAGATAACGCGCTCAAGCTAATCCACAGGGAACAGTGGTCTATCCACCCTCAGAAAGAATTAGGTAACCACCATCAAATGGCATATGAAACTGGGTGCTCAGAAGTATCAGTGCCATGAAGGGCGAGTCTTGCCATTGTGTGTAGCGCCTTGTGTCCACTGTGGCAGTCCCATCGTGCGGTAAGTTTTTAGACTACTTCGTTTTAAAGTTACGGATCGCTAGGGAATAACGCAGCACTATGATATCACATGCGTTGCGAATCAGACCTTGGAAAATATATACTAATCGTTAAAATTCTTCCAGGAGCGTGTCAGCTTAAACCACCATCGAAATACCAATGAGGTAAGTGGTGCATTGTAACCCTCGATCTTCGATTGAGTACTTGGGGCCAAATCAAGGAGACACCCATATCCACTGTGCATTCCCCCGTCGTTGTGTTCCTCGAACGCAACAAAAGCACAGAGGGTGTTAAACGATCGGTAGAAGAGCAAGACCTATATAAACACTTTTTATACCACCCACTCAGTTCGGCCGCCTGTAATAAATAAATAACGTTTTATTCCTCAGCATTGCCAGGCACAGACCAATTGGGTGGTCTTATCAACATGTACAACGTGATCGCATAATATAGTTAATTATGCGTTTTTTGATCAATGGTTCCCATTTGGGTTTTCGAATTGATTAGCAGTTTGGAAAAAGTAGAGAGATAAAGAAACTGGGAACACTAATAAATGTAGATTTCACGGAAAGTTCAAGTAAAGTAATACGGTCATCCATGGAACTGTCCCCACGGGATTCGCTTCCATGCAGGGTATTCCCACGATGGGTTTCACTCGCACTTCCATGCTCTAATTGGATCTGTGCCTGTGGCAAGATAGTAAATAGGCCATCAGAACTAAGTACCAAATGTCTTTTTTAGGGCTATTTTTTGCATACATTATAGGCAATGAAGCCTCAGCCCGTTCTGTCATGCGGATCAATCAAGTATGGCACTTTTTAGTTTTAAGCCAGTAAGTCAGTAGTAGTATGATTTGCATGGGTATACTTTTTATTTTGGAGGCTGTAATCCGTCACCACAAGAGATCAGCCCATTCATGACCAACGGTGAAACAAGAAGAATATAAAGTATGAGGAATTATAAAACATAACGATGAATACAAACGCTTGCCGATAGGCCAGTCACAATTTGATGGAAAATCTTGGCGAATGCGACGATGGTACAGAGACATCAGCTTGAAAGACGTAAATAAATAAATAAATAAATAAATGATATATTTCTCGACATGCGAGACACAGGCAGACTACGAGCCTGATCATGTGGTACAACAAAGTCGGGTAGTGGAGAGGGATATTCAGTGATCAATTGTGTTCACATAGGAATGTTTCAGTGCTAAATCAATTAAAAATAGTAAAGGAGTAAGAGTAGTAGAAGTTGAGAGTAAGAATAAAAGTAGATATAAAACTGTCAGTTTAATTGGAGTAATACGACCCATCATGAAACCGTCTCCCGGAGACCTGCTTCCACACTTCTCATCCACATCTCATCTGGCCATGTGCTATTGTGGCGATATATGTATACAGTTATGTGGGGGCGTGTGATATATATTAAGCTCTCCCCATCGTATAGCCATCTTTCATCTGATTTGTTTCCAGTACTGTATTGTGGGGGCCTGTGTTCAATGAAAGCTCTCCCCATCATACAGCTATCTTTTAGCTGATTCAATTCCAGCACTGTACTGTGGGGGCCTGTGTTTCATATTAAGCTCTCCCCATCGTATAGCCATCTTTCATCTGATTTGTTTCCAGTACTGTATTGTGGGGGCCTGTGTTCAATGAAAGCTCTCCCCATCATACAGCTATCTTTTAGCTGATTCAATTCCAGCACTGTACTGTGGGGGCCTGTGTTTCATATTAAGCTCTCCCCATCGCACAGCCATCATTTGGGTTGTGGCCAGCCACAGGATGCCTGCGCCTACACAGGGACCATGGGTGGCTTGCGCTGCACCACCCACAGCTCCAACCACACACCCCATATCCAGTGTAAACCCGAAGGACTAAAACCGGGAGGCATGTGGGTGGGAGCCACGTTCCATCAACGGAGCCGGCCCACACTCCTTCACAGACAAACACAAGCACGCTGTATTTGGGAAATCAAGCGCACACAAGGCGGTGGCTGGACCGTAGTCCGCTCCACACTAACTGCATGGAACCACTCTTTGATCTTAACACGGCCACAAGGACCGTGCACCCCGTCCCCTCCAGCAACGACCAACTGTCTCCTGGAGCCAGTATGAACGAGGTAGTGGGTAATAGACAGGTAGACACCTTGTCAACATGCACATCAAGCGCAGCCACACCGGGATATCAAGCAACAGCCAATCACCTGGAACGACAAGATGAAATAAAACAAATCCAATAATGCATACAGATACGGTGGCATAACACTAAGCTAAATAAGCATATGAAGTAAGTCGGCTAGCAACGAATCTGCGATAAGGAAAAATGTCCACGTTAGTTAAAAATGCTGCAAACGCAACAAAGTTACCGAAGATAAGCGCAATTAATGTAAGCAACGTGGCCAGTTAATGGAACATTATTCAGGTAGGCAGAACAAACAAAATAAAGTGGAATGAAATTTATGCACCTTAAAGAGACCTAGTTTAAGTGTAAGTTGTTTTAGCCCAACTGCGGTGAAGAAACATCGAGAATGCATGGGGCTTATACGACCTATCTAAAGTGCACGAGAATCACACGGGTACAAACTGGCCACGGTTTCAGATGTAATGATCGAATCAAACCAACCGGTTGTGAGAGTGCTCAGTTGTCCAAAGTCCGCGGAGGGTAGATTGTCCTTCAATAATCGACCGCTCCGTGCACAGGTAACCCTAAGGTCAATTCCTTTGAGCGCCGCGTCACGTTATGCCGCAGGTTCCAACAGGTGCACACGCACAAATCCGGCCAAACAGAGAGATTTGCGTGCGTTCGATAGAGCGCGATTCACAATGCGGCGTGAGAGCTCTTGGCCAACCAAGGCAGTGTACGAAGATATACTTGCTTCTAGTTGCTTTATGCAGCTACAAACAGGGTTGGTTTAGGTCTCTTAAAGTAGACCTAGCAATAGGCTTTCCGATAACTCCAAAAACCTTGATGAAGGCAGAAAATTGGTGCACTCGTAGGCGAACGACTGTGCTGAAACAGCCAAAATTGAAAGCCGGATTTTGACGTTGATCCGTCTATAGTACCTTCAAGAAAGTTTGCGCAATGGGTAGACCTGATCGAGCCCGATTGAATGAGTGTACCCAGGCCGATGTGCGAAGAAATTTGAATCGGAAAACTTGAAAAGTCAGGAGCAATGGAAAAATTCCGACCAGCACGGCGAGTGACGAGTTTGTCTATATGTTGCCGTGTCAGACTCTAGGCATTAACCATGCATTTAGTAAACACTAGTCAGGCTTACAGTCTGTTATAAAGAGGTTCAGATGGTTTGAATATCTGTTGACGATGCTGTTGCCGTGCAGTAAAGCAATCAAAACTGATAACAGTAGCTCAGTCAAGGAAAACCATGAAGCTCACTGTCGTATAACGTAAAATTGTTGACGAAACAGTGGTCTGACGACGATTGACTAAACTTAATACCCCAAGTCATAAAGCCTGTTCGGTTAACGCCTAAATGGTTATCTGGTTCGTCGCTGGGGCTCGACGTCATTCTGATCGGCTACTGTAGCCATGTGTAGCGTGCGCGCTTGGTTGTCTAATCAGATGATTGCAACTTCCTTATGAGGACATTAGAAGTAAGACCATGAAACCATGCAAATTCTGAATGAAGAAGATATTTCCAATGGCTCCTTTCGGATATTTTCATCCAGAAACCCACATAGATGATCTGATTTGCTGGTAATTGTTAGGTTCTGTTAATTACACTCGATTGAGTAAACAGATTCCGTGTGGAGTACCTCGCCATGAAATTAGCATGACACACTACTCCTCTCCACATCCGTCTACAGTTTTTCCATAGATCTTGTGCCCAATGGATGGAGGTTGCGGTAATGATGCTTCATTCAAGTTGGGGAGGCGCAGACGTTCCGGATGCTACAGACAAACAGTAGTTACTCTACTTGTGTGGGTAGGACGATGTTCCAACGTACAAAATACCGTCTAGCAAGGCTTTTTCGTCAAAATAATTAAGGAGCTGCTTCGGCACTGAAGGTACTATGGTACGGAAAACCGCGTGACAAAAGGGACAGTGCCGAACACTTATTTGCAGACTAGATAAGGTGCTCAACTGCATATCTTCAAACTGCTTAATCTGTGATCGGAATGAATAAATTGTCGCAACATTTAGTTATCTAGTATCTTAACCCGTCGAACAACCTCCATTGACCCTAATCTCTCCCAGCAGTTGTCACTTTTCGAAGTTGTTTTGCGAAATGAGGGAAGGCCGTGGACCTAAGTGAAAACTGACTGCAAGTGATCTTAATCCATGTTGTACGAAAATGCAAAAGGATAGATAGTTTATACTGTCTACCATCTGGCACTCAGTATCCTAGCTGTCCGGTTGTGAATCCACTACTGCTAAAATGGAGTATTCTCGCGCTATCGGTCTCTATAGACAAATGAGCCTTTCAGTGCACACAATTTGTCCGCATCAGCACCCGCCATTTTGGAATCGATCGTTATCTACCAATCCCACTCACGCGATTGTTATCAACTACGAGTACTATTGACTGGCATGTTGTTGCTTCATGAGTTGTCGGATCTTAATGGTTACAGATTTGACAGGCCTTTTCATTGTTTCAGATACCCACAACCCGAACGCTTACATGTTGACTTGGCTATGCTCTCTTGTTCGCTGCATGTGTTCTACTCAATGCGTATGCCTCTGCCCATGATTTTCCGGATCTACCGTGTGAATGCTTAATCTTCATTCTGGTCCAATGGAACATTTGTCTTTGCTTGGAAACATCTAAAAGCCGACTTACGTCGACGTTGATGTATCAGTTCGTATCATTGCCAAAACTTGCGACATAAATACACATTGAAACCAGTCAACTGCTTCATAGTGTAACAACTGCATGTGTGCTGCACATGCCTACTCACTGGCTTATAGCTAGGCACCAAACCTGCCGGACCTGATGGGCCCCACCCACTGATTCTCAAGTCACTTTCGACTATTATCTCTCCTATCGTGACTGACGTTTTCAACAGGTCGCTGTCCGAAGGTTCGTTGCCGAGTGACTGGAAATGTTCGGTGGTGAAGCCTATTCCGAAAGACGGCGGCCCTAGCAAAGCAGACAACTACAAGCCAATTTGTCTGACACCTATTTTACAAAAGTTGCTGAGAAAATCGTAAAAAATGGATTATTGCAATTGCTACAGTTAAAAGAGGTCCCGACGTCCGCACAGAACGGCTTTATGCAAGTCCGCTCATGCATTAAAAATTTGCTTGTGAAGAGCCACTAATGGTTGCAGGCAATCAGCAAGGGGAAGTCTATCGACGTGATATTCACTGATATCAGTAAAGTGTTCGACAAGATCAGCCACGAAGTCCCCCTTCACAAATTCAGGATGTGCGGTGTCGGTAGCTCACCACACCAGTGGATCTGCGACTTCTTTGTTGAACGAAAGTGGAGGGTAAAGGTCGACGACCATCTATCTGACTGGTATCCCTCTACAAGTGGCGTACCCCAAGGCACTCTGCTGGAGCCCACCCTGTTCTTGATCCACATCAACGATCTACCTCAGGTTCTCCGGTCACCGTGTGCTTCAATTGCGGACGACATGAAGATTTGGAGAGAAATTGACGCTCCGGACGACTGTGGCGTACTTCAGCGGGACATCAACCTCCTGTCTACATGGTCTGCAGAAGTTCATCTCCAGGTTAAACCAGCCAAGTCCGCATTTATGAGCTTGCGGAAGGATATTGTCGGCCGAAGCTACACCCTTGACGGCCGACCGCTATATCCCACACCCTCCGTGAGGGACCTAAGTGTACTCTCGTGCTGCGATTTAAAGTCTGTGGCCAACACGAACAGGTTATATCGTAACGGACTGCGCATGCTTTGGGCGACCAAACCTAGCTTCGGCACACGGCATGAAGAGGTTGCCACTTGCTTATGCTCTCTCATCATTAGAGTATGGTTCACTCGCCTACTCTCCGATTACATGAGGCGAGGCACAAAAAATCGAACGGGTCCAACACGTTGCTACAAGGCTCATCCCAATTTACCTGGCTAAAGTAATGAATACCGGTGCAAGAAATTAGGACTCCACACCTTGTCCTACCGTCGGGTGCGAGTCGAACACATTATGACTTACCGTATACTACATCTCAGTGACTTCCCCATGCTGAGGCCAATATTGCGCTTACGAAGGCCATGCAGCACACGCGGACACAGATGCAAATTTGTCGTGCCGGATGTGAAGCGAGTTCTTCCAACGGAGAGCGGTAAATATTTGGAACAGTTTGCCTGAACATGTGATAGAGGCCACATCTGTGCAACAGTTCAAAACGTTGCTGGATTTATATTTTACCATTATTCGATTCAGAAAACGATTGCACAATTACGATGATACCTCACATTTGTGAATCCTGCAATACCGTTAGTCAGATATTTTATAGGTTACATGAGAACGATAACGATATTCACAGCGGACGATCTTTGTAAAGTTTTTCACCGTATTTCGAATGAGTTGTACATAATTCAGTTCTGCTTGCGCTATAGTACAGTATTCAGTTTATGCTGTACTTAAAGATTGCTGCGCATTGATCTGTCCATGAGTTTGATCACTTATTATATACAAGGAATATTTAGCTGCGTTATAGTAACTTTACTTTATTTTTACTACAAAGTGCGCTTGTGATATAATTGAAGATTCACTCCAATGGCACACTCCTACAGTATACTCGTAAATTGAATCTACCTGATTGCAACAAATGAGTGTCGCATTTTTGTAGTCCACATCAGTGATCTTTCACTCCGATGATAAACAGGTATAAGATACCTTTTTGATTTATATAAAATAAAAAAACAGTCTGATAGTTTTAAGGCTTCCCTTGTTTTCACCACACCGATTAGTCATCTGAGCCTGACATCTTTAGGGCCGTGCTAGTTACAGCCAGAATTCCAGCCGTTGTGCAAGACCTCAGGTCCTTCTAATTTTTGCCCACTTCAATGGGATCTTTTCAGGGTTGGTTATCCGGTGTGGAGGAACGTCAATGCACCGACGTCCACTACCGCTCTTTGGACGGTGAAGGCAATTTTAACTGGCGTTTCGTCTTCCCGTTCCACTATCTACCGGCGGAGAATTTTGTTGTGGTCCGACGTAAACAGCACTTCTGGTCACTGGATCAAACGGAGCAGCGAGTGCGACCCAAATTAATTCTCCAAGCCTGGGACAATGATCTATTTTCTGCGGACGACTTTTTAGGAGCGTTAGAGTTGAACTTGGCCTGCATGCCATCACCCGCAAAGACGGCAAGGAAATGTAGTCTGGAAATGCTTCACACTGCCAGGCCAATGAGGATGCTGAATCTGTTCGACTGTCGCAGAGCGAGAGGTTACTGGCCATTCATGGATGAAGAAAACGGACAGCAATCACTGACTGTGAGTTTTTGAAGTGAAAGCAACTAGGAGGAGTATGAATGAATCATGACACACTGTGATCCTGCACAGGCCGACCGCTATGAGCTCAGCCATTAACTGATGATTTGCGGTGTTGTGTTTAGGACTGTGTTTGATCTTGTGGGGAACCGCAGCCCTTTCTAACACAAAGCTTATCCAACCATGGCCTCACGCCGCCCGAGTAATGATGACGCTCTTAACTCCTCCATTAATGCTCTCCTAGCCACTGAAATCATCTAATCGCATTGACCGGCCAATTCGCTTCATTTACTCATCTCATTTAAATACCCTATGTTAGTTGTATTCCTATCTGCTGTGGTATGCTGGCCTGATGCGAACCACCGAAAACAAGCTTGTCCGCCTAACTGTCTTTTGTTACTGATAAATAAAAGACACAAAACCATCCAGCTGCAAGCAACGAAAACCTGAGAAGAAGAGTAACGGGACCAAAGTAAAACAAAATAAGAAAAACGGGTTGATGTACCTTATAGCTCTTTTTGGGCATTCAAGGTTCCAAGTAGTATAGCTGAGTAGAGTGATGAAATGTGTGCAGCTGCGGAAGATAGTTAAAGCGAATTTTACTTGGCTGGACCTTACGCCCACTGACGAGTACCAATAAGACGTAACGGCTATTTGGTGCTTTTTCGGATTGGTGGTAGAATGTATGGGTGAAAGATTGCTGCGAGGAACGTTCAATATAACTAGACAAGAATCTCCTACTCGTGAACAAACTAGATGTCGCAGAACTTGGTCTTTCAGGGGCAAACGGTTTAGGCAAAAATAACTATGTGACTAGCCTGTATAAACTTCGATGAATATAACTAGGTCGTTTCCATAACCAACGACGACTCTACATTCATGAGATTCTTCCTTTGCTTCAATCAAATGTACTCCAGTGTAGCCAAATATTAACCAATTAGCGCAGAGGCAGAGATACATAGGCGTCCAACCATCTGCCCCATCTGTTTGCGACAACCTAGCCACTTGTCTCGTCTTGTAAATCCGTTTCGTTCCTCTGACTGTATACTCCCATCACACTAGACATTCGCCATAACAAATCCCAGATGCTGTCATACATAGCGGTAGCTAGCGAAAGGTTTAACCCCATACAACTAACCCAGTCTTCTGCAGCGTTGGTCACTTGCCCGGCAATGGAAGATGAGTCGGGATATATCGTACTTAACTCGTAGGGCACTCGTAGGTCAACTGTCGTTCCCTGTGGCCTAGTGGCATAGGCGGCTGGCTAGTGATGCAAGCCGTAATGATCACAGGTTAGGTTCAGATGGAACAGGCGGATGAGTAATACTGACGAGTCCTGGCCATCTGGTACTTTTCCGGATTGGCGGTAGACTACCTGACTTGAAAGTTTCCAAAGCTGACGTTCAACACGACTCACTAAAGGGTCGAAGCTTGAAGTTAGCAATAACTAAGAACCAGAAGAATAGGCAGTAGTTTGAGAAAGGAACGTTTGATAAGTCTTTCCACACGGATAACCCCATGAAGTTCAACGTGGCAAGTAGTGACAGAGAAAACTATTACAAAATACATGAGTGTAAAGAGCCCAAGAGGGCTTGAGCTGCGTGTCTCCTTAGAATCCAATTGGTATAAACGTCTAATGTGAAAGTAGTGCTGTGATAGGGAAAGATCAAACGAAATCGGTAAGTCTTTCCTTTCAGGACTCTATATGCGGTAAATTACATAATTATCCGCAAATAATGCCCGAGCAGATGCGGATACATACATTCTCGCATTACAAGTCAACTGAGATACATTCCAAAACTGAAACGTAGTGACTCTTACTAAAGTGACACGCAGGTGAATAAAACGTGTCTCTCAATTTATCCATTTGAAGAATTTTCATCATTGTTATCCCTAGAACTCATTCCATTAGGTTAACCGAACGAAGGCTAATCCTTACTTAAGAATGGTCGCTCCTGGAATGCTCTCTGTATTTAATCATGAAAAGCTGCAAAGAAACACACAGATCGACCTAGATTGACTGATTTCGCAATAGCATGCCAATGCATTGCTTAGGTTGAACGTGAAATATAAATGCTGTCTTACACAGATTAGTTGTATTGAAGCATCTCTGTTTCGTCATTTAGGGAAAAATTGAAATGGAACTGGAAATGCTAACTAAAGCTGAAGCGCTCGCCAAACCTACAGGAATCGCCCGCGACGAACCCAATGAACATCCTCACCTTGATCCTCCAAAGTGAGTTCATTCATACACATATTATAGGTTGAATACAAGGGCTCATACCTGGGCTATGCTAGTTACTTGGTCATAATAAACTATTCAGATCAAGAGAGCAATCTCGTATTGCGAATAAAAATGTCGGTTTAGCAAGTTCCATGAACTGAATGAGAGACAACAAATGGAGAGAAAAAGGTGACAAAATGGAAAGCCCTCTGTTAGACCTACTAGTGTCCATAAGAAAATAAACGGAAAAGGTCCTGTCTTGATTATGTGAGAGTATGTTGGTAGATGCATAGTTTGTTACGTTACGTCGCCTCTCGTATTACACGGATTATAATTCATAATGTAGGTGGGTTATGGCAGTCAAGGTGTTTTTTGGACACGGATAATATGGGTACGAAAAGAAACGATAGAGAGGGCATTCCAAGGTTGACACTCATCGAGAGAGACAGTGTTCCGGCGACTTCCAAATGGGATAGATGGCCAACTTGAACTGGCAGTTGCTCAGGCATGTGTTGCGACTGTTGCAGAAGGTGGTGGCAAGCGTGGTTGGATTTTCTTAGTTGTTGGTGCGTTAATATAAAGGCCCTTCTCCCTAAGGTGACGATACTGTCCGCTGTAAAATCTTGGGGTCCTCAGTCTGTTGATATAACAGATGGAACAATTCGCTGGCGTGCCTGGATACTGTTCGTTTTGGAGTCTCCAGTGCGGCGAAAGCTTGCTTCTGCCAAGCTGCAAGGGGTGGGTGGAGTGTGCTACATGAGGCCGAAGTAGGTGCTAAGCAATTCAGGTAGACTAACAAAGCAAACCGCCCGAACATCATCTCAAGAAGACTGGCGTGTTTGTTCCCTTTCTTTATCACATATCATATTTCCTTTAGCGATTGGGCGTTGTAGTCTAACTACTAGAGGCACTCACCCAATCCGCCAAGGAAGAACACAACAAGCGACACGCACAGGGGGTTCTATTGTCAAGTCACGTCGTCCGCTAACACAGTTAGCTGTTGCCGTTGTTTGATGAACGCTCAAATCTGGTACATACGCGAAATCCCAATTTTTGGACTCCCGCGCGCTTGTAATCTGCTTTCTGGTCACAGCTTACGTTATTTGGGACTGACGAGCAATTGTCCGTCGGTTACCTGTGAGCTCACATCACCGTCACGTACCTTATAACAGCTTCATAGGATCGAAATCATATTGAACCAACGTTCCAAGGTCGCGCTTCTGCATAGCATGGCCATCATAAATGTATATACTATTCGGCTGATGACGCAATTGGACCATCTTACATTTAAATGAATTAAACTGGAGTCGGTTCTTAAATGATTAATCCTAACAACCATTCGTATCTTTTTGGAGTGTCTCATGACCTTCTTGGTCGTCAGTCGCCCACCACACCTTAATATCATCTGTAAAAATAAGGATGTTGAGGCTATCCCACTTGGATTACTCAAGATCCACAGACAGTTCAGCGAAGCATCATGATCGAGGTCGAGTAAGCAGTTGATATTGCAAATTAGTGCAGCCGTTTCTGTTTACGTTGTTATTGACATCCTGCTATTTGTTCCGTTCCCCAACGCACAGGAGGCCTGAAACGTCATTTTTCTGGTTACTATCTCCTTGGAAAACGTTCAAGTATATTATATGGCGACGGTTCCGATGGATCCTCCTGACGATCCTGATCTGTGTGCTGCTGGGACTTCTGGTAGTTCTATTCATCTACGCCATGCCGGTAAGTACTGTACACCATGAGTAACCATCTGGCGTTAAACATCTCTTGCAGAAGTACAGACTGAATTCAAGTTGGAAACCACGCGATGAAAGGTCGCTTTTACCCATGCCTAGGCAACTACAAAGTCCTTAGTTGACGACCTTTATGAGGGTTCTGCATGGTCCAGATGATAATCGCTTCGCTTTTTGTTGAGATTGTCTGGAGTTGTACATTGGTTAACGTTGTTGGCGGTTGTGATACACAACCGCCGTCAGTAGAGTGAACGCACGGCCTCAGTGCAATTCGCCCTACGAAGACGGAAAGTGTCCTAAGTGCACGTTTCATGTTCGCTGATTAGAAGAATTGCGAGTTTGAATCCACAAGGCGTTAAAGGAGATTTAACACATCACAAGCGATTCCTCGTTCGGTACCGAGACCGTGTCCACTACCGTGTGTAGGTGGCAAGGATTTGTACTGTCCATAGACAAATGCATAGGGAAACTGACGAATGAAACATTTTGCAACGGAGTTACTATTATAGAGACATACGCAGGCACTGTGAAAAACGAGAGTGATGTGATGAGTTCAGCGTGTTTCCACACTGACGTAATGGTGAAAAATGTAAGGCGTGGATTCAAACGAGCGACGCATTAGCACGCAAGCGTCTACAAGCTTTAGTCTGATGAGGAACACCCACTTGCGTTTTTGGTGGTATTTGAACAAGAGCTATAGAGCCGTGGTCGGTATGACCAGGATTGGTGATTGTCTTTCTACGAAGCATGGCCACAGTCCCAGTGAACTATGGGTGGATTTTAGAACCTGATAGTAAGAGATAACACTAAGGAAGATTTGCCGGTTGGTAAAAGCTTCCCTTCTGATCATCTTTGTAACTGCTCAACTTTTGGTCGCTAGAACGCTGGCACTGACTTTTTGTTACTTTTTAGTTAATCCGAACGTCCAAGGAAAGGAACAATCATATTACTGTGATGGCTTAATTCTCTCCGAATTATTGTGTTTTGTACGTTTCTTGGAGACAGGCATGTTTGAACTGACTCCTCTCCATAGTGTAAGATCTTAGGTCAACGCGTAGCTCAAGAACGCGTGCTGCCCACAACCTCCCTCCATTATTGTGTGCAACAATGACACTGGTTGTGCTAGCTACACAGCGGGTATTCCGTGAAAGAGCATCACTCGACACAACTAGCAGAAGCTAGAATGACACACGATTCCACACCGGAGTTTAACGAGATGTATACGAAAAACAAACCTCAGTGGCACCCACCATACAATGAAAATTTCCAAGACGCACATTCAAGACGTGCACTTGCTTCGTTAAATGTGCTTGCGAATGGCAGGAGGTTTTCTAACATTAAAAAATCCATAAAGTTGAGATAAAGGACCCCGAAAACTGTCACATTCAGTACGGAAAAGAGGAGACTATTTATGAGTTAAATGTGAAATTCGTAAACTAGCACTCACTAACCTCTGCGTATTAGAGCACGCATTATTGTGCTGCCGACTGTTGAAAGGATCTTCGAGGTCAAGAAAAAGAAGCCATACAGCCTCGGAATTTCCATCAAGTGTAGATGCAATGGAGAGCCTAAAGTAGGTTACGGTGATATGTGAAACATCCTCTGGTGGACACCCGGTGAAGATTTTGGGGATAAGCGACCTCTTGAAGCCTTACAGCACCACGAGATGTTAACTGTGACGTAGACAATTTTGTAATGAATGCATTATTTTAGCCAAACTCTGCATCCATTTCCTCTAAAGCGTGGTCATTATGATGGAACCAGCTGGAGAGATGCGGTAGGCCAGTGATAGTCCGCTTTCAGTAGGCTTTGCCTAGGCACGGCACGGCACTGCATCACGCCAGCGTTTGAAGTGGTAGCCCCACGGTGGTGAACCCACCCATATGCTTCTGTTAAAAGTAAAGAGCATTCGTCTCTGATGTCCCTTTTAGCTGTTGGTTGGAACGCGTAACGTACAACTCGGATGATATAGGTAAACTAATGAACAATGAACAATGAATTTATACGGGTTAAGAAGCGTTGCTTTACAAGCCCCGTTGGATATTTGGTGGGGATATCAACATAATAATTATGATGAAAAGGATAGTAAAATAGTTAACACTTTAAATACGAAAATAAGGACTTATCGTTTGCTTCGCTGCAGTCCTGCGATCCACTTAGATTCACAACACTCACAGTTAACAACAAATAATTCCAGGGTAAACTCCAGGTGTAGGATGGAGACATAGTGTTAAGTAACAAAGTGTAAGTGGATGAGTGCATCGTCCAACCGTCTTTTAAATATTGTTAGTGTCGGTGCAGAGACGACCGATTCTGGGAGAGCATTCCACGGGTGACAGACACGGATGGAAAAGAAATTTCTGCGGCACTCCAGACGACTGTATTGTTCTGCGAGTTTTAATGAGTGGCCCCTCAGGTTTGTATTGCTGCTGAGTTGCAGTAAAGGGCGGCACACATGATGTGGGTCTCGCAGAATCAAGTATGTCATAATCAGGTCGCCTCGTAGCCTGCGATAGCTTCCACTGAACAATCCTAGTCGTCGCAGCCTCTCCTGGTAGGACAGATTGCGCATTCCAGTTACGTTCTTAGATGCCCGGCGTTGAGGCTGCTCCAGTGCATTAAGGTCGTGTTTCAGCCATGGATGCCAGGCTTGAATTGCGTATTCGACATGGGGGCGAACATACGCACTGAGCATTTGTCGAAATATGGAGCTGTTTATTTGTCCAAACGCCCGCCTCAACAGTCCAACGTGTTGGTTCCCGGTCTTCGAGGCCTTTTCGGATTGCCTGGAGCAACCCAAGTCATCTTGAACCAGGACACCCAAGTCACGTTCGAGAGTTGATTGTTGCAGTACATCCGTTCCGAGTCGGTATGAGTAGCTGCCGTGATGTCGGATGGAAAGCACCTTGCATTTACTGACGTTGAAATGCAATAAGTTTTGGATCGACCAGTGATACACTGTATCTAAGTCACTTTGGAGCACATGTTGGTCGGCGTTCTCCTGGATCCTGCGCCAGATCTTGATATCGTCGGCAAACATTAGGAAGTTTGAAGCGATTCCCTGTGCAAGGTCATTAATAAACACCAGAAACAAACGTGGACCTAGAACTGAGCCTTGTGGCACACCACACTCCACTTGTATGGGGTCCGATAAAGAGCTCCGAACTCTGACCACTAATTGCCTTTGAAATAGAAAGTTGGCGATCCAGCTTAAAAGAGGGTCTCCGATCCCGTAATGCTGCAGCTTGGATAGAAGTATCCGATGGTCTAGACGATCGAAAGCCTTGGAAAAATCCAGGTAGATCACATCAACACCTTCTCCAGCGTCGGCTGCCTCGGTCCAACTACTGCGTGCAATGAGTAAATTAGTTGTACATGACCGCTGTCGACGGAAACCGTGCTGTTCAGGAGTGATGAGGTTGCAGTTTTCCAGATAGCACACCAGTGCATCGGCAACTATGGATTCCATGACCTTGGATAGTATAGGAAGAAGGGTTACTGGGCGGTAGTTGGAGGGATCAGATCTGCTTCCACCTTTGTGAATCGGGCTTATTATTCCAAGCTTCCACATGGCGGGAACTTGGTTCCGGTCTAAGCAGTGCTGAAAAAACTGAGCTAAATGTCCTGCCAGTTGGTTTGCTGCTACTCCCAATGCCTCAGGACGAATGGCGTCGACACCCGGCGAGCTGTGTTTGCGTAGAGAAGTCAGCTTTTGCAATACAGCCTCTGCGGTAAAATTGATGTGGGTTAGTCCTGGTGAGCAGAATACAAAGCTTGGTAGATCGCTTGGTGGCAAGACCCTTTGAAACGTGGGGGCGTATTGCATCTGCAGCGCGTTTGCAGCTTCCATAGACGTTCTTGTTGGGCCCTCAGCCGTCTTGAGTGGAGGAAATCCTTGCCTCACCTTTCGTAGGCTATTAACGTGCTTGTACAGCAGTTTGTGGTTAGCACTGAAGGTTTTTGCGATGTTCTGCTGATAGGCGGCTTTGTCTTCTCTTAACAGTTGAGTGCAGTGGTTACGTTGGGCTACGTAGTTGTCCCATTTTTCTGGTGCTGGAGCTTCTCTGTACACTCGCCATGCTGCGTTGCGTACTGTCATCCATTTTCGGGTTCTGCTCCTAACGAAAGAAACGGATTTGCACTTATTGCAAGCTTTTATCTCTGAAGCCTGTGCAATCAGCTGACTGAATGTTTTGACGAACTCGAGCCAGGCGACTTCCGGGGGTTCTTCTTCGAGGAAAGACCATGTTGTGGCGCTGACTAGCTGGGCGAGTCGGTCGTACCTTGTGATGGTTCGCACAGTATCATCGTTATCATTCCGATATTCTGCATAGCAGACGAAGTTGAAACTGATGACTGCGTGATCACTGCGACCCAACGGGCAGTCTAAAACCAACGCATCAATCATATGCTCCTCGTTGGTAAGCACAAGATCCAACACAGATGGCCTGTTACCAGTTCTGAACCGAGTGGGCAAAGTGATGTGGTTGTAAAGAGGAGCAGTAGTTACTAGATCTTGTAAATCGGTTTTGAATTGTTCGCCGGTTGTGGCAGGGGCTTCTAAACAATGTACGTTGAAATCACCCATGATAAGAATGTGAGTGTACTTTTGTTGTAAACTGCACCTTAAAGCAGCCATTAGGTGGTAGTCGGTTTCGGATGTTGAGTTAGGGGCGCGGTACACCAGGATAATAAGGCAAGCGTCCCTGCCTTTTAACTGCAACCGGCACCAAAGAGAGTCGGGGAACTGCGAATCTGAATCCTCCACGGCTTCGCACTGTAAGTCGTTTCGGTAGTACAGGATTACCCCTCCTCCTTTTGTGAGCCTATCGTTCCGGATCAGCGACATGCCGGGTAGCGACACTTCAGCGTCCGTCATTCCCGTGTGCAACCATGTCTCGGTGATACCAATGACATCATACGAGCCGGAAGCTTGGCGATCTTTCAGTTCGGCCAGTTTGTTAGAAAGTCCCTGAGCATTTGTATACAAGCAGGCCAGTTTCTCAGTCTCTAGGAGCCCGCAGAGAGGTGAAGCTGTCAAGTGTGGGAGAATGCCGACCGATGGGAGGTCGGCAGTTATTCGTTTTTTTGATGGGTCAATGATACCTCGTTTGCTACTTGATTCGGCCAAGGTGCGTCCCAGCCATCGTTTAGACCTACTGCAGAGTCAATTAAAGCAGCAGTCAAGTTACACTTCTGTACATTCGTCAGGATGCTTACTGCTTCAGTTGCTTTAATACTTGAGCTGTGCGAATTGTTTGCGACCTTTAACCGAATTTCGGAAGGAAGATGTTTCCGATTTCTCCGCCATCGATCCAAAACATCCTTTGCTTGTTGCTCTGACTGAACCACAAGTTTTAGGATTCTAGGGCCGCATCCTCTATAATTCGATGAGAGAGGTATCCTGGTGAGCGATAGTGCCACAACATCATCCAAAGAAAGTGTTTCACGAATGAACCGCCACTGTTCTAAATCGTGCTTACCGGTATCTTGAACATGGTTAGAAGGATGTTCTGGCACGCCGTGTATGAAGACTGTGTTTAGGCGGTCTTGCTTGCTGTGCCCCTCTCCGGTGTTTCGTGTAGGTTGTCGCGCGCTCCAAGGGACATCAGGATAGATACGTATCCCACAGGATTCGTGTTTTAGCGCGCTTGCGGAGAGCAAAACATTTTCCACGTCGGTGGAGGATTCTAGAGTTACTCGAATAAGTCTGGGTTCACCATAGTGTGGCGAGTTCGGATGACGAGTAATTCGTAACAAGTTTACGGGCTTGGCTTTGATACTCATCTGCATACACAATGAGTTCCATTGGTCTTGGTCGTCTGATAACTTATCCCGCAATGTGATGGCGGTAGATTCAGGGACATTTGAGCATACAACAGTCCGGGCACTGTTGTTGGATCCCTTTTTAATCGATCTACAAGGTATGGTACTCATTTGTCTTGACTTGTTGACAAGTGGCTGTTTGCTGTTTTTCTCTCCATTTGCGTTAACGGTGTTTACAATGGAAGAGGACGCAACGGCGGCCTCTCGGTGGACCCTTGCAGCAATCTCTGCATATGTAACCGACGTTCTGGGAGGCTTAGTCTCGACAAGAGATATTTGAGCTACAGATACCAAGGGTTGGTGTTTGGCTGCTCCATCCTTGTTAATACTAGATGTCAGGTCTAGTGGAATTTGCTTAACCAGACGTTTTGAATGGTGCCTGATTTTCTTTGCTGTGAGTACTGCTTGATTCACGTAGGTACAGTCTGTTTTCGCCCGGTGTTCTACCAAAGTTGGAGAAGACAACGGAGATGGAGACATGGCTGATTGCGGTGCAGGCGAAGCGATTTGTTCAGCATTCCGTTGCTTAGCAGCCGCTACGCTTCTGTGGTCCATACTCGCTCCCATTGAAGTAATCTCATTGTTTATCCTCTGCTCTGCTTCTGCGATTAACCGGTCGCATTTCTCAGCTAGGATAAGCAAGCACTTAACGAGGGGGATGGTGGAACACGCAGTACAGAACCAAAATGCATCTTGGGAGCTATTTCGCTCCCGTAACTGTTGTTGGGACACATTTGCACATTTCGTATGGTACCATGCTAAACAGTGCGAACAAGCCAGACCGATTTTTACTACCCGATGACATTCTCCTAATCCGCAAATGCCTTTCGATGGGAGTCTCTTCGGTTTCGCCTTTCTGCCATTCAATTTGGTGTCGTTACCTGACCCAGTGGGTTGGTTAGCGTTCTGTACTTTTACAGCTTTGAGAGCGGCGCACATCGGTCAGGCGAGCGTGGTGGTTGCGAGGTCAAATGAGCGGTCGGCGTGGTCGGCGTGGTCGCGCGGTCCGTGTGATGGGTGATGCAGCCGCACTGGCTGACAAGGTCACAAGGAATGGCGAGTGCCTGCAACCTGAACAGAGCGCTGAACACAGATTCTTTCACAGCTGTGTTGAGAAACACTGGATCGGAGTAAGCTTAGGCTTTTCGGCCTGCCTCGAGAATTCTGTATCGAATGGTGTCACACAGAATGGCAATCGGCTCAATACGATTGATCAAGGTCTTCCTCACACACGCGTGACGTGCGTGCTACTGGTTCATTTGGATTATTTCCCTCTATCCTCTCTCCATCTTCTCGCAGCGTTGTCACTGGACGTTCATTCGAACCAGATTTACCTTAGCTCTCAAGATAAACAGTTGCTTGTGATTGTTCGGTGACGCATGCAGATGAGGCGTTGTGGAAAGAAATAATCAGGGCCGTAGTCGCGCAATAATCCAATGGAAGGCTCAGTCGATGGGCCGAGGAAGGCTAACATCCTCTGCGTCATACACATCAGGACTATGGTGAATAACTCACTGTGCTAAACTGAGTGAATACAGAAAAGCGAAACAAATGAGATCGCGAAAAGTCTTCAAGAAAAGGGGATGACAAGCGACCAACTTCACATCTCGCCGTTGTTAGATCGACATGCAAGGTGTTGGGTGATAATTGAACAATATGATAATGGGAGAGTACGTTATGGTAAAGCATCGTACTGCTAATGACACACTAGGCAGACCGAGTGCTAGTTTCTTCCAAATGCCACCAATAAATTATTCCGCACGACATCTGTCTACTCCATTCCATCTTGTTAGTGGTGAATCTCTACACCATATCACTACCATCTGCGGTCATTCCCACTTCGCTGCCCCATTACTGACCCTGACCACATAATTCAGTAGAATTATCCATTCTAAGCTAGTGGTAAGTGAGAGATCCACAACACAGATTCTGAACTCTCCTCTATCTAATTCCTTTTGGAATTGGTGCAAGTCAAAATAACGAAATACACGCCTCAAGTGGGTATGGCTCATTCGAAAGCCAACTGTGACCTATGTGTAAAAACCGTTAAGTCTGGTCCAGTTTGATTTAACTGTCAAAAAGCGTACCATTCGAAGTGCTCAGGGATGAGTGCACTCGAAACTAGACAATACAGCAGCAAAACCGAAGCATTTTGGTTCTGCCAGGTGTGCAAATCCATTCCTGTCGGTAGTTGTGTAATTTTCCTAATGAAAAAGTGTGAAAAGTTGGCGGAAACAGTTGAGCAACTGGTGAACGCTCGCAACGCAGCTGTGAAAGTAAACAACGCTATACTTGAAACTGAACGGACACCTACAAACTCCCCGTTTAGGCCGAGGAAGAGGGCCAGGCATCCCAACCCCACCATCGCGTCTCAGTCTCCAACCTCCCCTAGCCTCGTGACTCCACTAAGCGAAAATGTCGTTTACAACCCACTTGCCGCCATGTTCTTCAAGGGTGTAATAACTAGTAATTCAGTTGACATACCCGACACACAAAACTCCAGCAAGCCTACGGTAAAAAGTAACTGGACATCCCACGCAACGGTTGCTTCTAAGAAAACGCCGTCAAAGACACCTGTGACTCCACTTATCGGAGAGGTCAAAACTCTGCCTCAACATGGATCGCTATCGCCAGTGCGGTTCACAAATCCACAAAAACCAAAAGAACCTAGTGTTGTTAAGTCGCAAACCACAAGGCGGAATCATGGTGCCTTAAGTCATGTGTGCACTAACGTTCCTGAATCCAAATCCAACACAATAAAGGGCAAACTGATAGACGATCGTTGTCAGTGGGATTCCATCTAGTGCCATCAGCATGCGCGCTGAACCCACTACGCTGAGCCGCATCGCAAGACACCCAAACAATTTACACTACGGTGAATCTCGACTACTTCGAGTAACACAACATTCCGCGGAAGAAACGGAATCCATTCTGCTCGCTGCAAATCGACATCACAGAGCATCGAACGGAGTATGTATCTTACCGGATATTCCGTGGAAAGAACGTTCAAAGGATATGAACAATCATCAGGGAAGTAGAAAACAAGCGCTGGAAACCGTCATTATTCATGGCGTCCCCGAGTCTCAAGCTTCACCTCCTGAAGAAGCTCAGGCACAGGACCTGAAGCAATGGCGATACATACGAAAGGCGCTGTCTTTAGAAAATGTCATTGCTACCTCCCTGACCAGGATTCCCGTGTCACCAAATTACAAAGGGTGTGGTCCTAGGTTGCTGAAGTTGGTCTTACCGTCTGAGCTAACTTTACAGGCAGTTCTAGAGAACTGGGGTAAATTCCGGAGCATGCCGCCGATAGAAATTTGAATTAAAGCAGCAGATTTACGGTCAGAGGCTACTGGTTACTCCATGGAGAGAACCAACTCAGTGGAAACAACCGTTGTTGCAGAGTCCACCACACAGACTGATCTGACTGCCGTCATAGCATCCAGTGAGATACTGCAGGAGGTGTGTGACCATCAGGATCATCATGAACCTGATCACACGGTGCAGAGAGTTATCCCAAGTCATTCTCGTGAGCCTAAGACAATTTCAAAAAACTAGTAGCAGCCGACCTCAAGAGGGTCGGCCAAGTCTCAAACCTGTTGTCTATATCCACAAGTAACCTTCTAACCTATGAATCACTCTCCTGTTTTTATACCAACGCACAAGGTCTTTTAAGCAAACTGACGGAGCTTCGCCTGCATCAGGCCTCGATGTCAAGCGACCTCGTCATGATAACCGAGACTTGGTTGAATGAAGCGACCACTGATGCAGAAATCGCATGACCTGGGATGTCTATTCTACGCAACGGTCGACCAAGTAGAGGAGGTGGAGTAGTACTTTATTATCGCAGCGAACTACACATCGATCTCATCGATGACCCAGAGGTTCAGATTGTCGATGCGCTTTGGTGTCATCTTCAACTTAGCCGTGGGGACGCATGTTTGTTGGGTGTGGTGTATCGCCCTCCGTCGGCTACTTTGGAAATGGACAACCGCCTAGCCTCCACAATGAAGACCATTCTCTCGCAGTCATACAGCCACATTCTCCTGGTTGGCGACTTCAATATTCATACCATAGAAACCCCAGCCTGTATCAACGAACACTTCAAAATGGAAGTACAGGAGATAATCAGTGGTCTACCACTCTACAATCACATCACATCTCCCACAAGATTCAGGACAGGAAACAAACCGGGTGTTCTGGATCTCGTATTCACCAATGAAGAGCTTATGATCGAAACGGTATCGATAGAGAGTCCTTTAGGCCGTAGCGACCATGCAACCCTCATGTTCAAGTACATCTGTTATGCAGAGTATTCCACAGAAAACACCGAGGAATGCCAGCTCATTACGGATTACGGCGCTCTAGTCAAACTGATAAATACTACAAACTGGGCATTTCTAGCAGAACGTTCCCCCGATATCGCCTGGTCTGAATTTGCTCACCAGTTTAACACGTTAGTAACTAGTGCTTCTAGAAAAAGACCTTCGCGAGCGAAGACAGTAAAATCATTCATACGCAGCAGGACACGCAAGTGTATCGCGACGAGAAATTTATCCTGGCGAAGATACAAGGAGTCATCGAGTGCCGAAACATGAGAAGCCTACACTATCCAAAGGAATCACTGCGTAAACCTGGTACGCGAAGATAAAATGCAGCACCAACAGAATCTAGCTGAGAAATATCATTCAAACCCCAAACTCCTGTACAGACACGTTAACAAGCTCCGCAAAGTACAGCGAGGAATTCCTGCTTTACACACATTGTGTGGACTTGCACAAAACGCAACCGAGGCGGCCAACGCCCTATGTCAACAATTCGCCCCGAACTTCCAGAGTACGACATCGCCGCATACACTGTTCCCAATCGTTGTACCACCACCAGGACTCAGCCACATCACGTTTACGACTGAGGATGTCATGAAAAGGCTAATTGCCCTGCGCAAGCATACCTCTCCCGGTGTTGATAATATTCGTCCAAAAGCTTTGCAGTTGCCTGCAGTAAACCTGGCAGACCCACTCTGCAAGTTCTTCCAACGATGCCTCGATGAGATGCGCGTGCCAACAATGTGGAAGCAAGGCATCGTCACTCCCATCCATAAGGGGGGAAGTCGTACAGATCCGGCCAACTACCGCCCGATAACACTACTCCCGGTGCTCTCCAAAATCATGGAAGCGATTGTCGCCGAAACTCTGATGAACTTCTTGGAAGAACGAAATATCATAGCACAAGAGCAACATGGGTTTCGCAAGAACCGATCTTGCACTTCAAACTTGCTGCTTGCCAGATCTAGTTGGACTGAGACCGTTGACAACGGCGTAGGTGTTGACGCAGTATATCTGGATTTCTCAAAGGCTTTCGACCGTCTGAACCACCGTATCCTCCTTCACAAGCTGCAGTGTTGTGGAATTGGTGACCCAATCCTCGGTTGGATAGCTAACTTCTTGCATCAACGACATCTGAATGTAAGAGTTCGCGGCGTCATCTCTGACCTAATCGACGTTAAGTGCGGAGTGCCCCAGTGCTCAGTACTTGGTCCACGACTATTCCTAATTTACACAAACGATCTCGCGACAGTAATCAACTCCAACTCCTTACTCCGCTGATGATCTCAAGATATGGCGAGCCATTAGAACAACCAGCGACAATGCAGCACTTCAGAATGATCTGGACAGGGTCTACGAATGGTCGACTCAGAACCTGCTTCAGTTCAATGCTACAAAGTGCAAGATGCTGAGCATACGCCATAAAGCTACTTGTGAATACAGACTGGGAGATCAAATATTGCAGCGCACAACAACGGAATGCGATCTAGGCGTGATAGTGCAGGAAGATCTGGGCTGTTCCCGTCAGGCCGAGAAAGCCTCCAAAAAAGCTAACCAAAATCTTGGCCTTTTGTGGAGGGCATTCGGGCGCTTCGATCCTTCCATCTTTTCCCAGATGCTGAACGCCTACATTCGGTCTCATTCTGAGTACGCCATCCACGCTTGGCAGCCATGGCAGAAGCAAGACCTTACCGCTCTTGAACTGCCACAACGAAGGGCGACCAAGAACGTAAAGGGTCTGTTTCATCTCCCTTACCGATTGAGGATGAAAACCCTCGGGGTCTACAGTGGACAATATCGACGCCTGCGTGGCGACTTGATAATGACTTATATGATCCTGAGGAATCCAAACCATTGTTGTCGTCACCTACTAAATCTGAAACACAATACCACACTCAGAGGACACCAACTAAAGCTGGCCACACAATACAGCCGGTTGGAATGCCGCCGGAATTTCTTTTCCCTTCGTGTGTGCCAACACTGGAACGCTCTTCCCACATACGTTGTTTCTTCCCCCACGCTATCGCTATTCAAAAGACGTCTGGATGATTCGCTTATCCACCTACATTACGCCATATAATCAGAGATGTCCACGTTGAACAAACACGAAAAAATACGGTGCTCATTCTCAGCTTTTGTGCTTCACTATTTACACACTGCTGTTGTGGAATATAGTTTCGGATATATTACAACTGCATTCATCAATTTACCCCAGTCCAAGAAAGCGGCGCACGAGTAAGCGTTGGTCGTTTCTCTTGTCCTTAAGACCTGCCTTACCCATATTACTTACCATATTACTCTACAGTAACAATTCAGTACATATTCTACAGCGTTTCTATGAATAAGGGGCACTTGAATTCACTAGAAGCTTAAACTGACGATTTACACTGATGCTTACTTTCACTTCAACCATCCTACGGGACTTGTAAAGCAGTCGCTTTTTTACCTGTAATATATCATTGTTCATTGTACCCACTTTTATACCCGCTTGATTTCGTGGGGAGGGCGGGGTAAAATTATTGAGCTTAGGTAGTCTCCTTCATCATTCAAGGGGCCCTCCACTTTCGAGAGTTCAGGACTCTGATGCTGTGAATTGGAGGAGGTGATACGTTACGGACAGACTGGTGGCATTATACGGACACTGTATGATCACGTATTCTTGGCGGTTGGCATTTTGATCATTGCCCCACGTTCCAACTTCACGGCGTTACAACTGGGTTGATAATTAATCGATCACACTTCAAATCGGTAGAGGAGAGTTGAAACGAAACAAGGCTCTTGGACCTGACGACCTTCCTCCATCTTTGTTGAGAGATATTGGTGACGCTTTATTGACTGGACTCGCTACATTATTTAACACGATTTGGAACAGTGACGACGTAATTTCAGATTGATGACTGCCAATTGTCGTGTCCATCTTCGAGAAGGATCAGCACACTTTGTGCGAAAATACTCGAGGCATCAGCAATGCTTCCAATGCATTCAAATTTCTCACAGACGTCATTCTCCGACGACTTACTAGTCCCCGTGAAAACCGATTCACTGGTCGTTTTCACTAACTTCCGCCCTGGTCCTGGTTGTAGCGACCGCATATATATTCTTCGCCGTGATAGAACAGAGCTACACATACAGACGACAAAACAGTGGTGGTTTTTCTTGACTTGAAAGCTGCCTTCGACTCTGTTGACCGTGCCAGCTTGTGGCACTGCATATCCATGAAGTGTGTGCTGGCTAAAATCCTTTCCATTCTTCAGTATCTCCACCGTGATCCCCGAGGCCGTGTAAGGGTCTACGAGAAACTGTCTCTTGAGTTCCCCACCACAAGTCGGGTTCGTCAGGGTTGTCCTATATCTCCTTCCCACTTCAGCATTGTTACAGAAATGATCGTGAATGAATCCGTATTTTCAGACTCTACCGTAGTGGAAGTTTTGCCAGGTAACCGACTGACAATCCGGGAGTATGAGAACGACATAGCTCTCCTTTGGGGTCCGACGCAGTGGTCATGCAAATAGTGCTGGATAGACTGACGCGTAGCGTCGTACGCTACGGCATGTGTTTTGCACCTTCAAAGCGCAAAGTACTGCTGCACGACTGGACCGACACATCTCTGGCTCTACCTATCACCGAACAACGACTGGAAGTGGTGTATCGGTTCACTAATCTTGGTAGCTGTGTTACCTCTGGTGGTCACATCGTTGAGGAAGTTACTTCGCGTATCAGCAAGGATCGTGTGGCTTTTATGACTCAACCATCTATGGAGACAGCGGGATATCAGCCTGTCTGTGAAAGGCATGGTGTATAATGCTGCGGCTAGGTCGGTCTTACTGTATGTATCAGAGACCTGGCCAGTTCGCGGCGAAGAGATTAAACGCTTGGCCGTATGTGAACACTGGTGCTTGCGGAGTATTGCTCACGTCTGATTGCAACACTAGGTGAACAATACTATTCGCCAGTTGGTTGTTAGCAAGAAACCTTCTGGTGCCTCATTAGTGTTTGTTGAATCTTCATCGTTTACGTTGGTAAGGCCATGTCCTCCGTAGGCCCGTTGACTGGTTTCATGATCGCACATTATACGCCGTGACTGCACCAAGTTGTGTGAAATCGCGGGGTGGCCAGTCCATGACGTGGCATAGTGGCATGAAGAAAATGACTGAGACTTGGTCGGGCTGGTGCGTGCCGTCTTCGTGGATGGGGGCCACAGAATGGTCCACACCAATAGTTAGAGACATGGCGCAGTCACGCAGTCAGTGGCGTTCCTGCATTCGACTTTTTGCATCTGGTTGTTAATTTTCGTTCCATTTCGATTAGCTTAACGCACTTCCTTCTTGCTTCTATTTTATGTACATACTTTTTGCCTTTAGCCCCACTATTTATTGTTATTCCTGTGATGAGTCGTGGCAATCGGATTCACCGCAATTCGGTGCTCGATCATAGTTGATCCACTGAACTGAACTGAGCGGAGAAATGGTGACCGTTCTAGCTGACCAAGTTGCTAAACTACTGGAAATTTTTGTGTGGACGAAATCTCAAAAACCAAAGGCAAATAGAAGACTGTGAATAACTTTGAAAGCATGATACAGTGGGAAAAACATTGAACTACAAGCTTTGGTCCGGTTTATCAGACGACAGTGGTTCACTTCTCTTTGAAAACTCCAAGCGCTTTGCTATCCTAAGCTGCGGTTGTCTTACTGGACTGTGGTGAGGCAAATAGAGCGTCCAAAATCCTTGAATAAATGGAACCATCAGATATTGTGATGCATTTGTAAGATCTTATATACCGTTTATATGTTATACTAGAGCGGTTGCTTCCTTTAACAAGTGTACCGCACTCCAAATGTTTCTTTAAAACTTTTCCACCGCACACTTCATTTTATTCCCATCCTCCACTTGCAGGGTCTACTCGCAAGAAAAATTATCCGCGTTTGATAATTTGTGCTATGGAGCAGCTCATCAAGAAAAGAAACGGGGTACACTAGCGTGGTCGTTTCATCCATCACCAGATTGCCGAGCAGGCTATCAATCATCCACCATGCAAACCATACGTCATAGTTTCAGAGCCGCCTTGTTTCTTGAAAGAGAAAAAAACTTTTATATGCACTGCTTGCAACACTCGCTTTCATCATGGGCAGCAATCATCCAACAACATGTCAGCATTGGCATAGGTCAAGTGTTCGATGAACTTAACGTGCGCACCGAACGTATTCGACAGTGTTCCCGTGGTATCTTAATGTAATCATAACTTGCATACGTGCCACAATCCCATTCCTAATAGACATGAGAGAAACTTGAACTTACTGCTCGTCTGATTATGGTGGTTGAACATAAAAACGATGAGATTTCGGCTATGCCGCAACATGCGGGGATTTCTCTCTTCCTGCATCTCACTATTTATTAAAACTGACATCAGTGATGAGATAGTCTACACCCTAGGTACCACGACCACTTCACCGCACCTCAGGTTTACCCTTGTTGTGACTCTTCAGGCAAAGAAAACCACCTTACTGGGGATGGAACCTGGGATACGTATGTTAGAGTCAGTTATCTTAACCACTACGCCACCAGACTCAGTGAGGAACATTCGTCAGAATGATTAGAAGCAAGTTACCGTAAGTTGGAGTACCTTTTGTACGGGTTGGAACAAGCGACCGCACCTTGAACTGTAAACATTGGTAATATTGACTTCTAATCTGCTGAGCTCGGTGGACTGGTATTAATAGCATGTCGGAAAACTACGAATTTCTTGACCCACTTTCCAGCCAACATCAACTCTGCTAGCGGAATCTAAACTGGTGGAGATAAAGCCTTGGAGTGTAGTGTTGGGAACATTTCCGGTTTGAAGTCAGTCCAGTGAGCAGAATGATCACTGTTGATTTCAAAGTAAATGCTGGTCCAAACTGAGATTGCGTGTCGCAATCCAGCCAGACAGATATACACAAAAATCGGTTAAGTCTATATGGAAAACCGCAGTTACAGACCCTTAGTGTTGCTCACTTGGGACCGTGGAATTACTGTTAAAATGGTGAGACACTAACAACATTTTTGTGTTTCATCATTGATTCTAAAGGAGTTCGATGAGCTCGCTCCAACATGGTACAATGGAAATACATTCCACTACTTGCAAGAATGATAATACATAACATGTACTGTAAAATGGTCGGGGCAGAAAATTCAAATTTGGAAACAAGTCTTTAAGCATAATAATGCCAATTAACTCTCCATGATCCACGTATAGAGAGATACGAATGCTCCCTTCAAGATAAGGGGAGAAGAGTTGATATTTAAAGTTGTTTCCTAACATAGAATAGTAGATGTACATGTTCA
The DNA here is from genome assembly GCA_944474145.2 of Dicrocoelium dendriticum. Classification (NCBI taxonomy): domain Eukaryota; kingdom Metazoa; phylum Platyhelminthes; class Trematoda; order Plagiorchiida; family Dicrocoeliidae; genus Dicrocoelium; species Dicrocoelium dendriticum. The sequence continues at coordinate 12,264,698 of OX104064.1, forward strand.
TGTAGACGAAACAGGCGAACTGTTTCTTAGTTTGCATGACATAAGGGATAAAAAGCTTGAGAACAAAATCCAAGAACACACAATTTCACACAGGGCAACATTTCAATGACATTGAAAGCAACCACAATCCGTGGTCAGTTCAAACCGACAGCAGTCGGTTTTCTGATTCGGACAGTGGCGTATTACTCCTAATAGATGTATCAAGGAAGGTGGTCAAGAATGTTGACGCCCAATGGTGACGAAATGCTAGGGATGACGTATATATATCCAGAACGGGTGAATATTCTACCGTATTACTACAGCGTTGTAAAAAAATAAAGCTAGTACATAAGAAAAAGAAAAATAGTATGGCAATGCAAACTTGCCAGTCAATATTTGGAAATAGTTCACTTCCCATAAACAAGCGTCAAAGGTAAGACGACAGCAGATAGGATATATTCCAATTCTAAAGTAAATTTGGGGAGATGATAATCTATACCAATAACACAGAGGCCATAACATTTGTCTGGCATTGTAATCCAAGAAAACAAACAACGCGCCATTTTGCAAGAGTTTGCACCGAAACTTCGAGTCAGATCTGAAGCATAATATAACCTTTTTGCAATGCAACAGTCGGCTGCTAGCTCACCGGGACGATGTTCATTCGTTACTGGTGGCTCAGTTAGCGCGCCTGTGTCGCGTCTCTACTATTTTTTCTTCTTTTGTATTGCGGCACAATGGTGGTGTCCCCACATCTAGCTGACGTGTGTATTAATGATGACAAGTCGCATCTCTAAATGGGAACAGTTGGGGAGGAGCTACTTCTAAAGGTGATCGAGAAGATGCTCTGCTGTCATGCGCTTTTTACGGACGTCTGTTGGCGCGGATGGTGCATACACTTGGAGCCAACAGACAATCAGGCGTATTATCTAATTCGAGTGTTAAGGCCTGATATACAAGCTGCCAACATTCGGGGAGCAACATCCTCAGAAGTCCTTATTGTTCCTAGGTGCAAAGGGTTCCCGTCCCGAACACAAGGCGTACTTTGGCGTACGCTGCGGCTACAGCTGCGTAGTTGCAAACCACGACTGAAAAAGACAGATAACGTGTCCGCTGTACACCGAAACAGTGCTAAGCTGCCACGTGGCCACCACCTGTCACGCGCGGGCTGAGTAAACCGCGAGGATGCCCGCCCCTACGCGGATTCGAACCGGTGACCCTATGGTTGCAAGACAGGCGTGCAGACCACTCGGCCACTAACCGACTAATCCAACTGATGAACTCATTGTGGCCTGTGGTCACAGAAATCACAGCAATGTTTGATAAGCTCGCTCGATGATGTAGGGCCACATCTTGCATTCCAATTATTTGGAGTATACTCCATGTCCAACGGCGAGCTGATCAACTCAACCAATTAAGTGGACGACTACCGGAAATATATCGAATTTTCGTCGCATGTTTTTTCCAGTAGTATATCTATCGCGAGATCGCTTGGTGTTAAAGACTGACGGCATTTACAGCTGATGCTGCGATGCAAAAACATTTTCGTGAGGTACAACAAGAACAAATGACAGCGGTCGACAAGTTCGGCGAATGAAGTGGAAGTGGCGCCAGCGGTTCTCCATGAACCAAACACCAATTGCATTTTGTCGACAGACCAAGAAAAACACCAGTGCAACATTGGTACAGATATACATACTCAGAAAGCTCGCTAACTCTTGGAATGACAGTGAGCAGCGGCCCCATTTCTATGGAACTTATGAGTCGTACGCATTTCATCCTATCGGTTAGGGTCTCTGGGCCATGCGAGTGGCTGAAGTCATGAATAGGCGCCGAACTACAATGAAACGCTACTCATGCACGCTACAATGTGCTGTTGAAAAGCGCTGAGGACAGCTACTAAAGCGAAGGACGAAATAAGTAATGCCGACGAATTCAGAAAAGAAGAGACAGACTTTCGGTGCTTTTCGGGATGAGGAGTGGTTGTTAGGCTTTGTATCATTGACGCAAATCGAAATGTCGAGAAAACTACCACTAAAAAACCAAAAGTTGACAATGACCGTGTCGATTGAATTTACGCCCCATGACAGGCTGACATGAATGAGGCGGAAAGTGTGTACAAACGACGCAGGCCCCGATCTGTCCAGTGACACTAGGGTAAAACATATTTTGGCCAACGAAGTTGAATTAATGATTCACGACGGAGGGCAATAACACGGTGAGATATGAGCTATCCCGCAGGTCACGGGGACTTCAATGAGACAACTGCTCAAAGTCTGTGGATTGTATAAGCACAATGTTTAAAGTATGGTAGATATTGTATTAAAGGCAGTTGGGTGGACGAGCAGAAAGCAGTTCTACCCCCAGATTGCATCGCGTAAGCGCAATACAAGACAAAGATCTGCTAACGAAGAAATTGAATACAGTCTAAACGAGCCAGTATATCCGGACAGATACCGAAGGTATTCGCACCCTAGCGTTTTGACATAGAAGCACTGTGGTGAAGCAACCAAACCGAACAGTAAAGGGATTCACCGTAAAGCATCTCGATAAACGCACTCTAAATAAGATGACGAAGAAAGGTTATTTGTGGTGATGGTTCACAAGCGCCCAACTAACGGTAGCGATGCGGTCAACAGACAGAACAGTTAAACGAAACGTATCAAGATCAGACTCAGGCAGCCGTCCAAAGCGTCATGTCACGAGTTACCCAAACTATCGACTGGCAGTGTCCGTTATGACCTAGATGCCTGAGTCCCCGTATGTAAAATTTGACTCACGATTCAACGCAGCCAAATGCCCTAGGAGAGTGCGCATTTCTATGAATCCCGAAAGGAAAAAGACGTGGTCTAAGGTTATTCCGGATGTAAACATTCATTTACAACTCGTATCACTGTCTTTTCTCAGCCAACTGCATCCATACAACTCCGTTGGCAGTTGAACTGTTCGCTGAGCTTGGCAATTTGGTTGCAAGCGTTTCGTCACCAATCGAGGTGTCATCATCAGTGCGTAGTTGAGTGGTGTGCACTAGCGCAGAATACCGTAGAGGAGACTCGGTGAGAGTGCGCTGAGCGTGGTGTGAGTGCGTTTTTATACCGCCGTGGTTGCCCGTGAAGGCGAGCAATCCTATTGGTTGGGATTTCGATCCGCCTTCAGCCTGGTTGATGGGCAGATGACCTTTGACCTTGACTCCTTGTGTTTCGTGGCCTTTGTCTGCTTGCGCTTGTGAGCGAGTCTGTCGTCAGTTCTGGTTGGCTAGCCACACGTTCCACCGGATTCAATCGATTGAGTTGGCGGTCTTTCGCCAGTAGTGTTGCGTATACTGCGTCCAGTTCGATGTGTCGATTGATTGAATTCGTTGTAGAGTACCAGGCTTCCAAAAACTCCCTGGCGTGTTTTGTACTTCCATGTGCTAGGATCTTAACATTCTCCAGGTAGATATGATGGCTTTCTTGATCTTCGGATCAAGTCATGTTTTCTGACGGCCGCCTTATGTTCCGTGATTCGTGTGCAAAGCTTCCTTCCAGTTTGTTCGACGTAGTTTTTATCGCAGTCGTTGCATTTTAGCTGATAGATGACATTGCATTGGTCGGCTTGATTGACTTTTTCTTTGGTCTTGAGATCAATTTCCTTAGGGTGACACTTGGTTTATGAGCCACAGAGATCCCATGTGACGGCAGCAATCTTCCTGTTAGTTTGGAGACGTTCTTGATGTAGGGGAGAACTATTCGTTGGTTTGCTTGCTCAGATGACTGCCGCTACTGCTGTTGTTGATAAGACGTTCATTTCTTTAGGCTTCTTCTGATGAAATTTCTCGGATAACCGTTGTTTCTAAACACTTGATATAGGTGCTTTTCTTCCTGTTGCAGCAATTCGGCTGTGCTGCAGTGCGTTTCCGCTCCTTTGAATTGGGTTTGAATGCAGCTCTTCTTGTGATTCATCGGGTGGTTACTGTGGTAGTTTAATATCTGGTCCATATGCGTTTTCTTCCGATATACACACGTTTGCAGAGATCCGTCGGGATTCCTATTGACAAGTACATCCAAAATGGCAACTTGTTATCTTCCTCTAATTCGATCGTACATTTTGTATCCTCCAATGTGTTGTTGAGCAACTGGTGCGTGGCTTGTACTCTGTTCCGTTTTATGATGACAAATGTTCGAAGAAAGTAGAAGCCACTATTAAAATTCACGCACAATAATATGCCTCGACGGGGAGTCGAACCCCGGTCCACGAATTTCCGGTCCGCTGCTCTACCATCTGAGCTACCGAGGGCTGACGATTAAGTGCGCAAATTTTAACACATATCTTCTGCTTGGTGCGCGACGTGTTGCCAATAAAGCTCACAGTACCTGTCCCGGGGTTCGACTCCCCGTCGAGGCATATTATTGTGCGTGAATTTAAATCGTGGCTTCTACTTTCTTCTAACTTTACACCACTCACAAACATCCACCATTGATGACAAATGTGTCGTCCACGTATCGTATCCAGAGTTTTGGACTGATAGATGGCAGTGCGATGCGCGCCAATTTCTGCATTATGCGTTCTGCAATGAGCCCCGCAATTGGGGATCCCATGGGAGTTCCTCTCAGTTGCTGGTACACTAGTCCATCAAAGCGGAAATAAGTGGTCATGCAGAGGTTCAGGAACTCCCAAAATCTTTCGGGTCTTATGGTTGTCGTTGGGCTTAGTTGATTCTCAAGTAGTTTCATCGTGATTTCTTTGGCCAATTCGTGACCGATTAAAGTGAAGAGCGCAGTGACATCGAATGAAAGTATTATTTCGTCGTCTTCTATTCTGACACTCCGCGGTTTGTGGAGGAATTGTTCAGCATTGTTGAGGTTATGTTCGGATCCAGCCATCAAATGTTTCAACCCCCTCCACAAATCCTTTGCTAGTTTATAGGATGGGGTTCCGGGGATTGAGACGATTGATCGTAGTGGTACTCCATCCTTGTGTACTTTTGGTAGTTCATAGAACAGTGCAATATTTGTAGCATCAGCTTTCATTCTCCATCTCTCCGTGGCAGTGAGCTCGTTCTCTATTTGTAGTTCCTTCAGCGTTGCGTTGATCTGGTTGACCAGTTTTGAACTTGGGTCTTGATCGATCTGGCGATATACAGTGGTCTCGGATAGTAGTTCTTTGGCCTTGTTTATATACTCTGGTTTGACCAATATCAAATAAAGAACGGGCTCACAGCCACGGAGAGATGGGGAATGAAAGCTGATGCTACAAATATTGCACTGTTCTATGAACTACCAAAAGTACACAAGGATGGAGTACCACTACGATCAATCGTCTCACTCCCCGGAACCCCATCATATAAACTAGCAAAGGACAATGAACAATGATTTATCACGGGATAAAAGCAAGTGCTTGACACGTCCCGTAGGATGGTTGAGGTGAATATGATAAAATCAAAATATGTCTGGGTCATCTATCGAACGTCTGCCGATATGAATAGTTTGATAAGCAACATCAGTGTAAAATTAAAATAAATTATCGGGCAGAAACATGCAGAAAGACACTGGGGTGCAGTGATCATTGAGGTAAAGAGTGAGAAAAGTAAAATATGGTCGCTCACTTAGGTCCATTTGATACATAAAGCCTGTAGAAATTCATCCTTGGCGTAATACACAGTAGGGGAATTTAGGTAACAAAATGTTGGGAGCTAAGAGCGACATCTAATCGTTTTTTGAAAACATTCAGGGTAGGAGAGGATACAACTAAGTCAGGAAGTGCGTTCCAAGGTTTGCAAACCCGAAGGGAAAAGTAATTCCGTCGACACTCTAGACGGCTGTATTGTTCCTGCAACTTTAGACAGTTACCCCTGAGCTGCGTGTTGTGGCTACGTTTCAGCAAATGGCTGCATACGTGATTGGGGTCACTCAATATTTGATAGGCTAATATGAGATCACCGCGCAGTCTTCGATAGCGCCCGCTGAAAATTCCCAACAACTTCAGCCTTCGGTGATAAGAGTGGTAGCGCAGACCCTGCACATTCTTTGTTGCTCTCCGTTGTGGTGCCTCTATCGCTTCTAGGTCGCGTTTCAACCAAGGTTGCCAAGCTTGGATAGCGTATTCAACATGCGGGCGCACGTAGGAATTGTGCATCATTGGGAAGATTGATAGGTCAAATCTCCCGAATACTCTTCGCAGCATGCCGACATGCTGGTTGCCTCTTTTCGCAGCTACCTCAGCCTGTTTTGAACAGTTGAGGTCGCTCTGTACGATTACACCTAGGTCACGTTCCTGGGAGCTATTCTGCAGTCCGTTGGTCCCAAGTGAATAGGTGTAGTTATGACAATGGCGTAATTGTACGACGCGACATTTGTCTACATTGAACGGTAGGGCGTTTTGAAGTGACCAGTTCGACACCTTGTTAAGATCGCACTGGAGCCGTTCATGGTCATCCGGGGGGTTGAAACATTTGATGGCTGGATCCGAACATAACCTCAACAATGCTGAACAATTCCTCCACAAACCGCGGAGTGTCAGAATAGAAGACGACGAAATAATACTTTCATTCGATGTCACTGCGCTCTTCACTTTAATCGGTCACGAATTGGCCAAAGAAATCACGATGAAACTACTTGAGAATCAACTAAGCCCAACGACAACCATAAGACCCGAAAGATTTTGGGAGCTCCTGTACCTCTGCATGACCACTTAGTTCCGCTTTGATGGACTAGTGTACCAGCAACTGAGAGGAACTCCCATGGGATCCCCAATTGCGGGGCTCATTGCAGAACGCATAATGCAGAAATTGGCGCACATCGCACTGCCATCTATCAGTCCAAAACTCTGGATACGATACGTGGACGACACATTTGTCATTATAAAACGGAACAGAGTACAAGCCACGCACCAGTTGCTCAACAACACATTGGAGGATACAAAATGTACGATTGAATTAGAGGAAGATAACAAGTTGCCATTTTGGATGTACTTGTCAATAGGAATCCCGACGGATCTCTGCAAACGTGTGTATATCGGAAGAAAACGCATATGGACCAGATATTAAACTACCACAGTAACCACCCGATGAATCACAAGAAGAGCTGCATTCAAACCCAATTCAAAGGAGCGGAAACGCACTGCAGCACAGCCGAATTGCTGCAACAGGAAGAAAAGCACCTATATCAAGTGTTTAGAAACAACGGTTATCCGAGAAATTTCATCAGAAGAAGCCTAAAGAAACGAACGTCTTATCAACAACAGCAGTAGCGGCAGTCATCTGAGCAAGCAAACCAACGAATAGTTCTCCCCTACATCAAGAACGTCTCCAAACTAACAGGAAGATTGCTGCCGTCACATGGGATCTCTGTGGCTCATAAACCAAGTGTCACCCTAAGGAAATTGATCTCAAGACCAAAGAAAAAGTCAATCAAGCCGACCAATGCAATGTCATCTATCAGCTAAAATGCAACGACTGCGATAAAAACTACGTCGAACAAACTGGAAGGAAGCTTTGCACACGAATCACGGAACATAAGGCGGCCGTCAGAAAACATGACTTGATCCGAAGATCAAGAAAGCCATCATATCTACCTGGAGAATGTTAAGATCCTAGCACATGGAAGTACAAAACACGCCAGGGAGTTTTTGGAAGCCTGGTACTCTACAACGAATTCAATCAATCGACACATCGAACTGGACGCAGTATACGCAACACTACTGGCGAAAGACCGCCAACTCAATCGATTGAATCCGGTGGAACGTGTGGTTAGCCAACCAGAACTGACGACAGACTCGCTCACAAGCGCAAGCAAACAAAGGCCACGAAACACAAGGAGTCAAGGTCAAAGGTCATCTGCCCATCAACCAGGCTGAAGGCGGATCGAAATCCCAATCAATAGGATTGCTCGCCTTCACGGGCAACCACGGCGGTATAAAATCGCACTCACACCACGCTCAGCGCACTCTCACCGAGTCTCCTCTACGGTATTCTGCGCTAGTGCACACCACTCAACTACGCACTGATGATGCCACCTCGATTGGTGACGAAACGTTTGCAACCAAATTGCCAAGCTCTGCGAACAATTCAATTGCCATCTGAACAACGAGTCTTCACTTCTATAGCCAACATCATTCTGTATCATCCTTAAGGTAATCAAATATCATTCTAGGGCGGGAGCGCACCAAAGCGCGACACTGGTTGAGTGACCAATACCAAATCAACCAACATCATAGCAGACCAGTTTACATGGGTTACCAGAGAAAGCTCGGGTGTGGCCCAGATCGCGTGCGATTTGGTGGGTGCTTAATCGCGCTCGACACTCGTATCCAGGCGTGATGGGCTACACTGAAGTGACACGCATGCAAAGGGGCGTACTGGTGAAACTCACGTGATGCCATCTGAGCTGAGGAGTCACGCGTGATCAAGTTGGTTGGCACGTAACCTACCAGGCATTTGAATTCCTACGTGAAATCTGATTGTGTGGGGTGTCTGCGCACGTCGTCGCTGAACTGTCCTTATAGTGCTAAGCACCCACATGACTGTGTCCGAATGAATTAGCAGTTGGGAACCATGACATGAAGTTGCTCAGACATACCACTGTCAAGGATCGGCTGGCATGGAATTTGGACTAGTAGCACCAGAGGTACGGTGAGAGCGTGTGGACCGCGGTGCGTTTTGGGGTGCGGCATGCTCACTGAGCGCAATGCTGAAATGTCTGCGCTTGATGAATGTAACGATTCAAATCAGGATGGGTGCGCGCGCGCTGCATATTGGCACCCTCATCGAGGTTTCACTCGTCTATTGCCTTTGTTACGCCGTTTTTCGACTGAGCTTGTTCCTGGGGAAAATTTCATATCATTGCCCCGTGATTCCCCATTGCAGTTGATAATACAATGTAGGTGCCTGATTGCGTCATCCAACCGTATTTGAACATGATTTGTGTTGTTGCGAAACAGACTGAATGTAGTAGGTCGTCCCAAGAGCGACACACACGAACAGAAAAGAGATTTCCGCAATTCTCCGGTCGGTTATACTTTGCTGCCAGTTTTAAGAAGTGAGTTCAGCTAGGCGTTATTGCTAACCTGTGATAAAGAGCGACGCACATAAATTGGATAGCACAGAACAATGTAAACAGGGGCAGATTATCAGGTAATCAGCAATACCTGTGTTACCGCCGCATTTCATGTGGCATATTATGCGTTCCAGTAACACAATTGGAAACCCGACATTGAGTCTGCTCCAGATCGGTGACATCGTGCTTCAGTTTTGGTTGTCTTGCTTGTTCTACGTGGTAGTCCGCAACTTGCAATGTCAACTCTTTTTGCTCAGAACGATGTCCGACGGTGGAGAAGTGTAGCGCATGACATTCGAACCGAGAGGAGTAGAAGCTCTGGTATCGCATGACAGACAGTCACCCGTCCTGCGAGAAGCGAATTCTTCGGATGCACAGCTGTCGAAGATATTGTGAACTTTTTGCTAAAAAACACTTGTTATCATGAATAAATTGTAGTACCTCACAAAAATGGAAACTATACTCATAAGCGCAGATAAATCTCTGATATGACACAGTACGACGAGGTAGCGGAGAAATAAATCCAATCGCAACGCAACTGGATTTTAACATGATGCGATGGTTTACGTACCTCCTTCTAAGTGCTATCAGGACTACTCATACCAAATATGTCAAGAGTTATGGGTCGGACCAACTCAGTCTCACAATCCTCCTCGGGAATTGGTGGAGATACATGGCTCTCGTGCATCAAAACAGCCATGGGAGACAACAGGTTACGGAGTATCTCACAGCTCGAGTGCCACGCATTGTCTCTAATCCTGGGAGTGCCCCATGCGGTGCCTGATGCTTTGCTACTTCCCACCTCAATCCAGGCAACTCCTGATCACATAGTTGCAGACACGCCAACTCCTATGAAGATGGTGATGACTGGCAGCAGGTTGCGTCTGTGTTAAATGTCAACCTGATGACTTGCCGATATTGGATTAAAACGTTAGATTCAAACGAACCAAAAGGAGAATGTGACGGCTCATGTCGAAAGTCACAAACTGATATCTACATGGATTTTTTTGGCGGAATGGGTGGAAGCAGAGCCAACAATAACCTTAGAATGTCTTCGTTTCGAATTGAAAGTGGAGTTCAATGTGGAGGTGAAGGTCAGCACAGTGACTCGGTACCTAGAAGATCGCTTCATTGCCATGAAAAAGCTACATGCTATACCGGAGTCGATGAATATGCTTGAGAATAAGAGGCGAAGGAAGTCGTGCGTTTTGCAGCTGAAGTGTGGCAAGCAGTTTGCATTGATGAAATGAATTGCATTCTGTTTTATGCTCGCACAAGGGCGCATTCAGCCCATGGCAGACGTGCGCAGTGTGTGGTAGCGAGCACTCGTGGACAAACTTTCCAATTTATCAGCGTAACGACTGCGGATGAACTTTCAGGATATATCGTCCCAAGGGGGAGTTGCAACAAGGAAAGGTGTGCACTGTGGTTGCGGCAAATGCTTGATGTCAACGGCACCGCTGTTTCTGGTAGGTGTCTGTTGATATGTGACAGCACAAATGTCATGGCCGCACATAGCGCATTGCAGTGCAAATGTCAATGCTTTCCTCATCCGTCAAACCGATGATTTCTTACACACAACAGCTTTAAACAGGTAACTCGGCGGCACCCAATGTCATTGCACGCCGTATGTCCTGCTCGCACAGTACAGTGGTAGTGCGCAAAGAAAAACCACGTACATAGATGGGTAAATGTCTGCAAGTTCGTTCACTTAGCAAACGCCTTGGGAACCGTGAGGCAACGATATGAAATATTCCATAGGAACAGATCAATCGAACAAAGGCGTAGCAAAGGCAATAGGCGAGTGAAACCCCGGGTGCCTTATCAAGCACGTCGCCTAACAACAGTGAGGATGCCAATGTGCAGCAGGCGCGCACTCAACCTGATCTGAATCAATTCATCCGGCCAGCCGACTGTACTCGATTTTGCTTGGTAAGGCGTATGGAACACGTGACGCTATAACACCATTTATAGTGGACACTGCATTTCGTATTGTCCGTGACCTTGTACTCTTTAAAACTATCGTGGGCCGTCTCAATATTGTTACTTGTGACACGGCACTACCGTACTATTTGTGACCCCACATTGTTGGAGCATTGATGTGAGTGATCAAGCGTGGAACGCATTCATCCGGTAGATCTTTGTGGGTGGGTAATATACGGACTTACGACTTTGTACCTTTGGTATTATTCAGCGAATTCATCATCGTCCCTGCCAATCAACAGGCTTAGTCTAGTCTGGAAAAGCATCAGATGCCGGCGTTTCGACCTTCTGCGTCTCGTCAGTGGTGCTCCTCTAAGCGGACCCCTGCCGGGTTACGCCCCCATTACTTCAGGATGCTAGCAGTTAGAGCCACTTCGCCATGGTTGACAGCCACGGGCCTGTGTGACTGACAATGATTTGGTATTGCTAATTTATACCATCGACCTATCCGTAGAAGGCTTGTAGTCGGTAATTTAGTATATATATATATATATATATATATATATATATATATATATATACTGCAATTATCCTTATGTGATATATTCTATTACTGGTGGGCTGTAGATCCAACAATGAGTCCTAGTCCTCCTTTTCCGATGTTACACTGGGATTGTTATTATGTTCGTAATTAAATATCATTTTACTGTTCAGATTTTCTGTATTTCAGCCTACTTGCAGACTAATAAGAGAGGAAAAGAGGACAGTGTTTCGTTTGCTTTGTTTATTTTCTCATAGTTTACTTTCTGATTCGCGAAAAATTGTGCGTATTGACTATGTGGCCCACGCTATGCATTTTGTCAGTTATCAGGCCCGCTTAAATTATTTTTACCGGTGATCCGGCCCGCCTTGTAAAAAAGTTTGGCGACCCCTAGCGCAGACCATCCAACATTGCGCTTAGTGAGCATACCCCAGTCCACACATTCTCACCGCTCTCATGCGGCACTAGCCCAAATTCCATGCCAGCCGGTCCTCCACAACGGTGTATAGGCAAAACCCGTCATGCAAAACATTGAGTCCCCTTAAACAAATTCATCAACCCAAGGAAAGGACAACTGTAGTGAGTTTGTGTTTCGACTAAGCAGTTAAATAGGTGGGTGCCCTAGTGGCGTAAATAAGCCCACTGGATAATGCGTAGTCAGGAACAGGGTAGCCTTGCCAGTTGCATCGGTTGTTAGTGTGCGCACAACACCTGATGAATCGTCCTTATCACCAAAACCTCAATGACTGTAATAACAACTTGAACGAATTCACCGGGTATTCATAAGAAGCTTGGGGATGGACGAGGTGCGGGTCCTGTTCATCACTTGGTCCACTTAATCTTGTTGCCACAAGGACCGCTTTAATTACATTAGGAAATGTTCAGCCATCCCGTGAGTCAGTTGAACTGATGAGATTAGCGATACCACGGAAGCTGAACTGTCTGGCAATGTACTCTGGCAGATCTGGATGACAACACTTTTTTGGGGGTGTAGATGAGTTGTGGTCAAGTGATCCTGTAAGTCCACGATAAGGCAGACCTGATTTACCGTCAAGCGCCGTTCGCAGCATTATCCTCATTGAACGGTAGAAAGAGGAAAACGATCTTTCTCGAGACGGTAAGAACTAAGAGATTCTCATTTTAGGGATTTGCCGTGAACTTAAATGATTTTCTTAGGACACAAAGTGAAAAGTAGTTTGTTGTATAAACACTGTCCAGCACCCTTCAGTGAGCACTGATTGCAAACTCTCCTAGTCATGTGCAACGTCTTCACGAGACGGAGTTTGCACGCAGTAGAAAGAATGAATATATCGCAAAAATGAAAATAACGACATAATCCTAGACATGCGAGGCGCAGGACAACTATGTGGTCTGATCAATGTATTGTCCTCCATGGATTGCGTCGCAGTGCACGAAGCGCTGAAGGGTGCAGCCATCCCGGTCTCTCATAAGCACATCAAATTTGCGCAGATTAGGGGCACAAATTGAGGGATGAACCCGAGCTGCGCAAAGCAATTAGGTGAAGTGAAGGCGAATATGGTGCGAGTCGCAATAGTCTCCCTGATTAGTAACGCTCCTCTTGGAACACACGTTCCAGATCCGTGTGGCATGGTGCGTTGTCACATACCAGCAGACACCTATCAGTAACCGCGATGCCGTTGACATCATTTGCCGCAACCACATTGTTGCAACTCCCCCTTGGGACGATATATCCTGAAAGTTCATCTGCAGTCGTTACGCTGCGCACGTCTGCCATGGGCTGAATGCGCCCTTGTGCAATTCATTTCATCAATCCAAACTGCTTGCCACACTTCAGCTGCAAAACGCATGACTTCCTTCGCGTCTTATTCTCAAGCATATTCATCGACTCCGATATAGCATGTAGCTTTTTCATGGAAACGAAGCAGCCTCATTGTTGAGGGCACTATTTGTAATAACGGTTACGTTTTACTTGGACGTGATGGCTTAGTCGGAAAGTTCAACATTAACTTGTTGCGCAGTTCCTAGTCAACGTACAGATTCTACTGACGCGCTGTACCTGCGAAAGCGGATGCATCGATGAACACCCGGAGAAAACTAGTCGCACTTGTGAAGCCAACGCTAACGTGACCCGCTCAAGTCCCTACCAGCCCCAGAAGAAAAAAGACAAACAGAGGCGGATCCTTGCGAGCTCTTTTACGACCTACAAAGACCGAACTAGACACAGCCACACCACACGCCGAGCGTCTCTGTCGCGGTTGCGCACTGACATGGAGGCTGCTGCGTTGTGGGTTGGAAGTGGGCTGCACGTGGCGTAGCCTGCGTATTGGAGTCCGAGGCGCGGCTGCTTATTTTTGCGGGATCACTCGACGTTCCCGTAACACTACTATCGGTATGTCGTCTTCAGGAAAACAGATCATGTGCCATTTCGTTCATTTCAACATCATTTGTGTCAGATAAGAAACTATCCTTTGCTCCGTAATCCCTCGGGATGCATGAGCTACGCCCATACCAGGTAGATAAAACCGTAGAACGGTAACGAACGGTTGACAAGCTGGCTAAGAACACAACGGTGGTGACTGGGTAAATGCAGCTTCGATGTGTCGGATTGATGATTAGAGACAATCCTGAGATCGATGGTGCGCCCGCTCGGAAGACAGCTGTTTGATGGGATCCTCGTGGCTGACCCAGTCAAGCTGTGATGGTTCGCCCAAAAAGACTAGATCTTTAAATCGCCACCGCTTTTTTGGCTAAAACGCAGTGTTTATGCTATCCATTGTGGAGTTGGCAGTTTTTGCGGAACATCCTTGACGGCTTCCTTGGCCACACTGTGTTCAAGGTCACTGATGCTGCCATATTTTACCATTTTTCTGGAGAAAGACCGAGATGGTATGCGGCGTTGTGGTGAAGTTAAGAGGCACTATGCTCGTCGGCAAGTTGATCTTAGACAGCATCTTGTCAACGGGATACGAAGTCTTAATGAGTGTCTCTGGCAACGTGCAGTCACTGCTCAGTGACTGCTCACTACAGGAGCATCTGTGCAGCTTTTAGTTTTAGTTTCCCCATTCTTATAAGTTCGCATTTTCATGACACAGCTTTAGTTCATCTGCAGCCGATAGTGTAAAACAACGAGAAATCGTCTGATAACCTCACCTCCGAGTACCGCTTGAATATGTCAATGCTGCAGTTATCGTATCGAAATGGCGAACGATGAAAGCCACCCATAACAGATACACTAAACGATCGATCAGTAAGGTAGATAGTAGCAAAAATGTATTTGAATCATCGTAATGCACATGAACACTGCGATTTAAGGATTATACAATATCCGTACCACCAGCACCAGCCAGTAATATATCAAAGGGGAAAGAATAGCAACGAGTGAATATAATTAGATACGTGGGAAATGCAGAAATCACTGCTCGTCTGACGATGTGATAACTGGTTGAGACCAGGTGATAGAAGAGACAGTTCGCATAAAGGTAGCTGGAAAAAGACAGAATAAAAGGAAAGCACGGTCTCAGAATCACAGATACAAGTGGGAGTACATGACGATCCATTGGTAATCTCAAATAACATTGATAAAGAGAAAAGGTATAATAAGCTTGGGCAGTCGCCTTCAGCATGGCGCAAGCAGATCGAGTGGACCACTATTTGAAAGTAGTTGTGCGACACAACAAAGGTTATCTTAAATACTATTGAAAATATGTGGATAATTCGCCCACATTGTTTACTAACCGTCTAGGGGGTCGCAATGCGTCATAAGCAGGGAGAGGAAAGAGCAGCGGTTGATAGATGGCAGTCACCCGCTGCGCATCTAGAAAAATAGATCACGCGAGTAAAGCGTGGATCAACAATGCACGACAAGTTGGCGTTAGGCGTGCAAACAACAAGAGAGCAAAGCATCAATACGATAAGAACAGTACGATTGCCAAGAAATGAAGTGTCGGAGTGATCAAGTGCGAACACTAACACAGGAGAAAATTGTAGAGACAGCGGGCACGAAAATAGAGCAATCTAAGTGTACGTAGGATTGTAGTGGCTCATTTGCTAAGCAAGCTTGGACGGGTTAATTCTGTGTGCTCCAATAGGAAGGTAGGGTATCTTCGCTTTGGTTGGATCAATTCGACTTAGTTTGACTAAGTGCATTGTTAATAATCTATGTGAGTCCTCGGAGACAATCAGAGCTTAATTCAGCAAAGAAAGCACTTTCATAATGAATAGTCGCCTTAAGAACAATGATTGATGTTTAAAACCATGGATCACCTAATTAAGGAAGAATGGACGTCGAAATCCATCCCATACTCCGTAGCAAACAGATATATTTTGTTCAATTGGGTGTCAAGAAGTGCAAACCGAGTTTATCGCCGAGCATATCGGAACAACCGTCTTAAAACAAATCATGACGCCAGAGTAAACAGTTAACAGGATGTGGACGCAGACCACAGTCATGTGTCTATTCGTCCATTAAATAGGTAAGGGTATGAAATGAAAACAAATGATGGGATTTATATGACCTGATGCCGGAACTGTGTCAAATACTAGGTGAGACTGACTGGAAGAAAGCTTAGTGGCTACACGAACACAGCAAAGCCATTCTTCATCACGATCAGAGGGCCTCCATCTTCTTAGCGCGCTTTTCTAATTGTTGAAGAGAACTAACTGCCACAACTAACCTAACCCACTATTTGTTATGAAAATCGCTTAAATGCCAGGACAATATTTGAGTAGCAAAATGATCAGTGAATAACAAGTAGGCAATCAGGTACCATGCGCACACAATCCATGGACCGGTGTTTAAACGTTTCTCTGTTCGCTCTCTTCTCACTGAAACTGCAAATCTTGGCCGAGAAGATAGTAACCGTATCTGCTAAATCGCGATGTACCGCACTACCGTCCAAATGCTTTATTCCACATTTGTTCAAGCCCTCCACCCTTGGTAACTCTCCTGCGCTTCCGAGTACACAACATGGTGCCGCTTTGGGCGACAATATTGGATGAATGTAAGTGGTTTTGTGCGGAACCAATGGCAAGCCAAATTCACCGTTAACAACGTCAACTTGTGCGTAGGGCTGAGCAGTTCCAACAGCATTTTAACTGGCCTGCAGCACCAATTTTTATTTTTCATCCAGGAATCCACAGGGTTACTAGTGTGCAAACACTTCGCCAGTGTATGGCAAGCTGAGGTTACTTGCGACTTTCCTGAAGCGCAACATAACCCCTGGTCCAGACGAACTGCCTCCGGCTTTTTTCAAAGATGAAGGCCTATCACTTGTTCGAGGGTTAACTTCCCCGAAGGATTTGCATTACTGAAGCAACCCCGTCTGATTAGAGCCTAGCATACATCGTTTGGTCTTCAAAATGGGTGCACGGACAGATAGCGCCTACCACAGACGGATTAGACAAATTTGCGTTGCGTCTAAAGTGTTCGCTGTCCAGCTTTTAAGAAGAATAGGCCTGGAACGCGAAAAGAACATACGTGAAGAGCAAACTTGGTCCCGTTCAGATCGGAGTTGCATTGAGCACATGTTTATGCTACAGCAAATACTACAGTGTCGTCAAACTTTTGACCGGCCAACGATCGCTATCTTCATAAACATACGAGTCGCGTTTGACTCTGGTTGTCTACTGTAAAGAGGAGTGCCCGAGAAGTACGTTAACATTATTCAAACTCGAAACACGGGCCGAGTGCGGAGGTGCGGCTGACTTTCGTCACCCTTTAGTAGCACAAGTGGTGTGAGACAGGGCAGACTGGCATCACCCTTCCAGTTTAATTTCGCTATGTAGGTATCTTGGAGAATGCTGTGGACAACTGTGAACTTAGGGGCATAGAATTGCCTTCGGGAATTGACGTATGCAGATGATATCGACGCAACTTACAATACTTCAAAAGCCGCCCAAAATGTGCTGCGTAGGTTGGAGATATCTGTCTCCCAGTTTGGAATGACGTTGTCCCTATCGTAGTGAAAGGTCTTCATAAAGGACTGGTTAGGAACTGCTCCTACCCTCACTCTTTTAGATTATTCTTTGGAAGTTGTAGACAGGTTCGCTTACCTCGGAAACTGAATCAGCACGGACGGTTAAACGGATGACTTTCCGTTGCGGTTCTCTAAGTCTCGAGTTGCGTTTGCTAATCTCCTCCATCTCTAGAGTTTACATGACTTGAGCCCTCCTCTGAATCGCCGTCTGTAATGCTACAGTGTGAGCGGTCCTGCGCTATGATTGCGAGACTTGGCCTGTTCGCACAGAAATATGTTCAGAGGATGTGTGTTTCGATCATCGCTACCTGCGGAGCATTGTTGATGTACAAAGGCAACATGGCGTTAGTAATGGTGACGTTGGTAAAAGAGTTTTTAAGGGAGACAGACTCTGCTGACCTCTGAACTGCAAAATCTTATTGCACATGATGCAGTGGCTTAAGTACGTGCTTCGCATGCCAGCTCCGCGCTCACCTCGCTGTGCACTCTGCGCGTGCGCAAGTCAAGTCAAGTCAAGGAAAGCTCCATGCACCCAGATGGATGCAATTGCAACATTTTACACTATTTACCAGAAATGTGAGAAAACAGCACCAGTAAAAAAGATAATTTTACAATTGTAGAAACAGGTTTGGTAAAGAATGCACAGAGGTCACTTAAGTAGTCAGTCCCGCATCTTTGAGCAGCGACCGCATATCGATAGAATGAATTACAAGATTCGTCATCCAGCTGATGGCGCCAACTTTTGTTAAAACGTTAACTGATAGCTCGTTTCATTTGGATAAAAGCAGCAAACTGCGAGTTATGCGCGGTGTCTAGGATGCTCTTTTAAAGAATCGGTGGAATTAAAAACATAGCGCTAACGAATGAATTGAACCCAAAAAATGAAAGCACTGACCTCAAATTTGGCCGCGGTGGGGCGATCTCGATTCCCTGACTGGAAGCGCAAGGACCACGAACACACACGGCTGGAAACTCTCTCGGACATGGAAAGATCAACAATTCAATGTTGTGAGACCCTACTCCCATGATTACAATGCTACAGTAGTTGTTGGTTTTTGCTGTCTTTCTATATCATCTTATGGTAATTGGTTGTGAGGTTCTGCCACTTGTGCTACTATTTGCGAGTGTTATATATATATATATATAGGTGCGGGAGAGCCTATGGTGCGCTGAGGCTGGTGGTGGCTAGATCCTGACAGATGGTCTACCCACTGCTGCTACTGTTGCGTCATAGTCTCATGTCCTGGGCGCCTCCACGTGGCGACCGCTGGGTGGGAGTTAGGTTTCGCCCTTCTCCCTGCTAAGATCCAGGACAACAATCCGCATGAGTCAGCTAACTGACCATGTGCTAGACCCGCTGCCTTTCGGGTGTTCATTTAATCGAAGGCTTTGGCTGAGGACCCGAGTCGTTCTCCTGTCAGGTGTGGGCGCCCTGGCAGTATCCTAGTCCATCCTCTCCGGAGGTTAGGAAGTGGTCGATGGCCCACTTCCCGTAAAACCTAGCCATGGGAGACAACAGGTTACGGGTTATATTCTCAATGCTCGATTGGCGTAGAGCACGAGTACCACGCATTGTCTCTGACGGTGGGAGGACACCTCCGGGTGTTCAATGGTTTGCTACTGCCCGCCTCAAGCCAGGCAGCCCCTGGTCAAATTGGTGCAAACCCGCCAAAAACCCACCTGCGTCTGGCCGTGGTCGCAGGTGCGTATCCAATTACGGTCGCAAAACATATGATAACTGTTCCAGAACCTCAAAGGCTGCGTGTGACGGCCGTCAAGCAGATCCCCATCTGTCTCTGCAATCACATTCCCGAGCTGGATCTGCTCTCCACTGCCTTGTGGGTCAGGCTATTGAGCCAAAGGCTCCGGGTGGAGTCCCTCAAGCAAACCTCCAAACCACCCACTGCCTTGTGGGTCAGGCTATTGAGCCAAAGGCTCCGGGTGGAGTCCCTCAAGCAAACCTCCGAAGGACAACGACCACCTCGCGTGCGATTGCCCACCAATGCAATCGTATGCCTGCGCGCAAAGCACTCAACATCGGGTGCTGGAACGTGCGCACACTACTGGACCGGAACTCGAGCGAGCGCCCGGAGCGACGCACTGCACTGGTCGCAATGGAGCTGGCGCGCTACCACATCGATATTGCGGCGCTCAGTGAAACTCGGCTCGCTGAGCAAGGTAAGTTACATGAAGCAGGTGCTGGCTATACATTCTACTGGGTGGGGAACGCCGCCTCAGCACCACGTGAACATGGGGTCGGATTTGCAATATCCGATCGCCTGAATGGCCAGCTGGTGGGTGAACCAACGGGCATCAGCGCGCGACTGATGACTGTTCGCCTGCGACTCGGAAGAGGTAAGTTTGCTACTTTTATAAGCACGTACGGTCCGACCATGTGTTATCCTGATGACACGCGTGATCAGTTCTACACTGAGCTATCCTCCGTGATACGGTCTGTGCCGAGGAGCGACCGACTATTTCTGCTGGGTGATTTCAACGCGCGCGTTGGGCGTGATGCATCAGCGTGGACAGATGTTATCGGTGCGCATGGCATTGGTTCAGCGAATGCGAACGGTGACAGGCTGCTCTCACTGTGTGCCACTCACGGCCTGACGATCACGAACACTCGGTTTGCACTGAGTGCGAGTGATATAGCAACTTGGACGCACCCACGGAGTGGTCACGCTCACCTGCTCGACTATGTCATCGTACGTCAGCGTGATATGCGTGAAGTGCGCATGACACGTGTACTGCGTGGAGCTGAGTGTGGCACTGATCACAAATTGGTTCGGACCAAACTGTACATATATTTTCGTAAATCGATGTATTGCACTCCCGCCGTGAATCGGCGTAAATTTAACATTCTCTCCCTCGGCACTGTGGCGAAACGTGCTGAGCTGGAGAAGGCGATGGCTGCACGCCTGTGTGGTGATGTGGACTGTATAGCCACAGTGGGCGACCTGTGGCACCACATTCGCGACCAGGTGACAGCTGCTGCGGAGGAGACCATCGGGCGCGCAAACTGTAAGCGGCCTGATTGGTTTGATGACAACAATGTGACGATTGACGCATTGGTGTCAGAGAAGAATGCAGCATTTGCTGCACATGTTGCAGACCCCAGTGACTTGGGGAAGAAGAGTCAGTTTCGCAAATTTCGACGGCGACTGACCCGAGAGCTCCGTCGCATTAAAAATGCATGGTGGACGGAGAAGGCGAAGCAGATGGAATGCTACGCCGAACGCCGTCAACACAAGGAATTCTTTGACTCCTTGAAGGCGGTGTATGGACCGAGATTGGAGCCGCTGAGGACACTGATCGATGGTAGTTCAGGCGCTACCTGCACCCAGACTGCAGACATAATGCAGGTCTGGCGGAAACACTTTGACTGTCTCTTGAACAACCGTTCAGAGATCGACTGGCCTACATTGAATGGCCTGAAGCAGCACGATGTGAAGGCGGATCTGGCAGATACGCCGAGACTGGATGAGACGCAGAGAGCACTTGCTCAGCTGCGAAACGGCAAATGTGCCGGAGGTGACGGGATCCCACCTGAAGTATTGAAACACGGTGGACCCGCGTTGTTGACTGCGCTGCACCACTTGGTGCAACGCGTGTGGATTGAGGAGGAAGTGCCTTCTGAGCTGAAGGATGCCCTTGTGCTACCACTGTACAAGGGCAAAGGTAGCAAGCAATGTTGCACGAATTATCGTGGCATCAACTTGCTGAGTTGTGTGGGCAAGGTGATTGCCCGAATCCTGCTCAATCGCCTCGTGAGTCAGATTGTGGAACCAAACGTGGCGGAAGAGCAATGTGGATTCCGTTCGGGTCGCAGCACTATAGATATGGTGTTTGCGGCTCGTCAGTTGCAAGAGAAGTGCAGAGAACGACACCAGCCTTTGTACTCGCTTTTTGTTGATTTCACCAAGGCATTTGATACGGTGAACCGCGAGGCACTGTGGCTGGTGTTGGGTAAGTTTGGTTGCCCGCGTAAGTTTGTAAGTTTAATTGAATGTCTGCACAGTGGTATGCGAGCGAGGGTGCAGCTGAGTGGAGAGACCTCTGATGACTTCGCAGTTGTCTCTGGTGTGAAGCAAGGCTGTGTGTTAGCTCCTGCCCTGTTTAATATCTATCTTCATGCAATGTTGTCTTGTGCTTTTGATGCGGCTTGTGTTTACGGTGTTCGTGTGGAGCACCGTATTGATGGTGGGTTGCTGAACATCCGTCGTTTCGGTGCGAGAACTCTAGTCTGTGAGACAACTATCCGTATGTTGCTGTTTGCTGACGACTGTGCGTTGTTTTCACACAACGCGGATGAGTTGCAGCACATGACTAGTGCTCTGGCTTCGACAGCGGCCAAATTCGGGCTCACCATCAACACAAGCAAAACTGTCTGTCTGTTTCAGCCTTCACCGGAGGTGCAATCTTCAATATTGCCGCAAATCAGCATTGGTGCTGAAGTATTGGAAACCACCTCCCGCTTCTGCTACCTTGGGAGTGTGATGTCGACTGATCAGCAGCTACACATTGAGTTGCGTAATCGCGTGTCGAAGGCGGCAGCGGCATTCGGGAAGCTAGAGTACCGAGTGTGGAACAACCATCAGCTTAGCATTGGCACGAAGCTGATGGTGTACAAATCCATGGTACTGTCCGTTCTTCTATACGGCAGTGAAACGTGGACGATGTACCGTCGGGATGTGCGATATCTCGAGCGGTTCCATCAGCAGTGTCTGCGACGAATTCTGCGGATCGGCTGGGGCGCCAGAGTTGCAGACACGGAAGTGTTGCGCCGAAGTGGGATGTATGCAGTGGACTGCATACTTTTACTGCGACACCTGAGATGGCTCGGTCATGTGAGCCGTATGGATTCGACGCGAATACCGAAACAACTTTTATACGGTCAGCTGAGTATAGGGAAGCGGCATGCTGGGAAACCCAAGTTACGTTACCAGGACATGATTAAAGTGAGCCTCACACGTTCTAATCTTGATTGCAGATCATGGGAATCGAAGGCGGTTGATCGGCGTGCATGGCGCGATCTAATCACGAAGGCAGTTGCTGAGGTGCGGGAGAAAGCCCTCATGCATGCAGAGAAGAAGCGGCAAGTGCGGAAGCGGCAAGCACCGATGAATTGTACTCCATCGACATCGAGCGCATTGTGTTGTAGAACATGCGGTCGCGAGTGCCTTAGTCAGGCAGGCCTAGTGAGCCATGAGAGAGGTCACTCGGGACCATTGCCGAAGCGACGACGGGTCCCGCAGTGAACGTAGGCAGCACCGGCGCAGCGTTTGTAGGCACGCTGAATTCGATTTACTAACCGCATGCTTGCATGCTAAGTCTCTTTATTTCAGGTGGTGGGTTTTCGGTTCTCTCCTAATGCCTTTCTTTCTCATATAAATGTCTAGTGGGCCATGAGCTAGGTCCTTTGGGGCCACTACAGAAGCGACGATGGGTCCTGCAGAGAATTACGACGAGCCGGCGCAGCGTTTGTAGGCACGCTGATTTCGATTTACTAACCGCGTGCTTGCATGCTAAGTCTCTTTATTTCAGGTGGTGGGTTTACAGTTTTTACCTTAATGCTTTTCTTTCTTATATAAATATCTCCATGTACTCTATTCCATTAACTTGCACATATCGCTTTAGCCAGTTGTATTCGATTTCCATAAGATTTTTGTGTTCGTGGCATACCGTGAACTATACTTCCTGACTTCGTGCACTTAGCTGGGATGTGTTTGTAAACAACTTATTACGTATGCTATTTAATTAAGGTTTATGTCACCGTTTCCTTATGCATTAATCCAGTTTTTCTCTTTTTCTTTCTCTC
Organism: Dicrocoelium dendriticum; assembly: GCA_944474145.2. Classification (NCBI taxonomy): domain Eukaryota; kingdom Metazoa; phylum Platyhelminthes; class Trematoda; order Plagiorchiida; family Dicrocoeliidae; genus Dicrocoelium; species Dicrocoelium dendriticum. The sequence continues at coordinate 12,287,951 of OX104064.1, forward strand.
TCTCTCTCAAGTGATTGGCTGTTGTTTGATATCCTTGGTGTGGCTGCGCTTGATGTGCATGTTGACAAGGTGCCTACCTGTCTATTACCCACTACCTCGTCCATACTGGCTCCAGGAGACAGTTGGTCGTTGCTGGAGGGGACGGGGTGCACGGTTCTTGTGGCCGTGTTAGGCTCGAAGAGTGGTTCCATGCACTCAGTATGGAGCGGACTACGGTCCAGCCACCGCCTTGTGTGCGGTTGATTCCCCAAATACAGCGTGCTTGTGTTTGCCTGTGAAGGAGTGTGGGCCGGCTCCGTTGATGAAACGTGGTTCCCATCCACATGCCTCCCGGTCTTATTCCTTCGGGTTTACACTGGATATGGGGTGTGTGGTTGGAGCTGTGGGTGGTGCAGCGCAAGCCATCCATGGTCCCTCTGTAGGCGCAGGCGTCCTGTGGCTTGCCACAGTGACAGGCAAATCCGAAACCGGATGCCGCCAACCATATAGGTAAACGGGTGGGACTGAAGAAAAAGGGGAAATTTGTTCCGGCTGTCTAACGCACCAGCAAGAACCAAGGTAGAACGCAGTGTAAAGCAGCAAACGTATAGTGCGGCGAACATATTGATCGTACAAGTTTAAACTAAACGGGGCATTAATATAGCAGGAAAGGGAGAAATAAAGGGCAAAGTTAAGCAGCCTACCAAGGCGTCTTTGCAAAATAACAGTGAGAAACGAGACAGGGACCAGCCCCCACAAAGTGTAGGCAGGGACGAGATATTCAGGAAGGAATACACTATAGATCTACCAGACTCCGTAACTTGAATTCCGGTTGGACAGCTTACATGAACTGAACCAAGTTCGAATCGCGTTTAATGAGTTGTGAGGGAGAGAAGCTGTGCAATATGTCATTTAAGGACAAACCATGGCAGAGCACAGATCCCTGCACCATCCGTCGCAATGAGGCTGGACTTTGCGTGCCTCAGTGATCCACTGAGCTGTGCTGGGTGGCGCTACTCGTACCTTCAGAGCCACTCATACCAGATTGATTAGAGACCAGACAAGCTCACTCTCCCGGTCCTCCAGGTTGCAGGTTAGAGGGATGACGGCTCCTTACTAATTAAATACGGACGCCTTGTAGTCCATTGCCGAAACTCGTTACCTTGCGTTCAGATTTTTGAACCAGACTTTGGTTAAGAACCCTAATCGTTCTCCTGTATAGGCCTGTGCAACCTGACAGTATCCTACCCACGCAATACAATGAACGTTTCCTTAAACAATTTGTTGATACTCTGGTCGTCGCAGAGGACAATAAACAGCGCCCTAGCTACTTCACCGAGCAGGGTGGATAGGGGTTTGGATGCTACTGAGCAAACCATCCCGTCTTCTTATTCACTCTCTTACGCTTTTTCACTCTTATCGTCCCATACCAACTTCACTTATATCCCCCCTGTTTTCAACCCCAAACAGAAAGAGGCTACTTACGTTCGACCACCGGCGTGTTCGACGCCTTGTTTATGGCACAGGAAGAGGAAGTGAACCGCACAGTACCGTTAGTTCACGCACCAAGCTTCGATGGCTCGGCCACGTGTTCTGCATGCTAGCCCATCGACTCCCGGGAAGTGCGCTGTTTGCGCAACGGGGCCGTGGATGTAAGAAGAGAGGGGCTAACAGATGACTTCGTCAAGAGGAATGAAGTCCTTCAATTCGAAGTTGACCTCGGTTGGAACCTTTAGGCTTTCTGGTTTGAATCCGAAAGACGATGAACACGTTTAGTAGGAAACACTTTTGACATGACTAAGAATCGACCGTGCAGTTTGCGTATTTTCTTTGACCTTCCCCTAAAACCATGATCTCCTTTCTTAGACAAGACATAATTCTTGTTGCAACACAACAGCCGGCTGGTAGTTATCCGGAATGAAGCCCACCCGTTACTGGGGACTCAGCTGGCGTGTTTCTGTTGCATGTTGTTTTCTCTTTCATAAACTGCACACCATAGCTATGGTGGTTTCCCCTTCTGGATAACGTGCATAGTTATAATGATGAGGCGCAAGCGAAGTACGTAGGCTGTCCGCTACATACAAAGGTCATCAGCACGGGCGTGCAACGAGCTTTGATTTTTCCGCCGAATTTGGGAATCGAGTGAGAATTGATCGGCCAACAAATACCAGCCCTCGGCAAAGGAATCGAACTATTCGGTCAATATGATAAACCCGTGGAGCGGAATTCACTCACACTGGCTGAAAACAGATGCAGAGGAGTGAGTGACATTGACCTCCTAGATAGAGCAAACCTATCCTGTAGTGATATACGCTCTGTCTACCGAGTTCTGACTAGCCAGACAGACGCAGTCTCATAGGGCAGCAAAGCAAGAAGTACAACAGTTGTCAGTGGCAGAGAGCAGAGGGAAAAAACAAGCGTTACAATGGCGACGCGAGTTTCAATCGAACCCAGGAATGACAGCCAGCTTCGAACAATTATAGGCACTTTTGAAGCAACAGGCCAAGCTCATTGAGATGTTGACGCAGAGCCTGTCGATGCAGTCCAGCCCTGAGTTAGGGGCAAGTGGAACTGTCCCCTTTCCAGAAACCCTGACACAACAGATCAGTGAATTCCATTATGATGCGAATGCTGGCGTGACATTCGCTTCCTGGTTTCACAAGTATGAAGACGGGTTTCATGTTGATTTCGCAAATGTACCGGCAGAGAAGAAAATTCGTCTGATGCTCCGGAAGCTGGGTGCGACTGAACATGAGAAGTTCACAAACTTCATCTCGCCAAAGAAGAGCACTGACTTATCTCTGGACGAAGTTGTCTTAGTCCTGTCACAAATGTTTGATGAGCAGACATGCTTGCTCAGCATCCGGTACAAGTGCCTCACGATGGCCAAGAAAGATGACGAAGATTGGGTCATCTACTCCAGCCGTGTAAATCGGAAGTGCGAACGTTCACGGTTTCACAAAATGACTTCCGACCAGTACAAATGCCTCATTCACGTTTGCGGCCTACAAGCAGCCAAAGATGAGGACATACGAACAAGAATAATGAGCAAGATTGAGCAGAATTGTGGCATCACATTGCAGCAAGTGACCGCTGAGTGCCAGGGAATGACGAACCTGATTCAGCATTTGTCCAATACGAACGAACATGACCTTAGTTGTGTAGTCAACCAGACTTCCTAAAAAGGCACCAACTCACGTGAGTCCATTACATTCCAAACCTCCCCCTCCTTGTTGGTTTTGTAGAGAATGGTATTGTGCTCGATACTGTCCGTTTATGAATCCCATTTGCAACCGATGCGGCGGAAGAGGTCATAAAGAGTCGTGTTGTTTGGCACGTGGTCCTACTCTGCCCAAAAAGAAACGCAACAATGCCACACCGCTCAGACGGCCCGATGGGATCAGAACGACCACTGCGACATTCAAGGTTGATGGTATCAACTGGCGTAAATACATCATGGTGGAAATCAATGGCAGGCAAGTCAAGTTACAACGTGATACGGCTTCAGATATCACTCTGATCTATAGCGACACGTGGCCCAGGTTGAGGCAGCCGGCACTCGTACAAACGACCCATACGGCAAGAAATGCTTCAGGTGATAAGTTAAAATTGCTTGGTGAACTGAACTGTCGAGTCAATTTCCGAGGCCAACAAATTTACACATGCATTGTGACAGACCGACCGGGGTTAGATTTGCTGAGACTCGACTGGATGAAGAAGTTGAAACTGCGTGGTCAACCGCCGCAAAGCAACCAGCTGTCGAATCTATCGACAACAAGTCCGATAGTTCAAAGTCAGATTACGCAGATGAAAAGACGCCAGGAAGAAATGCTCTAACCTGGTCCAGACTGCTTTAGAATGACCAGTGTTGCCCTGAACCTCAAGCCAGTCAACGAACCAGTATACAGAGCAAAGCGCCTTGTACAAAGCAGGAAAGAAAAGCATGGTCGTTCTCAACTAGGGGGAAATCGGACAGATATGGTCCGTCATCTCAAAATTAGTGATATGGTGGACGCACGAAACTTCCGAGGACTGAGGAGGTGGTCGACAGGAAGAGTGATCCGCAGAAAGGGCCGAGTCATTTAAGAGCTAATGGTAAGAAATGAGAAATTGGTTAGGCAAACCAATCAGCTGAGGCCGAATCACGGAAAGACTCAAAGTTCCCCAGAACTGCCATCCTTATCGTGGGATATATTGCTAGACACGTTTGGTTTGCATGAGGAAGCTGAGCCGATATGTGAATCATAACAGCACCTGCAAGCATCAGCTGATATACAGTACAAGTCAACCCGAAAGCGGAGACGACCACAGTGATTACAAGGCGATCCCAAAGCGAAAACCCATGAACAAAGTTCAGTTCGAACGGTACGCTGGCATACTTAATTCGAAAGGGGAGGTAATAGAGGCGTAAGCGGAGCAGGTAGGCTGTCCGCTACATACAAAGGTCATCAGCACGGGCGTGCTAGAAGCTTTGATTTTTCTGCTGAATTAGGGAAGCGAGTGATAATTGATCGGCCAGTAAATACAAGCCCGCGTCAAAGACATCGAGTTATTCCGTCAATATGGTAAACCCGTGGAGCGGAATTCACTCACACTGGCTGAAAACCAGACGCAGAAGAGTGAGTGACGTTGATCTCCTAAATTAGCATGATTCGTTTACCAGGAAATAGAGCTAATCTATCCTGTAGTGACATACGCTCTGTCTACCGAGTTCTAGCCTTTTGTATTCCTTCGGTTGGCTGGAACGTGACTGACAAGTCAGACAGTCGCAGTCTCACATGGCAGCAAAGCAAGCAGTACAACAGCCGTCAGTGGTGGAGGGAAAAAAGCGTTACGACATGTTTCTGCGGCTGCCCGTCACAGTAGTCGCCAGCACTCACGGGACGCTTGTGTCTACCGAGGTAGCATGAGTGGTGCGCGATGCACCGTCAACAACTTGCCTCAAAGACCTCATATGGAATACAGAGTCGAAGGAATGAAACCGAGTGACATGTGGATGGTATGTACGATTGTTTCGGAGCCGGCCCATTGCATGTGCGTGCCCTAGGTCATACGAGCTCCGTTGCAGAGTACACCGTGTGCTAAATGCAACGTGAGTGTATGAAGATGTTTCTCTGAGCCGACGATTAACATAGAGGAATGGGAGAGCAAGGTGCATGTCTTTGTTTATAAATTTGGCTTTTTGGTGGAAAGAAAACGGGCAGAGGGTATGTAACAAAACTGTGAAAACCGACAGATCAAAGTTGCTACTGCAGGAGGAGGAGTGAAGGAACATACCATTTGATTCATCCTCGTACTCATCATAGTTGAATAGCATTTCGTAGGACCCATGTAAGAGAGCACGTAGAAGAGTCTGAGCAGTGCAGCATATCTCGTCCTGAAACGGATAAGAAAGCAAGGAATACAGAAACATGAGCAACAAGTAGAGCAACGACAAAACGAATCACCGGATGAGTATAAAGCAGACAAGTTATTCAAGGACCAATAACTACAGAGCACCAGATATAGTCGTTATCATTCGTGGCATAGGTCGGAGAGACTCGAAGGGAAAGCTTGCCGCTGATAAGTTCCAATGGGGTGAATAAGCTGTCCAGTGATCGTCCGGATGGTGATGGCTGTATGACAGTCGGGCTGTGATGAACCAAAGCAAAACTGCTAAGATCCCTCCACTATTTACTTAACATAAGCAATTGCATGAGCAAATGGTATTGTTGTAAAGTAGTTGACGGCTTAGGGAAGGAGGTCGCGTTCCCAAGAATCATTCTCGCCCGTTGTTTGGTTGTGACGTACATAACAGTGTAGAATGTGGTGCGTTACATTACAGTTGAAAAGTTAGCCATGAAGACTGCCTCTGTAGCACAAGATCTAGTGGCACAGGCTGTTGAATGCAAGCTGAATGATCAATGACTCGATGACACGGTGGGAAATCGCACTGCAGTATAGTACCAATAGAACGAAACGGTCATCTCTCAGGTGAATTGTTGGAAGTTGTTGTAGAATTGAGTCTAGCTGCCGTGAAACTAGTTGGAACAGTTACTGTGCAAAAGGCACAGGGAAAGAGATGATTGAAATCAAAAGGCAATCGAAATCAAGTCGAATAAAAGAAACATCACAAAAGAGAGCTAAGAATAGGAGTCAATGGATTAACTGTAAGGATGGTGCGAACAACGTGGCCTAGTTGATGTAACGGGCTGCGAAGCTAGTATCCGAGAAAACGACCAGAATCAAACATACTCGGCCATAGTGAAGGGTTTTAAGCCAGATTGCCTTGCCATACAATGATTGTCCTGCAGTTCCACCCGGAAAGTATGATACCGAAGATCAATATGCAAGCTTGGATGCTCACACCGGATATGAGTTAGTAGGTAGCGGACATCGATGACCAAATACGAGGAGAAGCTTGATATCTCCGTCGCGCAGTGACCAGGCCCTTGAAACATACAGCAGCACACATGGAGAGTGAACTGCAGTTTGTCACAAGCAGTCGAGCGGTCGTCAGCCATCGGGATCGACTGTCGAGCAAGCCCAGTCAGTTCATCGGGTCGATAGGATGCCGTAGAATACCGGAATGACCAGTAAACAGGTGAGTGAGTAATGGGTGTGTGAAACGAGTCTGTCGGCGTCTAATTGAGGCGCATGCAGTGATTCGCGTAATAACGAAAAATTCTCCAACATATCGATACATAAATGCGTTTGTTAGACTGTACTTTTTCACAGCCAATTGAATCCACAATGCTTTCAAACTACTCCGTAAAGAGATCATGTTCCCCCATAGAACTTTCAAGATGGTTCTTAACGCTTTCAAGTTGCATCCAGTGAGCACGAGCGCCTCTAAATGCTACCGTCCATCGAGTAACCAAACTCAAATCAGATGATATTACCCCGCTCTGTATGCTTATCTGTTATAGAATCGACTTATTTGAGATCGGCCACTCAGCGGACAGTACCCATTGCGTCCATTGGATTCAAGATGAAAGCAATATGGAACACCTTGAGAGATTTAAGGAAGAACAAGATTTGCTTAAAAGGGAATTTGAAAGCGCTATGTGTTCAGTTCGTTGATAAAAGGTATAGAGGGGCTGAAAATCGCTTCAAAGGCAGTGTGGTGCACTTCAACTGTGGTGCGACATGTGACAGTGTGGACCAGACACTTTGCTAGTGATCGCGGAAGGAAACTAGAAACTGAACGTGCTTGGTCACCGATATTTACGAAGCATTCCTCGGATTTGGTGATAGAAACGAATGAGTAATGCTCGAGTTCCTCACTCGGTGGACGAGCTCCTTCGCTACAGAACGAGAACGGATACCGTAGTGCAGACCGAGGAGCCGAATACTCAAATTTGAAAACTGTCCATTGATGATGTGCATCTGGGCGGAGCCAAGACAGTGTAGGCTCAAGTAATGATATGGTGGTAACATCACATAAGCAACGCAGATGTCCGAGACCGAGTGCTTGGAGCGAGCAGTGCCAGTCTTCAGAACGCTATTCGCCGATATCGCAGGAGTTGGCTTGGGCACGTTTTGCGCATGCTAGCCCATCGACTTCCACGTCGAGCGCCGTTTGCACTCCCAGGGAGCGACTGGAAAAAGTGCCGCGGTGGACAGCCAACGGACGTGGAGAGGGAGCAGGAAGAAGACAGCCTCAAGTTTGGCGGCAGTCGGACCAGGCTGTCTTCCAGGTTGGGGACCACGAGATGCTGAATCTTAGTGGTTGGAAACATTGGAGGTTATGGCTCGCAACAGACATCAGTGGCGGCAATGTTATTCTGCCATTTTATCTCACCTTTAGTGCACACAAAACTCACGAAACAAAAAACCCAAAATGGCATGATTAAAACCAAACCAATCGTTTTCCTTTTTCATTATCGCATTTCGTATTTATATTTTTCCAATTTTTTCTTCTGCCATGGTCTTGATGGCACAATGTTTGTTAGCAGACTGAATATATATATATATATATATATATATATAATATATATATATATATATATATATATATATAATGATAACGGTGAGCGGATGCTACACTTGTGTGAAAATGCTCGTATATTTCTCGCGAGCATTAACTTTCCACATAGCACTCGCCGAAGTGTGATATGGCGCCCACAAACATCAAACCAGACACCGCGATCAGTTACCGCTGAACAGGAGGGGTTCAAAGCTGACGCCCAATTTAGAACCCGAGTTTGGATTCCGGCCACATTCTATGTGCCAAGCTCTGAGCTCGCTTCTGCGGACATCTGCGACGACACCGTGAGTGAATAGACACCAGCCAACTGGTGAAGCCAGACACTCTGGTGCATATCAAACTGTGCTAGCATGCGGGTTAGCAAGCGCTCAGTGAACACAATCGAATGTCGCTGATAGAATTTGTGTCAGATGTTATTAGCAGCAGGCATAATTTCATGTGACAAATCAAATTGCCAACTTGGACGATCAGTTTCTACGCAGTCTAACTACTGGATGTTCGCCTAAATATTTCGGTTGGAAGTGAACACAACGCAGCTCGTAAAGTGCTCAAAGCGAAAATGCGTGCTAGCCTAAAGAGAGACCGCGAAGCCTGGTGGTTGCACTATGCGTCGGAGATGGGAACAGACGGTTCCTAGTAACCATCGTAAGTGGTCCCGTCTGATACGAGCAGAAAACCTGATGTTAGCAAGGCTATGTGTGACGAGAGTAGACAGCCAGTTCAGGACACGTCAAAACGCTTGAAGTGTTGGCCCAAACACTTCGAAAAGCGGTTTAATCAGCTAAAATTACCAGCTTCCTTATCGGCTATTGATTGCTCTTCTCCCTTGGATCCGCCCTTAAGGCTGAAGTCGAACGCAAGATTAGACTGTTGAAATCAAATAAGGCCGCAGAAGCAGAGAGGCATTCTCCGGTCCTCCTCAAATTAGGGAGACCAGCTTTTGTGAAGGATTTGAAAAATTTACCGGTGAAGTCGTGCGAGCAGACTGTCTAAACAGAGTGGATCCGCTCTGTTATACTTCCAATTTTCAACGGAGGTTTACGTTTGGGATGTGGCAGTTATAGATAGACCAGTCTGATCTTCATCGACTCTATAGTTCTCCGTAAACCAACTGGAATCCGCGAAAGCCAGATTCGCGGGAAGCAAGCCGGGTTCCGTGGAAATCGGAACTGCATCGACGGCTTCTTCCCATTACTACAATTGTTGGAACACCACCATACTTATTGCCCATCCATCATAGTTGATTCCTCGATATCAAAGGTGCTTTCGAAGCGCTGGATCGATGTACCCTTGGGACTGTTCACTCAAGAAAGGTGTGCCCGAAAAATACGTAAACACTACCAGAGCGCAAAGCATGCGTAGCTCTGGCAACGAGACGGCCTATGACAAACCGTCGCCGCGCCTCAATATCTCTAGTGGTGTGAGACAAGGCTGCTCGCTGCCGCCCTTCCATTTGAACTTCACCATCGACGAAGTCAAGAATACTGCGTTCACTGGACACAGGCTATAAAGTGTGGAGCTCCTTCCAAGTAATAAAATTGCTGAGTCAGAGTATGGCGACGACATTTTTGGCAGCTCACAAAGGAGCCAGACAGCAGCCGACAAATTAGCACTAGCTATCAATCGTTTCGGGTTATGATTTGCACTCTCGAAACTCAAAGTCCTTCACTAAAATTGGTAGGAACGCACACATGCGCTGACCCTTGGTAGTGATCAGCTAGAAATCGACGAGAAACTCAAGTACATGAGCAGCTAGATTAGTGCATGAGGAATAGAAGATGAAATTACATACCGAATAGTAGAAGCTGGAGATGCTTTTGCTAATCTCCGCCACCAGTGGCGCCGGCGTGACATCATTGTCGCCCTCAAGGACAGGACAACGTTGGCATACGGTCGACACTCGTGAACAGTTATAAAACCTGGCTCATAAAATGGAAGGATCTGAGACTTGTTACGTTCACAATCGCTGCAGTTTAGCTCATGCCTGGTGGGAACAGTGATTGAGCAATGAGGGTTTTCGTCGTATATTTGGTGTAGGAAGAGCAAGTGAACCCCTTAACATCTTTATATCACGCCCCACTACCAGAACTGCAACTGGCGAAAATCACAAACACTGTCTAGTAGTATCTTGTGAATCAACCTTAGTTGAGGCCATCAAACGGGATGCACACAAATGGCCGCTCACGGGAATCCAATCAACTAAAGAGGTCTCAGTTTTGGGGTTGAGAATGATGCCCCCACCAGCTAGATCAATGGCTGCCGCATCAGCGTCTCCGGATGCGTACAACTAATAGCTGGAGGGCAGGCTAGGGTGCAGTTAGTACATCAATCAAGTCAATACACAGGGTGTCTAATGTGTGTGCGAGTGTCTCTGATTGCGAACGTCGAACGCAGCTAGGGAAATAGAACAGCGTGGTTTTAAAAACAGCTATTGACGATAGGTGTCCAGTGGATGGAAGAATAGTTTATGTAAATTCAATAGCATCGCCGCTGGAAATTATTGAAGGAAGGTTAAATAATGATGGACGAGAGGGGACTAAGAGGAACAGGTGGGAAAGAGAGGCGCTAGCTGTAGCATGTTTTCGCTTATCCGCCCTGCTGTATGCAGCAGATGGGGCGACAATTGTAAAGCTTCACGAAAGCCGATGCAGGATATGGTTGAAGTTTGAAGTAGTCATGGCTGTACATAGGTTAAGATAATGCCAGGGCGCCCAGGCCTAGACAGCCTAGACGATTAGGGTCCTCAACCGAAGCCTTTGGCTCAAAAGCCTGACTGCAAGACAGCGGATGTGGCAGCGATTCGAATTTACAGAACTGGACGCCATCTCACTTCAAACCCCCAACCTGGAGGATCAGGAGACTGAGTTCGTCTGACCTCTAACACTTGACAAACCTGGTAGGAGTAGCTCACAAAGTGCCTGGGCACCGCGCAGTATAAGTCAATGGGTCAAAGAGGTACGCAAACCGTCGCAATACGCTAAGGTGCAGTCTCGTAGTGACGCGGTAGTTATGGTGTAAAACGGAAATATTGCGTTCAACGAAAACATCTTAGTGAACACCAGTGAAGTACATAAGTTAACATTTTCAGGTCTGTGCAATCAGTGACAGCGGTGAAACTTGCCTGTTCTCTTACAGCAATGTACGAGTGCAGTCGGACGCCTCCGGGTTCACAGGGATCGACTACGCCAGCGCTGCCTGGAAGGAGCATCCCAGAGGCAAGAAGCTGCAAAAATCGTCTGTAAACAGTTAAAGAAAACTCGACGTAACTAAAAGCTTTGCATCAAAGGTACTGGGATCAGTGAAGCGAAGTTGGTAATATCCACAGATACGGTAAAAAAGGAGAGTAAAGAGATCTCGTGGATCTGATCTGGTGATTCAAGTATTCAGTTGCTCATGCAGTTTGATAGTTTAGCTGCGAGTGATTAGTCACCAATCGAGATGATTCCACAAGTGCGTAGTTGCAAGCCAGCCCCGATGGACACATTCAGGCGTTAGCACTCGTGCTTCATGGTTATTGGTCGTAAACAGAGTGTTCGGGAGGTTTGAGCGGCTACCATAGGCGGCAAGGGGCTCGTGATCTCATTGGTTCCTGAAGAACGATTATGCATTGATAATGCGATCTTGATAAGAAACGAAATAGCCGCTAGCAAATAGCTGAGTCTAGCGAACAACGTCATGCTTGAACAGCCGAGTAAATTGACAAGTAGTTTAATTTATTTCGATGAGAGTCTTATGGAAGAGGCGGATTTGATCAAAAAGCAGATAGTTCAACTAAGTACCACCAGTGTTCAACGAAAAGCCATCAAGTGTAAAAAATAGTCTTCAGTATAAGCGGCACTGCTTAACACTGGTTATCACTGGCAGTGGGCATTAGTTGGATTAGTAACAACATGAAAGAAACGAAGAAATGAATGGAGCTATTTCAAATTGACTACAAGAAGCTCACAAATGGGGATCACGTGGTAGTTACATGCAGATATAAAGGACTAGTCATCAACATCACTGTCAACAGCAGCACATCAACCATTTGAACTGATGCTTCGCTGCTATACAACTAAAACGTATATGAAACGAATAATAAAAAGGGAGAGGGGAGATTTATCGAAAAACCTTAATACCCTAAGCAAACGTTCAGGGTCAGGGCGCCTGCACCTTGTGTCAAAAAATTACCGCCACAAACAGCTGACTATCGTGCAAAGACAAGCCCGTACCAGCGAGGCAGCCTCCTCAGACCCTTCATTGCTCCGCATTACAATCAGACATTACCCCACAGACAATTCAGCACCAAACACACTTTAAATAGACAGTCCGACTAGGATACGTCAGCAGGCGCGCCGCTGGTGTAGACTGCTAGTTATGCCCTGCTAAGAGCCAAGCACAAGGCGAGTCATGTGGACTCCGGCATGGATGGTGAGATGGACCGAAGGTATCGAGTTTGGTCATCAGTGACTTAATTTCCCGCTGCCAAGTCAGCGTTTGTCCACCCTACATTTGGCAGACAAAACAAGGCTCTCCTCGGTAAGCGGTGACCGGGCATACGTAGTACGTGCTCAAGCCAACATAACTTATTCAATGTTAGCTGTTGCTCTACAGAAATACCATGAATATCACTGCCTAGCATTGCCAACGCAGATCATCGTTGGAAACATGCTGGTGTTGCCCAACATCAGCAATGGTGTGCAGGAAAAAGGTGCCCAAAATCGAAGGGTCCAACTCTCATCATAATGTAGTAGGACGGCCCTCGTTGTGGCCTTGTAAACACGGCTTTTCAGACCGAGGGAAACTTCTTTATGTTGCCAAAGATGTCGCGGATTCAAAATGGCAGATCTGGCTTTTGTAATACGTAAACTGACTTCAGTTGTTATGCGCCCATCATTGCTGATGCAGCTGTTAAGGTATGTGAATTGATAAACCCCCACGAGTTCCTTGCTATCGAGGGTCAATGGGCCATCAAGTAGCTGATGGTCCTGCAACACTGTGCACGTTGAAGACGCGAAGCGCATAGCAAATAATGGGACCCCTTTTGAGAGGTTATTCAGGGTTGAATGCACTGCCCCAACGTCGTTAAACAGTAAGACGATATGGTCCGCATAATTATAGTCAATGAGCTTTTTACCAGCCAGCATCTTAACGTTAGCATCGTGAGGCATGGCAAGGGAAAACCCCATGACGCAGTCCTTGAAGAACGTCACTTGTGGTCTGAAAGATATCCGACAAGTCATGGTAGACTCTGCCGCGGCCTGTAGTGTTCGAGTATAGAGCACGTAAAATGTTCACCTATTTCGTGAGAACACCTTTCGAATCATGCATCGATCGACTGAATAGAACGTACTCTTGAAGTCCAGGAACACAGGTATTGTAGGTCTGCGGTGCATTTGGGGCTGCTCTAGCACCTGTCGCAGAATGAGTATGTGGTCTAAACAGTCACGTCCTGGGCGGAAACCTGCTACATTTTTCTCCTCTGAGATTCCCTTTCCGCAGTGTGGCTACGAACGGGAATTGAGGCCAGTAATTTCGTCACAAATGGTTTTAGGCTAATGCCCCTGTGGTTAGCACAGTCGGTGCGATTGCCCTTCTTGTATATTGTTGCTATAATTGATTTACTCCAGTTAGCCGGGACGTTCTTTTGCTTCTAACAGGGAGGTCAGTGCTTTGCAGAGGACCGCACCTCCATCGTTAAATAGTGCATGTGGGATGGAATCCGGACTAACAGCACAATAACGATTGAGCGCTGTGATCGCATTTCGGACCTTAATCTCCGATGGAGCCTCCAAACTAACCGTAAATGACTCATCCTCATCCTGAAGAGAACCGGAAGCAGAGGCCAAATGAACTGGTCTTGAAAGTATTCCGCCCAACAAGTCATACGGCGCTCCTTATTGTGAATCAGTACACCATCGCTAATTCTGACTGCTTCACTGGCGCGTGGCATCTTCGGTCCAGTGCAACAAATCAGCTGGAAGAGATTGCGATAGTTCCCTTTTTCTCCTCTTCCTCTTCCATTTCTAGAGCCCGACTGGTCAACCAGGCTTCCTTGTCAGCACGCAGCCTCCGCTTTAGTTCCCGCCTAATATTCTGGTAACATCGTGCTCAGAGCCAACCGAGAGGTTATCTATGGATTCCAACAGGTTCACCGACCTCTCGGATATCCAGTGACGCGTTACGATTGATGGTGCCACAACCACAGACCCATCCATCGTGTATGTCGACCCAGATCCTATTCCACTGAAGCTCAGTGTCATTAGGACAAGAGAGCGAAAGTTCAGTTTGCAGTGCATCCAGGTAGGCATACCAAACTAAGAGCTGAGATAACTTCTCAAGTGCCAATCGAGGAAGACGCTTGGTATGCCTCCCAGTAAAATTCATCGAAAAACGGCAGTGTATCAAGGCATGACCAGAGTCTATGCAAGTCATCATCATCATCATCACTATACAAGTTAGTCGCAGGTGGAAAACATCTCAGCTGTTGTGCCGCAATACAAACAACAAGAAAAAAAGTAAGAGGCACGCTGGCTGAGTCCCCAGTAACGGATGGACATTGTTCCGGAAAGCTAACAGCCGGCTATCGTGTCTCGAAAAGAGAGCTATATTATGCCTAACGAATGAGATCGTGATTGGAGGGGAGACTAAGTGAGAGGGGGATGGACAAAGGAACTCACAACACAAAAGCCATTGGGGCTGGCTCTTTGCCATATCAGCAAGTGTGTCCAACCAAACTTGTTCATCATCCTTAGGACCCCAGCCAGGCAGTCGGGATATATCAACCGACGCTAATTTCGAAGTGAGGGTTTTCATTCCTCTGGACCAAGTCATCACTTGGCCTCTCCTCCTCCTCTTCCAACCGCACCCCCGGCGCGCAAACAACGCACGTCGCGCGAGTTGATGTGCAGGCATGCGCAACACTTGGCCCAGCCATCGGAGCCTGGTGCGTGATATAATGGTGTTGAGCGGTTCACTAGGTCTTCCTGAACCAAATACGCGACGCTGAACACGCTCATTGCTTACACGGTGCTCCCACTAGACATGAGCTAAGCTGCGGAGGCAGCGACAATGGAACGTGGCTAGGCCCTTTATGTCTGTCGACCTGATGGTCTACACAAGTACCCCTGAAAGAATTACCATCTAGAATGGAACCACGCCACTTGTAACTTACTGCAACGTGATCGACCTTGGTCAATAGTTGGCTAGTTACAGGAGGACGCCAAGTATCACTTCGGCGTCCATTGTGTCTAAAAGCGATGCTACTAAGAAACAGCAGGTACTCCCCACACAGTTGCCACAGACGCTCGCCGTTGTTCGTCCGTTCGGAGTTAAGCCCCTAATTACTAGTTAGCTGAGATTCTGAACAGCTCAGGCGACCTAGTTGTACATTCATATGCCCGGCAAGTACTATGATTTCTGAGCTGGTGGCACTGCGCAGTAGCGTGTTCAGTTCGTGGTAGAATGTGGCCTTGGCGGCATCAGAACTGCATTCGGTGCGAGCATAAGCGGAAACTACAAATAAACGGCCTTGTACTACTTCGTGAACCAATCTTAGTTGATGTCGCCAAACGGGCTGCACACAAACGGCTACTCACGAGAATTCAGTTAACCAAAGATGACTCAGCGTTGGAGCTGAGAACGACGCCTACCCCAGTTTGACCCGTGAGTGCCGCACCAGCGTCTCCGGATGTGTGCAAGCAATAGTGAGAGAAGAAACCGGGCACAGCTAATTCAACAACTCCATGAGGGCCACTGGCCATACTTCTGGAAAGGGAACACGCGTTAATATCCAGTGTGTCCAACGTGCGGCCTGTCAACCTATTTGCCTTAGAAGGTGAACGATGCACACCGTCAACGTAACGGGACAGTGTGGCTTTGTAAGGGACTGTTTGCTGATAGGCGTCCAGTGGATGGCACAGGAAGTTAGCTGCATATGGTAAGATTCCAGTGGCATTACGGCTGCTGTCGATTAAGCTGGTAATTACAGAAGGAAAGTAAGGGTTATTAATAGAACAATGTTTATTCAGCGGCACCTATATAGTAGATAAGCCATTTGGGCATAAGAAATAGAGAAGTAGAATGTGACTAATAAAAACTCCACCTGGGTAGTAAATAATTTAAGTGGAGTTCGTATCGGTAGCCGTGACCCAGAATGAGAATTGGGCTGATGTCCCTAGTGACGTCGCACACGAAAAGTAGTGGTATCAACAGCATCCTTAGCGGGAAATCTCCAAGTGTGCAGGTGACAATTCACATGGGAAGTTAGGAAACATGTTGACCACCGGAAGATTTAACAAAAATACACAGGAACTGATCTATGGTATTAGCTAACGAAGTATAGGGTCATAACCAAAGTGCAATTCTGAAAGTCGCTCGTCCTCCCAGCTCGAAGTGTCTGAATATCGGATGGCCACTGGAACACTGATTGGTTTAAGTGAAACAAGAAATATGACTCCATCGGGAGATTGGTCTATGGTACTCATAACATCTCGAAATGGATCAAATTTGATCCGTAGCGTTAATGAGTGGAGAAGACCCATCGGTTAGGGTGGGTAAGCTCTTCAAGAATATGCGAACACTGTTCAAGCTTGTTAAAAGCACGGGTGTAAGTAACGTCATGTGGACGGGAAATTGATTAGAAAGAATGGACAACTTGCTCTTAGTCACGTCGCCTAGAACGACGGGCTGAGAAATTCGGGAGTCAGTTCAGCAGAGTTGGTGTATCAGAAATAATAAATCGATAGTTTAAAGCGCACAAAGAACGTTAGCTCCCACAGCCATCATCATCATTGTACACGCTGGCTAGAGGTGGGACACATCAAGCATTGTGTCGCAATAAATGGGAAAGAAAAAAGACACACCAGCCGAGCCACCGGTAACGGATGGACATCGTTCCGGTGAATTAACAGCCGGCTATTTGACGCAAAATGAGTTGTATTGTGTCCAGAATGAGGTAGTGGATGAAGAGGGAGGCTAAGCGGGAGGGACAAAGAAACTCACAACACAGACGCAACTGAGGTGGGCTCATAGCTATGCCAACTAGTGTATCCAGTCAAAGGTGTTCATCGTCTTCCTGGCTACAACCGCGGTCAGCTTTGAACAAAGGGCCTTCATTCCTTATCTTGAAACCGACTGAGATTTCATAATTTCCAAAGGTTTTATGATGCAAATCGGTTGTATTGTGACAACGTTTCGCCCTTTGACCTGGCCTGAAGAAGCGCTTGTGTCAAGGTCGAAACGTTGTCGCAACACAAGCCCATATAAAACCGATTTGCATTCTAAGACATTCATTCCTCTTGACCAAGTCATCGCTTGGTCTTCTTTCCTCTTTTTCATCCACACTCCCGGCGAGCAAACAACGCACGTTGCGGGAGTCGGTGGGCTGACATGCGCAATGCGTGGCCCAACCATCGGAGCTTGGTTTGTGAAATAACGGTGCTGAGTGATTCAGTAACTCTTCTTGTGGTATAAACAAGGCGCCGAACACGCTCGTTGCTAAGGCAGTGTTTCCACCAAATATAAGCTAGAGTACGAAGGTACCAGTGGTCGAGTGTAACTAGCCCCTTCAAGTCTACCGATCTAATGCACCAGGTTTCACAACTGTACAGTAAGTCGAACGTACGGCTGTAGTGCACATTCTACTCTTCAGGGAGAGAGTGAGGATGAACTGGCCCCATACGTAGCGAAGATTAGCAAAAGCGTCTCGAGCTTTTGTTATAAGGTTTGTGACCTTATCTTCGATTCCACAGGCGCTGATACGACTACTTAGGCAATTGAATTTCCAAAAGTCTTCTAGCTGATCAACATCATGGAGCAGCGCAGGAGGCAAGCCATGCCAAACTTGGAAAAAGGCTTTGCACTTTGAAAGTGCAAAGCAAAGCAAGAAAGCGGGTGACAGCCCGTGTTAATCTGTCTAAGTGCTGCTTGGCACGTTTGAGAGCTGTCACAAACCAGCCTGTAGCCGAAAGCCTCGTAACTTTGGCTGGGCTGTGAGAATGTTTACAGGTTGATTGTGCTTGAGTACCGATGAATGATAAGTAGTTCTCATATCTGATGGAAGGCCGAGCGCAGTTAGTCATTAGGTGTTTACCGATAGACACCCAAGTGCATCCTTGGAGTGTCTCCTACACTCGGATCGCCTTCGGTGGTTTTTGTGTGCTAGGAATACGTGTAAGCCGGCTGCTACAAAATGTGTCATGTTTGTCAATATTGCGTCACGTGGAGTGAAGCCAGGTAAAGAAACGACAGATGAGTATGAAAAAACCGAAAGGGTGAATTGAGCTGATGCTTGTACTCTTCTCGAATGGGGTCCTCTGGACCAACCATATTAGTGGCTGCACCCTTTGAAAGATATAGCGCGGTCACAGAATCAGTGGTACTCTTGCATTATTTCATTCACTCCGGACCGTTGACCACTACAGCCTATGAGCTAAAGTGTTGTTCATTCCCCCTGAATTATGATTATGGCATGATACTTTTGGTGACATGTGCCAAGGCAACTGGATTCAGGGTACCTCAGTGCACGGATCAAAGTTGTGTTATGATCTGCCTCTTTGTAAGCGATTCCGGTTGAAACGAATTGGTTATTTTCTAGCTCCGAATTCCAACCGGAAGTCAACGCTTGGAGGCATAAGCGTGTTGCAGAACCAGCTACCGGAACGGAAACAAATAATGTGGAATCAACAGGCATTTTTATGAACCAACAAAAGAAGGATCACATATCAGCTGTGCTGATCGGTAGATCAGTTCCGCTAGCCAATGGGAAGGTTAGTGCACACATCGTAGAGACACGAACGTTCCTGAAACCATTTAATGTTTCGGTTGTATACCATTGGTTCAGCTTGTTTTACCCATTGAATTAATGAATTTTCCTGGGAGGTTTTACTCTCCATGACAAGTTGAGAGAGGGAACTGGATGGAAGATATGCGAAGAAAAATCAACATGGTAGCAAAGTATACTATTTTTCGGCAACGAGGGTTATTGATCATGAGTGGATGAAGACCGGTTGGGGTTTCGCATAGAACCAATAATCACACAGGGTTTGCCGCAGCGAAGAAAATGAATCACCCATATACATTAAGAACAGAGATTGACTCGGTAAGCCATACTGAACTACCCTACTTGCGACGCAATTGGTCAAGAGGCCAGTGCCGGCCCGTAGCCTTAAAGATCACAAGACTACATGGTAATCCGAGGTAGTAGTAGTAGTAGTAGTAGTAGTAATCTCAACAGTTTAGTAACTAGACATAGAGCCAAGAAAGCCATGGAAATCAGTGTATAAGAGACAGTCATTAAGTCATAATCGTCGTGGCATGCTAGCTGAAGGTGGGCAACACACTTCAGCTAATATGCCGCAAGAAAATGGAATATTTGGACAAAAATACAGAACAAAACATTTTTAGTTTGTTTGTCACACGCCGGTTTTTCTCTTTTTTTGTCATTTTCAATGTTTGTAGAATTAAACATGTGAATCAACACAACACTGTACACAATTCTTCCATTGATTCCGGTTGCGGGCCATGTCTTCAAGTGTCCTAAGCCATTGGCATTCCTCATCTTTGGGTCCCCATCCTGGAAGACGTACGGGTCCAACAGCGGCTAGACACGACGTCAGCGATTTCATGTGCTGCCGCCAAGTGGAAGGCTGACCACCACGCGGTCGCTTCCAGCCAGATCCTTGACGAGCGAATAGAGCGCGACGCGGTAGACGCTCAGGTGCCATGCGTAGGACATGACCGAGCCATCTTAACTGGCGCAACAAAACCAGTTTGTTGAAGGAAATACTTGCATTCCCCAAGACGCGACGACGAACGTCAGTACTGGTAACTCGATGTTGCCACCGAACACGAGCGATCCTCCTTAAGCAACCGTTATCGAACGCAGAAAGACGACGCATGTCTTCCACGCGAATCGGCCAGGACTCGCTCCCATACAACAATACTGAGCGAACGGACGCGCTGTAAACTCGGCCTTTTAGTGAGAATGAGACGTCGCGACGACGCCACAAGTGCCTCAGATTGACAAATGCTGATCGAGCTTTAGCGATACGAAGCGAAACTTCTTTGTTGATTGTGCCG